>OZ023327.1:2807327-2812327 GCA_964007535.1 Brachyptera risi | reverse complement strand
AAATGCAGGGGACCAAGGGGCACCAGGTTTGCTGACGACACTGCCAGAGGAAATGCAGGGAACCAAGAGGCATCATGTTTGCTGACGACACTGCCAGAGGAAATGCAGGGAACCAAGGGGCATCAGGTTTGCTGACGACACTGCCAGAGGAAATGCAGGGAACCAAGGGGCACCAGGTTTGCTGACGACACTGCCAGAGGAAATGCAGGGAACCAAGGGGCACCAGGTTTGCTGACGACACTGCCAGAGGAAATGCAGGGAACCAAGGGGCACCAGGTTTGCTGACGACACTGCCAGAGGAAATGCAGGGAACCAAGGGGCATCAGGTTTGCTGACGACACTGCCAGAGGAAATGCAGGGAACCAAGGGGCATCAGGTTTGCTGACGACACTGCCAGAGGAAATGCAGGGAACCAAGGGGCATCAGGTTTGCTGACGACACTGCCAGAGGAAATGCAGGGAACCAAGGGGCATCAGGTTTGCTGACGACACTGCCAGAGGAAATGCAGGGAACCAAGGGGCATCAGGTTTGCTGACGACACTGCCAGAGGAAATGCAGGGAACCAAGGGGCACCAGGTTTGCTGACGACACTGCCAGAGGAAATGCAGGGAACCAAGGGGCACCAGGTTTGCTGACGACACTGCCAGAGGAAATGCAGGGAACCAAGGGGCACCAGGTTTGCTGACGACACTGCCAGAGGAAATGCAGGAAACCAAGGGGCATCAGGTTTGCTGACGACACTGCCAGAGGAAATGCAGGGAACCAAGGGGCATCAGGTTTGCTGACGACACTGCCAGAGGAAATGCAGGGATCCAAGGGGCACCAGGTTTGCTGACGACACTGCCAGAGGAAATGCAGGGAACCAAGGGGCATCAGGTTTGCTGACGACACTGCCAGAGGAAATGCAGGGAACCAAGGGGCACCAGGTTTGCTGACGACACTGCCAGAGGAAATGCAGGAAACCAAGGGGCATCAGGTTTGCTGACGACACTGCCAGAGGAAATGCAGGGAACCAAGGGGCACCAGGTTTGCTGACGACACTGCCAGAGGAAATGCAGGGAACCAAGGGGCATCAGGTTTGCTGACGACACTGCCAGAGGAAATGCAGGGAACCAAGGGGCACCAGGTTTGCTGACGACACTGCCAGAGGAAATGCAGGAAACCAAGGGGCATCAGGTTTGCTGACGACACTGCCAGAGGAAATGCAGGGGACCAAGGGGCATCAGGTTTGCTGACGACACTGCCAAAGGAAATGCAGGGGACCAAGGGGCACCAGGTTTGCTGAAGACACTGCCAGAGGAAATGCAGGGGACCAAGGGGCACCAGGTTTGCTGAAGACACTGCCAGAGGAAATGCAGGGGACCAAGGGGCACCAGGTTTGCTGACGACACTGCCAGAGGAAATGCAGGGGACCAAGGGGCACCAGGTTTGCTGACGACACTGCCAGAGGAAATGCAGGGAACCAAGGGGCACCAGGTTTGCTGACGACACTGCCAGAGGAAATGCAGGGGACCATGGGGCATCAGGTATGCTGACGTCACTGGTAGAGGATACGTACGTCATGTGGGCAAGCTCGCGAGTACTGTAACATGTAGCGTGTAGCGTGTAGCGTGCAGTCCCATGTAGCGTGTAGCGCCATGTAGCATGTAGCGTGTACGACATATGGTGACGGGAGAGGGAAGGCGAGGGGAATCGATGTGGAAATGTGACTGTGGTCAGTCGTATACAAGTATACAAGGAAGGAGATAAAATGATGGATTGTATAGATTGGGAAACCAAGACATTTTGTTATGGTGCTATACCTCTCAAGAGCGCATATTATCTTAGTTTATTGAGTGATGAATACAAACTGGCAGATCAATCAATAGTGGACTCGATGGTTTCACATCTCGTCACTTGTGTACTTCTAGATTTCATGTCGGTAAAATATTTAACCGAGTGTTTCACGATCCATTGATTGCTGAGTTGGGAAAAAACAGCAGATTTGACTTCATTTAGCAATAATAATGAACAATAACCAGTATTAGGCTCAACAACGACGTGTTTGGTGGGCCAAAATATCAGTTGTATATATTTTTGAGCGATCTGTTCACCTTCGAGATATAAAATGAGTCTTTCCTTCGGTAAATGGACCCCAGAGCCTCCTATCCTTTTATATATCTGCTCCTCCCTCCTCCCTGCCTCTCTTGCCTGAAGTTGTAGTGATGCGGTATCCGACTACAACCTGACCACATTGCGGTGTGGTCAATATGACATGTCAGTATGTCCCATGCACCTAACAGACCGTCTTATGCTACTGGATCTTGTCCTAATATTTTGTGAGTTCGATTTGAGCGTCCCTAAAATTGAATACCATATCTTAAATTGCTTGCAGTCCTGCACTGTATACTAATTTTGCTATTTTAACATTGCCTCCAGCTTTCATTTTTCTGAGCGCAAAGCAAGCTGAGCTATTTGTTTTCAGAGACTTGATCTATGTGGTGATGCCAGTTCAGATTTTCGACTATATTCAAATTTGAGAATCCATCATATTTTATTCTCTTCAGCTGCGTATTGTCTTGGTGGTTTTGAATTAAACCCATCTTTTGAATAGTGTTGGCTTTTTGCACAGTGTAAAATTGAATGAAATCAGTTTCTGAGGAATACAATTTGAGTTTATCATCTGCAAATAATTGTGTTGCTATGTTCATTTTATTTTCCACTTCACTATGACTGTTTTTTGACCTTTTGTATTTGCTATCAAAGATGTGTCATTCGCGAATAGTGTTGCACCCTAAACTGAAAACGGCCAATATCATTAATACATATTATAAATAGTGAAGATTCTATGACTGACCCTTGGGGTATTCCACATGAAATTTGTTTGAATTGCGATTTTACTTTATTTTGCCTTCCATTTGTATCATACACAGTGATTTCGAATTTTTCCCTCAGTACATTGACAGGAACCGTCGGAAGAATTGACCATTGTAGATCGTCCGCCCTCGTGATGTCACAACATATAAAAACCAATCAAGTGGCCAGTGAAGCAGGGGAAATGGGGAAATAACCAATCAAGGTATCTAGAATTTCCCCTGCTTCGTAATAAGTCACGCCCATCTACAATGGTCAATTGGTTCAACTGAGCTATGTTTTCTCACGTTTGCTTGTTTGTTTCGCTCAGCTCTGGACACGACTTGCCTCGGATCGAAATGACTGACCGCTGTGGGAGGGAAGACTTTCCACCCAACATCAAGCAGGACACAGATATAAGACTACATACCAGACTACACCAACAAAATATAGTATTCCAATAAAACTAATTTGAATAATTAAATATTGAGAAAATTGTCTGACGCTAATGAGAGTGTCAATTCAGCGGTTGAAGATAATCAGTTCGAATGTGAATGTCAGCCCAACCTAACATAGAAACTATATTGAAAATAAAGATACTGCTCTTTAATGTATTTTACTCAAGCAACTGCAGCATCTGTTGATAAAATAATTACAGAGAAAGATATAAGTAAAGGTCCTGGAATAGATAACATAAGATTCAAAGACTTGAATTATGTATCAAATAAAAATTAGTCTGATTTCAGCACAGTTTATTAATCTAACATTATGTTCATAATATAATTCTAACAACTATCAAACAATCAATTGTAAAGCCGATTTTCAAAAAAATGATGATCACAAATCTTTTGAGAACTTGGACTCATTTCAATATTATCATCCATAGATAAGATTAGGGAAAGATTTATGACAGATCAACTAGTTAGTTACCTGAATAAATTTAAAATTATTAATGAAAACAGTACGGATTTCAATAAAATGATGGTAATTTTTTTTATCCACACAAGAAATATGAAACTTGAAAATATATTGTAATAAAATGTATATTATAATAATAATACAAAAAATAACAATAGTATCTTTATTGGTCCAGACAAATTAAACCTATAAGTATGGTATTGGACAAGTCATAGACACATGATTACAAATAAGAGAAAGGATTAATAATTCTTCAAATAAGAAACTGCAGGCCTACGAAATCCTCAACTTTATGAAAACATCTCTAAATTATATACTTCTTCAATGTTGATTCAAATTTCAACTCATTCTCGTTCTTAATGTTCGGTAAATTGTCATAAGAAATTGAGCCTGCATAGCTAGGGTAATTGTCTGACATCTTGAGATATATTGTCATATCCTCTTGTAAAATAACCATGAATGTCCTTGATCGCTACAGGTAATATTCATGGGAAGGGCGATTTCAGTTTTTGGAAAAGAAAATGCCATATAAGAACAGTTGTGTAACGGCACGTTATCACGAAGCCGGCGACCCGCGGGGAGCAAGGGGGGGAAAGCCCCCTTCTGGCCTCGCAGATCATTTTTTGAAATCAGACACATCTTTAATACGGCTTCTCGTGTTTTCAGATAAGGTTTAGATGCCGAAATTATTCTATTTTTAAAATTAAAAACTGTGCCAAAACCAATAGTTGTAGCTGCAGGGTCGTTTCGTGTCATTTTAGCGCCCCGGAAAAGCATTCAATTGTGCGCCCCAAAATTGAGTGTGCATATTGAAGGTGAATGAAAGGGAGAGGGGAGAGCCTTTTTTTCTGCAGAATAAGTAATCCAGAAGCGTGATGAGAGTTTCCCCATAGAATAATTCTATATTGTAACCTAGACTGTAGTATATATATATATATATATATATATATATATATGTATATATATATATATATATACATATATATATATATATATGTATATATATATATATGTATATATATATATTATATATATATATATATATATTATATATATATATATATACATATATATATATATATTATATATATATATATATATAATATATATATATATATATATTTATATTTATATATATATTTATATATATATATATATATATATATATATATATATATATATATATATATATATATATATTTATATTATATATATATATATATGTATAGTATATATATATATATATATAT
>OZ023327.1:2802327-2804827 GCA_964007535.1 Brachyptera risi | reverse complement strand
TCAATAGTATATCTATATATATATATATATATATATATATATCTATATATATATATATATATCTATATATATATATATCTATATATATATATATATATATATATATATATATATATATATATATATATATATATATATATATATATATATATAATATATATATATATATATATATATATATATATAATATATATATATATATATATATATATATATATTATATATATATATATATAATATATATATATATATGTATTCGGAAACTGAAAGACTTTTGAAATTATGATCACCGACAGCGCAGTCCTTGTGTTGAAGTTCATTGGTTTTGAATAATTGAAATGGGGGTGGTAAGATCGCCCTTGTGGTGCCCCGTTCAAACGATCCTACTTTTCAACCATAGCCTTAATTGGGGGAACAATGATTTTGTATCAAGTTTCGATGTTATAAAAAAAATATAAATATATATATATATATATATATATATATATATATATATATATATATATATATATATATATATATATATATATATATATATATATATATATATATATATATATATATATGCATATATCCAAGATATATCTGAGATACCATAATAGTTTATTTCATAGGTATCGCCGTTTTATTTTTCATCTAAGCGAAGCCTTACACCTTCGATAAAATAGTTTCATAAGTATGTTCAAGTCGGTTTTTCGTTTCATTTTGATCAAATGAAATTACCAACGAAGTGATAAGATATCATGAGCATGTCCTCAAGTCTGAATTATATTCACATATTTTAAAGAAGATTCGGTAGCTAATAAAACTGTCTCTTATATGGCTGTTCAATTATTCATAATTGATTATCTAATGTAATGCGTACTGTCCCTCACACGGCAAACCTTCAAGTGCCTCCCCCCCTGCTCAGAACCAGCCTTCTGGAAGGGCCACTGGGACAAATAGAAGACAACAAAATATCGATCAAGGTATTCAAGATGAAATCTTAATTGATATTACAATCGAATGTGTCATTTGGATTTTGATTCACAGATATTTATTTCAAACAACAATGGAATTGTTGTTTTCGTTTCTGTACAAATTCTCATCTGTCATTTCTGCACGCATGCACATAGGCTCTACGTTAGTTCGTTGAGCCAGATGTTTTGTCACAGTATCGGCGCGAGAGAAAGAAGTTTTCGCGACGGTTTGGAACGCTGGACCTGGCGTCAACAGAAAATGCCCATGAAATAGAAGCTGGTGGCAAATATGGATTGGACCAGTATTATTAGGCCTATTCGCCAGAAGATGTTGAGTGGGGTCATGGCATTGGTTTCAGCTTCTCTTTAGCAATTGGCCTGGGGACATTTTATACAAATTGATTGCTTCATAGTTTATAAACACACACAAACACACACACCACACACAAACCAACATATATATACATATATATATATATATATATATATATATATATATATATATATATATATATATATATATATATGTATATATATAAAAAAAAAAAAAAGAAAAAAAAAAAAAAATATATATATATATGTTTAAATTATATACATTATTCATAAATAGATATATTCATATATATATATATATATATTATATATATATATATATATATATATATATATATATATATATATATATATATATATATATATATATATTCATATATATATTTATGAATAATGTATATAATTGAACATATATATATATATAGATATATATATATATATATATATATATATATATATATATATATATATATGTATATATATAAAAAAAAAAAAAATATATATATATATATATATATATATATTTAATATATTCATATATATATGTATATATATATATATATATATATATATATATATATATATATATATATATACATATATATATATATATATACATATATATATATATATATATATATATATATATATATATATATATATATATATATATATATATATATATAAATATATATATATATATATATATATATGAGAAAAAAAATAAAAAAAAAAAAAAAAATAAAAAAAAAATATATATATATATATAATATATATATATATATATATATATATATATATATATATATATATTATATATATATATATATAATATATATATATATATATATATATAATATGAGAAAAAAATAAAAAAAAAAAATAAAAAAAAAAAAAAATATATATATATATATATATATATATATATATATATATATATATATATATATATATTATATATAGAGAGAGAGAGATACATATATATATGTATGAATGGATGCAAGATAATTTTCTTAATATCCCGATGTATAATATTTACCGTCAATATAATTGATGTGGTGGTGATGAATGCAATCCAATGAGTAAGTTTTGACAGATTAATCACTCGATGCAACCGTAGACAAATGTGTTCAAGAAAAAAAGCTAGCAACTGAACAATCGTCACAGTTTAAGAGAGAAGATGTGAATAACGTAATACAAAAAATAGT
>OZ023327.1:2778092-2802127 GCA_964007535.1 Brachyptera risi | reverse complement strand
TGCCAACAAGCAAATGATAGCGACAAAGATAGCATTACTTAACTGTTCTGTTGTTTTCACACTTCGATAGCACTTTTTTCTTGCGCACCATGTAATATTCATTTTTAAATATTCAACAGTTTCACGCTACATCACTAGATCATCTTTAGTTGAGAAAAAAAGGCAATCTTAGTGTTCATTTATTCATAATGCTATGATATGATTCTGTTAACCAGACTACAACATGTTCGTTGAGGAGTATCGAAAGAATCCGCAGAGCGTTTGGATAATGAAACCGTGCGGCAAGTCTCAGGGCGCTGGAATCTTTCTAATCAACAAGTTGTCAAAACTGAAACGATGGTCAAAAGAAAGTAAAGCACCTTTCAACCCCACGCTCACAAAGGAGTCGTACGTCATTAGCAGGTATTTGACATTTTTTAATGATTATTATTCATATTTATTTTTTCATTAATTTATTCATACAATTGGTTTGACAACGCAGTGTAATGATGACCAAGATATACTGGTGTCGGTTAATAATGATGGAATGAGTTGATGAGAAGATGAGAAAAAAGATGATTCTATTATGTATTTTGGATAGAAAGAAACGGCAGTAGCCAATCATAAAGGAGCCACCTCAGTTTGGGAAAGCACAATGCACCTCTGTCAGGATGGTTGACAGTGGCGGTGATCCTGAATCCTGGTGATCCTGGCCCAGTCTCCTGAATAACGGTTGATTGGGTTGGCCACTAGAGGGTTGGCCGCTGGAGAAAGTATACCGAGTGAAAAGTGCGTTGCTGAATTTGTGATCGCTGTGTGAAAATTCTTCAATTCAATTTTTTCTGTGTCATGTTGGTGATTTAGAATGACACGTTTTGGCGCATATCAACGCTTCAGGATCATCTACATTTATCGTTATACATTATTCAACGATGGATGACTCAATTTCACCGTACTTGAAACAAATTGTTTCGTTTGTTTGTTTGTTTGCACTCCTTGACATACACATGTGTCATCATCTAACTCGATACTGTAAAGTCTTGAGGTGCAATTGATCAAACTACATTTGGGAAGCATAATTTTTAAATTTTGAAAACCCATAAAAATGTCTCGAAGGAGGTAATACGAAAAATATATTCACTACAAATGAATTTGAATTTCTACGAAATTTTCAAAACATTTGAAAATTCTATTCAAGGCTCACACTCATTTTTTCAGTTTTATCATTACATTTTGGTAACTATTGTGGGAGTCGGTGATGAGGTGTGAGTTAGGTTGTCACTGATACTAAAGGTAGCACTCTATTAATTTTAACTAAATATTTATTTGCACTGATGAATAGATTACATGTATGTTAATAGAGATGTCTGGTTGTTCCAGTATATAATTATCACATGTTGACTGTCCAATCACTTGTTGTGAACTGCCCTATGGGTTGCCTTGCTGGTCTTTAGATACTAGATTCATGGGTTCTAGACTCTAGGTTCTAGACTCTAGGTTCTAGACTCTAGGTTCTAGACTCTAGGTTCTAGACTCTAGGTTCTAGACTCTAGGTTCTAGACTCTAGGTTCTAGACTCTAGGTTCTAGACTCTAGGTTCTAGATTCCTCATGATTCATAGAGAGTCCCTTGCAGGATTTCCCTGTCTGGCTTATAGAAGGAATTTCCCCCGAGTCATCACCCTCAGGAATTCCCTACACTATATTATCCAAAAGGTTTGTGTGTTTTGAATTGAAACATTTCCTGTTTTCATAGCAATAATATATCACAAAATTCGTCTCATTTTGTCCAAATAACCAAGAATACAGCTTCCAAACATCACATTTTTTATAAACTGGTACAATAAAATTTTAAATCATGAAAATAAAATAGCAGAGAATTTGACAAAAAATCTTTGAACAAATATATTTAACCTGAAAAATATATGCTATGAAGGAATTGAGATTCATTGCCACTGAAATACACATGTTGTCTTGATCAGGGGGGGGGGGGGCATTCATGTACGTCTAGCGAAGATGCTAGCGGTCGCAACTTGCGATCATCAAAAACCAGCCCGCAAAGTTGATAGCAAATTGCCGCCATGACAGTAGTTAAACAGGTTTCATGCCTTGCTAGAGCTGGCTAGGCGTACATGAATGCCCCCCCCCAGCTTTTCAAATCCTTGACTTTAGAAAAAATTGAATTCTGGAGAAGTATGATAGTATTAACCAAATATAATATGACTGAATCAAATTATTGTATTTGTACTTTTTAAAAATATATAATTGAATAAATATTCTGTATAGATACATCGATAATCCATTTCTGATTGGAGGCAAGAAGTTTGACATGCGACTGTACGTGCTGGTGACATCTTTCCGTCCTCTCAAGTGCTATTTGTTCAAGCTGGGCTTCTGTCGGTTCTGTTCGGTCAAATACGATACCAGCATGCAAGAGATCGACAACCTGTTTGTGCACTTGACAAATGTGTCAATACAAAAACATGGAGTACGTAGAAAACCGACTGTCATTTAAAATGATAACATTATCACTTGGATTTAAACTTCATTTCATCATACATGCATGTGTCTAATGAAATTATACAAGAAAAATAATAAATTACAAATTCTATAATGAAATAATTTAATATTGAAAGCTCCATCTTTTTATCACGAAAGCCATTTTAACCATTTTTCACTTATTTGCGGGCCTCACAGGCAGGCCAGTGGGAACTGGAGGGGGGGGGGGGGGGTATTTGATTGTATATCAAAAAGTAACATATATCTATAGGGCTCTCGTACATACGGGGTATGGGGCATAGTCTCAGCCGCCGGAGACTGAACATTTTGAGACTCTTTACTTTTCTTTTACAATCTTAGAAGCATATTTAATTGAAGTTGGCGTTTATTCTGACGAGAGTAAGTGATTTTGAACTATTAATAATAATAATAATAATGATAATGATAAAACATACTTTATTTATAAGTGGACACAAATGATATGATAATACATGATAAAAGTAGACACTATAAAAGGGCGATATTCAGCGTGTGTTCAGACCAAAGTAGATTCACAATGGCTGTTCTACCATATAACCCATATGAACTAATTGATTAATCACATATTTATTAAGAGGTAGAAAAAAGAAAACAAAACTGCCAGCTGGCTCAATATAAATTGAATTGAATAGAATAATATAAGGCATTCAAATACAAATTGAGAATTATAACGTTCCAAAAATAATAGTAGACCGTTCACATCAAACTAAAGCCGAATAAATTGCAAGATAATATAAATGAAATGAAAAATAATAATAGAGGATTATTCTATAGGAGCTCTAAAAACGTGCAAATACTTGAGGTTGAGATGTTTTTTGCTTAGGCAAACATCACTTCACTTTATTCTTCCTTTTCCAGTCTTGTAGCCTTTTCCTTTTCACAAGGCCTTTAGAGTGGAGGGAGGGGTCAGGAACATCAGTGAGGGTCATATCCCCCTATCCCCTACACTCATCCTAGATGCACAGGTTACAAGAGTGCTGGAAAATAATAGGAATTCTCTCTTGAGGATAGACGTATGAGCACATACCAGCTAGATAGGGCCTGCGCTGGTTACTCTTCACATTGCATTGGGAAAAAACATTGAAATTCAATTGAAACCCATTGTATAGGAGCAGTGAAATTTTACCATAGAATTTCATTATGATTTACTCGCCGTTTATTTTTTAAAAATGCATGAACACATGCAAAATCACAGTTCAAACAAGATATTTACATATTTTCGGGATGAAGTAGAGCCTGCATTTATGAACTATATCAGAATGTCCATCAATTGCCACATACAACAGTTGAAGAAAACTGGGAATATTGAGTCTGTCCGTGCAGCCAATCGGTGGTTAGCGGCAATGTTGTCTTTGCAAAATATATTGCCAATAGAAATTCGAAGTCAACATAACTCTATAAGCTAAACTGAACACCAAGCCATGACAGTTGGCACAACTGAATACTGTCACATCATACCCGGTAATCGTTTGCAGAAATACATGTGAAATATCGTTTAGTTTCATTACTACAGTAATTTCTAAAAGAAAATGAACATCAATAAAAGTGAGCCAGAATAAAAAAAAAAAAACATTAATGAGTTGGCGGGCCACGGGTTGTACATCACTGCTCTAGCTAGATTAATATTAGCGATTGAATATAATATTATCAGTAATAATACTGTCAATACTTCATAATATATCTATATATAATTATATAATATAATATAAGTGGGGCCCATATAATTATGAATAATAAATAAATGATAAATGAATAATATAATCAAATATCATTTAATTTTTATATAATTTATTATACTTTATTAATACTTTTGTTTTATTTTCAAATCATATATAAATAAATATGCTCATGAATGACAGATTGAAGATTCACATTTATTCGAGAGCTGGTATTACCAACCGCTGGTTAGCAAATCAACTTGTTTTCACTCTTGGTTATATTATTTTTGTACCTTGCATGACTAATTATCATCTACGTAATTGATACTTAATTTTTCAGTTGGGAAATCCAGCTCCAACGCAATGAGAATAAAATTCTTTCAAATCTCATATTGTAACAGGAAATATTCATCCTTATTCATTTTTTAATCTAGTACGCAGTACGGTATTAAATAAAGAACAAAAATATGCGTGATCAGATGTTAAGAGGCCGCAGGCGCGCTACACGCGCTCGTTGTTCGCTCGCTTCAGACTCGAGTTTAACATGTATCAAGTGCTAGGCGCAGCCCATAGACTAGCCCGCCGAACTCATATTCTCATAAACGCCGTTAATTCCCTTACTCACACTTTTGATATATTTCACAGTCCATATTATTTTTCGGTATTCAAAAATATATATCTAGGTTTCCGTAAACTAGAAATTTTTTCATTTTCCGTTTGAAGAATTTGAAAAATTACAAATTTGTTGTTCAAAATTCTGTGAATGCGATAACCTCCCTCTTTCAATTATCAACAGAATGCAAAAACAATCATATTGATATCTCAAAAATTACTGCCGTGAGAGTTTGCGGCGTGAAATACGAGCGCCTGCGGCCTCTTAAGCTAGGTGCGTCAACAACAGCGAGGTCATTTCACATTATGATTAGATTGTGTATTGTGTCGGTATACTGCTCACATTTTTATATAAAGGTCTATTTCTGTTTTATTACAATATCCATTATGAATATAAAAAATTTCTTATTTTTTGGATCATTAGTAGGCCTACTCCCTTCATGAGAATAAATAATGTAAAGCTACATTATTAAATTAGATTCTATCAATAAGTTTTGGTGGAGGGACCATTTTGAATAAATCTACACAATATAAATCACAATACAACACTGTGCTACTAATTAATTAATTGTGATACAGTTACTGATTTCTGTGTGTTGTTATTTTAGGGTGAATACAACTCGATGCATGGCGGAAAGCTCACGGTACAGAACCTACGACTTTACCTCGAAGGTACGAAGGGCAAAAAGGTTACTGAACGTCTCTTTTCGAAGATAATATGGCTAATCGTGCATTCGTTGAAAGCCGTGGCGCCAGTCATGACAAGTGATCGCCACTGTTTCGAGTGTTATGGCTACGATATTATTATTGATAATAAAATGAAACCGTGGCTTATCGAGGTAGGTCTTTTTCACTCTTAGAACTTGTGTAGTATTTTATTTTATTGTAATTGATAGATCAGTGTTGGGCCAAATATGAAAGGGGGGGGGGGGGGGGAGAGTGAAAATGTTGGAGAGTCTAACTGAGATGATGTAAGACCTGGGATGGCAGAAAGTGGAAATACGGAGGAAGGATGATCGTTTTTGTAATTTCTTCAGGGTAATGGAGGAAGAGGGGGGATGGGGGAAGCTGCATAAGTTGATTGAAAGGAATGAGTCAAGGTATAGATGTAGACGGGGTCATGATAGAGCGGTAGTCATAAAGGGGGCTAGATTAGATGTCAGGAAATTCTCTTTCTTGAATAGAACAAGTAGGGACTGGAATGGGCTTAGTAGAAGTGTTTTTGAAGGGGATAAAATTGGATTAAAGTTATTCCGTCAGAGGATTAGGGAGGTGGTGGAATAGGGGTAGTTAGGGAACTTGCCACCGCGCATTTATGTACAATTGCAAGAGTTTAAATAATAATATTCTGTATTATATTGGAATGATAGGAATGAGACGGTCATGGCGTAAATATTAAGGAACCATACCAATGTTCACTTGACAACCATGGGAAATCACAAGCTCTCACGATGGTCGACCATGGTGGTAATCGAACCCCATGGTCTCCTGAATGCATATCTGACGTACATTCGTGATTTATCAACTCGGGACATTTATGAATTTCTGTGAGCTCCAGTCACAGTTTCTCGGGGAAAAGTCTGTACATATCTGTTAGGGATGTCGGCAGGTAGCAATGTTTGGAGTCGGGTACCCGTCATCATTACCCGAGCATTACCCGGGTAATCAAATGTTTTTAATCTTAACTATGCTCATCTACTTTTCATTTAAATGTATTTCATCGTCTTATTTACCATCTTTAGGTTACCATTATTAATGTTGCAACTATAAACAGTCTGCTCATTTCATATCACTGACCCTCTCAGCACAACATAATCTACCCAAACACATTGGTTGGGTCAACTTGAGTGAATGTGGCATGTCCCTCTTTTTTGTAAACAAAGGGCCATGTGTTTAAGCGGTATGCAGAAGTGTTAGAACTGTGGTCGCTACGAGTGCTAGAGAGTTCGAGGGGGGGGAAGGAACGTGCGAGCCAGATGTTACTGGTGATATTTATGGTCTAGAGAGTAGTAGAGGAGGCCTGTCTGCACCAAGCTACACCACTGCACCAGCACGTTCGATTTGTCTGGTGCAGACTACTTGGCCGACTCTGGTGCAGCACGGGGCGCGTTCGATTTGACGCTGGTGTAACTTGGGCAGCTTTTTAGTGCACCAGCTCTGGAGGTGGTGTGTTGGTGTAGTGCAGGTTGTTTTGGCACATTTTTCAACATGGAATGTCCCGCAATGAAATTAAATCATGAAAATATGAATCACCAACAACAATCCAGTTGTCCAGGACGGGCGTTAGGCTTTTTTTCTGAGGGTGAATTGATTCTATAGGTTATTTGTAGCTTATGTTCATAATAATAGAGAAAGTCTATGATCATGTCTCGAATGCTAAACTCAAATGCCGCATAACGAATTCGGACGTGTTCGATTTGGGGTGTAATATAGCTGCTTGGTGCTACACCAAACTGGCATGACGTCATTTCCATCAAGCCTACACCAACTGCCATTGGTGCAGGCAAATCAAACAAACCTCAAATTCTTTTGTTTTTCCCGCCACACAAGCGTACTTTGTTTAAAAGTTATCTGTCAGTGAAAATGAAGAACAAAAGCTCGCATTGTAAAAAGTGGTGGGTACCCGGGCAAGGACTATCGGAGTCGGGTAGTGGTGTACCCGTACCCGACCCGGGTACCCACCGACACCCCTGATATCTGTGTGATTTTCTTCTTTCTGTTTAAACCATGCAGTCAACTTTGTGATATTCAATATGATTTGTTAGGCTCCACTAATCTAGGTTACCTGATTAGAATAGGAATAGATAATAATACATACCGTAATACATATATCTATTATTTCGAAACAGATGGTTGAAGAAGCGTAGGTCTATATGTATAAGATAGCGTGAAAGGGCAACATCTTTCAAGAAGAGGAGAGTGTACCAGTACCGTTACCGGTAGTTACAGGTCATGGCTTAGACATGGTAGGACGGGAAGGACGCCGACTACTCGAGTAAGGAAGGTCGGAGAGTTGACTCGGGGTTGGTTGTCGCAGAGCTAAGCTGTGTGCGTTGTTCTATGTATGTTTTGTGTTTGTTATACTCGCGAGAATATACGTCTTCCAATTTTTTGTAATGTTTAATCGTATTATCCAGGAATCCCATCTCAAGCTACAAAAGATTCAACAGTAACCAGATGAAAAGAAAACAGACTTTAACTTCTAGTTCAAGCTCTAGGTTTATGATTTTCTGTATTCATTGTATACGGTCAGAAAAAAAATTATATTTCGTTATTCGAATGAAGAATTTGTTAACCTAACAATCTATGTCTAAATGCTATTGTTTGCAACTAGATGTATACAGTCTATTTTAAAAATGAGCCTATATTCATACTCTGTATGAATCCAAAAAACTAAACTAAATCTTTCTTGTAGGTGAATTCATCACCGTCCCTCTCATCAACAACTGTCAATGACCGGATATTGAAGTATAAACTGATTGACAATATTCTCTCGGTTGTTCTGCCTCCCGACGGTTATCCAGAGTAAGTTGAGTCTATCAGTGCACCTCACAATTACATTCTTTATCCCGGTATGTTCAATAGTTCAATGTGGCTATACTAACTAATAATTCATATCAATAGCCACCTTAGCTAGTTGTTCTGGGCTTTGCACACATCAATCTGATCAAGTGATAAACATTGGAAACTTTCTCATTTTATTACAGTTTAGACCTGTTTTTGAGAAAGATCGGTGATTAATTTCGAAAATAATTGTAGAATAAACCCACCGAGTAAAAAGTCTACAATTTTCTTTTCCAAGATTGTCAGTTTTCCAATGGATGGCGTGCTGATCCTATCCAATCATGCAGTCATTTTAAGGAGAAATAAACAACAGTCTGCTTATATTGTTACTTGTCTGAATCTGCCTAGTAACGATCATATTGTGATTGCAACACACATTATTTCTTGTTGCCTAGCGTTCGCTGGAACAAAGTGCCCTCTCAAGAAGCATTGGGTAACTTTGAGCTTCTTCTGGACGAAGAATTAGCCACTCAAGATGAAACACCATCCCAGTCCTCGACATCTGTCAACCATCAGCGCATCCGTACTTCTACTCGGCCGCGGCATGGCTGGAGATGATATTAGTTCAACTGTGCTCAACGGATCTCAACTCTATTGATTTCACTGCTAATATGAGTGCCCAATCAACTATAATTCAGACATTTTTTAATATTCTATGGAAGAACCGTAGCGTATTCAGTATCACTTATGAATATAACTGATTTATTTCGAAGATTCGTCACACTGGAAAAATCAAAGATCTTTTGCAATTTACGTGAATTCCAAACAAAGCCAAAACCCCCCAAAAAATCGACCAAAGAAAAACTTACCATAAGTCCCACACCAAACTATTTAGACTTGTATCAGTAAAATCAATAACGCCGTTGGGTTGAGAAAATTAGGTTCAGAATAATAAGTTGAAGGAGAAATGAAAAGCATCGAGGTTTTAGCTTGTGTACGTAAAACTTCAACTCAATACAGAAAGCCGTTTCTGTGTAAAAAAAAACATATCAAGTTTTTTTCAGGAAATTGTAGTTTTTACGTCGTCTCATTCATACTATATACTGTGTTGTTTTCATAGTGTCATAAGAATGATGAAACGGTGATTCATCGAATTGCTGTAACACTATAAGATGGAAGTATCTATACTAGTAGTAGTTCCATACTAGTCAGTTAGTACTAGTTAGTAGTTTCTACAGAAGTCACCCTCAGTAGCTCAGTCAGCTGGGGCACCACTTCAGAAACTGAAGTCACCGTTGGGCGTGAGTTCGAGTCCTGCATGAGGCATGGGTTGTTGTAAACGTCCTTTCACTTATCACCACTTCATAGTTTCATAATCACCTGCTCATTTGTACCCCCGTATAACCTAGCTGTTGGTGGGGTCATTTAGCAGACAATAATCATGAAGAAGTATAGAAGACTTGGTTCTTTCTCGAACATTATGAGTGGAAACGTTTTGGAAATATAATACAAACGTTTTTGTATTCATAGAATATCCGAACTGGCATTATGTATAATGTTTTCTAAGCAATCTGTTTGAATAATGTTGAAAAAATATCAAATTCAAAACGAAATAATTCTTACTTATATTTGTATGAAGAGTAAAAGAGTAATAAAGTAAACGAAATGATGGATATATGAATGGATGTCATAAATAGATGGATAGATAAATAGATAGATAGATAGACAGATAGACAGAGAGATGGATAGATAGATAAATAGATAGATAGACAGATAGACAGAGAGATGGATAAATAGAAGGACAGATAGATGGATAAATAAAGGCCGAGTCACCTGAGACACCTGAGTGTCACCAGGTTTTCATGTTTGTGGACCTCGAGTGTTCCCAGCCTCCCATTCTGGTGACACTCAGGGTCGCGTCTTCGGTTTGCAGGCCACGCTCCGGATTCGTTTGGGAGAGTTCGGCTTCATTCGGGAGGATAGTTTGGTTGTAATTTTCACTGCTAGAGTGCACCCAAAAATGTTGTTATAAATCGTAATCGATATGCTGCAAAAAATATTTGACGAACCTATTCCAACTTCTCTTGGATCAACAAAAACGTAGCATTTATTTTTCCAATTTCGTCCAATTCCATATGAAATGTACAAGAAGACTGTGAATTTTATCCACAAATTTCTTCGAAGGTTCCAGGGCTGAAAGTGTATGCACAAGCTGGGAGCCAATCAGTTGGTTGGCAATAATTCTTTCGCCTCTCAGTGTTGTCTAATTATTCCATTTTCCCCACCGTTCAGGTGTGGATTTGATTTTTGAAGTCGAATACCGCCAGTTATCATGTGGGTGAGAGATCTTGATACAACGTGGGGAGGTTCGGACTGGCCCGCCTGTTATAAAGTCTTTATGGGCCTGTAACAGAGTACAGTCCTTCATACTAGTCATACATTATTATATGTATAAATTCATGAAACATGAATTTGTACATCTGAACATTTTTGTGCTTACGTAGCTAAAAAGAATAGTTCTATATAATTACTTATAATACACTATATTGACTTAATGCTGACGATGGAACACCTTGCTAATTCAACGGAATTCAATTCAACATGCAGAGACACTGCTCAGAGTTTTGTTGAAAACTAACAACATTTGAAACAGTGATAACTGCACAGATGTACCTATGCATTTTTAAACATACAGAACATCTTTCAAAATATCTTCGAAGAAGTGGCATGAATGTTCTTCAAGCGTATTGAAAGGTCAGTGTTATCACGGCCGAATTAAAAATGTTGACTAGAGACTTCGACACCGTGGTTCGAGCTGCTGACACTTTCGTCGAATGAGCGAACGAAGCTCTAGAGTCAAAAGACTGTACTGTAATTGTAGATAATGCTTTTCGAGAAGTAAGAAACTGAAAATATTTATTTCAAGCACACAAACTTATTCTCACAATTTCTTCGTTGCAAGTTGCGTGCGAACGAAGTTTTTCAAAATGAATAATTATCAAAAGTCGGTGCAGGAGTACGCTAACAGCAGACCACTTGGAAGCATTCATGAGTATGTCGATCGTATAGGTGATATTCTTTTCAATCTTAGAACACATTCATCATCAATAGTGTAGCTGATGTTGTACCATCATTAAGAAAGTTGTTGGTAATCTGAAGATACGAGAGAGTGAGTGTGTACGCCTGATTGTTAAATTTTATATTATATCAAGCAGAGTATGATCATGAAATAGATGTGTCCCCCCCCCCCCCCCCACACACACAATCTTACATTTTGGCTGCCGTTTTTTACCCCCAGTCCGACCTTGACTGTGGGAGCAATTAAAAGGTTTGCTCCCGTATGTGAGTATAGGTTTCTGTCAAGTGACGTCACTCATTGTTGCAAGAGACAGACAACAATGTCCACCAGTTGGAATTGACCAATCACAATATTTGGTAGTCCACCAGTTCGCTGTGTTGCTATGGTAACGATTGTTTGTCATTTGTTACGTGACAGAAACCTATAGTTCTTTCAAGTGATTTTGTATGCGAGAATTGATAGTGTTTTTATTGTCCGTGGCGCTTCCATCAATTCGAAAGCATTCCAGACTAGCATTGGTTTGTTTCTTTCTTACCAGTTGATGGAATATTGGAGCCATCAAGTTGCCATGTTTTAGGTTTCAGCTCTTCTCTATCGCAGATGTAGTCCTGGCATTTTCGTAATGATTTTTACAAATCATAACAACGTGGCACTTTAGCTCAATTCGTTCAAGACTGGTTTTGACTTTTGACTGAATTTGAATGTGTGCCCACAAATGTTATATACTCCAGCTCTGTCGGGTGTCATCTTCTCCATACATCAGCTAAATTTTCATCAATTAAGGGTACCCAGACCAGACATTTAATTTTTTTAATTATTATTTTTTTTAAATTATCATTTTTATTTGGAGTGTGATGAATACTGCAATATACTTTGTTTGTACATGCTGTTGATACTTCAGGTACAGGAATTATTATCAATTACGTCCGCGCTGTTTTTTTCTGTAGAAACTGCTTCTTTTGTGGATTGGTTGAGTTGAAATTTGCATGAGAATAAAAAAATTCATAACTTTTCCAATATTCCAAATTTTGTGGTTCTATAAAAAGGAAGTTACACTTCTTGAATCGGTGCAACTGGAGAAAAATGTTGAATTGAGATTTTAGAAATGTCGAAGCCCGTCAATACAGAAGTGTTTGAATATGCTTGTGAATTTTCTCCTCAATAATGATACAGAATTCAAGGTCCAGGCAAATAGCATCTCTTTTTTGAATAGCATTTATTTCAGAATGTTGTTTTCAACCATGAAATTATCTTTTCTCAAGGATTGGTCCCATGAAAAGAAATAAAAATTTCACAGCATGTTTATATACATATTTCACAAACTTTAACACAGGGGAATTTTGATAAAAAATCAATTGAATTTCTTAAAATTATTTTCAAGTTACAAAATGTAGTTAATCCTGAAAAATTGTCGGAATATTTCAAAAAATCATAATATCGCAAAATTTTTTTTTTTGAAAAATCCTCGTGTTAAAATCTGGTGATGAGTGCAATTGACAAGTTGAAGAAAACCCAGCAGATTTGAATATACCATAGCTGAGGAAAAGATACCTAAAGCTGAGTGATTTAACATTGTCAAGCATACAAGGTCTGGGTCCCCTTAATAAGGCTCGTAGACCGTTTACGAGGTCTGTACGATGCTCTATAGTCTATGCTTCCTGCATGATGAGGGGGCTCTTAGAGAACAGTTTCAAGCGCCACCAAACGTTATCAAGTGAGCTTGTTGCACACGTGGCAAGTATAGTCTTACTTGATCAATTGTTCTGGTAGCATTGTGGATTGTGTGATAGGTATAAGTTGATTCATTGAATATACTTATTATTGGGAAACTACAGACAACCTGGATATAACCAGCTACTAGAATTATATTCAATTCACAATCATATCACTAAAAATTGTTGTAAGTTATATAAAAACAATTGTACCAAACAGATAAAATCCATGTTATACATTGTGTTAAGAGTCCACGGGAGTCGATTTATCGAAATATCAGTTTCGTGGTGATAACTTTTGAACGGTATGAGATCAAAATTCTAATACGCGAGAAACACAGTTAATTATAATGGCTTCAAGATGATACAAGTTATGACTACTCAAGTCATGTCGTATAACTGTCAAGTGTTGACAGATGAAAAAACATTTTTTAGCTGTCGACGCTTGACAGTTATACGACATGACTCAAATAGTTATAACTTATATTATCTTGAAGCTAGTATAATAATCTGTGTTTCTCGCATATTAGAATTTTGATCTTGAACTGTTCAAAAGTTATCACCAAGAAAGTGATATTTTGCTAAATCAACTCCCGTGGACTCTTCAGAGACTCCAATCGGCTTCCAGAAGATGTTTAAAATATAACTCTTACACAAAATGTAAAAGTGCACTTGTAATAATATTGTGAATGGTACAGTATTGTGATTTAATTCAAGAGAATCCTGTAAATTTATTCAAAAACTCGATGTATGTAATCAAATAGCACGCTATACAAAATATACCGAATATTATTATTGAATAATAAGAGAGAATAAAAAGTGGTAGAAAAAATTAACATCTAATTAATATTTATTTAGGGGTTTGATACTATGCTTGATCCAAGTCATTAGCTACGGAAGGCTCTGCGATTGAACCCGCAGCATTTTGACAAAAATCTGTTGGCATAATAGAATATATTTTATTAATCCAAATTGATTGTATAACGATATTAGACTGTTCTCGACATGAGTAGTAATAATGATTTTGGTGAGCTCTGGGTGGGAGGTGCAAGTGCAGCTCGCACTGGCAGAATCTCCAGCCTACGCCGCTTGGTTCCTGCAACATTCAACTTGTCAAGCTTGGAATGACGGTTTGTTTCATTTTTTGATATTATTAGCCTATAGTTAGTTATTAAATAGAAATTGAATAATGTCTAGACCTAGTACTTTTCTACTTAAAATAATATTATTTTCAGGGCTCTTATTTGAAAAATCCAGTTTTCTAGTACTTTGCATTAATCTCACTTCTTCAGTTCTTTCAAATGTAGGTCTTGACTATATGACAATTTCTGAACTGTTTCTTGTCATGCTCCAAGTTCAGGTAAATAACTTGATGATTTTTTTGCCTGAATGCAGCGGTGGATACAGGGGGATGAGGGGGGGAGGGAATAGGGGCGATCACTCCTCCCATGAAATAGAAGCAACAAAAAAAGTAGAAAGAAAGAAAGAAAGAAAGAAAATAGGAAGAGAGGCTTGGAACAGCTGTTTGGCAAAATTAGACTTCTTATCACACTAAAGAATTCATGTTTTCCAAAAATTTTGTGTAGTTCCTAGAACCCGTAGAATCATTGGATGAGTCAAGTGAAGACTCCCATTGGGTCAGAGATGTATCTTCCTCTGTTTGTTAGTATTTTTTTTGTCCGCGCTTCACAGGTCGGAATGTTTGATTGATCAATATGATTTTTATTTTTGTTTTTTTTAATAACATCGAAACTTGATACAAAATATTGTTCCCCAATTGGGGCTATGGATAAAAAGTGAGATTGTTTGAATGGGGCATCACAAGAGTGATCTTACCACCCCATTTTGATTATCTAAAACCCAACAACTTCAACACCAGGACTGCGCTGTTGGTGACCATAACTTTCCGCCGTAGATAAGTCTTTCAGTTTCCGAAAGTCCGGAACACATTATAAGTAGAAACCATTTCTGTGATATATCCGGAGATTACCAGCATTGGTATCAAGAGTGAACAAAACACACGAATGTTGATATATTCCACTTTGAACTAAGTCTCTTGGGCAATGATCACTTCTTTCCATTAACAACAGATGTAAAGTTTATCATTACAAAATCAATACAAAATGGAAGAACAAAAAATGAGTGATAGGCCTATAATGTTATAATTAGGCCTATCACTCTACTGATTAAAGGTCGTGGCCAATTAGTACTTCATCCAAACATTTGATTCGAGGACTGTGGGAAACCACGAAAAACCAAGTCAGGGTGGATAAGATAAGGTGTTTGTTGGTCTTCTTTCATATGTATATATATATATATATATTATATATATATATATATATATATATATATATATATATATATATATATATATATATATATATATATATATATAAATATATATATATATATATATATATATATATATATATATATATATATATATATATATATATATATATATATATATTTATATATATATATATATATATATATTATATATATATATTTATATGTAAATATATATATATATACATATATATATATATATATATATATATATATATATATATATATATATATATATATATATATATATATATATATATTTATATATATATATATATATATATATATATATATATATATATATTTATATATATATATATATATATATTTATATATATATATATATATATATATATATATATATATATATATATGTATATATATTTTTATATATATATATATATATATATATATATATATATATATATATATATATATATATATATATATATATGTATATATATATATATATATATTTATATATATATATATATATATATATATATATATATATATATATATATATATATATATATATATATATATATATATATATATATATATATATATATATATATATATATATATATATATATATATATATATATATATATATATGAAACCATTATAGTTGTAGGATATAATCGTGTTAAATTGAGTACAAAGTATAGATGAATTGGATACTTTTTTTATTTTCTACTCGACACGTTTCGACGGTCTTATCACCGTCTTTTTCAAGAGATGTCTATTCTTCAAAACAATCACATTATTGTACAATAACAAAAGAGAAGAATTTTACAAAAACAAAACTGGCGACTGGATACATTAAAAAGTCAAAGAACATAGAAATTGTGATGATAAAAATTGAAAAAGGGAATGAAAATAAAATATAAATGAAAAATTGGCATGAAGTGAAAGAACATTGAAATGAAAATGATAATCAGAATAAAATACAAATCTTCATGGAAAACAGAGTTTGGGACTCGGAACTGGCACCTCTTCAGTTCATCTCAAATTGTATCGGTTTTTTGTCTGGGTGTTAATATTCTCGGCCTCTCTCGTACTATTTATTTTATATTTCATTTTATGCTGTAGTCGGCTCATCACTGTTCGCCAACCGTCGCTTATAACATATTTGTCTTCACCATTGAAATTATATGGATATTTTTCTATATGGATCGATTCGCTAATTCTTCTTTTAATGAGTTGAGGTTGCCTAAAACTACAAGTATTTGGGGGTGGTATTTGATAGGCGTCTAGGGTGGGGGAGTCAGATTGAGAGAATAGTAAAAAAGAGTATAAATGCACTAAACTTTGTAATGAGGCAACTTAGGGGGGCAGGTATGGAGATTAAGGAAAAAGCATATTTCTCGTTAGTGCGTCCCATGGTAGAATATGCTAGTTCAGTTTGGGATCCTTATAGATTAGGTGAGATAAGGGATGTGGAAAGGGTTCAAAGGATTGCTGTGAGAAGGGTTACAGGTGGGGTTAGGAGGTGGAAATGGGATGAGAATGAAAGGGGGGAGAGGGTAAGAATGTTGGAGAGTCCAACTGACATGATGAGAGACCTGGGGTGGCAGAAATTGGAAATACGGAGGAAGGAGGATCGTTTATGTAATTTCTTCAGGGTAATGGAGGGAGAGGGGGGGTGGGGGGAGCTGCATGAGTTGATAAAAAGAAATAAGTCAGGGTATGGAGGTAGGCGGGGTCATGATAGAGCGGTAGTCATAAAGGGGGCTACATTAGATGTCGGTAAATTCTCTTTCTTAAATAGGACAGGTAGGGACTGGAATGGGCTTAGTAGAAATGTTTTTGAAGGGGATGAAATCAGGTTAAAGTTATTCCGTCAGAGGGTTAAGGAGATGGTGGGATAGGGGTACTTAGGGAACTTGCCACCGCGCATTTATGTGCATTTGCAAGAGTTAAATAATAATAATAAAAAAAAAAATCTATAAAACCATACCCTAAAACTATAATGGATTCATCAATTTTAATTCGTGGAAGTTTCAAACAAAATATATATATATATATATTTATATATATATATATATATATATATATATATATATATATATATATATATATATATATATAAATATATATATATATATATATATATATATATATATATATATATATATATATATATATATATATATATATATATATATATATATATATATATATATATATATATATATATATATATATATATATATTTATATATTCATATATATATATATATATATATATATATATTTTTATATATATATATATATATATATATATATATATATATATATATATATATATATATATATATATATATATATATATATATATATATATATATATATATATATATATATATATATATATATATACATTCTCTCGCCAGCAGTCATAAGGGTAGGTTGTTCTACGTACTACTCCCCGCGTATTGCTGCTATCTGTGTTTTGCTATGCAGTGTTTTGCGTGTAAAGATCTGCCCAAGGACGGCGATTATATTAAATGTTCTGAGTGTATACATTCATTCCATTTCAATAGCTGCTCCGGTATTAAAAAAGCGTCTTATGTTAATAAGACTATTGAAAATAAGCTTGCTTGGAGGTGTTCAAAGTGTCGCTACGGAAAGCAATCAGGTCAGTCTACTCCTACATTAGAGACGTCAAAAACATTTGACTTGGCTGGTTTGACTCAAATATTGTCTGATCAGCGTGATAGTTTCAATACTCTCAGTGAAGATATCAAGAAATTCATGTTGGACGTTTCTGCTGAAATCAAGGATCTTAAATCCACTGTTGCTGCTCTGAAGAAGGAGGGAGCCGATAAAGACCGTTGGATTGATGAACTTACACTTCACCTACAATCACTTGACCAATACGGGCGTAATAAGAATCTCGAGATAATAAACGTGGAGGAGAAAAAAGATGAGATAGTGGAAGATTTGATAATATCTTTAGCGGGCAAACTAGATATTCAATTAGAGAAGTCTGATATAGAAGCCGCGCATCGTCTGTACTAAAAAAAAATATCAACAAACCGAACCGTATCATTGTGCAATTCGCGAGCCGGAAGAAGAGGGACGAGTTTTACTTGAAGAAACGAACTGTTATTACGAGCAACCAAGTAACGCGAGGTCATACATCATCGGGTAGTTCACGAGTTTACATTAATGACAATTTGAATCCGTATTATAGAGAATTATTTTGGAGATCAAGAACTGAAGGCAAGGAGGCGGGATTCAAGTTTGTTTGGTTGAATCGAGGCAAAATACTAGCAAAGAAGGACGAGGGTGCATCGGCTGTTATCAAGATAAATTCCTTTGCTGACCTTCAGAAACTAACCACCTAGTGCTGCAAGTTTTCATGAACATCGGTGCGTGGTTGTTTACATTACTATCAGCTGTAAGTCAGATTGTATGCTTTATTGCTGTATGCTTTATATGTATGCTTTATTGTATGCTTTGCGTTCAGATGACGTGAGCAATTTCCAAGATGTGCATTCCAGTTCGGTCATTGATGACATTGACACATGGTTCAATTCTTTCCCTGGTTTTTCAATTATTCATTTGAATATACGTTCATTAGAAACAAAATGGAACGAATTGAATATTATTTTAGAAAAGCAAATAGGAGTAGTCGATATTATTATATTATCTGAAATAAACGTCAAAAATGTGAGAGATATTTATTCGATAGATGGCTACAATTCGTATGCATTAACACGAAAAGAAAAGAGTGGAGGTGGTATTCTAATGTATATTCATCAAATATTTCTTTCGAGAGAGGTAATACAACTGGTGATCAGTTTGAAGGTATAAATGGAGTGTTATCATATAATAATTTCAAATTGAATATGCTAGCAATATATAGGCCCCCGTCAGGAAGTAAAATTCAGTTTGTTTATGAGCTAGAGAAAATATTACAAGATCTGCGTGGCAACGCTGTAATTGTTGGTGATATTAATATTATTCTTTTAGACGTGAATGACAATAATGTACAAATGTACGAAAATATTTTAGCCGTTAATGGTTTTTATAAATGCATAAATGGAATCACTAGAGAGGAATTTCGTGGAGATCAATATTGTGCATCATGTCTAGATCATATTTTTATTAGAAGCAATATTCATGAAATACATTCTTTTATTTATACAACAAAATGATCAGATCACTATATTGTAGGAATTTGTAGCACTACTGACGATTTGAATGAGCCAGCTGAACAATGCATAGACATGATATGTTTGAATGAGGATAAATTAGCTAGTAAATTGAAATTAACTAGGCAAACGCGTTATGTGTTTCCGCGTTGATGGATGAGCTGGAACATATCATCTTATCTTTGGATTGGTTATTATATATATATATATATATATATATACACCTTGAGATCCAAACCATTACATCACTGCCATCTTATTTTTCATTAGTAATTTATATGATAATAAAGAAGGCTTTGTTTTAATCGTTTACGATCAAGTGGTGACACTTGTTGCTTTGATTCAATAGGTATCTTAATAGCTTCGAATAATTAACACAAATAATCATTATATATTTTTTTACATCGAAACGGCTGATCCGATTTAAGTGAGAGTTCGAAATAATGTGTATCATTATCAGATTGAAATTCCCTGAGAATTTGAATCCTCTCAGATGGAATATTTTTCACGAATGTTTTCCTCTGGGTTATTCTAATGAGATTTTTGAAAACTTTGGAATGAGTTTTCTCAGAAGTGGTTCAACCGATCACGCCTCAAAACTACACAGCATCAAGTCAGATAGGGGTTCATGTGTGTGTCAAGTTTCAACTGATTTTGAATTCTCGTCTGACCTGTGGAGCGCGAAAAAAAAAAAAAAAAAAAAACAGACACTTTTTTTCGGTATAGTGTAATTGAGTCTTCGCTTCGCTCATCCAATTTATTGGAATAGCCTAATGAGCATTGATAATGCGTCTGATTTGTATAATAACATTGAGTCGAAATTCAAAGATTGTTATGACAGTTCTACGTTGACACGTAATAGCCTAAACATGAAGAAAAAGAGAGTTAACAAAGCATGGATAACGGAAGACTTAATGAATCTTATAAGAGATAGAGATAAATCATTTCGTAGATGGAAAGATTGTAGTAATTCTTTCAAGAATGATCCACGTAATCAGTATAAGACACTGAGAAATATAACAAATTGGCAAATAACAAAAGAAAAAAAAAATTTTAGAGACAGAATAAATGCTTCGAGAAACAGTTTGAAAGATACATGGAAAACCATAAATGAAATAATCGGAACAAAGAAAAAACTCTCTGTAGATGAAACTATAAGTAAACATCTAGGTAAAAAGCATAGTAATGACGTTATCGTAAATAGTTTTGCAAATTCTTTTATCGATGAAATTACTAATTTAAATCATGACTGCAATATTGTCACTGTGCCTGCATCAGATAGATCTCCGGCCTTGCAATCTATGTTTATTCCATCTGTACAGCATGATACTGTCAAAAATATAATCAATTCTATGGATGAAAACAAACAGCCGGGCTGTCATATATATATATATATATATATATATATATATATATATATATATATATATATATATATATATATATATATATATATATACATATATATATATATATATATATATATATATATATATATATATATATATATATATACATATATATATACATATATATATATATATATATATATACATATATATATATATATATATATATATATATATATATATATATATATATATATATATATATATACATATATACATATATACATATATATATATAAATATATATATATATATATATATATATATATATATATATATATATATATATATATATATATATATATATATATATATATATATATATATATATATATATATATATATATATATATATATATATATATATATATATATATATATATATATATATATATATATAAATATATATATATATATATATATATATATATATATATATATATATATATATATATATATATATATATATATATATATATATATATAAATATATATATATATATATATATATGTGGACATGAATAGTAATAATAATAATTATAATGATAGTAATAATAATAATGATGATTTATAATAATAGTACGTACGGAGTGCATGAGAAGAATAGTAACGTAATATATATATATATTCTTTTTATTGGGTTTAACGACGCACTATAATGATGAATGAGATCTATTGGCGTCGGATGAATGATTAATGAGATGATGGGATGGTGATATGAGGATTTCTTATGTGATGGGAAGGGTATTGGGAAGGAAGTGGTCGTGGCCCATTATATGGAAACCATCCCAGCATTAGTCTAGACTACAGAGAGGAAAACCACGAGAGACCCCTGTAAAGATGGACGGTGACGGGAATCGAACCCGGTCCGATATGCCCCTTCATCTCCCGGATCACATGAAGCGAGCGCGTTAACCACTGCGCTGCATGTGCTGGTTTTAAAGTAATATTATTTGTTATTTACTACTGATATATAATTTTATCCAGATCACAAATAAAATTTGAGTATACCTCGACTCAATTTGAAAAAAAACACCATTGCAGATACGTCACGCTTTTTCAACGAAAAAACGAAAAAGCTATTAATGGAGAAAAAATCTTCGATTCTTCCCCGAATCCGTATAGAGTGTGTATTATATATATATATATATATATATATATATATATATATATATATATATATATATATATATATATATATATATATATATATATATATATATATATATATATATATATATATATATATATATATATATATATATATATTTATATATATATATATATAAATATGTATATATATATTATATATATATTATATATATATATATATATATATATATATATATATATATATATATATATATATATATATACATATATATATATATATATAATATATATATATATATATATATATATATTTATATATATATATATATATATATATATATATATATATATATATATATATATATGTTGTTTCGTATGTTCTCGCGGTCGAATGTAGATGTTGAACTCTTTTCTCGGGACAACCACGTTTGCTCTTTTGGATGCAGTTGTTGGATCTGAAAAGATCCGTTGCTCCGACGTTTCGACAAGATCGCACTTGTCATCTTCAGGGATTCGTGTTGGTCAGCAGGCTGAGTGGAACCGAATGGCGAAAGCTCTCTCCGCTCCCAGGTTATAAACCCTCCGCTGTGATGCTTCCGCTGCGTCCTGCTGCGTACTCGGTTGTCATTGGTCGGGGCGCTCGGCCAATGGCCGCGCGCGCTTTCGTCTGGTTCCGTGTGCTGAGCTCAGTCTCTCTCAGGTCAGCGTCCGGTGTGTGTCTCGTCACAGTATGTCCTACGGTCGCGGCATCCGTGACTCCCGGGCATGCTGACCGTAAGCGGCGGGTGGTGGCTTCACTGCTGGGCACATCTTTCTTCCTGCGTCTGTCTATTCTCATCGGCGGTACCGTCGTTTTGGCCGGGGGAGAAGTAGGCAGTACGCGCTGGCTGACGAGTAGAGGCTTCCATGTGGCTGGTAGTCGCAGGGCGTCATCTCGAGTATTTATCGTGTGTAGCCTCTTTTCAATTTCGACTGCTTCCCTGTAGATCCGGGGGCGTTCGTGGTCGATCCTGGCTATAGTTCTCGCGTTGTCAAAATCTATCCAGTGGTTTTCTGTCGATGCGTGGAGTGCGAGTGCCGACGAGTGATCTTGGCGTCTGATTGATGACCGGTGTTCGTCTAGGCGGGCCGAGATCTTACGATTGGTGCGGCCTACATAAGTTTGCGCGCAAGACCCGCACGGCACTTCATATATGCCATGTGACTCGAGAGGCACAGAGTCTTTCACTCCTCGCAGCATGGATGATATTTTTCTGTCAGCTCTGAAGACCGTCTTCACGTCATGTTTTCTTAGAAGACGGCTTATTCGATCGGTAGACCCCCGCACATACGGGAGATAGGCTGTCGGTCTCTTATCCTCTGGTTCACATGATTCGTCGTTTTTCCGAGGTTCATGGTTGAAGGCTCTGTTGATGGTATAGTGCGAGAAGCCGTTCGCTTCTAGAGCAAGCCGTAGTTGTCTCTTTTCCGCGTCTATGTGGTCTCGATCAGCGATTCGTGTTGATCGGATGGCGAGGGTGGTGGCAACTGAGGCTAGTTGAGACGGATGGTGGTGTGACTCGGCGTTGAGGTACCGATTGGTGTGGGTAGGTTTTCTGTATACAGTGTGGCCCAAGTGTCCATCCGGTCTCTTCATCACTAGCACGTCGAGGAACGGGAGTCGTTGCGATTCTTCAACTTCCATGGTGAACTTGATTTTCTCGTGACTTCCGTTCAGATGTAGTAAGAACTTCTCAAGTTCGGCTCTCCCATGCCGCCAGATAACGAAGGTGTCATCCACATATCTCAGCCACATAGTGGGCTTGAGAGGGGCAGACTCGAGTGCGCGTACTTCTAAATCCATCATGAAAATGTTGGCTATGACCGGAGACAGTGGGTGAACCCATGGGCGCTCCTTGGACTTGCTTGTACATTTGCCC
>OZ023327.1:2034319-2104319 GCA_964007535.1 Brachyptera risi | reverse complement strand
TTCCACAAAGCGAATCAATTCGTTGTTAGTTGCGAATCCTCCGCCCGTCAGCTTTAAATCTCGCGAGCAGAGCAAATCAGCAAGCTCGACCACGAAACAATCTTCGTGTCCATTCTGCAAAGGGGAGCATACTCTATACTCGTGTTCCGTATTTCGGCAACAGTCCGTTGACGACAAATACAACACGTTACGTCGTCTGCGACGCTGCTTCAACTGCATGGGCGCTCACCTCAGACCGCAATGCACCTCTAAGAGTGTTTGCGGTACTTGTCACAGTAACAAACATCATTCGCTGTTACACACCGCACGAATCAACCCCTTGACTCGTGACACAATAGCAAACGAAGTCTCTTCTCATCCGGAGACCACCTCGCCTCATCCTCAAACTCTCGCTTGTCAAGTCAAGACAAGCAAGCCAGTGCTACCCACAGCTCTGTTGGGCACTGTTCGCGCCTTGATCCGCGACTCTCACGGTCAACTGCAACCTATCCGTGCGGTTATCGACTGTGGTTCACAAATCTCTGTTCTCACTCACTCGTTCCTTCAGAAGCTAGGATTGAAAATCAATCCTTGTCATTCCGAACTCTCTGGTATTGGTCACGTTAGTGCTCGGGTAATCGGGACTGTTCAATGCAGCATCGCTTCCCGGTTCACCCCTGCAACCTCTCTCAGCGTACAAGCCTACGTTATGCCTGCGATAGCGAGTCAACTTCCAACCACCACCGTTCCGCTTGAGGTGTTTGAACGTTATCGCTGTCTCTCTCTTGCCGACGACCGCTTTCATGTGCCCGATCAGATCGACTTTTTGATCGGCGCCGATTTATACCCTGATATTCTTGAAAAGTCAGGTGATATTGTGATGAGTGGCAGTCCATCTGCCATAAACACGGTCTTCGGCTGGGTGGTTTTGGGTCCTATTCGGTGTTTGGATGCCGAGTTCCAGCCTCCGCTCTCTCTGCTTGCTTGCACTGGTTCTCCATTGGATCGTACTCTTCGATTGTTTTGGGAATCGGAAGAAGTTTCACGTCCTCTTCAAGTTGATCCGGACGATGAACTTTGTGAGGAGCATTTTCTATCTACGCACTCACGGAACCCTTCCGGACGCTATTCGGTAGCACTCCCTTTCAAGAACACATCCTCTCCTCTCGGATATAATCGTGAGGCCGCCCTCCAGAATTATTTGAGTCTGGAGCGGCGACTGAAACGCAATCCTCAGCATGATGCTGCGTATCAAGCATTCATGCAAGACTATATTCAATCGAACCACATGCAACTTGCAAGCACCTCTTCGAACTACGTGATTCCGCATCATTGTGTGCACAAGATTACCAGCTCCAGCACGAAGCTGAGAGTGGTATTTAACGCCTCTTCTCCAGATGAGAGAGGCGCCTCTTTGAATCAGCTGTTACTCAGTGGTCCCAAGCTTCAGAGCGAACTCCCGGGCGTTTTAACCCGATTTCGTTCTCATCCCATCGCAATTTGTGCTGACATTCGTCAGATGTATCGTCAGATTCTGGTCCAACCATCTGACCGCAAATATCAGCACATATTTTGGCGACCCAATGCAGACTCTCCAGTAAAAGAATATGAGCTCAACACGGTCACGTATGGGCTCGTACCGTCAGCTTTTCTTGCTCAACGAGTGCTGAAGCAGCTCGTGCACGACGAAGGGGCTCCTTTCCCCAATGCTTCGCGTGCTTTGATATCTCACATCTACGTGGATGACATCGTGTCTGGCGCAGCAGACGTCGCTCAAGCTCGCATTCTTCAATCGGAATTACAGGCTATTCTAGCTAGTGGAGGTTTCGAACTCCGAAAGTGGGCCAGTAACCTCCCAGAAGCATTGAGTGCACTTCCGGAGGATCATCTAGCGACTCCAGTCGTGTTTTCGGATGACGATCAGGGCATCAAGATCCTTGGTCTGTTCTGGGATCCCCGATCGGATGATTTCTCATTCCACACCTTACCATTCGAAGGCGTGGTAACGAAGCGCACGGTCTTGTCGTACATTGCGCGCATTTTTGATCCTTTGGGATTCCTCACCCCGCTCGTATGCTGGATGAAGATTTTTCTTCAGCAACTTTGGTTATCGCGGGTGCAGTGGGACGACGTTTTACCACCGCTTCTTGCTCAAAGGTGGTTGGACGCGGTAGCCGAGATCTGTCTTCTCTCGAACTTCCGAGTTCCACGCGCATTTCCTGCTTCACAAGGCATACATCGACTTGTAGGCTTTTGTGATGCCTCCGAGAAGGCCTACGCTGCGATACTTTACCTTCACACAACGAATCATGCAACTTCGCATATTAGTTTGTTGCGAGCAAGGAGTAAAGTTTCCCCGGTCAAACCCTTGACCATCCCTAAGCTTGAACTCTCTGCTGCTTTGCTTCTAACGCGTGTGCTGAAAGATACTCTTCCCTCACTCAGCACTCTTGTCGTGGAGTCAGTAACCCTCTACACTGATTCGACTATTGTGCTCGCGTGGCTTGCCACCCCTCCACATCGACTGAAGACATTCGTCGCCAACCGAGTAGTGGAGATACTCGACAACTCCACTCCTACCAAGTGGGCACACGTGGATTCCGAAGAAAATCCCGCTGACTGCGCTTCTCGTGGAATACTGCCTTCTCAGCTCATGGAATACCCGTTGTACCTCTCGGGTCCTTCTTTTCTCAGGAGTCCCCATGCTCTGTGGCCTATCTCTGTGCCTTCCACTGATTTATTGTCTGAATTGCCAGACATTAAGCCTTCCATGGTCACTTTGGCCACAACGGTCAAAGTAGATCCTCTCCTGGTGAATTTTCGAAAGTTTTCCACACTTCTCAAAGAACAACGGGTCTTTGGGTATGTAGTTCGATTTGCCCGTCTCTTATTGGCGAAACGATCCAAGATTCTCCCTCCTACGGGTTCTTTAAAACCTGTGGAGCTGCAAGACGCTCTTGAACTGATCATAAGAGTCACTCAAAACCACTTTTATGCAACCGAGATCAGCCAACTTGCCAAACAGGGACAGGTTTCATCCCGGATCGCTTCGCTGAAACCTTTTCTCGAACCCTCGGGCTTACTCAAGGTGGGCGGAAGATTGCGTCACTCTTCTCTTCCTGAAGAGGCTCGGTACCCAATCCTACTCCCCAAAGAAGCTCACCTCGCATCTCTCATTTGCGATGCCTTCCACCGAACATCGCTACATTCCGGCCCGAGAACGGTACAGGCGCTGATACAGCAGCGTTACTGGATCGTTTCTCTGCGCGGTTTGTTGCGACAGCGTATACACCAGTGCATTACTTGCCACAAGTTTCGCGCAAAGCCTATGCAGCCTCCAATGGCAGATTTGCATTCATTCGTGTATTCTTTCTGTTCAAAGCACGCATTGGTGCTTTGATCATTTCTTCATGTTAACTTTCTTGTTGTTCTCTCTTTTTTCATTTTTTTTGAAAAGTCAGCGACCATTGAATAAAATGGTTGCGTTTTCTCCTCAATGAATCGCTCGGATCATGTGCGATTTCTTTGCTGTTCTCCGATCCAATTGGGAAGCAATCCAATTACTCGGTGAAAATCTCATGCTCACGTTGCCTATGAAGTTACAAGGCTTCTTACGAACAGTTTGCTGTTCTAATTTCATGTTCCAAAGTTTCCGTATCGTTTACCTCAGCTTTAAAATGTTCATTTTGGTGGGCGGTATGTTAACGCCGGTCTTTTGAGACCAGCTAGCTCGTTTTCCCTAGTTTGTCATTTGAACATGAAATCATTCGTTTGCGTCATGGAATGTTGTTTATACATGCAAGCAGTTAACCTTCCTTTCTCATTGCTGGTTGGCTGGGGCATTGTCACGCGATGTGCTGCGTCCAATCAAAGCTCGCCATTCGCGTTGCGTGTTTGGTAGCTGGCCTCGCTTGATCAGTTCTATCCCATACTCGATCCAGACCGGACGTCTCAAAACGGCTCTCGTCGAGTATCCAGTTCAGTTATCTTCTACATTTCCTTGAGGTCGGACGTACTTTTAGTCGCTCGTCAAGTGGGTGAATTCGGTCATATTCTCGACCAGCTCTTGTTGTGTGAGCATCTCCCGTCCTTCTCTACTTTGTTAGAGTTCGGACGTACTGTACATTATTTCGCATGTACGCAGTTGTTTCTTTTCTATTTTTCGTTCTTCTTGAGTCGTTAATAGGACCTCTTTCCATACTTTCTTGTTTCTAATTCTTCACATTTGTTTTGGTCTTTATCATTTACGAAGTTGGGTGTTTTGTTTTCTCTCAAGCTTTTGTTTATTGTTTATTCGAATGGTGTGCGGGGACACCACTCAGGTTTGATCTATTTTGTTTCGCTTTCTATTTATTCTTTGATTTGGTCAATAACAACGTCAAGTCGACGTAGACCAAATACGTATCGTTTTGGGGTGAGGCATAATCCGAGTTTGGATTATGCTCGCCTGATTATTAATGCCAAGTCGGCACCCGAATACAGTCCACTGGTCTTTCATCGCCATCTCTAAGATCGGCGGTAACAAAGAGGTTCAACTGTTGAAGACGATGGATAAGAATGATGTGAATAATTGTCGTGTCGTTAATGATTTATTATTTAATGAATAATGTTAATTTTTATATGTCTATATTCAATATATTTTCATACCTTATTTTATATGTTTTTCTCTCGACTTGGTGTTTGCTCGATTGCTTCCCTTTCCAAAAATCTCACGGCACGCCACTGAATATAGGTATAGTGTGTCACAGGTCCATGACATGTAACTATGCGGGGGGGGGGGGGGGGTAGTCTCTTTGGTTACTTTAGTGATTATGATTTTTCTGACAGTCGTATAGCCTGCCGCGCTCGCGCAGTGAGTTGTAAAGGGAACGAAACAACGTTGAAACTTTTCTCGGTATCGTATTCGTACAGCTAGCAAATACATTCATTTGCGGCACAAGAAAAAATTCCCCATTTTAGGCGAATTATTCACCGAATGATTGGGAGTTTTGTTCTTTTGTCGAAACCGGGACAAAAACGTGTCCCGAAATAAATTTTCGGGACACTGGGCAAAAGATGGAAATCTGGGACAATCCCGGTATTCCGGGACGGATTTTCACCCCAACTAAATTACTATTCGATTACTATATTTGAAACAAGAATAAGATACCGGTAGTGTTTTAAGTTGCATGAATTGAATTGTAACTTATTATTCAAGAATCTCTTCTGTAGGTAGGCCTACTGAATATGTATTTCTGTCATACTTGACGCTTTGAAACAATCATATTCATAATTATAATCTCATAAGACTTGTGGCATATTATGTAATATATGCTTAGAATTTGAACAAACCCACAATTACAATAAATTTGTCTCCATAATAGCTATAGGTGGATCCACCTAGCTTTTATGGAGACAAATGCGTTCTGTCACACAAAAACTTGACTCGAGTCAAGTTTTTGTGTGACAGAATGCAGTCTAGTGAGTGGGCGTCAAACATTGTGAAATCATGGACTTACTGAGTAAATCCATGGTGAAATTATCTGCACTTTTTGGTTGAAGCAAAGAACAATAACTTGTCCCCTAGGACCTGGTTGTCATGAACCACATGAAAATAAACTTCAAGATTTAAGCAATCTTAATTTACTAGTTTCAAATTTCAATCACAGACGAAGTCGAGTTCATTGGATAATTGACACTTGAATTATTTATGAAAGCACAGTACGCTGGACACTTTGAAAAAGTTATATTTTTATGAATTGTTTCCTATTATCCTGCAAATAATACTTCTATTGGTAACGATGCACACAAAACTGAACTATGATTACAATTCACAACATCATAATGTCTTAGTTCAATCGTACTTATATGCACAGCGGACTGCGTGCTCATCACCATTTTGCCTCTACAGGTTGGCATTATGTCTGCCATAGTATATTTCTTGACACATCATGGAAGAACGATCATGTGATCGAACCTCGCCCTTTTCGATTGTTATGACGGAATTGTTATGTACATGAAAAATAAAGACATTCTATTCTATTCTATTATTATTATTATTATTTAACTCCTGCAAATGCACATAAATGCACGGTGGCAAGTTCCCTAAGTACCCCTATCCCACCATCTCCTTAACCCTCTGACGGAATAACTTTAACCTGATTTCATCCCCTTCAAAAACATTTCTACTAAGCCCATTCCAGTCCCTACCTGTCCTATTTAAGAAAGAGAATTTACCGACATCTAATGTAGCCCCCTTTATGACTACCGCTCTATCATGACCCCGCCTACCTCCATACCCTGACTTATTTCTTTTTATCAACTCATGCAGCTCCCCCCACCCCCCCCCTCTCCCTCCATTACCCTGAAGAAATTCTATCCCCTGGCTGATTGACAAATTATAGGTGGGAGTTCATAGCGATACCGAATATCGCCAACAAAAAAATTGGCAGCCGCTATTCAGCGGACGCCCATCTCACCGCATGTGGATGTTGCTGTTGGTTTGCACAGACTGAACTAACCAATGACCCAAATTGACTAATTTAATGAACTTAAATCATAAAAACTAACCAAAAGAAGCCAACTAACCTAACCAAAGAAGCATTCTAAGCTAGTTCAATCAAAACTAAATGATCTAAAACCCACTTCTGGGCCAACCAATACTTTCACATTTTTCAATATTCAAATCTAGTAAGCTCCTCCCACTCAGGCGCCGTCAGTAAAGAAGTTATAAAAAAATAGAACCCTCTTGTAGAGCACAGCCTTGGTAGGTCGGGAATTCAAGATTGTCCATCTTGTTTTGAATATAATATCGATTGTTGGCCAGGTTAGCCATCTTTGTCTCGTATTATTGCATACATATGGAGTTCAGTGATTTACGATATAAGCTTTTACGACGACAAAAATATCAAAAGAAAGTGTTTAGCAAGCGTGTCTTAGTTTGAGTTACAAATAATTGTACTGTTGAGATTATAAATGCAGTTATGAGCTTATCTGGATGTGGTAGTGAAGAGGGGGAAATCCTTTCGGACGATGGAGGTTCTGTCAGAGGTCTAGATGCTAGGCCTATAATTTCTCCAGTAACTCCTCTGCTACTGGATGACCTAAGCTCTTATGATGATGTATTCTCTTCCGATTATGAAAATAGCACTATGAAACAACATCGAAAGAAGGATATTGGAGCAGCTGTTGGTTTAATACCATGCTTATCTGCTATTAAAGGTTAGTTTTTTCGTTTTGATCTTTTTAGGCCTATTGCCATAAAAAATGTGGGCCTAAAGAAAAAAAAAATGAGTCATTTTGCTGCGATCTTTACCTTTGCGAATTGGTGTTTATTTTTCTATTTTTTTTTGTGTTTTCTGATAGATATTGATTATATCTTTTGGAAAAAGCTGGGCACGGTAGGAATAATTGTTATTTTTCATAGATTTTAAACTCACTTCAATATGATGGTTTCTGTATCAACATACCTGCACATACATATCATCATAAATTCAATGCCATCATGCACGTGATTTTTTCTCCGGGTACGGCGATCCAGAAACCTTCATATTAAAGTGAGTTTAAAACCTATCAAAACCAACAATTCTTAGGCCTACTGTTCCCAGGCTTTTTCTAATAGATATACCGGTAATGAAGGTCTATCAGAAAACACAAACTCGAAAAATAAACATCATTTCGCAAAGGTAAAGGTCACAGTCAAATTTACCGTGACTTTTACCTCGGATAATTTTTGTTGTGTGTGTGTGTGTGTGTGTGTGTGGGGGGGGGGGAATTTGGTGTTCTTCGATAGATCTTGAATATATCTATTAGAAAAAGCCTGGGCACAATGAGAATTGAAATGATGTATTTAAGTTGAAAACTCACTCAGATATGCAACTTAAGGTCAAAAAGACTTTCTTTGGGGCTACAAAAAAAATTACCACACCCATAACCCATGACCAAAAGCCTTCAGACCTATATATAATTTAAAAAACAAGAGGAAACGTTTACGTGGTTATTCAATTTGTAAAAACAGATGTAGCCCTAATGAATGATTTCCACAGTCGCCCTCTGCCATTTTGAAGCTGTCGAAATACATTCGTCGATCCAGTAACCATCATATCAAAGTTGAGCTTGAAATCTATATTATAAAGCAATGTCAATTCTTACCGGGCCCAAACTTTTTCTAATAAGTATAATCAAGATCCATCAGAAAACACATAAAAACTCCAACAACAAACACCAATTCACAAAGGTAAAGGTCACAGTAAAATAACCGTGTTTTCGTGCACCTTGATGATGTCGTAGTTTTGCCAAGATGGCTGACATTGTGGAGTGGTTTTGACATTGTCATATTTGAGTGAGTTTTTAACTTATATATAAATAATTTCAATTCTTATCGTGTCCAGGCTTTTTCTTATAGGCCTAGATATATTCAAGATCTGTCTAAAAACAAAGAATCCCCCCCCCCAAAAAATTATTTGTATTGTATTGTATTCATTATCATTCATTGGACACATACAGTGTACCGGTACATGTTTAGAAATCGTCATTTACAAGAATTGAGCACTAGAATTAAGCTGCGGTAAAGGTCACAGTAAATGTACTCTGGTATTGTTTCAGCTGTTGATTAAACATGTAAAATGCTATAAAGCACTCTATATCGACATTTAGGAGACCGGGGTTTGATTCCTGCCATGGGTCTGTCCATAAATGATGTCACACAATTTTAGGGTATCACCCCCCCCCTCCCCCTTTGTCTGAGTTTGTCACATTGATTATGACCCTTTCCCCCTTAGGCCTAATGATGTCATAATCCAGTCAATATTCACTACCCCCCCCCCCCCCCTATCAAAATTATTTATGCAAATTTGAAAAAACTGGGATATCAGTGATATCAAAAGTCTCACTGTGAGAGTCTGTATAAGTGTGTATAAGTCTCACTGGGATATAAAGAAAAAGATTTCCTTGATCTCTAGCTATTGCACTTTGTTTTTAATAATTTGACTTGTATGACACATGCTATTTTTTGTATCAATGTGAATGCATTGAAAATATTTGGTACAAACTAGCCTACAAATTGCAAGGTTCAGGTCTCCACGACGTTTTCAACAAATATGACCTCTAAAGTAAAGCAAGTAAGCAGCTCTGAAGTAAAGTAAATGTGGATGTCACATAGTATATACCCCCCCCCCCCCTTGTCAAATATTGTCACATGTTTGATGACCCCCCGTCACCCCAAATTGTGGACGTCATTTATGGACAGCCCCCATGGTCACCCATCATAAAAAATGAATGAGTAAATGAAAAATGAGTATAATACAAGATTCTGAAATTAATTGATTCAGAACTTTGCTATCATGGCTCCTGCGTAGGCTTATAGTTTATTAAAACATTGTTCTGCCATGATTACAGTGTAAGGTGTTCTTCGTCACAACTAAAGAACATATCGACATTCGTGTCAAAATTTTGAATAAATTACTACCAGTATGGTATTTATTTTGAAAATTCATTGAAAATATGTGCAGTTTTCACTGAAATGTAAAAAAATGCATCGTTCTGCTAGTAGCTGCATATATCTTTATGCCCTTGGGGCCTATAAGTTTTTACCGGTATAAAGAAATGTGAATGCCTTCGATGAATTAATCATTATTATTTTTGGGTTTAATGCTGCACTGTAGTCTGTATTGATAACTAAGCTCTACTGGCGTCAGATCTACGATTAATAAGATGATGAGATGTAGGTTTCTTACTTCCAGGGTAGTAGCATTGGTATTTCCAATGGTAGTAGGAAGGAAGCAGTCATGGCCTATAGTCTTATTATAGAATCTATGTGGCATTCACCTAGGCTACAGAGGGAAACAACGAAAAACCTTTTTAAAGAAGGTCGTTGGTGGGGTCAGCACCTAGGCCCTTACTTCCTGGTCACACGAAGCAAGCAAGTTACCGCTGTGCTACCGTACCATTACCTGTTCTTTGATAAACTATTAGTCTGAAAATAAAATGCCTCGTCTTACGTATCATATTACGGTATTTCATACATGTTTCCAGATGTAGATTCGTGTAAAATAATACAGTTGAATAGTTGTCTCTCATTGTTCATTTTATCCGATTCATCAGAGCAGATGGTTTGCGCCAATTGTTATTGCCTGCTTATATTATCAGCCCAGTCCCTATAAAGAGTATTTATTACTTGTAGTTGTTCATCTGTGTAATTGGGCTCAAATTTGGACTGACATATTCCATCTTCAACTGGTATTGTGTCTGGGTATTTCCACTTAACAGACTTGTATGTGCTGTAACTTGTGAACCCAAGCAACCCAAGCTGAAATTTGTAGCACTTATAATAGGAAACACATGGATATGTTCATAGTTATACCATGGAGTTGCATTGTACTGGAGGTATAACTCTGTGTTAAAAGCTCAACCCACTTGATCACTTTGAATAGTGGGTAACGGCGTCATGTTCACTGTTCAAACTGATTGTTGTCAGGTGTGGGCCTACAGACATTTGTTTTATATTCAGTAACTGAAATCAAGGCCTTCTATATCATTACCTAATATATAATGATGAAGAAGGCCTTGCTGAATTACTAACGTGGGAGTAGCTCCAACTGGCAGTAGAATTAAGAACATGGCCGCCGTTTGGAAGTAACCGGACGTAAGCGATCTGGTACATGGCTCGTCGCTGAGTTGGACCTCCATATATACAACTCCATGGTTACACTATGCATGGATTATATGTGCATAGATATGCACATACGGTAGTCATACTGATGTCAAAATATTTAAGGTCAAAGTTTGCACTTGATGACATATGTAATTGTTGACAAAATTGTGCCATTTTATAGAGAATTCCATCGGCTTTCAAACAACGCCATGTAGACATTCCTAGGGCAATTAGGGACGAAGTTTAACACTTAACACTGATGTACCCGGACTAATAGGCAAGCTTTCTTCTGCTCAAGATGCATTGAGGGTAGCGTGGGTTTGCCGCCGGAAGATGGTGACTTCACTAATTCGAAAACTCATTCCATTTTATGAGTACTTTTCTGTGTAATATGGATCACTGCTGTATCTGGTATTTTTTTGTAGAAACGGCTGATAGGCTGGCAAACTTGATGACAGCGAGCCAGCCTTGAACGTGACATTAGTTCTTTTTATCACCACTTTACATCTACGCATGGTCAATAGTTAGTGATGTAAATTTTCATGAAATTTTTTTTTGTTGAAAATTTTCATGAAAATTTTTAAAAGCTTGAAAATTAAAAAAAAAATCAAATTGATTTTTTTTGGTTAGTTCATTGTTACAGAAGAAGTTGGTGTTTGAATTCACTCCTTTCAATGATTTTGAAAGGAAATGTGATGGAATATTCTTAAGCTTCTTTCCCATTTTGTCACCAAATTATAACATGTGACAACAAGTGAGGTTATGTAGGTACAGCTCTATACAGACAAAGTCAAAGAGTCAAAGAACAAAGAACTTAGTAGGGGCCTACCAGGAAACATCAAAACAGGAAATGAGTGCAAAACCAAAAAAGCCTCATTTGAAAAGTGAAAGAGAAAACATGAAAAAAAATATTCATTGAAAATTTTCATTGAAAATTTCAATAAATTTGCATTCTGAAAATTTTCAACGTTCCATCACTATCAATAGTACTTTAAACGTGGCCCGTGAATTGAAACATATTTTTAATATGGGAGGGATAGGAAGTGAGGACACCATCTCAACGGGCAAACGCAACCCTCAATGCATCTTGGTTCCGCTGTATCTCATGCATCGTTTGACCAACCGCACTGAAACTTGGCAAACACTTTTTACTCATCATTTCAAACTTGCATGCAAAATTTAAATAAAATGGAAGTCGACGAAGCTGTTTCTTTCTCTCGGCTTTGTTGATTTGATATTGAATATCCCGTTGTTAAGTGCTATTATTAAAGTACCGGTAATATGGTTCTGTACGTGCAAGTGCAAGATACTGGAGATATAGGAACACTTTAAACGAGTTGCTGATATGGTGTTCTTGAAATAATTTAGCCATAACAATACATATTAAGAAACATGATTGAAAAAAATGTTCATATTATTATCGGTCTTTAATTTTCTTTCGAAACCTTGATCAATAATCTTTTCAAAATTTCATGAAACCATGACGAATTGTTCAAGTTCTGTGTATTGTTGCAGTAATGATTTTTAATACATTTCCAGGACAAACACAGTTCAGACTCGGAATCAATTTTTTTCCGTAGCCTATAATGGTACTTGGGCCTACGCGGTTCTCAGTTCTGTGTATTGTGCCGTGATCACTCAAATTAACTTCTGCATCTTCAAACTATATTCACGAATATATAGGACAGTATAATTATATGCCATTTTATTCTATATTTAATTAAATTAATCTCTAAATACCAGTGATGTCTTCGGGTACCCTAGCCAGGTATGAGTCATACGTTACCGGTACTTGGTAATATTATTCTGTACCTGCAACATGAATAATGGCATGTTTTGTCCCAAATAACCTAGCTCTTGGTGGGATTGTTGAGCATACAATAAAAGGTTGTATGATTTGGGCAAATGAGAGCTGTTTTGGCAAGCATTATGATTTTTTTTACGTTATTCCATCCATCCCACCGCCACCTCCCCTCTCAACCACCTTCAACTCGTCACTATTAAACATTTCATATGAATTTGATTTTGGATTTTTGGATTTGATTGGATTGATTTTGTATGATTTTTTATGAATTTTCACTCCCACCACCCGCTCTTTAGTTGCTGTGTCAAGTAGGCCTACACTAAAATTGTAAATAGTTGTTGACTAACCATTACTGAGAATTGTCATATTACTCATAGAAGAAGAAATACACAATTATTGGGGGATAGACACATCCTACTGTTGAGAATAATAAAGGGCTAATAGTCAATCAGATCCTCCATGTATGCCTATATATCGATATACTCAATCTATATCCCTTTACAAACTATTAACTGAAAAGTAAGAAGATAGGCCGCCCTCTGTAGCCCAGTCAGCTAAGGCACCGCGTCAGAAACTGAAGTCAACATTGAGCGTAAGTTCGAGTCCCGCATTAGCATGGGTTTTTGACGTTTTTGTACGCGTCCTTTCACTTATCATAACTTCATACCGGTAGTTTCATTGTCACCTGCTCATTCTTACCCCCGTATAACCTAGCTGTTGGTGGGGTCGTTGTAGAAACAATAATCAATCAGTAGAAGATCATCCTTTCCATGTGTCTCTATTGTCAAATGTCGACATATTTTCTTCAGACCCCCCCCCCCCATCTGTACCCAGTTCCCCCTCAAAGGCATCAGTACTAAATACTACAACATGAGTTTCACTCGATCATAGGTATTCATAAATAGAAGATTTACGATGTTCGACAGTTGTGTTGAGTGATCATTTACGATCGTCACAATGGAGAGAAATAAGACTCAGTTCAACTTTTCAACTTATTGGTGTGCGTGTGCAAGTATGTAACTTCAAGTCCGAGCCTCCGCTGGACTCGTTGAAGTAATTTTAGACACGATTTCCAAGTCCATTCTAGTCTTTGAATCTGCCGCCGATTCCGAAATTGGAATGCTCTCTTATTGGCTGCTTTTCAGTGAGTGATCTAATTGGTTGTCAAGTTTGGAAGGCAATCTTTGGAAGGAAAAATCTTTGAAGGAAGAGCTTTAAAGCTCTTCCTTCAAAGATTTTTTTTTTTGTGGGGGAATCAAAATAACAGTCACTGTGTGACACTAACTTTGAAAAACTGGTGGAAAATACTACGGTATAGACATTCTAAAAGTTGTCATGTTGATAATATGAAAGTGACAAATATTATTTTCTGTCTTAATTTTGTGTGGTTTCTTGTTTTTTTCTGCTTCAAATTGTGTTGAGAATTCCCAAGATGCCATGATGTATAACCTAAAAAAAAAACACCCATCATATTTTTAATAATTTGTTATTCGGACTAAAATTGTAATTTGACTTGAGCCGAATTTATATTATGAAAATATTAGGCCTATGTTTTTCGTGTAAAATTGTGATTAGCAATGGAATTATTGATTTTCAAGTGAAAATAACACACGTTGAACTTATGTCCAACTTTCCCATTCTTTTGTTAATAAATATATATCGCAAGCTGTGCCAACCTGTTTCAGGGTGTTTTAAGTTAACTTCCTCAGGTTCTCAGGGGTTTTCCATGGCGGTTAGGGTAAGGTAGGGTAAGATTTCTGTGGAATGGTCACGTCAACTGTAGTTTGAGATTCAAACCTTATCCTATCTAACCCTAACTATGATTTCATAACAGAATCAATATCTTGACCATCACCTAACATGACCTTAAAACAGATCGGTGCTGCGCACTATGTATTGCCTTATTCAGACGCGACATGAAACTGAACCATGAACTGGCTCACTCTCAGTGGTTAGTTATGATTTCTGTGGGATTTGTGCTTGATAAGATAAAAACATATGACAATTATGTTTGTAGATAAAAGAAAAGAGAAAGAAAACCGCGAAGAAAATGCGAAACAAAAATACTCGTGTAATCCGCCTGAGCTGCACGAAACGAAGGAACCGCCAAGCCATAGGTGCAAATTGAACAAACCCAGACGTTTAAAACACAAAAGAAAGCGAATAACTTCAGTATCTAGCGAAAGTGACCTTGATGAATTAATGTTTGAGAAAGCCAAATCTAAATTGCGAAGGAGAAAAGTCAACCAGAGGTCTGAAACAGCTGAAAATTCTCACAGAAAATGGGAAGTTGACAGGTTTAAAGATGTTAAATCAGGTAGTAAATCTCGCCATAGAGCAAGTTGTGACAAAGAAAAGTCGCGGATGGCGGCATCTACGGGCAAGACCAGTGTTTCTGCTGAAAAGAAAGAAAAGTCGAGGGTGGTGGCATCTACAACCAAGACTGGTGTTTCTTCTGAAAACAAACAAAAGTCGCAAGTGATAGCATCTGCATGGGAAAAAGATGCTCCTGTAAATAGCCTTAAGAAAAGACTGATGAATATGCTAAAGTTTTCTACAACAGCTTTGTCAAGTGGTGCAGAAGAACTAGCACCTGCTGCTATTAGCAAGGCAACTTGTCCACCAATCAACAGCGTTACAAACAGCGTTCATTTACCAATTGCTACAAATGACTTGGTGCATAAAGAAGGAGAGGATGGAAGTGGCAGTACTGATTATGCTGTTTCAAGTGATTTGACAAAAGATGGTGCAACTGAATCAGATAACATTGGTAGAGCTGTTCTAGAGCACGTCAGTGAAGCCGAGTCTTTGGTCAGTGGTCAACTGAACATGGAAGATGTTCCTTTGACATATGATGACCCAACTCACAGCACTGCCACTGTCCCAACTTCCAATGCTACTTCTGACCAAACTTCCAGTATTAGTACTACCCTTACTTCCACAATTAGTACCGGTACTGCCCATACTTCCAATACGAGTACTGCCCAAACTTGTAGTATGAGTACCGGTACCACTCAAACTTCCTGTGCCTTGACCGTAGTCAATCTTGACAAGGACCACGACGAGGATGATGATCTAGAGGTTTTACGGGCATTGGCTCTTGAATCGAGCTCTAGTCATCATGTATCTTCAGTTAGAAAAGATGTCGCTAGACCGCAATCCGTCAGCGACACAGAGGAAGATTTGACTCAGTTACGCCTGCGAGCTTTACACTCTGCTGTTTTGAAAAAACACAAAGCTAGAAAAGAAAAACAACTTGCATTGAAATCGAAAGATTCACAATGCGTTCCAATTTCTGGCGCTTCAATAAACGATGCAGAATTGACCACAGGATGTCTAATTACGAAGCTCGCACCAGAACCGGCCGTAAGCCCAGATCAGAAATGGGAGGAGAATGCATTAGATTATGACAAAACTACGACGATAATCGACATGGATTTGGACGATACCAGCTGTGATGGAGATGGGATAATAACCGAGTGTGTGATGAGCAAGAATCCTGCGACGATACCAAATTTTGGCCAATCCAGTCTAGAGTCTTGTAATGAATACTATGCACCAGAGGCTTGGACGCCACTAGATATAACTATAGATGAGAGTGATATAATGGATCACAACAAACTAAATAGTCCAACCACTTCTTATTTGAATGGTAACATTTCAGGCAAACCATTCCAATTGTTACCTGTTAACATAGATTGCAGAAATAACCCATTTATTGGTCCACCACTACATCTATTTCAGGCAGCTCAGGAACTTCAGAATGGAGTTTTTTCTCAAACGACAAATATTGTTGACAATACGTATTTTGACATAAATAACACTGTGATTGAACAAGAGAATACCAAGATCTTGAACAAATACTCTAAACGACCTAATTTAAAAGAAATACCGACAATAAACAACTATTCAGCTCATAATGTTTGTTATACCGGTAGTGACAATATGGATCAAAACATTCAATACTCCCCATCGTCTACCGACGTTATTGTAGATGTAGAACCTTCCGTTCCTTCTGAATTGCGTCCCTTCAAGCAGCCGAAACAAGTTACGAACCCGAATCACAAAGTAGATATGAATGATAGGGAGTTGGGTAAAATTGATCTTCCTCCGACGATTGTTTTCGATGAAGTGGGAACTTTATCCGTTGAAACAACACTTTCAACTGTCTACCCTACTGTACCTTGCATACAGAAAACCTCGGTGACAGTAAAACCTACATACGTGAAGGCTTCAGTTTCCAACAAGTCACTTAGGACAATCAATAATCGCATTGGTCTGCAAAGCATTCGAGCTAAAGCCACCAACAACCTTGCTCATGACTTCAAAATACAAGGCAACCTGATGACACGCAACCATTCAGGAAATCCTTTCTCTAAAAACAATTTGAGACCAAAAGTGATGATCAAATCTCAAAACAAGACTTTGGTAAAGACGAACGCTATTCTACCGTCTGCAAGCGTGTTCCGGTCGAAACGTGCCACATTCCCAGCGTCTGGCGCGGCATATAGCATGATGACCACAGTGAAGCCAATCAGACCTAAAGCTTCTGTTCAGGCATCTGCAACCAAGCGAACGTTCTCACAAATTGACGCAAAGGAGACAAGAAGCCAATTTGTTATTCGTTTGGGAGAAGATTCTGACAGTGAGGAAGAATCAATCACTCCAAAAAAACATTGTTTACCCAAACGTATGATAATAAATGAACGAGCTTACGAATCTAATGATGCTGGACATGAACAAAGTAATTCCTTAGCTGCACCTCTAGAGGGGTCTTTTACAGCAAAATTAGATGCCTTTTTGAAAACATTCCGTGAAAAGCATGACCTTTCGACGACAAAGAAGAGTCTAAGCTTCCCAGTTTCATCTGAACCAGCAGGGCTAGAAACTGTAATAAAACCCAAGACCCCGGTGGTATCATGCAGTCGTTCAAAATTATCCAATGTAACAAAATCAGTAATAGGGCATGCTTCAAACAGTGGACTTACGATCAACGTGCCATTAAAGGTACCTGATGTTACTTTGGGTACAAATCGTACGTCAACTACTCCATCCGTCAACTTGCAAAAATCAAAGATATCGAACGAACACATCTTGACTAATCAGAAACATGGTACAGTATCTGAAACACAAGTAAATGCAACTGTTGCAACACATTCCGAAGGAAACCGTATTTCCAGCTCTGTAGTCAGTACTGATACAACAAGAGGAATGGAGAAACAAGCTCAGTTGACTTCGAGCATGGGTACTGAAACAGAATGTATGTTGGCAAGAGATTCAAATCGTCAGACACTTGTTTCGGGTATATTCAGTTCGATTGCAACTGCTGCAAGTAGTGTGGCCTACAACAGAGATAAGGAACCAACAAAACATATGCCTGTTGTATCGAAGATGGATTCAAAGAGAATATCAAAGTCAACTACAGTTGGTGATGAGCAGACTCTGACAGTGCCATCCGACGAGGGATCTATGGAACATCACGTCCCTTCTGTGGAGTCAGCTCTTTTCAAGAAAATAAAATCACTGGAACTGGAGTTAATAGAAAGCAAATTACTTTTGAACAGGTATGCAAAGTATTTTTTAATATATCAATCTTTGTATGAATGTGCGTAGTTTTCACTCATTTTACATTTTTCTTCAGTTGGATGATTGTTTCTTCAAATTTTTGAATTTAAGTTACTGAAGCAAAGTTAGGTCTAATGGATAATCATGAATATATATGGCACTATAAGAAGTTGTGAGTTTGAAAGATCTATGCATTTGAGGTTTAAATAAATGTCCAAAACTTACCATTTCTGTGAATAAAATGAATAAAAAGTGAATAAAATTACATAAAATGAGGAATTGATTCTCTTTGTGATGTAGTAGATGCCGTTCTCCAAGTTTGCCAAGTTGCGTTGTAAATAGCCACCCTTCTGGCTCTGTTAGCCAACGCTCTGCGTTCGATACTGACGTTCAGTCAGGCGTGGGTTCGAACCCCACATAACGCATGTGTTTTTTGTAACCATCATTCATGTATCATTTGTTCATATGTTCCCCCACCCCATATAACCCAGCTGTTTGTGGGGTCGTTGAACAAACAATAATCAATCAATGTAAATATTCACAAATTATGGTACGCAACAGTGTCGAGTGATTTGCACGTGCCTATTGTGATACTACATCTTTCCTAATAGTTATTAATATTTTAGGGAAAAATTGATGTCAGAAATGACAAAATTAATTGAACAGTTGGAAAAGTCTGCAAGAGCGCAGAAAGTAATTGATAAGTGCAAAGAAGAAATCACCATGCAACAAATACTGATAGCAAGAGCTGAGCAAGAAATAGCAAAGGCTTCCAAAGAGGTGGCTATCAAAACCCAAGAGAAAGAGAAAACACACAAGGACATAATTCAATGTCGTACTAGTGTTTTTCGCGAACGTGAATTGTGCGAGAAACTACAACTGCAGTGCCAGAGTCTTGGTGTCAAATTAGGAGGAAACAAATATGAGTAAGTTGAGATTTCACGTAATGTGGATGAGGTGAACAATGTGTAATATGAGTACTTTTTTCAGGGTATCAGACTAATACTTGGGTCTACTGAAGTGGCTCAAGTTACTAATGGGAGTTACTATATTACTAAGAGGAGTTACTAATGAAACTATCATAAGGAAGCAAAAAATGTATTGTACTAAAGATGAGAAGGTTTTACTGTAATCAGTATTTACTTCCATAGTCAATGTCATGTATGGCTATATAATCAAGAGGGTGTGCTCAGTTGTGGTGGCATAGTGTCTCCTAGAGAATTGAGCAGTGTGAGACATTTTCCCAATGTGTCAGATCAGTGGTAGGCCCGGCCCACTGGTACATTTTTCAAATTGAAACAACTGCTTGGTATTGAAATCATACTCAGTCGCCAACTTGGGATTGCAATTTTATTTTAAAAATTGAAGTTTAAAGTAAGATCGCCCTTTCGTGCTCCGTCCAAACGATCCTACTTTTCATCCATAGCCCTAATTGGGGAACAATGATTTTGTATCAAGTTTTGATGTTATTAAAAAAATGAATAAAAAATAATTAATAATAATTCAATTGAATACCGGTAAAATGGGGTGACTTTGACCCACTGGTGTGACTTTGACCCACTGGGGTGACTTTGTCCCACTGGTGTGACTTTGACCCACTCGTGTGACTTTGTCCTTGTGTTGGAGAAAATTACAAACTGCTACAAATGGGAAAGTTTTAATTTTATCTCATCTATTTTGATACATATTTTGATTTTGATATCTATTGAGATACCAAAAAAATGGATACGATAAAAATAAACCTTTTTCATTTGTAGCAGTTTGAAACTTTTTCCAACAGAAGGACAAAGTCACACCAGTGGGACAAAGTCACCTCACTTTATGGTATTTGAATGGTATTTACAATATCTTTGGGTTTCAATGAACCACCCAACCGAGCAATGTAGGTAACTGCACACTTCTGGTAGAATGTATAATGATTACGCATGTGTTTCGAAGTCAAATCACCAGATCAAGAGCACTGAATCATTGGATGAGTCACAGCTAATCTCTGCTCCGCATCTTTTCTCATATTACGAGCGGGTCAAGAGAGGAATCGGACCGCGTAAGCCACGCCCCTGAACCAATCACAGACGTGTTATTCCGAACGATATCTTAGAACCATCACTAAATTGGATTGTCTGCAGAGCTCGGCGGTAAGACCGGACGGTAAGATTCGTAAGCCAGGATCTAGGGTTTCATTCACATCATGGGCTAGTTTTTCATTTTCAATTTTAGCTTATACAAATGGTTTTGGTCAAGGGTTATGGAGTCGGTTGATTTTTTTTCATGTACCGATACCGATATTGTTTAGCGACCGATATTGGAATTATTCTTTATTACTGGAACGCGTGAAACGACAAATCACATATCCAAACCACGTCTTTGATTGGTTCTGGGGCGTGGCTTACGCGGTGATATTCCTGTTTGGACCCACTCGTCTCATCACTGGTTCTACTCACATGGCACTCATAAATAACAATAGTTGACGAGTTTGTCAATTGATTCTATTATCCTTCTGGTCCGGACTGTTTCATTGCTGATTTTGTACCTTCGGATATTGCTCAAGAATATTATTATTTTGACTAATATGATTATTGTGCTGTTTTAATTAAGATTGCCAACAAGGTTGCAAAGTGAGCTTCGCAGGCAGTTGGTGCAAGTGTCTAATGGGATCAAGACGATAAGTCCGAACAAGAAGTCGATGTCACGCGGCAGTGAGAACACCGTTCCGGACCCCAAGAACAGGAGTTCAGCGAGCGACTGTCGCAGCAGCGTCTTGAAACGCGCGGTGCGGCTCAGACATAGGTGGAACAAGACCGATGCCTTTCTCGGAAGGCAAGTAAACAAATAATATGTATACAAATTGGATAGGGGGGTCCACATGCTTTCAGAATCTTCCTTTTGTTGGCATTTTTTGAACACTGAAATATTGTACATTCTGTTCATTCTCCACCATGAGATTTCATGATGGATGTTTAAATAGCATACACTTTGTCTTGTTGATTTAATATGACGACTGTTTGGGTACTGGTATGTGAACCTTTCGACTACGAAGTTGACGAATCTTGGATTTTGTTGAATTGTCCTTCCAATGAAACTTCTTATTTTTGGTTTCATTGTTATTCTCTCGTGTCAAATTCCGCATTTTCTACTTTTCCGTTCCGAATTCCAAACTAGCATGAGAAGCAAGGGCGGATACAGGGAGGGGGGGGAGTCGCCCCCCCCTCCCATGAATCGGAAGCGACGAAAAAAATTAGGAAGAAAGAAAGAAAAAAATAGGAAGAAAGAAAGAAAAAAATAGGTAGAGAGAAGGAAAGAAAGAAAAAAATAAGAAGAGGAGGAATAAATATCTATGAAGCTATGTATGCCATGATTTCATATTTTACATAATTGCATTGAGAATGAATCGGGAGTAGGCCTACTGTTTCAGAATGTCAGGTCCAGTAGGCCTATGTAGTTTAGTCAGCAAGAATCAACAAACAACACTATACCGTGCTTCTTTCAGGTTGTGGATTATACATTACGATGTTTGTAAATAACGATGATAAAAACGACTAGGGTCGTTTCTAGGGGTGGGCAAAGAGGGCGTTTGCCCATGAGCCAAATTTAGGGACGCTATCGGCGCCCATTTGTAACTTTCTATCAGCGATCGTATTCTATAAATCAAATTGATGGCATTTTATTCACATTACTAGATAGAGTAAATGTTTTTATATTCAAATATCGCTGTTATTGAATGATGGATTGATTCATGGTTTTATTTGCTTGGAACAGCCATTTGACAAAATTAGCCTTGTTAAAATCCTCGTATTTCAGAAATTTCGTGTAGTTCCTAAAACCTGTGGAATCGTATTAAAAAAAATAATTTTCAAAAATTTACCTGCAGGGCATGGCTCCCTCCTTGCATTCACCATCGATATGCACACTCAGTTCGGGGGCGCACAATTGACTGCCCAATTGCGTGCTTGCCCGGGCTGCTAAAATGACATTGAACGACCCTGCAGCTACAAATATTGTTTTTTGCAGCCATTTTTAATTTCATAAGTAGAATTATTACGGCATCTGAACCTCATCTGAAACACGCTGAACCGTATTAAAAATGGGTGTACTTTCAAAAAAGCCCTGCGGGTCCAGAAGGGGGCCTTCCCCCCTTGCCCCCCGCGGGTCGCCGACTTCGCGAAAACGAGCCGTTGCATAACTGTTCTCTTGTGGTTTATTTTCAAACTGAAATGGCCCCCCCCCATGAATATGACCTGGATCCGCCCCTGATGAGAAGTCTTGGTTTGGGATTGCTTCATGTGATGGGCTGATAGCGTACCCTGCAACGTGTTCTCACTTTGAGAAAGTATTTCATTCTTCCAGTGTTATTTCATTGAATTAATGTTTGTGTGACATAATATACCAAAGCCAATGAAAAGCAGGGACTTGAAGTGAAATCGAAATGAATCAACATTTTTCTCAATGAATGCTTCATGTCCTGTTTCAAGGGGTAATTCAAAATAATCAACATTCAAAAGTAATGCAACAAAGAATCGAAATCGAAATTATTTCAATAAAAGTTGAAATAGAAATGATTATTATTTGTTTAACGACCCCACCAACAGCTAGGTTATACGGGGGAGAAAGATTGTTTCCAGGAATTAGAAACGATTGATTCAATAAGTTGGAATCAATATTGATACTTTATGTATATTTGCCAGGGAAGCGCAATTAGCATCAATATTTCAATAAATAGAAGTCGGAAGTGGAACTAGAATCAAAATACGTTACACTCAAGTCGCTGACAAAAAGGTTGTTTCATTTTCTATGAACTGAACTTTTAAAACGTTGTAAGTGACCTTTCCATGCACTAGCAAAGAGCTTATATTTGACTTCCTGCTTGTAAACATCACTGAAGTACAGCAAAGTAGTTGGCCACATTATCAGTGCCAAACCCACGCACTGTGCAATGCTGTCAGCATAAGACAATGAGAGAGGAAATGTTGAACTGAAGGATTCATTTGCCATCAGGTATGAGCTGGTTGGGCTTTGGTATACAAGTGCATACACAAAGGAACCTCTTTAGTTGTTTTTTCAGGGGACCACACTTGAAAGATTCACCAAAGTGAAAAACTTACTAAAGAAACTATTCAACATGAGGGGGCACATGGGTAGGATCAAAATATAAAACTTACCAAGGTGATGAATGTATTAAAGGGAAACTTACTTGAGAGGTTCTACTATGTAGAGTGCAAAATATGCAATGGTGAATACAGTATGTATGGTGTAATCTTGTTTTTGGCAAGTGATTTTTACCAAGTATTTACAAAATCAACATTGGCCACTAGAAGTTGACTTGGCGGTACCGGTAGGTAGATTTCGGGGAATTGTGTCGGGCTGTGTGACTGCTGGCTGCATTGCAAGTAACTTCAACTGATGTACATACTATGCTGTGGGATCTGTTTCTAGGTCAGAAGAAACGTGCCAGCCCGAGAATAATAGTGCGCAGTGCCCTTACGAAGCCAACTGATGTACATACTATGCTGTGGGATCTGTTTCTAGGTCAGAAGAAACGTGCCAGCCCGAGAATAATAGTGTGCAGTGCCCTTACGAAGCCAACTGATGTACATACTATGCTGTGGGATCTGTTTCTAGGTCAGAAGAAACGTGCCAGCCCGAGAATAATAGTGTGCAGTGCCCTTACGAAGCCAACTGATGTACATACTATGCTGTGGGATCTGTTTCTAGGTCAGAAGAAACGTGCCAGCCCGAGAATAATAGTGTGCAGTGCCCTTACGAAGCCAACTGATGTACATACTATGCTGTGGGATCTGTTTCTAGGTCAGAAGAAACGTGCCAGCCCGAGAATAATAGTGCGCAGTGCCCTTACGAAGCCAACTGATGTACATACTATGCTGTGGGATCTGTTTCTAGGTCAGAAGAAACGTGCCAGCCCGAGAATAATAGTGTGCAGTGCCCTTACGAAGCCAACTGATGTACATACTATGCTGTGGGATCTGTTTCTAGGTCAGAAGAAACGTGCCAGCCCGAGAATAATAGTGCGCAGTGCCCTTACGAAGCCAACTTATGTACATACTATGCTGTGGGATCTGTTTCTAGGTCAGAAGAAACGTGCCAGCCCGAGAATAATAGTGTGCAGTGCCCTTACGAAGCCAACTGATGTACATACTATGCTGTGGGATCTGTTTCTAGGTCAGAAGAAACGTGCCAGCCCGAGAATAATAGTGCGCAGTGCCCTTACGAAGCCAACTGATGTACATACTATGCTGTGGGATCTGTTTCTAGGTCAGAAGAAACGTGCCAGCCCGAGAATAATAGTGTGCAGTGCCCTTACGAAGCCAACTGATGTACATACTATGCTGTGGGATCTGTTTCTAGGTCAGAAGAAACGTGCCAGCCCGAGAATAATAGTGTGCAGTGCCCTTACGAAGCCAACTGATGTACATACTATGCTGTGGGATCTGTTTCTAGGTCAGAAGAAACGTGCCAGCCCGAGAATAATAGTGTGCAGTGCCCTTACGAAGCCAACTGATGTACATACTATGCTGTGGGATCTGTTTCTAGGTCAGAAGAAACGTGCCAGCCCGAGAATAATAGTGTGCAGTGCCCTTACGAAGCCAACTGATGTACATACTATGCTGTGGGATCTGTTTCTAGGTCAGAAGAAACGTGCCAGCCCGAGAATAATAGTGTGCAGTGCCCTTACGAAGCCAACTGATGTACATACTATGCTGTGGGATCTGTTTCTAGGTCAGAAGAAACGTGCCAGCCCGAGAATAATAGTGTGCAGTGCCCTTACGAAGCCAACTGATGTACATACTATGCTGTGGGATCTGTTTCTAGGTCAGAAGAAACGTGCCAGCCCGAGAATAATAGTGTGCAGTGCCCTTACGAAGCCAACTGATGTACATACTATGCTGTGGGATCTGTTTCTAGGTCAGAAGAAACGTGCCAGCCCGAGAATAATAGTGTGCAGAGCCCTTACGAAGCCAACTGATGTACATACTATGCTGTGGGATCTGTTTCTAGGTCAGAAGAAACGTGCCAGCCCGAGAATAATAGTGTGCAGTGCCCTTACGAAGCCAACTGATGTACATACTATGCTGTGGGATCTGTTTCTAGGTCAGAAGAAACGTGCCAGCCCGAGAATAATAGTGTGCAGTGCCCTTACGAAGCCAACTGATGTACATACTATGCTGTGGGATCTGTTTCTAGGTCAGAAGAAACGTGCCAGCCCGAGAATAATAGTGTGCAGTGCCCTTACGAAGCCAACTGATGTACATACTATGCTGTGGGATCTGTTTCTAGGTCAGAAGAAACGTGCCAGCCCGAGAATAATAGTGTGCAGTGCCCTTACGAAGCCAACTTATGTACATACTATGCTGTGGGATCTGTTTCTAGGTCAGAAGAAACGTGCCAGCCCGAGAATAATAGTGTGCAGTGCCCTTACGAAGCCAACTTATGTACATACTATGCTGTGGGATCTGTTTCTAGGTCAGAAGAAACGTGCCAGCCCGAGAATAATAGTGTGCAGTGCCCTTACGAAGCCAACTGATGTACATACTATGCTGTGGGATCTGTTTCTAGGTCAGAAGAAACGTGCCAGCCCGAGAATAATAGTGTGCAGAGCCCTTACGAAGCCAACTTATGTACATACTATGCTGTGGGATCTGTTTCTAGGTCAGAAGAAACGTGCCAGCCCGAGAATAATAGTGTGCAGTGCCCTTACGAAGCCAACTGATGTACATACTATGCTGTGGGATCTGTTTCTAGGTCAGAAGAAACGTGCCAGCCCGAGAATAATAGTGTGCAGTGCCCTTACGAAGCCAACTGATGTACATACTATGCTGTGGGATCTGTTTCTAGGTCAGAAGAAACGTGCCAGCCCGAGAATAATAGTGTGCAGTGCCCTTACGAAGCCAACTGATGTACATACTATGCTGTGGGATCTGTTTCTAGGTCAGAAGAAACGTGCCAGCCCGAGAATAATAGTGTGCAGAGCCCTTACGAAGCCAACTTATGTACATACTATGCTGTGGGATCTGTTTCTAGGTCAGAAGAAACGTGCCAGCCCGAGAATAATAGTGTGCAGTGCCCTTACGAAGCCAACTGATGTACATACTATGCTGTGGGATCTGTTTCTAGGTCAGAAGAAACGTGCCAGCCCGAGAATAATAGTGTGCAGTGCCCTTACGAAGCCAACTGATGTACATACTATGCTGTGGGATCTGTTTCTAGGTCAGAAGAAACGTGCCAGCCCGAGAATAATAGTGTGCAGTGCCCTTACGAAGCCAACTGATGTACATACTATGCTGTGGGATCTGTTTCTAGGTCAGAAGAAACGTGCCAGCCCGAGAATAATAGTGTGCAGTGCCCTTACGAAGCCAACTGATGTACATACTATGCTGTGGGATCTGTTTCTAGGTCAGAAGAAACGTGCCAGCCCGAGAATAATAGTGTGCAGTGCCCTTACGAAGCCAACTGATGTACATACTATGCTGTGGGATCTGTTTCTAGGTCAGAAGAAACGTGCCAGCCCGAGAATAATAGTGTGCAGTGCCCTTACGAAGCCAACTGATGTACATACTATGCTGTGGGATCTGTTTCTAGGTCAGAAGAAACGTGCCAGCCCGAGAATAATAGTGTGCAGTGCCCTTACGAAGCCAACTGATGTACATACTATGCTGTGGGATCTGTTTCTAGGTCAGAAGAAACGTGCCAGCCCGAGAATAATAGTGTGCAGTGCCCTTACGAAGCCAACTTATGTACATACTATGCTGTGGGATCTGTTTCTAGGTCAGAAGAAACGTGCCAGCCCGAGAATAATAGTGTGCAGTGCCCTTACGAAGCCAACTGATGTACATACTATGCTGTGGGATCTGTTTCTAGGTCAGAAGAAACGTGCCAGCCCGAGAATAATAGTGTGCAGTGCCCTTACGAAGCCAACTGATGTACATACTATGCTGTGGGATCTGTTTCTAGGTCAGAAGAAACGTGCCAGCCCGAGAATAATAGTGTGCAGTGCCCTTACGAAGCCAACTGATGTACATACTATGCTGTGGGATCTGTTTCTAGGTCAGAAGAAACGTGCCAGCCCGAGAATAATAGTGTGCAGTGCCCTTACGAAGCCAACTTATGTACATACTATGCTGTGGGATCTGTTTCTAGGTCAGAAGAAACGTGCCAGCCCGAGAATAATAGTGTGCAGTGCCCTTACGAAGCCAACTGATGTACATACTATGCTGTGGGATCTGTTTCTAGGTCAGAAGAAACGTGCCAGCCCGAGAATAATAGTGTGCAGAGCCCTTACGAAGCCAACTGATGTACATACTATGCTGTGGGATCTGTTTCTAGGTCAGAAGAAACGTGCCAGCCCGAGAATAATAGTGTGCAGTGCCCTTACGAAGCCAACTTATGTACATACTATGCTGTGGGATCTGTTTCTAGGTCAGAAGAAACGTGCCAGCCCGAGAATAATAGTGTGCAGTGCCCTTACGAAGCCAACTGATGTACATACTATGCTGTGGGATCTGTTTCTAGGTCAGAAGAAACGTGCCAGCCCGAGAATAATAGTGTGCAGTGCCCTTACGAAGCCAACTGATGTACATACTATGCTGTGGGATCTGTTTCTAGGTCAGAAGAAACGTGCCAGCCCGAGAATAATAGTGTGCAGTGCCCTTACGAAGCCAACTGATGTACATACTATGCTGTGGGATCTGTTTCTAGGTCAGAAGAAACGTGCCAGCCCGAGAATAATAGTGTGCAGTGCCCTTACGAAGCCAACTGATGTACATACTATGCTGTGGGATCTGTTTCTAGGTCAGAAGAAACGTGCCAGCCCGAGAATAATAGTGCGCAGTGCCCTTACGAAGCCAACTGATGTACATACTATGCTGTGGGATCTGTTTCTAGGTCAGAAGAAACGTGCCAGCCCGAGAATAATAGTGTGCAGTGCCCTTACGAAGCCAACTGATGTACATACTATGCTGTGGGATCTGTTTCTAGGTCAGAAGAAACGTGCCAGCCCGAGAATAATAGTGTGCAGTGCCCTTACGAAGCCAACTGATGTACATACTATGCTGTGGGATCTGTTTCTAGGTCAGAAGAAACGTGCCAGCCCGAGAATAACAGTGTGCAGTGCCCTTACGAAGCCAACTGATGTACATACTATGCTGTGGGATCTGTTTCTAGGTCAGAAGAAACGTGCCAGCCCGAGAATAATAGTGTGCAGTGCCCTTACGAAGCCAACTGATGTACATACTATGCTGTGGGATCTGTTTCTAGGTCAGAAGAAACGTGCCAGCCCGAGAATAATAGTGCGCAGTGCCCTTACGAAGCCAACTGATGTACATACTATGCTGTGGGATCTGTTTCTAGGTCAGAAGAAACGTGCCAGCCCGAGAATAATAGTGTGCAGTGCCCTTACGAAGCCAACTGATGTACATACTATGCTGTGGGATCTGTTTCTAGGTCAGAAGAAACGTGCCAGCCCGAGAATAATAGTGTGCAGTGCCCTTACGAAGCCAACTGATGTACATACTATGCTGTGGGATCTGTTTCTAGGTCAGAAGAAACGTGCCAGCCCGAGAATAATAGTGTGCAGTGCCCTTACGAAGCCAACTTATGTACATACTATGCTGTGGGATCTGTTTCTAGGTCAGAAGAAACGTGCCAGCCCGAGAATAATAGTGTGCAGTGCCCTTACGAAGCCAACTGATGTACATACTATGCTGTGGGATCTGTTTCTAGGTCAGAAGAAACGTGCCAGCCCGAGAATAATAGTGTGCAGTGCCCTTACGAAGCCAACTTATGTACATACTATGCTGTGGGATCTGTTTCTAGGTCAGAAGAAACGTGCCAGCCCGAGAATAATAGTGTGCAGTGCCCTTACGAAGCCAACTGATGTACATACTATGCTGTGGGATCTGTTTCTAGGTCAGAAGAAACGTGCCAGCCCGAGAATAATAGTGTGCAGTGCCCTTACGAAGCCAACTTATGTACATACTATGCTGTGGGATCTGTTTCTAGGTCAGAAGAAACGTGCCAGCCCGAGAATAATAGTGTGCAGTGCCCTTACGAAGCCAACTGATGTACATACTATGCTGTGGGATCTGTTTCTAGGTCAGAAGAAACGTGCCAGCCCGAGAATAATAGTGTGCAGTGCCCTTACGAAGCCAACTTATGTACATACTATGCTGTGGGATCTGTTTCTAGGTCAGAAGAAACGTGCCAGCCCGAGAATAATAGTGTGCAGTGCCCTTACGAAGCCAACTGATGTACATACTATGCTGTGGGATCTGTTTCTAGGTCAGAAGAAACGTGCCAGCCCGAGAATAATAGTGTGCAGTGCCCTTACGAAGCCAACTGATGTACATACTATGCTGTGGGATCTGTTTCTAGGTCAGAAGAAACGTGCCAGCCCGAGAATAATAGTGTGCAGAGCCCTTACGAAGCCAACTGATGTACATACTATGCTGTGGGATCTGTTTCTAGGTCAGAAGAAACGTGCCAGCCCGAGAATAATAGTGTGCAGTGCCCTTACGAAGCCAACTTATGTACATACTATGCTGTGGGATCTGTTTCTAGGTCAGAAGAAACGTGCCAGCCCGAGAATAATAGTGTGCAGTGCCCTTACGAAGCCAACTGATGTACATACTATGCTGTGGGATCTGTTTCTAGGTCAGAAGAAACGTGCCAGCCCGAGAATAATAGTGTGCAGTGCCCTTACGAAGCCAACTGATGTACATACTATGCTGTGGGATCTGTTTCTAGGTCAGAAGAAACGTGCCAGCCCGAGAATAATAGTGTGCAGTGCCCTTACGAAGCCAACTTATGTACATACTATGCTGTGGGATCTGTTTCTAGGTCAGAAGAAACGTGCCAGCCCGAGAATAATAGTGTGCAGTGCCCTTACGAAGCCAACTGATGTACATACTATGCTGTGGGATCTGTTTCTAGGTCAGAAGAAACGTGCCAGCCCGAGAATAATAGTGTGCAGTGCCCTTACGAAGCCAACTGATGTACATACTATGCTGTGGGATCTGTTTCTAGGTCAGAAGAAACGTGCCAGCCCGAGAATAATAGTGTGCAGTGCCCTTACGAAGCCAACTGATGTACATACTATGCTGTGGGATCTGTTTCTAGGTCAGAAGAAACGTGCCAGCCCGAGAATAATAGTGTGCAGTGCCCTTACGAAGCCAACTGATGTACATACTATGCTGTGGGATCTGTTTCTAGGTCAGAAGAAACGTGCCAGCCCGAGAATAATAGTGTGCAGTGCCCTTACGAAGCCAACTTATGTACATACTATGCTGTGGGATCTGTTTCTAGGTCAGAAGAAACGTGCCAGCCCGAGAATAATAGTGCGCAGTGCCCTTACGAAGCCAACTTATGTACATACTATGCTGTGGGATCTGTTTCTAGGTCAGAAGAAACGTGCCAGCCCGAGAATAATAGTGTGCAGTGCCCTTACGAAGCCAACTGATGTACATACTATGCTGTGGGATCTGTTTCTAGGTCAGAAGAAACGTGCCAGCCCGAGAATAATAGTGTGCAGTGCCCTTACGAAGCCAACTGATGTACATACTATGCTGTGGGATCTGTTTCTAGGTCAGAAGAAACGTGCCAGCCCGAGAATAATAGTGTGCAGTGCCCTTACGAAGCCAACTTATGTACATACTATGCTGTGGGATCTGTTTCTAGGTCAGAAGAAACGTGCCAGCCCGAGAATAATAGTGTGCAGTGCCCTTACGAAGCCAACTGATGTACATACTATGCTGTGGGATCTGTTTCTAGGTCAGAAGAAACGTGCCAGCCCGAGAATAATAGTGTGCAGTGCCCTTACGAAGCCAACTGATGTACATACTATGCTGTGGGATCTGTTTCTAGGTCAGAAGAAACGTGCCAGCCCGAGAATAATAGTGTGCAGTGCCCTTACGAAGCCAACTTATGTACATACTATGCTGTGGGATCTGTTTCTAGGTCAGAAGAAACGTGCCAGCCCGAGAATAATAGTGCGCAGTGCCCTTACGAAGCCAACTTATGTACATACTATGCTGTGGGATCTGTTTCTAGGTCAGAAGAAACGTGCCAGCCCGAGAATAATAGTGTGCAGTGCCCTTACGAAGCCAACTTATGTACATACTATGCTGTGGGATCTGTTTCTAGGTCAGAAGAAACGTGCCAGCCCGAGAATAATAGTGCGCAGTGCCCTTACGAAGCCAACTGATGTACATACTATGCTGTGGGATCTGTTTCTAGGTCAGAAGAAACGTGCCAGCCCGAGAATAATAGTGTGCAGTGCCCTTACGAAGCCAACTGATGTACATACTATGCTGTGGGATCTGTTTCTAGGTCAGAAGAAACGTGCCAGCCCGAGAATAATAGTGTGCAGTGCCCTTACGAAGCCAACTTATGTACATACTATGCTGTGGGATCTGTTTCTAGGTCAGAAGAAACGTGCCAGCCCGAGAATAATAGTGTGCAGTGCCCTTACGAAGCCAACTGATGTACATACTATGCTGTGGGATCTGTTTCTAGGTCAGAAGAAACGTGCCAGCCCGAGAATAATAGTGTGCAGTGCCCTTACGAAGCCAACTGATGTACATACTATGCTGTGGGATCTGTTTCTAGGTCAGAAGAAACGTGCCAGCCCGAGAATAATAGTGTGCAGTGCCCTTACGAAGCCAACTGATGTACATACTATGCTGTGGGATCTGTTTCTAGGTCAGAAGAAACGTGCCAGCCCGAGAATAATAGTGTGCAGTGCCCTTACGAAGCCAACTTATGTACATACTATGCTGTGGGATCTGTTTCTAGGTCAGAAGAAACGTGCCAGCCCGAGAATAATAGTGCGCAGTGCCCTTACGAAGCCAACTGATGTACATACTATGCTGTGGGATCTGTTTCTAGGTCAGAAGAAACGTGCCAGCCCGAGAATAATAGTGTGCAGTGCCCTTACGAAGCCAACTTATGTACATACTATGCTGTGGGATCTGTTTCTAGGTCAGAAGAAACGTGCCAGCCCGAGAATAATAGTGCGCAGTGCCCTTACGAAGCCAACTTATGTACATACTATGCTGTGGGATCTGTTTCTAGGTCAGAAGAAACGTGCCAGCCCGAGAATAATAGTGTGCAGTGCCCTTACGAAGCCAACTGATGTACATACTATGCTGTGGGATCTGTTTCTAGGTCAGAAGAAACGTGCCAGCCCGAGAATAATAGTGTGCAGTGCCCTTACGAAGCCAACTGATGTACATACTATGCTGTGGGATCTGTTTCTAGGTCAGAAGAAACGTGCCAGCCCGAGAATAATAGTGCGCAGTGCCCTTACGAAGCCAACTTATGTACATACTATGCTGTGGGATCTGTTTCTAGGTCAGAAGAAACGTGCCAGCCCGAGAATAATAGTGTGCAGTGCCCTTACGAAGCCAACTGATGTACATACTATGCTGTGGGATCTGTTTCTAGGTCAGAAGAAACGTGCCAGCCCGAGAATAATAGTGCGCAGTGCCCTTACGAAGCCAACTTATGTACATACTATGCTGTGGGATCTGTTTCTAGGTCAGAAGAAACGTGCCAGCCCGAGAATAATAGTGCGCAGTGCCCTTACGAAGCCAACTGATGTACATACTATGCTGTGGGATCTGTTTCTAGGTCAGAAGAAACGTGCCAGCCCGAGAATAATAGTGTGCAGTGCCCTTACGAAGCCAACTTATGTACATACTATGCTGTGGGATCTGTTTCTAGGTCAGAAGAAACGTGCCAGCCCGAGAATAATAGTGTGCAGTGCCCTTACGAAGCCAACTGATGTACATACTATGCTGTGGGATCTGTTTCTAGGTCAGAAGAAACGTGCCAGCCCGAGAATAATAGTGTGCAGTGCCCTTACGAAGCCAACTGATGTACATACTATGCTGTGGGATCTGTTTCTAGGTCAGAAGAAACGTGCCAGCCCGAGAATAATAGTGTGCAGTGCCCTTACGAAGCCAACTGATGTACATACTATGCTGTGGGATCTGTTTCTAGGTCAGAAGAAACGTGCCAGCCCGAGAATAATAGTGTGCAGTGCCCTTACGAAGCCAACTGATGTACATACTATGCTGTGGGATCTGTTTCTAGGTCAGAAGAAACGTGCCAGCCCGAGAATAATAGTGTGCAGTGCCCTTACGAAGCCAACTGATGTACATACTATGCTGTGGGATCTGTTTCTAGGTCAGAAGAAACGTGCCAGCCCGAGAATAATAGTGTGCAGTGCCCTTACGAAGCCAACTGATGTACATACTATGCTGTGGGATCTGTTTCTAGGTCAGAAGAAACGTGCCAGCCCGAGAATAATAGTGTGCAGTGCCCTTACGAAGCCAACTGATGTACATACTATGCTGTGGGATCTGTTTCTAGGTCAGAAGAAACGTGCCAGCCCGAGAATAATAGTGTGCAGTGCCCTTACGAAGCCAACTTATGTACATACTATGCTGTGGGATCTGTTTCTAGGTCAGAAGAAACGTGCCAGCCCGAGAATAATAGTGCGCAGTGCCCTTACGAAGCCAACTGATGTACATACTATGCTGTGGGATCTGTTTCTAGGTCAGAAGAAACGTGCCAGCCCGAGAATAATAGTGTGCAGTGCCCTTACGAAGCCAACTGATGTACATACTATGCTGTGGGATCTGTTTCTAGGTCAGAAGAAACGTGCCAGCCCGAGAATAATAGTGTGCAGTGCCCTTACGAAGCCAACTGATGTACATACTATGCTGTGGGATCTGTTTCTAGGTCAGAAGAAACGTGCCAGCCCGAGAATAATAGTGTGCAGTGCCCTTACGAAGCCAACTGATGTACATACTATGCTGTGGGATCTGTTTCTAGGTCAGAAGAAACGTGCCAGCCCGAGAATAATAGTGTGCAGTGCCCTTACGAAGCCAACTGATGTACATACTATGCTGTGGGATCTGTTTCTAGGTCAGAAGAAACGTGCCAGCCCGAGAATAATAGTGCGCAGTGCCCTTACGAAGCCAACTGATGTACATACTATGCTGTGGGATCTGTTTCTAGGTCAGAAGAAACGTGCCAGCCCGAGAATAATAGTGTGCAGTGCCCTTACGAAGCCAACTGATGTACATACTATGCTGTGGGATCTGTTTCTAGGTCAGAAGAAACGTGCCAGCCCGAGAATAATAGTGCGCAGTGCCCTTACGAAGCCAACTTATGTACATACTATGCTGTGGGATCTGTTTCTAGGTCAGAAGAAACGTGCCAGCCCGAGAATAATAGTGTGCAGTGCCCTTACGAAGCCAACTGATGTACATACTATGCTGTGGGATCTGTTTCTAGGTCAGAAGAAACGTGCCAGCCCGAGAATAATAGTGTGCAGTGCCCTTACGAAGCCAACTGATGTACATACTATGCTGTGGGATCTGTTTCTAGGTCAGAAGAAACGTGCCAGCCCGAGAATAATAGTGTGCAGTGCCCTTACGAAGCCAACTGATGTACATACTATGCTGTGGGATCTGTTTCTAGGTCAGAAGAAACGTGCCAGCCCGAGAATAATAGTGCGCAGTGCCCTTACGAAGCCAACTTATGTACATACTATGCTGTGGGATCTGTTTCTAGGTCAGAAGAAACGTGCCAGCCCGAGAATAATAGTGTGCAGTGCCCTTACGAAGCCAACTGATGTACATACTATGCTGTGGGATCTGTTTCTAGGTCAGAAGAAACGTGCCAGCCCGAGAATAATAGTGTGCAGTGCCCTTACGAAGCCAACTGATGTACATACTATGCTGTGGGATCTGTTTCTAGGTCAGAAGAAACGTGCCAGCCCGAGAATAATAGTGTGCAGTGCCCTTACGAAGCCAACTGATGTACATACTATGCTGTGGGATCTGTTTCTAGGTCAGAAGAAACGTGCCAGCCCGAGAATAATAGTGTGCAGTGCCCTTACGAAGCCAACTGATGTACATACTATGCTGTGGGATCTGTTTCTAGGTCAGAAGAAACGTGCCAGCCCGAGAATAATAGTGTGCAGTGCCCTTACGAAGCCAACTTATGTACATACTATGCTGTGGGATCTGTTTCTAGGTCAGAAGAAACGTGCCAGCCCGAGAATAATAGTGTGCAGTGCCCTTACGAAGCCAACTGATGTACATACTATGCTGTGGGATCTGTTTCTAGGTCAGAAGAAACGTGCCAGCCCGAGAATAATAGTGTGCAGTGCCCTTACGAAGCCAACTGATGTACATACTATGCTGTGGGATCTGTTTCTAGGTCAGAAGAAACGTGCCAGCCCGAGAATAATAGTGTGCAGTGCCCTTACGAAGCCAACTGATGTACATACTATGCTGTGGGATCTGTTTCTAGGTCAGAAGAAACGTGCCAGCCCGAGAATAATAGTGTGCAGTGCCCTTACGAAGCCAACTTATGTACATACTATGCTGTGGGATCTGTTTCTAGGTCAGAAGAAACGTGCCAGCCCGAGAATAATAGTGTGCAGTGCCCTTACGAAGCCAACTGATGTACATACTATGCTGTGGGATCTGTTTCTAGGTCAGAAGAAACGTGCCAGCCCGAGAATAATAGTGTGCAGTGCCCTTACGAAGCCAACTGATGTACATACTATGCTGTGGGATCTGTTTCTAGGTCAGAAGAAACGTGCCAGCCCGAGAATAATAGTGTGCAGTGCCCTTACGAAGCCAACTGATGTACATACTATGCTGTGGGATCTGTTTCTAGGTCAGAAGAAACGTGCCAGCCCGAGAATAATAGTGTGCAGTGCCCTTACGAAGCCAACTGATGTACATACTATGCTGTGGGATCTGTTTCTAGGTCAGAAGAAACGTGCCAGCCCGAGAATAATAGTGTGCAGTGCCCTTACGAAGCCAACTGATGTACATACTATGCTGTGGGATCTGTTTCTAGGTCAGAAGAAACGTGCCAGCCCGAGAATAATAGTGTGCAGTGCCCTTACGAAGCCAACTGATGTACATACTATGCTGTGGGATCTGTTTCTAGGTCAGAAGAAACGTGCCAGCCCGAGAATAATAGTGCGCAGTGCCCTTACGAAGCCAACTGATGTACATACTATGCTGTGGGATCTGTTTCTAGGTCAGAAGAAACGTGCCAGCCCGAGAATAATAGTGTGCAGTGCCCTTACGAAGCCAACTTATGTACATACTATGCTGTGGGATCTGTTTCTAGGTCAGAAGAAACGTGCCAGCCCGAGAATAATAGTGCGCAGTGCCCTTACGAAGCCAACTTATGTACATACTATGCTGTGGGATCTGTTTCTAGGTCAGAAGAAACGTGCCAGCCCGAGAATAATAGTGTGCAGTGCCCTTACGAAGCCAACTTATGTACATACTATGCTGTGGGATCTGTTTCTAGGTCAGAAGAAACGTGCCAGCCCGAGAATAATAGTGTGCAGTGCCCTTACGAAGCCAACTGATGTACATACTATGCTGTGGGATCTGTTTCTAGGTCAGAAGAAACGTGCCAGCCCGAGAATAATAGTGTGCAGTGCCCTTACGAAGCCAACTGATGTACATACTATGCTGTGGGATCTGTTTCTAGGTCAGAAGAAACGTGCCAGCCCGAGAATAATAGTGTGCAGTGCCCTTACGAAGCCAACTGATGTACATACTATGCTGTGGGATCTGTTTCTAGGTCAGAAGAAACGTGCCAGCCCGAGAATAATAGTGTGCAGTGCCCTTACGAAGCCAACTTATGTACATACTATGCTGTGGGATCTGTTTCTAGGTCAGAAGAAACGTGCCAGCCCGAGAATAATAGTGTGCAGTGCCCTTACGAAGCCAACTGATGTACATACTATGCTGTGGGATCTGTTTCTAGGTCAGAAGAAACGTGCCAGCCCGAGAATAATAGTGTGCAGTGCCCTTACGAAGCCAACTGATGTACATACTATGCTGTGGGATCTGTTTCTAGGTCAGAAGAAACGTGCCAGCCCGAGAATAATAGTGTGCAGTGCCCTTACGAAGCCAACTTATGTACATACTATGCTGTGGGATCTGTTTCTAGGTCAGAAGAAACGTGCCAGCCCGAGAATAATAGTGTGCAGTGCCCTTACGAAGCCAACTGATGTACATACTATGCTGTGGGATCTGTTTCTAGGTCAGAAGAAACGTGCCAGCCCGAGAATAATAGTGTGCAGTGCCCTTACGAAGCCAACTGATGTACATACTATGCTGTGGGATCTGTTTCTAGGTCAGAAGAAACGTGCCAGCCCGAGAATAATAGTGTGCAGTGCCCTTACGAAGCCAACTGATGTACATACTATGCTGTGGGATCTGTTTCTAGGTCAGAAGAAACGTGCCAGCCCGAGAATAATAGTGTGCAGTGCCCTTACGAAGCCAACTGATGTACATACTATGCTGTGGGATCTGTTTCTAGGTCAGAAGAAACGTGCCAGCCCGAGAATAATAGTGTGCAGTGCCCTTACGAAGCCAACTGATGTACATACTATGCTGTGGGATCTGTTTCTAGGTCAGAAGAAACGTGCCAGCCCGAGAATAATAGTGTGCAGTGCCCTTACGAAGCCAACTGATGTACATACTATGCTGTGGGATCTGTTTCTAGGTCAGAAGAAACGTGCCAGCCCGAGAATAATAGTGTGCAGTGCCCTTACGAAGCCAACTTATGTACATACTATGCTGTGGGATCTGTTTCTAGGTCAGAAGAAACGTGCCAGCCCGAGAATAATAGTGTGCAGTGCCCTTACGAAGCCAACTGATGTACATACTATGCTGTGGGATCTGTTTCTAGGTCAGAAGAAACGTGCCAGCCCGAGAATAATAGTGTGCAGTGCCCTTACGAAGCCAACTTATGTACATACTATGCTGTGGGATCTGTTTCTAGGTCAGAAGAAACGTGCCAGCCCGAGAATAATAGTGTGCAGTGCCCTTACGAAGCCAACTTATGTACATACTATGCTGTGGGATCTGTTTCTAGGTCAGAAGAAACGTGCCAGCCCGAGAATAATAGTGTGCAGTGCCCTTACGAAGCCAACTTATGTACATACTATGCTGTGGGATCTGTTTCTAGGTCAGAAGAAACGTGCCAGCCCGAGAATAATAGTGTGCAGTGCCCTTACGAAGCCAACTGATGTACATACTATGCTGTGGGATCTGTTTCTAGGTCAGAAGAAACGTGCCAGCCCGAGAATAATAGTGTGCAGTGCCCTTACGAAGCCAACTTATGTACATACTATGCTGTGGGATCTGTTTCTAGGTCAGAAGAAACGTGCCAGCCCGAGAATAATAGTGTGCAGTGCCCTTACGAAGCCAACTTATGTACATACTATGCTGTGGGATCTGTTTCTAGGTCAGAAGAAACGTGCCAGCCCGAGAATAATAGTGTGCAGTGCCCTTACGAAGCCAACTTATGTACATACTATGCTGTGGGATCTGTTTCTAGGTCAGAAGAAACGTGCCAGCCCGAGAATAATAGTGTGCAGTGCCCTTACGAAGCCAACTGATGTACATACTATGCTGTGGGATCTGTTTCTAGGTCAGAAGAAACGTGCCAGCCCGAGAATAATAGTGTGCAGTGCCCTTACGAAGCCAACTGATGTACATACTATGCTGTGGGATCTGTTTCTAGGTCAGAAGAAACGTGCCAGCCCGAGAATAATAGTGTGCAGTGCCCTTACGAAGCCAACTTATGTACATACTATGCTGTGGGATCTGTTTCTAGGTCAGAAGAAACGTGCCAGCCCGAGAATAATAGTGTGCAGTGCCCTTACGAAGCCAACTGATGTACATACTATGCTGTGGGATCTGTTTCTAGGTCAGAAGAAACGTGCCAGCCCGAGAATAATAGTGTGCAGTGCCCTTACGAAGCCAACTTATGTACATACTATGCTGTGGGATCTGTTTCTAGGTCAGAAGAAACGTGCCAGCCCGAGAATAATAGTGTGCAGTGCCCTTACGAAGCCAACTGATGTACATACTATGCTGTGGGATCTGTTTCTAGGTCAGAAGAAACGTGCCAGCCCGAGAATAATAGTGCGCAGAGCCCTTACGAAGCCAACTGATGTACATACTATGCTGTGGGATCTGTTTCTAGGTCAGAAGAAACGTGCCAGCCCGAGAATAATAGTGTGCAGAGCCCTTACGAAGCCAACTGATGTACATACTATGCTGTGGGATCTGTTTCTAGGTCAGAAGAAACGTGCCAGCCCGAGAATAATAGTGCGCAGTGCCCTTACGAAGCCAACTGATGTACATACTATGCTGTGGGATCTGTTTCTAGGTCAGAAGAAACGTGCCAGCCCGAGAATAACAGTGTGCAGTGCCCTTACGAAGCCAACTTATGTACATACTATGCTGTGGGATCTGTTTCTAGGTCAGAAGAAACGTGCCAGCCCGAGAATAATAGTGCGCAGTGCCCTTACGAAGCCAACTGATGTACATACTATGCTGTGGGATCTGTTTCTAGGTCAGAAGAAACGTGCCAGCCCGAGAATAATAGTGTGCAGTGCCCTTACGAAGCCAACTGATGTACATACTATGCTGTGGGATCTGTTTCTAGGTCAGAAGAAACGTGCCAGCCCGAGAATAATAGTGTGCAGTGCCCTTACGAAGCCAACTTATGTACATACTATGCTGTGGGATCTGTTTCTAGGTCAGAAGAAACGTGCCAGCCCGAGAATAATAGTGCGCAGTGCCCTTACGAAGCCAACTGATGTACATACTATGCTGTGGGATCTGTTTCTAGGTCAGAAGAAACGTGCCAGCCCGAGAATAATAGTGTGCAGTGCCCTTACGAAGCCAACTGATGTACATACTATGCTGTGGGATCTGTTTCTAGGTCAGAAGAAACGTGCCAGCCCGAGAATAATAGTGTGCAGTGCCCTTACGAAGCCAACTGATGTACATACTATGCTGTGGGATCTGTTTCTAGGTCAGAAGAAACGTGCCAGCCCGAGAATAATAGTGTGCAGTGCCCTTACGAAGCCAACTGATGTACATACTATGCTGTGGGATCTGTTTCTAGGTCAGAAGAAACGTGCCAGCCCGAGAATAATAGTGTGCAGTGCCCTTACGAAGCCAACTGATGTACATACTATGCTGTGGGATCTGTTTCTAGGTCAGAAGAAACGTGCCAGCCCGAGAATAATAGTGTGCAGTGCCCTTACGAAGCCAACTGATGTACATACTATGCTGTGGGATCTGTTTCTAGGTCAGAAGAAACGTGCCAGCCCGAGAATAATAGTGTGCAGTGCCCTTACGAAGCCAACTGATGTACATACTATGCTGTGGGATCTGTTTCTAGGTCAGAAGAAACGTGCCAGCCCGAGAATAATAGTGTGCAGTGCCCTTACGAAGCCAACTGATGTACATACTATGCTGTGGGATCTGTTTCTAGGTCAGAAGAAACGTGCCAGCCCGAGAATAATAGTGCGCAGTGCCCTTACGAAGCCAACTGATGTACATACTATGCTGTGGGATCTGTTTCTAGGTCAGAAGAAACGTGCCAGCCCGAGAATAATAGTGTGCAGTGCCCTTACGAAGCCAACTGATGTACATACTATGCTGTGGGATCTGTTTCTAGGTCAGAAGAAACGTGCCAGCCCGAGAATAATAGTGTGCAGTGCCCTTACGAAGCCAACTGATGTACATACTATGCTGTGGGATCTGTTTCTAGGTCAGAAGAAACGTGCCAGCCCGAGAATAATAGTGTGCAGTGCCCTTACGAAGCCAACTGATGTACATACTATGCTGTGGGATCTGTTTCTAGGTCAGAAGAAACGTGCCAGCCCGAGAATAATAGTGTGCAGTGCCCTTACGAAGCCAACTTATGTACATACTATGCTGTGGGATCTGTTTCTAGGTCAGAAGAAACGTGCCAGCCCGAGAATAATAGTGTGCAGAGCCCTTACGAAGCCAACTGATGTACATACTATGCTGTGGGATCTGTTTCTAGGTCAGAAGAAACGTGCCAGCCCGAGAATAATAGTGTGCAGTGCCCTTACGAAGCCAACTGATGTACATACTATGCTGTGGGATCTGTTTCTAGGTCAGAAGAAACGTGCCAGCCCGAGAATAATAGTGTGCAGTGCCCTTACGAAGCCAACTGATGTACATACTATGCTGTGGGATCTGTTTCTAGGTCAGAAGAAACGTGCCAGCCCGAGAATAATAGTGTGCAGTGCCCTTACGAAGCCAACTTATGTACATACTATGCTGTGGGATCTGTTTCTAGGTCAGAAGAAACGTGCCAGCCCGAGAATAATAGTGTGCAGAGCCCTTACGAAGCCAACTGATGTACATACTATGCTGTGGGATCTGTTTCTAGGTCAGAAGAAACGTGCCAGCCCGAGAATAATAGTGTGCAGTGCCCTTACGAAGCCAACTGATGTACATACTATGCTGTGGGATCTGTTTCTAGGTCAGAAGAAACGTGCCAGCCCGAGAATAATAGTGTGCAGTGCCCTTACGAAGCCAATGGTGCCTGCGGCGATGTGAACGAGTGCCCGTTTTCACATCAAAGTCGTTGAAGAGAAAGTATTGTGAGCTCTTAAACAAAGTGCTTAGAGTAGCTGGAGACAAATTTTCTACTTTTTCCCTTCAATGATATGTATGTAGACTTGATTTTGTAAATTGTCTACATAGTCATAGTGCTGGTAGTATATCCATGTACTTTATCACACCAGAACAGTAGAGCTTTTACCTCCAGCTGTGCTGAATACTCAAAAAGAAGTTGGTCGTCTAGCCTAGAATTATAGGAGCCATTTAGTTTCCTGTTGCAGTCTGCAATATTTAAATCTTGATGTTTTGAAATTTCGTTAATACATGTTATTACGTTACTTCAGATTGTTGTTTTGAAAGTCTTTCCCTTTGCTGAATCGATAGTAAAAACAGTTTGGAGATACTTTCTAATCTAGACTGTGCTTGAAATGTACATTTAATTGTTGCGAATAGAAGAATTTGGCATATCAATATCTGTTCACATTTTTTTTTTACTTTCATTCTCTTGATTTCTTGTAATAGATTTATTTATTCATTCATATTGGGTTTTAACGACGCACTATAATGATAACTAAGATCTATTGGCATCAGATAATTAATGATATGGTGATGGGATGAAGGTTTCTTGGGTAATGGGAAGGACAGTGAGAAGGAAGCGGTCATGGCCTTTTTCTGTAAGAACCATCCCAGCATCAGCCTAGACTACAGAGGGAAACCATGAAAAACCCCTGTAAAGATGGACGGTGGCGGGGATCGAACTGAGTCCGATACTCCTCTCATCTTCCGGATCACGTGAAGCGAGTGTGTTAACCACTGCGCAGCATGTGCCGGTTCTTGTAATAAATATATGTGGCTGGACAGTATTAGCAAGTCTACATATTTTAGCCAAAATTATTATCAAAATTGCGTTCTATTTCAACTTTCAAGTCTTACCAACTATTGGTAATATTGACACAATCAGGAATAAGCTCTAGTATTATTTCATGGTGAAGATGTAAGCAAGAATATTCTCTTCAAGAGAACACTTACTATCATGCAAATTTTACAATTTCAAATTTACAGCTGACAGTTTAATACGTAGACCTTGGTTTTATATTCTGTTGCCTAGGTATAACCTGCCACAAGCATCTCATTTCTTCTTGTGGGCTTGATACGAAATTGTTTGATTTTGGGGTTAAAGCTGTTGATATATGCATGATACACCGTACTTGATTGCAGGATATGCAACGTCGTCGATACGTAATAGGCTGTGTGGTGAATCCAAAATGAAATTTTCTATCACCAGGTCGTGTGGCGTGAGTCTCGGTCTGTATGCCGCCAGTCATCAGCGAGGTTTCACCGCATGTAAGCGTAAGTTGACGACACTCTCCTGGCACCTCATAAACTAGGGCATAAGATTCTGTTATCGTGCAATCGTTGTCAGTTCAGTGGATCATGTTTAACAGGTTGACCGTTTTCTCAGAGTACAACTCTTTGTAACTATGGTTGGTATTTTGTTTGAAATCCATACAGGCGAGCCAAGCTCCGGGTTTCCTGTTTGGTTCCATTTCAAAATCTTATGCCCTAATTACTGCCCTTGTACATACACGGTGGTTTGTCTAATACACCTCTGCCCTCGACTGCAGTCAAACGCAGCTTGTGTTATGTCCAGACTTAGTGAGCTCGTCTCCATATACTGACAGTCGACAGTTTGGTCGGCACTTACTTGACTGTGATCAAGACACTGAAGAAGAAAGTTTTGTTGTGACACAAAGTCCTTAGATAAGATAGACCACAGTTGAATGAATACTTGATTGAAAAGGATTCATCAAAGAGAAATCAAACAAGGTTAATGGCCTAATGGAGATACTCGATAAAGAAAGGTATTGGCGATAGCCTCATATTATGTAGAAAAAGAAGAAGAAGAAGAAGAAGCTAGTTTGCCGCAATCAACAGTATACAAGCTGTTAATAGAAGACATTTTAGTGAGAACTTGAAGATAATTATAAAATGAGTACGTACTTATTCTAGGCCTATATCTCATTACTCCAGGGTAATGGGTCCTGATTCAATGCGCCGTGTCTACATTGGACCGAAGATGGTATTTCATATTGATAAATGTGGAGAATAATCATAACCAAAGAAGAGAGTCAATAATAAACATGTTCATTTCAACCCCTAAATGGATCACAGGTTGAACAGGCTGTGTCATTAAATGAACTTTCCCTCTGATTTGTTGCCACTTAATTTATTCTTAGCTTTATGTTTTGTCTTATTCACCAGTAGATGGCCAGGCTACTTGCTGGAGCAGTCCAGACCAAATTGGTAGAGACCATTTCTTATAGTAGTGTTGATTAATTTTAGAGTAGGCTTCTAGTAATATAGATGATTTGATGTTGTTCTAAAAGTACAGTAGCTTACTTCTTTCGTTACATTTATGTTATTGTTCTGGTATGATTGAGAGCCTCGTTCAGTGGGCGTATTACGTTTTCTGTTCAATTGTTCTGTTTTGGCAAACAAACTAATCTAACCTCTCATAGGACTTGTAAGTTTCTTAATCAGACTGAAAGAGGCAAGACTGATTACATGACAATATTTTGTAGACTAGCTATGTATGTTGTATATACTGTAGTATGTTATAAATAACCGAGACCCTTATAGGTGCGATTGCGAATCTGAAATTTTACCCACAGGTAATTCAGACTAGAACGAATATGAAACGTGACGTATCATTTATTCATATCATAGGATGCAACACTAAATAAAATAGCTTATTTAAATTAGGAGAGCATCAAATCTCAAAAGTTGCTAGCTAAATTATTTGGAAAAAGAATCATTTCCAAAAAAATCTATATTTGTACAGACAATTTAGCTGTAGGCCTATGTACATTTAGATCATAGAAACACCAGGTTTTATTTCCATCATTTGAATTGTACGTATTATTAATTCATTATGAATAGTAAATTGTTCCAACAGAACAGAAATAAATGTACCTCATATATGTACAGTAATATTATAGGACACATTTCTCCATTATTGATACAGTAGGCATTCAAATGGTATGTTTCGGTATTTGAACAGACAAGTAGTTGGTTCTCTGTTTCATGTTATTTATTGAGAATTATCTAATGTTCGTTCTGGTTATTGACGCGATCCAGTTTTTAAATCGATTCTGATATTTCAGGATTTTGTAATGTACGGTAGAATCAATTCAAAGTTGATTCTGTAAAAATCGTAATTATAGCTATTATTTCATCATTTATTTTATTCTTCCAGTTATAAAATAACAAATGTGCGTACCTTTTCCTGCGTATCATTTTATTGTACGTAATATCTTATTTTATGTACTGCAGGTCATACATAGTGCCATAACATCTGTTACACGTCGAAACCAATTAGTCTATTTGTTGTCATACTGTATGTAATGTATACCACACAAAGCAAATAAAATAAGAACATGTTGAAATGATGGTCCAACTCACTGAGCAAGGGAATACTGCATTACGTATTGGAATGTGTATTAGTCTCCTCAAATGTAGGTGACGGTTATTTTGTGCCAGAGTCATTATAGGTGGTTTTACTGTCTTATAAATGCTCGTATTCACGTAGGTAATGCAGTATCATCTTTCACCGGGAGCAAGTTGAATATTTTCACTCGAGTATTCCCAGTTTTCCTCCAATTCCATAGCATAAGTGTGGCTGTACAGAGATTGTATGGTACATGCTAATAAGTTGGTGTACTTGTACTGAATACTTCATCTATTGTATAACAGCACTAACGTTTTCACTGAATTCTGATCTATTGGATACCACGTTCCAGACATGCAACTTGGTGCTCGCTCCTGCTCAATACTGTAGCGTATAGAGTTGATTATACTTTGCAAACAAAGCTCTCTTGAACTATATATTTGAAAACCACATTTAATGCTAATATCCAAAAATCTATTCATGAAACTGAAATAAAAAAACACCAACTCAGTGGGTTATACTGTATTCAGTATTTACCAATATGAAGTACTGCAGTTGAACATTTCACATATAGCAAGTATGCAAGCAAGTCAGTGGCGGCTGGTGACTCTAACAATAGGAAGTACTGCAGTTGATGAAAAGATGATATACAAAGGTACAAAGCCACAGAACAATGAGTGTCTATAGGGAATATTTTTTGCCAATATTTTGTTTCTCAAATATTATTTTGAGCGAAATATTTTACCCTCATAGACGCAATTTTCTCATTTAACATCCATATTCAGATCTCAACATTATTTCTCCTCATAACTCGATCATAATCTGTTGACCTTGTCCTTGCGGATTTATTGAAAAAAGATATCTTGAATTTAATGCTGCCAAAACTTGAATATTTCGATGTATTCATTTGGAAAATATAATTTAAAAATCGAGTTTTATGAAATTAAAAGTTCTATAATTCGATCGATCCACATGATTAGTGGGTCTATATAACTCGGCCATGATTTCTCAGCGTGACACTATACGTAATGCCACCCGCCAAAAGCTTAGTACGAAACTATCCCGACTATTAAGTAAGGACATCAATGATAATATGTCCATTTGTTGAAATTTACCTTCTCTTTTGGTTAGATTAATTTATTTCAGTTCTCTTTTTGGTGATACTGAAGAAATAATGTGAATTAATCCACTGGTATATTTTTATATTGAATCATCTAGTGGTGAACCAAAATCGCTTCAGAACGGAATACCGGTACTGTAAAGTTTGATGGCCGTTTCCTTGGCATCTTTTTTCAACATATTCTGAAATGAAAAAGTGAATAAAATCTATTTTATCTATTTTGTATTTTCACATTTTTTGTGTGTGTTTTTCATGAACTAGATAATAAATTGAGTTGTGCATTATTATCAGTATATCTTGAAAACAGCATGCTAAAATAATTGTTGAATAGAAAAATTATCGAATAACTTGGATCAGAAAATATGTGTGAGATTAATTAATTTGTAATTCCTACAAGAGAAACAAAAATGCCCACCTCATCTTGGGCCGTTTTCTAGAAAAAGTGTCTCCGTGTCAATAAAAAAATATACATGTTTTAACTCTCAATTTGAAAAAGAATATGCAACCATTTTTTTTAACATTTTTCTGTGGGTAATGTGAGGCCATGAAGAAAAAATCAACTCAATCGGGTGTAAAATATATAGTACTTGGTAATTGCAGTGGTGAAACTTGTCAATCGGCTCAAAACACCCGGCCGCGCGAGCAAGAAGTGCGTGCACGGCGTCTCGCAGTGTTTGGAGAAGTTCATGCTAAGTGCTATCCCTCATGCAGTACGCCTTACAGGCTACAGTCACGCGCTCCCCCCCCCCTCTCCGCGTGCCATCTTTACCATCATCCTTCGACCAGCTAACGGGAATCATACACTGCAAGTCATGCAGTCCCGGAACCTGTATCAAAGGTTGCGTCCCGCTCGCCTGCAGGCGCTCAGCGGCGTGTAGATATTTTGATGCATTTGAAGCCGAGGGCGTTCAACAATGAATAATTACGTTAATTTTGATGATACTTTTTATGAAGCTGTATTTTTCTTAACAATAATTGCTAGAAAAAATTATTCATTCAAGAAGAATTTATTTGAAAAATAGCATGAATTTGGAAAATCGTAGGGAGTGCTGCCTTTTAGCAGTACTTACACACGAGCCGCCCCTGAAGCAAGTTCTATCTACAAGAAATTGAGGGTTCTGGTATCAATCCAAATCACTAATCAGTATCTAAGATCTGCTTCTTAAAGGTTCCAAATGGTTCCAGTTGTAGTTACAAGCAAGCATTTTTCATATTTTTATTTTATAAGGCCCAGTATTACTAAGTCCAGTCAGCCTTTATCTGACGGATTAATTTGTTATCATTATAGTTACCCATGCTATTTGTTTTCACCAAGTCTCAGATAAATACCAACTTGACTTGGTAATACCGGGCCCAAGTAAAATAGTGTTAAGAATACGAAAGTTACAAATAGGCCCCATGTATTAATTTCATTTGTTTTAAATTAGAGCAGTTGAATGGCTCAAGGTTTTGTGGTTCATTATTCTTACTTGTTGGTGCATACACCTGTCATAATATTTAATCTTGAGATAAAATGAATTCAAGATCTTTTTGAACCCTTAGAGAATCAAAAAATGAAGGTTTCGGTCCTTATAAATTGAAAGTGAAATTTTCTGTTCAGATTCCATAAAAAGAAGAATAGTCTTCCTCTTGGTTCCAGTGTAGGTACAAAGTTTGTTTACGTTCAAAGTTTATTGACTCGACGTCAGAGCTCCGCATTGTGAACTTCCTACTTATCAAATCGCCTGACGTCATTTGTATGTATCTTGAACAAACTGGCCTGAACCAAGACCCGTTCACGACCTTGAATATGATGGTCAATGTACTGTCTAGGAATAATTCTGTGATGAAATGTAGATAGCAAGAAAATATACATTGTATTGTATGGCAATCTACATGGCCATGAGATTGATCATCTACCCATGATTACGTAATGATGGTTAATCGTCACTCATCAGTTGCAATGTTCAATTGAAAAAAATATAAAAAACATGGAATATATGGCCATGTATATGACATTCAGAATAGAGTCCAAGTGTATATAAATGTAGGCCTACGTCATATTTAGAACCTATATTATCCAAAATTTCACTACTATTAGTCTGTGGTATGTATAAAATATATCCCTAATATTGAACTGAGAATAACTCTCCTTTCTTCTATGAATGAGGCATTCTGATCTGAATGTGTCAAGAGGATTCAAAGCTGCAAACTGAATCTGTTCAGTCTACAAAATAAGCAACCGTTTATGAAAATGAACATTTCGAGGTAGAAGAACGCCCATAGTTTCTCGCCTACTTCAACGTTCAACCGAGAACAAACGTTGGTAAGTTATCGTGAAAGGATGAAGCGTCACAGTGTCACCAACGCACTCCCTTATGACTTATACCAAACCACTGTTTTACTGTGCAGAGAAATGAACTTTTTACTTCTCGATCGAAGTTGTACCTAATTCATTCATTGGGCGGGCGCTTGATGTAAGTGGACTTTCTGCTGTTTCCTTTTCATGCCCACTCATTGTTCAAGTGAACTAACTTACAAGTGAAGGCCCATTCAACATGTAAAATCACATATTTATAGGAACCATTATTTCAAAAATGGTTGGGACTATGATGATGAATTTGTTTGTACATGACTATAATTATAGGCCTACCAAGAAGCAATAGAAACAGTTTCCAAACAGCTCAAACTTATAGTGGAACCTCTTCAGTACGTTTTTCAGGGGACAAGACTAAAAAACTTACTAAAGTGAAAAACTTACTAAGGAAACTATTCAACATGTATAGAAGCATATGAATGGGACTAGAAAATAAAACTTACCACTGTGAAAAATATACTAACGAGAAACTTACTAAAGAGGTTCTACTGTACTGTTATTACTTCTAGCAAAAAAAAAATGTAAAATGCAATTCTGTAACGCAGGAAAAATAACATCACACATTGACAAGGCAATAAACAATAAAACCTGAAATTACACAAGAATTAGGATAATGGGGTTCCGATTAATTTGAAATGAAGTCATGAACCATCAGAGGAAGTTTCACAATGATGGCTTCATTACTTTATGAGATAATGGTTCCCAAAGTTGATGCACAGTATTCTTCTGGGGCCGAATTCACAAAAGGTCATAACTTTGATCCGGCTCAAAGTTACGACAATTTGTAGAGAAAATACCATATTTTTATCCATTATTTTCAATTTTTTATTTTTAATAAAATCTATAATTATTATCAATCTATTATTATTATCTTTGAGACAGTATCGAAGTTGGTCAGTTATATCTCTGTAGGAGCTTGGATCGAATCGGGACTAGAGTTGATCCCGATTATTGCTACGACTTTTTGTGAATTCGGCCCCATAGTGTAATAGCTGTAGGCCCACCTAAAACTCATTGGGCTTGAAATGTCAACAGTGTATGGGAATTACCAAATTACCAATTCAAAAATTGGATGATCATTTTTACTGCAAAACCATGAACATGCTGGTTTTTCATGATAAAATAGTAAAAAAAAAGATAATAAAATAATACAAAAATATTACCCCACACTTGTTCCCTTAATGATCACGATAATGTTTTTGATGTAATTCACGTCACCTATTTGGAACTGGCACAAATGGTGTATGCCTAACACTTCCAAGAATACTATATAAGATTAAATAATTGTAAGCACATGTTTGATCAGTAAGAAAAGAGATGACAAAAATGTTCTACATAAAAGGAGAAAAATTTGAATGGATTTTCTTTACAAAATTTGAAATAATCTTTCAGTACTCACTTGACATTGTGAGCCTACACAATATTGTATGTACGGTATGGCTAGAGACATGTAAAAATAGCGATTGCTATAAAAGCGATGGAATTTAAAAGTGCCTTTTTACATGTTTTTCTAATATTTCTTCATGTGACACTATGTTTGATGTTGTTCTATCATGTTTTTGAAAGGGCGACAAAGCGCTAAAAATGTCTGAATCCGCTATGTTTCAATGTATTGGCGATATAGACGCTATATTCGGAATAGAAGCATTATAGATGCTATTTTTCCCAAAATTATCTCAATTGAGGTGTAAACGGGTGAAGTTAGTCAGGGAATTCGTAAAAAAGTGCAGTTGCAGATACAGGTGGCAGACGCGTGAGGCGTAGGTTTGACCTGCTTGTAGAGACTTTTTTTTTATATCAATTGGAGTGCTTCTCTTGTATGCCTATTGTGCGTTATCTAGTGGTTTTACAGGTTCTGTAATGTTGTTATGCTACTGAACGTTGTTGCGCGACAAAACACGATGTTTCAAAATAATAGATGCACCAAAGTGCTACTTTTCAAATTCTAAATGCTTCGAGAAGAAAAAATAGAAGCTTTATTTACATGTCTCTAGGTATGGCCCAGGGTGACGGGGCGCCAACTCCTGCATGGGCGCTCAGGGGTACCACCAACCACCCTAACCACCAGCTGTACTATAGTACCCGGTTCAGAGGATTCCTCGAAATACTGGCTTGACCGCACTCTCAAATCACGACTGTATAAGTTTCCTAAATACGTACTAGTTCAATGGTTCATTCATTTGGTTGTTTGTTGGTTATTATTTAATGTTTTTAAAATCAATGCTGCACATGAATACATGAATATAATTATAATGAGTAATAACCATAGCAACATAATTATAATACTTGCACGAGACATTAAATTAATACAAATGTAATACATATGAATACACTTTAATTAATTTGAGTGAAATATCAGTGATATTTGTAAGAATACATGTACAGGCCAGCATTTGGAGTCGTTTCTGACTCATCAGTTGGCCTCTGGATGTAAATCACTGCACCTTCTCAATCTCGTGGCATGCTCATGAAGCAGTTTTCTTACATTTAAAGAGTTTTACATGTTGTTAACAAATATTACTGATTTGAGGACAAGCATACATGGTATGTAAACAAGAACAAAGAGTTGGAAAGTGTTGGCATTTTTTTGCTCCATTCAACCACATGAAATTGTTTGAAAACATTCTTTCCCTAAGAGAGTGATATCAGGTTGACCTGTTCATCCTGGTATTGCATCTTGTGTTCTTGTAAAAAACATCTTGTGAATAAATTTGAAGTTAATTTATTACTCAGGTTTGTGGTTGGTTTTTAAAAAAAGTGAACAAAAACTAATGTGTTTGAAAAACATTTAGTAATGCTGAAAAAAAAAACAGATCTCTATTTATGCTCATCTATAACAAAATAAGCATCCCAGTTTAAAACATGGATACATTTTTTTCTAACTAACAAAATAGAAGAAATAATACGACTTTACGATTTCAAACAAAATCCCTGCAGGGCTTAGTGGGGGGGGGGGGGGGGGGGGGTCTCTCCACACCCCTTATAATGAGTCATTGTGGTTTGCAGGGGATTGAAACACTTTGAGATATGGGGAGGAGAGGGGGGGGGGGGGGGGTACAGGTTACATAAGTCATGAGACCTGTTTTTTTACATTTGTACATTTGTGGTTTGAGGAATTTGTATGTGTATTTGAAAATAACAGTGCCTTAGTGTAGGCCTAACATTTTATCTATAAAAAGATTTTACATTTTTATCACATTCAATGATAAAGTGTTATAAATTTAACTCACCAGGGTGTAGTTAAAGATTATTTATTTTCATATCATCCGTTTCCTTTAAACATTTTGTGTAATATTTCATGAAATATAAGAAAAGAATTCAATCTTTGTGAAATCTATTTCCGCAAAACTTATAATATTCAGCCATTTAATGGTGACACCTTCTTGGCTTACAAAGGGGTGCCAAATTGAAGTAAATGTTGCCAAGGTTTCTTTCAATACATTTCATGAAAAAGGGAGATCATCCAACTGGATATCAGTGCAGTGGGAGCACTTGGAAGGTTTCATACTCAATCAGTAGGATGTTCGACTTGGGAAACTAAGAAAACGAACAATCATTTGATAAGTTCAAATATGCTCCAGTTGGTAGTATTTAACCAGTCTCCATGGAACAGATTTTGCCATTTAGAAAATGTTATATTATGCGCAGTCTGGGTTCAAAAATGTGTGTTCCAACACAAACTCGAACCGATTTGATATTCTTATTCACAACATTGTTTTTTCTCCAGAGTCAGTAAACCTAATTGCAGCGTCTGTACATTTGTCATGATCGATGATTACAACCACATGAGAGAAAAACTAATATCGGTATTTGGTATAATAAAGATGATACATAACAACAAAACTATCATTTTAAAATTCACATCATAATATTTAGAAAATTGTTAAACAGTAGGCCTAGATGCTGAAATAGTATTTTATTGCATTACCAATTAAATTATGTCACGATTTTCAGAACGGGCGTACACACGTAACTTTTTTGAAAATCGATATTAATACCACTTCAATAGGTTATAAAAATAGTATAAATAAATTATTAATGAATGTACCAACATAAAAATGGAATATTTCATAGATGAATACTATTCAATAGTTTGCCAGTTTGGTATCCTACATGCGCCTTCAGTGTCCAATTAATTCAATTATATATGAAAATTAAGAACACATTCTGTAAATAAAGAATGTATCGTATAATATCATGTGAAACAATCTGCCCTGCTAGGTCGCATGAAGATCACATAACCTCAACGCAGTACATGGTTGCATAAAACTCCCGCCAAAATACTAGGGCTTTTCTCGTCTCCAATCTGAAATTGAAGTACTATATATCTCTTTATGACACCATCAAGCTCAAAACTACTGTATATGCTTGATAACACTACAAAGGTGAAACTCAAAATGAATGATGGGATATCAATATCATTTAAATTGAAGATTCAATACACATTTCTCAATTGCTTGAAATTCATGTGCATATGCACATAGTAACAAAGATGGATGTTTCATAGCTTTCTACTTCTTCTACACTAATTGATTATTGTGTCGTTAAACAATAAGCACACTAATAAATATGTTGGGGTACAACTGAGGGGATGATCCGCTCATAATTTACATGTACAATGAACCTGTTTCTTCCATGGGATTCAATTTTAATCTCACACCCAACTCAAAATTGTTAAATTTTCAACATATCGCCTCAGAGTTTTAGGTTTAGGTACATGAAAGAAATGATCAATTGGATTGGTGGATTCGTTCACTTCTTTTCAGGTACGATACCCAATAAAATACATTAATAGCAATAAAACAAAAAGGAAATACTACTCTAGAGGCTCGATCAATTTTAGATACGGAATTATATCTTGGTGTTCTTCGTTTCCTTCTTCGTCGCTGTTCGTGGATGCTTAGTCGATGAACGGTGGACGCTGATGGTTGATATGTCTCGGCTATCTCGTGAGGTTGCGATTCTTCCTGTATTCCTGTAGGAGGTGAACGTCCTAAGCAGGCAGAGGCTGTCGACCAGGGTTGTGCTTCAATATTACGTGTAGAAGGGGGCGATGAAATCCTGCATGCTGATAGAGGGATAACTTCTAAAAGACGAGAGGGGTTTCCTTCTTTTGTGGATGGAAGCTGGCCTAATTGGTCATTCTGAAAAATGGTGAAGCGTTCTTTTTGAATTTTGTACATAAAAACTTTGCTCATATTTCACTTTCATATCTGATTATATAGATTTAACCAGACAATCTACAATCACTGTCTTGTACTGGATGCATACTAACAAATTATGAATATTGCTCAGTGTTCATTTTTAGCAAGTATAAAATATTTTGGTAACTTAAAATGGGTAACTTCACGTTCCTGACACAGGGAAACGTAATATGATTCAAGAAACTTACATTTGATTGGGGAGCACACTATCTTGAGAAATTTAAACGTTATAAGTTCATAGAACCCAACTTACAAATATCTTGTTAGATTTCATAATGTAGGTTTTATGAATCAAATAAAATTTAGAACTAGGCAGAAGAGTTGGAAAGGGGATCCAAAGAAGTAATAGGGGAGGAGAAAGAATGGAGGTGGAGAGAGTTTACTCAAATATAGGGAAAAACGGTTTTGTCCAGAGGACGATAAGAGACTGGAATGAGCTGGAAGAAGAAGGAAGAACTGCAAAGAAATTATTAGAATTCAAGAAAATGATCCAATAGAATAATGATATCTTGCCACCGTGCATCTAGCACATCTGCAAGAATGTTTACAAATACAAATACAAATACAAAAATACTCAAATTACTTTCAAATTCAAAGTATAATTTCAAATTATTTTTATATTGTATTTTTATTCTTATTTGAAGTTATAATTCATTCTACTCCAACGAGGAAATGTATGTCCGGGTCAAAGTCAGTCTTTGCCTTCTTTCGAGCCACAAATGCAACATTTATTTAAAAAAGTGGACATTTTTTTGTGAAATACTTACGATTCAAGATTTTGCCTTCTGGTCTAGCCAAAAGGAAGGCTGACAACCAGCCAATATGACATTTAGTGACAACATACAGAGCTCTTATGATTTTGAGGTGTAGTTCTGACTTTTTGGTTCAATTATATTGTTTTTTGGCATAGATTTATGCAGATTTATGTTAGCACATTTCTTATTTCTAGGATTTTCAAGATACTTGAGTCCTAGAAGTCTGAAAATCACTCAATTGAATGCAAGAACCTTGGAAGAAAAAAGTGTGCACGGCCATCAGGATGTTATCAACGTCAAGAGGGCTGTGGAGCAACAAGACTTTTCACTGCCACTGGTGTTTCTTGCATGCATGTCATAACAAGTATCAAGGTTTCAAGAAAAGAAGAGAATAATTTTTGAACCGTGGACTTGTCTATTTCACGACCAATAATAATTTCAAGAAAATCAAATATCACAAGAAAAGAAGAAGATAAGAGAAGAAGTTGAAAGAAAAAGATGACCAACAAACACTTTTGTTATCCATCCTGACTTGGTTTTTCGTGGTTTCCCACAGTCCTCGAAGCAAATGCTTGGATGAAGTACTAATTGGTCACGGCCTTCAATTAGTAGAGTGATAGGCTGAATTATAACAGTTCAGGCCTATCACTCATTTTTTCCCCATTTTGTATCATGATAAACTTTACATCTGCTTTTAATGGCAAGAAGTGATCATCGCCCGAGATACATTATTTCAAAGTGGAAGATATTCGTGTGTTTTGTTTACTCATAATACCAATGCTGGTAATGTCCGGATATATATCACAGAAACGGTTTTTACTAGTAATGTGTTCTGGACTTTTGGAAACAGAACTTTTGGAATCTGCGGCCGAAAATTATGGTCACCGACAGCGCAGTCCTGGTGTTGAAGTTCATTGGTTTTGAATAATTAAAATAGGGTGGTAAGATCGCCCTTGTGGTGCCCCGTCCAAACGATCCTACTTTTCATTCAGTCTTAATTGGGGAACAATGATTTTGTATCAAGTTTCGATGTTATTCAAAAAAAAAAAAAAAGTGATAATTTAATAACCGCAATAACGCGAGAGAGTCTCCATGAGACCATGCATGAATTACACATTTTCTTGACTCATATTACGTTTTCCTGTGTCAGAAACGTGAAGTTACCCATTTCTCAGCTCCATGCACTTCACTTCAATTCGGGGTGTTGTTATATGAGGGGTCGTGGGGGGCAATGAGCCAAGTGTTTCCTGGTATTTTCCAGGTCGTATTGATGAATAATAAGTTGCACTTGGCATACAGTTTTGATTTCACACCTTTTATATCGGGAAGTTTTTGTAGTTGCTAAAATATTTCGGGACTTGGCTCCAAGTTTTTACCTGTCAGGGTTTTTGGTGAGATTACAATTACGGCACATTATTATACCCAATATAAATATAAACCATGCTATCTACAATGGAGTAGTCAATGACCACACATGAAATTGTAAGGGTTATACTGTATCATAAAATACATAATTTCATCTTATTATTGATGACAAATAATCAAATGGGTTTAATGGATAATAAAGAATCTATACATGTGATAAATGTATCATCAAAATGCAATTTGTTGAAACATGCACTAGTTGATAGGATTGAATATATTTGTTGATATAACTGTATACGTTAATTACTTATGGTACCGCATATTTTTTGTCATTAATTTTAATTTTTGTTAGGGTCAATCACAGCATATGTTGATACAATATGGAAATTCTAGAATTAGTTTCCCATTGGTTGCCTTTTTTTCATTTTCATGCTCATTATCATTTAACCTATCGAAGTGAGTTATGTTTTAATATGTGTTTATTAAATATCAGCATAGTAAATCACAGTGTATTTTAGTGTTTTGTTTTTCATCGTTTGAACCACAGATAAGCCATTTATGGCTTAGTGGACGAGAGTTCAAACTGTATTACTTTATTGTATAATTCAATTTGTGACAATAAAAAAAGAAAAAAAACAAAAACATTATACAGTTGGGAAAAATAGATACAAATTGGATTTGGATTTTGTGTTATAGCTATCTTATCATAGCCATTGATAAGATAGCTTTAATCCAAGACCAAAAACATTTTCATGCGGTTCATATACATTGCTTACACAATGAAGTGAAATTCAAGTCTGTGTAATCATAGTCAATAAGACTTCCTAACAACTGAGAATTTGAGGTCACGAGAAGGGTTCGATCATGCTACATCAAAATGCATCCTGAAAAATATATACTGACATTATAGGCATTAAAACTAGAAGACAATATGCATACGTACTCCACGCATAGTCTTTAAACAATTAGCGGTTAAAAGTGCGGATATTTTATTTGAATAAAATTTTCATTTCCGAATTGAACCATTTTCTGTGACCACAAGTGCATATTGCATTAGACTATACAGTTGACCTGCTTATAGAGATCCTGAGTAATAGGAGGTCAATGGTCACTTTGGAAATACATGTTTACGACAACGAAATAAATTGTCTTGAATCGTATTAGTAATATTATTTGCTACATTGTTTTACCATTATATCTATTGTCTTCCTTCTTCCATCCCTCCTTGGAGGCCAATCGTCCTCATCAGAGCTCGAGTCGGAGTCGAGTTCCGAGCTGAAGTAGCATTCGCCGGAACCGTATTTCGTGAAATAATGCACTACCGCAAACTGTAACAGTTATTTGAATTTAAAGGAAAATTATGATAAATTATGACGTTGACAAAGCAGCTTTTTTCATTGATAAGAGTTGACGGTTTGACTGGACAATATGTGACACCTTGTAGTTCATAAACAAAGAAAGGGAGGGAAACATTTTCTGTATGTGACAAATGGAAGAGGGCTTGTAACAGTCAAGTGTGGACACTTACTATTATGGGTTCTTAATTGGTATACTTACTTGTATAATGGTAGCAAATATAAAGCCGAAAGACAGGAAGACGAAGAAATCGAGAGCTGTAGGGTAGGGCACTTTTGGGAGATCGGTTCTTGCCTCTAAGCCCAGAAAAGTCATAGTCAACACTGTAGTTATACCTAAGACAAAAATAATAGATGTACGATAGTATGTAGTTCAAAATGGTTACATCCCAAATTTGAATTTTTCATCAGGCTAATTAGATGAGCATAGCGAAAATTCCATTTCACATAGGGGTACCCAAAAAAATGGGCTTGGTTTTTATGTTTTTTTTGTTTGTAATTTTGTACGCGGCATACAGGTCAGGAAAAAATATCTATCAACTTGAAACTTTTTCTACATATTTATGTCATACCAGAATAGGTTGGGATTGTTTTTCAGAACAAACCTATTATGAAACTATTCTTTGTGTTTCATGGTAACCTCATATTCTTTTCCACTATTTTCCGCTATAGGCCTAAATGTCTCTTTCACAGTATTTAGCTACATTTAGCTATTTCATAGAAATTTCCACTATTTTGAAGATGTTGAGCTGGATCATATAAATGATCATTTTTGAAACATGTGTTCGAATATAAAATTAACTGGAGAAATGAAACGTCAAGTTGAAAAGAATCGTTACCTTTTTCCTGGAATAACTATCACCGGTAAGTGGTATTCAGACAACTTTCTGCCTCAGACTGAAAAGTCCAAGAGAATGTGTCATTTCCATTGATAATCCCGTAGTTGTTAATCCACAGTTTACAGCTCCTGTTTTTACTAGTTTGGTTCAAAATGCTATATTTCACATAGATATAGGCTACCAAATCTGAAAATAAATGTATGCCATATTTCTACAACTCTAGAAATATTGCATAAATGAATGAAAAAAGAATAAATTACCAAGTGATTCAATACCATCAATGAAATAAAGCTAGTGCAGCTTTTCGTTGTCGTTGGTGTAACACCATTGTGTAACATTGAAATTAACAATATGTCGTCAAGTTTTTGAAGAAACTATACGTTTTGTTGATGAACGAAATTGCAGACATCTACCACACATACAGCTTGTAATTATCCAAGATACAAGGTCAACATGTATGATTTACAGTCTCACATTTCTTTTGCTTACAACTCCATAAACGACTATGTCATTTGGAATTTTGATTTGATACGATATCGTTTGAAAATTTGAAATAAATATCTATAAATATTCAACATTAATTAAGTTTTGATATTCTTACGTGATTTGTATATTGTACGGCAACCCTAATTGAAAGCGACAACTGCTTTAGCTAAACATCATACAAGACCGACATGGTCCATTGAACAAAGAAAACAGCAAAAGACAAAAGAGACTTCTAGCTGCTCTAACCTTTTCGACTCAAATAATTGCTTAGAATTCATCCATGAATTATTACAATTAATTATTCTCAAAACTGTTGGTAATATTTGTGTAGGGATCAATTTTCCTATGAGGAAAAAGGATAAATTCAGAGATGAAATCTCTCAAATTTGAAATTAATGAATCCCTTGTATGAGTGATTCGAGTTCCAACACTATGCCAAATCTATATTTTCTGCCATGTTTTTAGTAATAAATTTCCCAAATCTCCCCATTTATTGTATTTACTTTTTTCATGTGTACTCCGTTGCACATGGTTTTGTATGTATTGTAGTAGCAGATTTAAAAAAAAAAAAATGATATTTTCTAAATTATTTTCAAAGTAAAAACGAATTTCAAATTTCAATGAGTTGCCATGCACGTAGAGAATAAACAAACTCTGACCTGAAATATCTTGGAATATTCATCAAGGATACCAAATATTCAAAATATATCCAACCCCAAACTATTTGATCCATTTAAAATAATGATACTTAAAAATTGTTGTTATTGGTGACGATTATCATTTGCTTAGTGACTTTATACGGTGGTACGAATGAGCAGGTGATAATGAAACGATGAAGTGATGATAAGTGAAAGGACGTTTACAAACAAAAACCCATGCCTTATGTGGTACAACCCACGCTCAACGGTGACTTTAGTTTCTAAAACGATGCCTTAGCTAACTGAGCAACGGAGGGAGGCGAAAATAGTATTATTAGTATTTACGTGCCTAACGATATCCTATCTGCCGTAGCTTCTCGGTTCAGCCAGAAAGATACCCAGGATAAGACGACGAGCAACACGCACGGTCCGTACACTTGGATCAGAAAGTTTCCCATGTGACGTTCTAGATGAAACGAACAATACACTAGAAAACAAATAACAATATATATGTAGATAATAATTGAGAAATCACAATACTTATGGTATTTCTATGTTATGCTCCAGAATAGGTAGGCCTACATGACCTGCCGACTGCCTTGACATCTTGAAATCAACCAAGAGTATATTGCTTCTGAGCAGTCTTACTAATTAGTCTTGATTGGGAAGCAGTGATTGTAAATCACAATACCTATAGTATTTCTATGTTATGCTCCAGAATAGGTAGGCCAACATGTCCTGCCGACTGCCTTGACATCTTCAAATCAACCAAGAGTATATTGCTTCTGAGCAGTCTTACTAATTAGTCTTGATTGGGAAGCAGTGATTGTAAATCACAATACCTATAGTATTTCTATGTTATGCTCCAGAATAGGTAGGCCTACATGTCCTGCCGACTGCCTTGACATCTTCAAATCAACCAAGAGTATTGCTTCTGAGCAGTCTTACTAATTAGTCTTGATTGGGAAGCAGTGATTGTAAATCACAATACCTATAGTATTTCTATGTTATGCTCCAGAATAGGTAGGCCTACATGACCTGCCGACTGCCTTGACATCTTCAAATCAACCAAGAGTATATTGCTTCTGAGCAGTCTTACTAATTAGTCTTGATTGGGAAGCAGTGATTGTAAATCACAATACCCATAGTATTTCTATGTTATGCTCCAGAATAGGTTAGGCCTACATGACCTGCCGACTGCCTTGACATCTTCAAATCAACCAAGAGTATATTGCTTCTGAGCAGTCTTACTAATTATCGTTCACCCGGGTCTTTTGAAAAACGTAGGTTTGAGTGCACTCAAACCTACGTTTTTCAAAAGACCCGGGTGAACGTGGCTTTTTTAGGTTCTTGCTAACCCTGTGGCAAAGCAAAGATGATTAATCATATGCCTACCCAATGACTAAGTTAGTTAATTTTACTAATTCATTAACCACAACGATTCATCAAATTGGTTCGATAACATTTCGGAGAGAAACAGATTTACCCTGCTAGTATTGTTACTTTTCAATGTAGGGCCACAGTTGATTTAAAATTTCAATTTAGTGTTCTGTCTAAATTGTTATATACCGGGTACTCCACTTACATGTTGGAATGTATTTGTTTTTAGAAATTCTATTCAACATGTATCATTCAATTGTGAAATGACAGGGCTGCCACACAGATACTTTGAAAAAAGAAGATGATATTGATAATATGTATTATTTAAATTGATTATCCAATAATACACTTTGTAATTAATCAAAAATCTATATCGATTCACAACTTCATTTTGGTACCTCATTCCTAGTTATCCATATAATATATAAAAATGTTGGTATTAGGCCCTAGCCTACTATTATTGCAATCTAATTGAATGATTGATATATCATTTTCATTTAGAGAATATATATATATATATTTATATATATATGTATATATATATATATATATATATATATATATATATATATATATATATATATATATATATATATATGGAAACAATGATCATTGTTTCCATTGAAAACCACACTCCTCTCAGACCCTCTCAAATCCATTCAAACTCTCTGAAACCCATTCAATTTCATTGAAAACCTCTGAAATGCTCTCAGACCCTCTCAAATCCATTCAGAATACCCAGTCATTCAAACTCTCTGAAACCCATTCAATTTCATTGAAAACCTCTGAAATGCTCTCAGACCCTCTCAAATCCATTCAGAATACCAAGCCATTCAAACTCTCTGAAACCCATTCAATTTCATTGAAACCCTCTGGAATACCCTCAGACCCTCTCAAATCCATTCAGAATACCAAGCCATTCAAACTCTCTGAAACCCATTCAATTCCATTGAAACCCTCTGGAATACCCTCAGACCCTCTCAAATCCATTCAGAATACCCAGCCATTCAAACACTCTGAAACCCATTCAGTTCCATTGAAAACCTCTGAAATGCTCTCAGACCCTCTCAAATCCATTCAGAATACCCAGCCATTCAAACTCTCTGAAACCCATTCAATTCCATTGAAAACCTCTGAAATTGTCTCAGAACCTCTCAAATCCATTCAGAATACCTAGCCATTCAAACACCCTGGAACCCATTCAATTCCATTGAAAACCTCTGAAATGCTCTCAGACCCTCTCAAATCCATTCAGAATACCTAGCCATTCAAACACTCTGAAACCCATTCAATTCCATTGAAAACCTCTGAAATGCTCTCAGACCCTCTCAAATCCATTCAGAATACCTAGCCATTCAAACACTCTGAAACCCATTCAATTCCATTGAAACCCTCTGAAATGCTCTCAGACCCTCTCAGTTCCATTCAGAATATCTAGCCATTCAAACACCCTGAGACCCATTCAATTCCATTGAAACCCTCTGATAAGCTCTCAAATCCATTCATAATACCTAGCCATTCAAACACCCTGAGACCCATTCAATTCCATTGAAACCCTCTGATAAGCTCTCAAATCCATTCAGAATACCTAGCCATTCAAACACCCTGAGACCCATTCAATTCCATTGAAACCCTCTGATAAGCTCTCAAATCCATTCAGAATACCTAGCCATTCAAACACCCTGAGACCCATTCAATTCCATTGAAACCCTCTGATAAGCTCTCAAATCCATTCAGGATACCTAGCCATTCAATAGCATTCAAAACCATTCAAATCCATTGCCTCTCAAATGCATTGGAGGTTTCATAAAGGCATTGAAAAGCATTGAAAAGCATTGAGAAAAACTTTGAAATGCTTTCAAAAGCATTCAGATTTTGAATGGATCTGAGAGCTTTTCTGAGAGGTTTTTTCCACCAGGGTGGGTTTCAAAAATCTTTGAAAAACAGTTACGATACAAATTGCGGTTTAAGAACACAGATTAATTTCCCTATTTGACATGAAATTACCCATCAGAGGAGAAAAACTGAAATCAGTATTATTTATTACAAATTAAAATGTATACCGGTGGCATATAGCCCATTTGGTGAAGAATAATATGGTACAAAAAACTAGAAAGTTCTGCCAGCTCTGTAGACTTAGGCCTACAAGTCTATTGTGAGATAAAATGGCATTATATGTGAGAACTAGCGGGTCAATTAACCCTGCTACAATGTGAGGCATTCGGACATACTTGGCTACAGTTCGTCTGGTAGCTGTGCGGTCGCACTTGAATACAAATTGAAGAAAAAGCGATTTAAATGAAAACAATTTCAACCAATTACGATGAAAAAACTCACCTACCATCGACCTATGGTCAAAAGCTGTTATGTAATGTTATGTAATGACAACAAATGAAGTAAACAAAATTGTTACGGCCGTTTTTGAGAAACATAATCGTACTGCCATAGTTTGCTAGATCATACTTGAATCCCTAGCCTTTTTTTCTATCTTCAAGCATCGGAATGAGTGTTGGAAGTATTCTTGCATCTCATGTTCAACGTCACTATTCATGGCCAACGCAGCTAAGATGAACGAACTTCTGCAAAACAAATGCGGGTCAAGTTAACATTACCGGTAATGTATGTGTTGGTCTCGCTGTGAGCAATCAGAGTCTACAAATGTACACTTTCATAACATTAGGCCTGGTATAATTGTCTGTTTTTATTGAGAAAACAAGAAATAAAAAAGTTACCGTGAAGCAAAATGATCTACCTCATCTACTATGAACTAGCTTACATTGATAGGCCTATAAAAGGATTTTTTACACATACATTCTGAAACAAAACATGCAACTCAGTTGATTGAGTAGCTTCTAGATGAATGTACAGTGTAAGTAGACAAATGTTCAGTGCAGAGGTACGTTCATAGAGCCACGGCATTCTTGCCAGCCGGCAATCTTGACGGGTGCCGTAGGACGTCAAATGATTTGTACCATTAATACTACCACGGCAAACGATCGGTTTTATCGCAGACTCAAGGTAATTATATATCGAATCGTTGCGATAACCATGGCAACGTCGACAGTGATCGAGCTCGACAGTCGATAGTCCGTAAGCAAAACAAACAGTTTTAGTATAAACGTGGCCGTGATGTTGTCTACGTCATCACGGCAAGTCTGTCGGCCGGCAAAATGTTCAACTTCAACCAACTTTTAAGGTCACAGTGAACGACAAGCCCGGGAAGTCTGTGATTGGCTCATTCATTTTGACGCCACGGCAAATTCGTGCTGCCGTGGCTCTATGAACATACCTCAAGTATGTAAGAACAGGCCTGAGCAGACAATGACAACTAGGCTAACCATCATAGAAATATTTACGGCACAAAAATAAATCCATGGGCCACATATTAAAAAACAACCGAAGTCTCCCTTCTAGGGCATCATGAATAATACCGAATAATGTAGTAGGCGAACAGTCATCAAACGTATCACATAACATTGGCAGTGTTATACAATCAAACATTCCCATAACCTGGCAGTGCGCTGATTCAAGTCAAGTAGCGTTTTATTTCATCAGTAAATGCATTACCGGTAAATAATAACATAATCCACTCACTTATGTGTATGAGCTGGGTGCCTTACAAGTATTGAGTAATAATACATCATTCTTCGAACAGTCCTCCGTGTCCTTCAATCCATGATGGTTTTCAATCCATATCTGGTAAAAAGTTGTACCTGAAAATATGGATAATGATTATTTATAGGCCTACAGGATAAGATGTCAGGAGCAAAAAGATGTGGGTAGACCTGAACCTAGACCTACTTAACTTCCAAAGGTTCTTATTCAAACAGTTACATGGATGCGGACACATAATATAGAGATTGATCAAGCATTAAAAAACATCCTGAAGCAACTTAGTGCTCATACCGACATTATACGCACTAAAACTACAAGTAAAAACTAAAAGTTAGCCTAGCGGTTAGGCCTAAATGTGCGTAGACTTCATTTGAATAGGAATTCAAATTTTGGATTAAATCAAACTAGGTTCGGTATTACCTTCACCTAGGCCTACCGGATCATTTGATCGATCATTTGACACAAACCTTACCCTATCTAACCATTATTCAAAACCCTACGAGATTTATAACCCAACACAACAAAATCAATGCCTCGGCCTAACATAACCTGTAAAATCGAGACACGACTTGAAATTGAATTTTCCATAACTAATCTTAGCCCTAATTCAACAAAGAACTAGTAGAAATGTATTAAGAACTGGGGCTACAATCGGGGCTATTGCATTTACTGAATAATTAGGGCCTAGGCCTAATTATCATGTTGTTGGGATGTAGGGGCCTAGGCCTAAGCCTACTCCAAGCCTACTGCAATGAAACCTTACCCAATTCATTTGAGCTTGGGCCCACTAAAAATATGAACACTTACCTTATTTAATTAGGTCCATGTGAGCCTAGTAGCAGCAGGATACTTCTTAATGCCAGCAGTGATGGCGATGAGCCGATGAATACACACGGAATTAATTGTTTTGAATTTCTGAGCTTGAACGGTTGCGTGGAATAGTAGCGCGTGACCTGACGTCATCAAGTGTTCTGATTGGTTGAAGGATTTTCAAATTTACCCGTCGTCAAAACTCCTTCATTTATTCGATTTTGTTCAAATACAGTGTCCGAGTTCTTCTCTATAATTATGACTAATTAAAGCTGACTAAATTAAAACTTGACATGAAATTGAAATGAATAAAATAAATGTGTACTATATTTGTACCATGTACCAAATCTATTTGGAGAATGAATAATACAAAAGAATGATAGAATTTAGTTGACCATAAAACTGAAAATAGCATATCTTTGCTAATGAACAAATTATTCAGTTAGTTTTTAGTTGTTAGGCCTACACTTATGTTTCGGAAATGAATCATCATATAAATATGGAGTACAAAATGTCGCCTAATCATGAAATTAGTTTCAAGTTGATGAAACTTGTCTCCTCACTAAAAAGAGTAATTGGTGTCCGAAGTGAAATACAAATTCAGAGATGATGAAGTCGGGGTTCATCAGCAACCGAGGCAGCTGTCTCAAAGGCTCAAACCAAGCCAGAGAGGTATGTTTCAGGCGTGCCTGGGAGGCATATTCAGAGCATGCCTGGAAGGCATATTTCAGGCATGCCTGGGAGGCATGTTACAAGCATGTCTGATCTTGAGAAAGACAATATTGCTGTATGTTTACTACGGGCATGCCCTGGGCAGGTTCTAGGCGGCCACGATCATAGAGCACGTCTGTAAAGCATACCTAAGGCTTGCTTCAAACGTGCCTAGTGGGCACGCCTAATCCTCGCCTCAATGACAGGTTTTATGCATATGCCTCAGGCATGCCAGTGTTTGAAGGGTAGCCATTCAAACACCCTGAAACCGATTCAATTCCATTGAAACCCTCTCAAATCCATTCAGAATACCCAGCCATTCAAACTCTCTGAAACCCATTCAATTCCATTGGAACCCTCTGAAATGCTCTCAGACCTTCTCAAATCCATTCAGAATACCCAGCCATTCAAACTCTCTGAAACCCATTCAATTCCATTGAAACCCTCTGGAATGCTTTCAGACCCTCTCAAATCCATTCAGAATACCCAGCCATTCAAACTCTCTGAAACCCATTCAATTCCATTGAAACCCTCTGAAATGCTTTCAGACCCTCTCAAATCCATTCAGAATACCTAGTCATACCTATGACTATCAATAACGTAACGGGATAAGCAACACGGCATAAGTCCTATCCTTTTAACATTAGGCCGTTTTCACCATGATGGAATCAGCGCGCTTTCGTGTACATTTCTGAGATTCGCAATTTCAAATCAAATTGTACGTATTAGGCTCGTATTTCAATATATAGTAAATAGTTGTACAATTGCATTGATTTTAATCTTTCTCGTAGATGATGAGTAATTATCCAGTTATCAAATGGTAAATATAGCAGTAGGGCTCTTGACTAGGGGACTAAATGCTTTTACAGACGTATTTTAAATTTAGATTGGCTAATTCAAATGAAATTTATCCCAATATTGTTTAATGCAGTTGGAAAGAGCTGGATTCACAGATTGCATTACATATATTACTTGTATAGATCAACATACAACAATACCAGCAAATCATCATAACATTTGTGAGGCGGCATCCCTTTGATGTACGCATGGTGTGAAAGGAAACCGCCATGTTGCTTATCCCGTTACGTTATTGATAGTCATAGGTCATACAAACTCTCTGAAACCCATTCAATCCCATTGAAACCCTCTGAAATGCTCTCAGACCCTCTCAAATCCATTCAGAATACCTAGTCATACAAACTCTCTGAAACCCATTCAATCCCATTGAAACCCTCTGAAATACCCTCAGACCCTCTCAGTTCCATTCAGAATACCCAGCCATTCAAACTCTCTGAAACCCATTCAATTCCATTGAAACCCTCTGAAATGCCCTCAGACCCTTTCAAATCCATTCAGAATACCCAGCCATTGAAACTCTCTGAAACCCATTAAATCCCATTGAAACCCTCTGAAATGCTTTCAGACCCTCTCAAATCCATTCAGGATTCCCAGCCATTCAAACTCTCTGAAACCCATTCAGTTCCATTGAAACCCTCTGGATCTCAATATCTCTCAAATGCATTGGAAGGCATTCAGCTCTGAAAAGCATTGAAATGCATTGAGATTCCTATGATCTCGTTTCCTCTCAAAACCCTTCGAAACCATTCACCTCTCAGATGCATTCCTTTCCATTGGAAATCTCTGGATCTCAATATCTCTCAAATGCATTGGAAGGCATTCAGCTCTGAAAAGCATTGAAATGCATTGAGATTCCTATGATCTCGTTTCCTCTCAAAACCCTTCGAAACCATTCACCTCTCAGATGCATTCATTTCCATTGGAGTTCTATGCTCTGAAATGCTTTGAAATGCTTTGGATTCCATTCAAAAAGCATCCTCTCAAATCCATTGAATTTCCATTGCCATTCACATGATCTGAAACTCCTTCAATGCCATTAACAAGTTTCAAGTTTGAACCTCTCGAAGCCATTGAGAATCCTTCAAGCCATTGGAAAGTATTGAAAGGCATTGAAAACCTCTCAACATTTGAATGGATCTGAGAGGTTTTTTCCACCAGGGTTCTGAGCAGTCTTACTAATTAGTCTTGATTGGGAAGCAGTGATTGTAAATCACAATACCTATAGTATTTCTATGTTATGCTCCAGAATAGGTAGGCCAACATGTCCTGCCGACTGCCTTGACATCTTCAAATCAACCAAGAGTATATTGCTTCTGAGCAGTCTTACTAATTAGTCTTGATTGGGAAGCAGTGATTGTAAATCACAATACCTATAGTATTTCTATGTTATGCTCCAGAATAGGTAGGCCTACATGTCCTGCCGACTGCCTTGACATCTTCAAATCAACCAAGAGTATTGCTTCTGAGCAGTCTTACTAATTAGTCTTGATTGGGAAGCAGTGATTGTAAATCACAATACCTATAGTATTTCTATGTTATGCTCCAGAATAGGTAGGCCTACATGACCTGCCGACTGCCTTGACATCTTCAAATCAACCAAGAGTATATTGCTTCTGAGCAGTCTTACTAATTAGTCTTGATTGGGAAGCAGTGATTGTAAATCACAATACCCATAGTATTTCTATGTTATGCTCCAGAATAGGTTAGGCCTACATGACCTGCCGACTGCCTTGACATCTTCAAATCAACCAAGAGTATATTGCTTCTGAGCAGTCTTACTAATTAGTCTTGATTGGGAAGCAGTGATTGTAAATCACAATACCTATAGTATTTCTATGTTATGCTCCAGAATAGGTAGGCCTACATGACCTGCCGACTGCCTTGACATCTTGAAATCAACCAAGAGTATTGCTTCTGAGCAGTCTTACTAATTAGTCTTGATTGGGAAGCAGTGATTGTAAATCACAATACTTATAGTATTTCTATGTTATGCTCCAGAATAGGTAGGCCTACATGACCTGCCGACTGCCTTGACATCTTCAAATCAACCAAGAGTATATTGCTTCTGAGCAGTCTTACTAATTAGTCTTGATTGGGAAGCAGTGATTGTAAATCACAATACCCATAGTATTTCTATGTTATGCTCCAGAATAGGTAGGCCTACATGACCTGCCGACTGCCTTGACATCTTCAAATCAACCAAGAGTATATTGCTTCTGAGCAGTCTTACTAATTAGTCTTGATTGGGAAGCAGTGATTGTAAATCACAATACCTATAGTATTTCTATGTTATGCTCCAGAATAGGTAGGCCTACATGTCCTGCCGACTGCCTTGACATCTTGTAATCAACCAAGAGTATATTGCTTCTGAGCAGTCTTACTAATTAGTCTTGATTGGGAAGCAGTGATTGTAAATCACAATACCTATAGTATTTCTATGTTATGCTCCAGAATAGGTAGGCCTACATGACCTGCCGACTGCCTTGACATCTTCAAATCAACCAAGAGTATATTGCTTCTGAGCAGTCTTACTAATTAGTCTTGATTGGGAAGCAGTGATTGTAAATCACAATACCTATAGTATTTCTATGTTATGCTCCAGAATAGGTAGGCCAACATGTCCTGCCGACTGCCTTGACATCTTCAAATCAACCAAGAGTATATTGCTTCTGAGCAGTCTTACTAATTAGTCTTGATTGGGAAGCAGTGATTGTAAATCACAATACCTATAGTATTTCTATGTTATGCTCCAGAATAGGTAGGCCAACATGTCCTGCCGACTGCCTTGACATCTTCAAATCAACCAAGAGTATATTGCTTCTGAGCAGTCTTACTAATTAGTCTTGATTAGGAAGCAGTGATTGTAAATCACAATACCTATAGTATTTCTATGTTATGCTCCAGAATAGGTAGGCCTACATGTCCTGCCGACTGCCTTGACATCTTCAAATCAACCAAGAGTATATTGCTTCTGAGCAGTCTTACTAATTAGTCTTGATTGGGAAGCAGTGATTGTAAATCACAATACCTATAGTATTTCTATGTTATGCTCCAGAATAGGTAGGCCTACATGACCTGCCGACTGCCTTGACATCTTGTAATCAACCAAGAGTATATTGCTTCTGAGCAGTCTTACTAATTAGTCTTGATTGGGAAGCAGTGATTGTAAATCACAATACCTATAGTATTTCTATGTTATGCTCCAGAATAGGTAGGCCTACATGTCCTGCCGACTGCCTTGACATCTTCAAATCAACCAAGAGTATATTGCTTCTGAGCAGTCTTACTAATTAGTCTTGATTGGGAAGCAGTGATTGTAAATCACAATACCTATAGTATTTCTATGTTATGCTCCAGAATAGGTAGGCCTACATGACCTGCCGACTGCCTTGACATCTTCAAATCAACCAAGAGTATATTGCTTCTGAGCAGTCTTACTAATTAGTCTTGATTGGGAAGCAGTGATTGTAAATCACGACTCAAATATTGATTAGAGAAGTTACAGTTCTATTTATTATGTTCAAAATAAGAATTCTACTGTCTGTATCAGTTTGAATTCATCATACAATGAATACGATTGGTAGTTCTGAAAGTATTGAAGACACCTATTGGGGGTATAACCC
>OZ023327.1:2032825-2034119 GCA_964007535.1 Brachyptera risi | reverse complement strand
TATATATATATATATATATATATATATAAATATATATAATATTTATATTTATATATATATATATATATATATATATATATATATATATAATATATATATATATATATATATTATAATATGTTTATACATTTATGTATATATATATTTTTTTTTTTTCTATATAATACATATATATATATATATATATATATATATATATATATATATATATATATATATATATATATATATATTGAGAGAGAGAGAGAGAGAGAGATGGTATTGAATCACTGCCGACAATACGGTTGCTACTTGTACACAGCGTAACAGAAGCAACAAATGATCGATTATGAGGAAAAACATCGACATACTGATGATAATGTTGTCTGAAACTGAAATTATTGATATTCTCACACTCATAATATACCAAAGTCCCTCTCAAAGCTCTAAACTTCGCTCAAACCTTCGAAATCAACTTGAATTTTGTTGCCCTTTTGATTCAGTGTATTGCCCTTGCAGCTCGACGTACTCACTTGAGCTCTGTAGTACTGAGATTATGTTACAGTACATATTATCAATGATCACAATCCACATGAGTGCCTCACATTGGCACACTTCACCTTCGTTACCTGATCAAGTGGAGATGTATTCAGTAGCGTATGGAAATACTAGATTGGTGTAGAGAATGGGTGGTGGTTGGTGTGTGGGTGGGGGGCGTGGTGGGGGGGTGGGGGGTGGGGGGGAGGGAGGTTATTTGAACAGATACCCTCGAAAACTTCCAGATGGAATTCAGAATAGCTAAATTATATTCAAATACACGTTATGTGATTACTATATGCTATAACAATCTCACCAACTCCAACAGCTAGGTTAAACGGGGAACGAATGAGTATGAAACTATAATGTGATGATGAGTGAAAGGACGCTTGAAAGAACACATGCTTTATGCGGGACTCGAACCCACGCCCAACGGTGATTTCAGTTTCTGAAGCGGTGCCTCAGCTGACTGAGCTACCGAGGGTGGCTATGTCATTAAATTATGGAAAATCAATTCTGGTACATTGAATCATTTATAGTCTTCCAAAATAAATGGTACAAAATACATTCTGTACAATATTTTATCACAATAATATGATTATATGATAGATACAATAATAGATACAATAATAGATACAATAATGGATGAAATAATGGATACAATAATTAGACGAGCTTTAGCGAGGATTCAATTTGACATACTGAAAAAAATTGGTGTTCGTTTTTATGTTTTTTTTTTTTTTTTTTTCCATGTTTTTTTGTCGGTTCTCCACAGGTC
>OZ023327.1:1997825-2027825 GCA_964007535.1 Brachyptera risi | reverse complement strand
TGAAAGATCAACTCCAAGATAATTTGATACTCTTCAATTAATATGTCGTTCTATATCTGTGAATTCAATCAGTTCAAGATATTGGTAGATCACATATTTATGTTTCATTGACAGTCTTGTTATTGTATCTTTTGTGAATAATAGTCCATCGTGTAGATCATATTTCTTCTTTTTTTCCACTCATATTCTTTATTGCCACTCAATTTATCAATTATGTTTATATTTTCTCAATCACCATACATAACTAATGTATAAAATCTAGAGCTAAGCAATATACAGATATAATATAATTCTTTAGGTCTTCACGAGATTAGTGAAGCCCTTGGTCCTGAAAAGACAGCAGGTCTTCCTTTATTTCACTCCTTCGCTGGTTGAGACACTTGCACATCATTCCCAGGCGCAAGGGCAACGGTAATGTGGAAAGTAATGGCCCTTCTTCCTGAAGAAACGTCACCTTTGAACAATTGTCAGCACCACTGGACTATTGTAGATGATGACAGTCATCAGATCATTGAGGAGTTTGTTGTTACACTTGATGACAGAACGTCTGCATGCTCGACTGTGAATAGCTGCCACAAACAACTATTCACTCAAGAGCACTGACAAATGGAACATCTACCATCAACTTAGGGCCCTCATTCACTAGATTATGAGATTATGAGATTATGAGATGAGATTATTCAGGTGGAATTCTGGTAATCTCACTGAAAATGCTATGAGATACCATAGCATAATAATCTCATCTCATAATCTCATGATCTCGAGAATAAGGATCCAGGACTAGTACTAGTTCCTAGTACTAGGAAAACGCCATATATGCGTTGTTAGACGAGCGGATAGTAATAGTATGTCGATTTTTTTGCCAAACTTTTGCCTACATTCGCCAATTGGGTGACATTCAAGTTATAAGTGGGTAAAACTTGCTCCGAGTGGTACCAATTTAGTACATTTTATGTTTTTTCTTCAAAATGACTGACCCGATCAAGCTGAGAATTTCCAAAAATGTGTATCAAAATGTAATTCAACTTCACACACAATTTCATCATTTTCGAAAATGAAAATATTCTTATTTTTTTTCCGCCGTGTTATTCTAATGGGTATTTTCGTAATTTCGAAAATCCATAAAAAGACAAGTTATAATGTATATAAAAATATATAACCTGATAATGCCACAAAACTATACAAATCTGAGTTAGATGAGGAACCATGATGGGAAAAAAGTTTGAAGTTGATAACTGTAGCCGTTTGACCCGTGGAGAACCGACAAAAAACATGAAAAAACAAACATAAAAACGAACACCAATTTTTTTCAGTATGTCAAATTGAATCCTCGCTAAAGCTCGTCTAATAACACATCAAACAGACAAAACTATATCGGGTTTGACGACGCACTGCACTGATGACTACGATTTTATTTTATTAAATGTTTTTGGAGAGTGAGAAGGAGTCGGTTGAGGCCTGTTGTTGAGGAACTATCCCAGTATTGACCTGCATGACAAAGGCAAACCACGGAAAATCCCTGTCAAGATGATCGACCATAGCGGGAATCGAACCGCGGTCTCCCGAATGACAGTTCAGTGTGATAACCAATATACCGCTTGTCGCAATTAATTTTTTTTATAGCTCTGGTAATTTTGGGTGTGTTATGATTCATCATGACGAGGTTTACGATAGAAAAACACAACCATGTTTTTCAAAAGTGTTGAATACTTGAAGCTGCAGCGACAATGTAGGCCAATGTAGGCCAATGTAGGCCAATGTAGGCCAATGTAGGTCAATGTAGGCCAATGTAGGCTTATGTAGGTCTATGTAGGCCTATGCAGGCCAATGTAGGCCAATGTAGGCCAATGTAGGCCAATTTAGGCCAATGTAGGCCAATGTAGGTCTATGTAGGCCTATGCAGGCCAATGTAGGCCAATGTAGGCCAATGTAGGCCTATGTAGGCCTATGTAGTTTTACCGAAGATTTCACAAGTATCCACTTGGTGGACACCTTCCTTGTTCCATAGATACAAACTGAGACGAGTGGTCGAGTGGCTAGCACACTGAACCGTCAACCAGGAGACCGTGGTTCTATTCCCACCATGGTCGACCATCCTGACAATGGTTTATCGTGATTTTCCTTCATTGTTCAGGTCAATACTGAGATTCCTTTAATAACAGGCCACGATCGACACCTTCCCACTGTCCAGAAACACCTAATGAAATCACCTTTCATCTCACCATCTCACCATCTTATATATCATTCACCGATGCCAATAGATCGTAGTTATAAGTGCAGTGCGTCTTTATACTCAATATAGATATAAATTAATGAAATATAGATACTAGTGTATATTATGTTTGACTGGTGTAAAGTAATTCCACATTCGCTTTGAACGTTGATGTATATAAAGTATTGCAATATATCGTTGAATGTATCTATTGAATGAGATTATATGGATATAATCCAATCGTAACACGGTATGTATGGTTGGTTTGTATACCGGTAGCTTAATATTGTTATCGAATGTTTTATGTAATATTTGATACGAGCCAAAATTCAAATGATCGTATCTGAAGGTTTTTTAATTGGTTGAGGCTGAGCTGTCGATGGAAATTGCTTTTTTATATGCCTATGAGCTTGTGGCGGTCTCAAGGGGGGGGGGGGGGGTGGGGGGGGGGGGGGGGGGGGGGGTGAGTGATTGAAAGGTGCTGTAAATACCTGCCACTAGCACATTTAATCACGGCGTCATCTCACGACTCGACCATGGCTGGTGGTGCGCTGGATAATTCAATCGAGAATCAAATCAGGTGAGATGGAAATATCAATGAAACAGGTAAATAACGTGAGTGGTGATTTTCGATCAGGATGAGAGCTGGTGATTGAAAAAAAGCAAAATTTCATATGACGTTTCCAATTAGATGTACCGGTATTCAAAAATTCAGAATACGCGAATATTTTTAGACGGTAATGCTATGAGGAATATTTACCGTACATATATATATAAATATATATATATATAAATATATATATATATATATATATATATATATATATATATATATATATATATATAAATATATATATATATATATATATATATATATATATATATATATATATATATATATATATATTTATATATGAATATATATATATATACACATGAAAAAAAAATTAAAAAAAATATATATATATATATTTATATATATATATATATATATATATATATATATATATATATATATATATATATATATATATATATATATATACATATGAATATATATACATATATATATATATATATTTATTTATATATACACACATATATATATATATATATATATATATATATATATATATATATATATATATATATATATATATATTATATATATTTATATATATATATAAATATATATACATATATATATGTATTATATATATATATATATATATATATATATATATATATATATATATATATATATATATATATATTATATATATATGTTTTGTTGAAGATTTTTACTACTCATTATGTGATCAATTGTTAATTCTTCATGGTCAATTAAAATTCGTGTTCGAATACTCGTATATATTATTCTAAGCTATGCTCACATTTCTTAATTTTGTATCATTCATTCTAATATTTTGTACAATGTTATCTGTAGTAGGCCTGATACGCCCAGTAAATAACCACAAAGCCTGAAGCAGGCTTATCTTCGGGTGTATACAAAGTATATGTAATTGTAAGTACACAAACGATATAGAATACAATTTTGGAAAATGTATCAAAAATGGTAAAATAAACAGTTTAATAATATGCCAATAATTAAGTGCAGGGTTCATGTTCAAAAATAATATGTTCAGGTTTTAAGGGAATACGCAGAATTTGACTTTCCTAATAATAAGTATAAGGAAATAAAAATCATATTATGTAAATCGCATTTTTAGAAACAAGACCAGATGAAGAAAGAAGTGATTGATATCTGAGTTTTAATCAGAAATCAGAAATTGTTTCTTCACTAACCTTATTCAGTAGAACATAACTCAAGTAAGCAAGAAACAAAACAATAATTTCCATGTGAAAAGAGAATTTACCCAATGCTATTCATCAGTAGTACATTTTGTTGACCACGTGGATAAATAGGAAACCGACATAAAGTAGAGACGAACAGAGAAGCAAGCATAATGCACCATTTCTTCACCTCTCGTTGCACCATTTCTTCACCTCTCGTTGCACCATTTCTTCACCTCTCGTTGCACCATTTCTTCACCTCTTGTTGCACCATTTCTTCACCTCTTGTTGCACCATTTCTTCACCTCTCGTTGCACCATTTCTTCACCTCTCGTTGCACCATTTCTTCACCTCTCGTTGCACCATTTCTTCACCTCTTGTTGCACCATTTCTTCACCTCTCGTTGCACCATTTCTTCACCTCTCTTCGCACCATTTCTTCACCTCTCGTTGCACCATTTCTTCACCTCTCGTTGCACCATTTCTTCACCTCTCGTTGCACCATTTCTTCACCTCTCGTTGCACCATTTCTTCACCTCTCGTTGCACCATTTCTTCACCTCTCGTTGCACCATTTCTTCACCTCTCGTTGCACCATTTCTTCACCTCTCGTTGCACCATTTACCTCTCGTTGCACCATTTCTTCACCTCTCGTTGCACCATTTTGTATCCAGTTATTGTTTTTAAGCCTGCAGGTTGATCATTAAAAATATAGCTGGTATACGGAATATTATAATATTCTCTGTCCATTTTTGTTATTTTTTGTTATATTGAATTTAACGACGCACTGTGATGATGACTGAGATCTATTGGCGTCGGATGAATGATTAATGAGATGATGGGATGATGAGATAAAGGTTTTATGGGTAGTGGAAAGGATAGTGGGAAGGAAGCGGTCGTGGCCTATATTGTGGGAACCATCCCGGCATTAGCCTAGACTACAGAGGGAAACCACGAAATACCCCTGTAAAGATGGATGGTGGCGGGGATCGAACCGGGTCCGATATGTCCCTTCACCTCCTGGGTCACATGAAGCAAGTGCGCTAACCACTCAGCTACTGTGCCGGTATTTTTGTTATTAAATTTAGGAATTGTATATCTATCTTGGACATTTGATCCAGTGTTTTTTGAATGTTTTTTGAAATTTTGTGATGATTATTTGAATTAAATTTCAAAACAAATCCATGAATAGATGAATAGTTACTTATATACGCAGTTATTGTGCTCACATTCTGTATTGTTCATTCCTGTTCAATTTACAGATAAGCCTTGTTCTAGATTCTGTGGAAAAATGTGGACCTGATTTGTTCTATTTATGAGTGAAAAATTAACAACTATTCCACCTGAAATTATCGTTATTATTATTATTATCATTATAATTATAGCTTATTATCTTGGAGGTGATTGACAGTGATTATAAAATAAAATGTGTACATAGTGCTAACACCCGCCTTCAGCAGAGAACAACATCCTTTTTCTTGTATAACATCGAAACTTGATACAAAATCAATGTTCCCCAATTAAAGCTGTGGATGGAACATACGTTGTGCCACCCTTCATCAATAAATATGGTAAAAGAATGTTAAGTTCAACGATACCATCTATATTTAATCAGTTGCCACCGAATCTTGCTAATTTATCTACTTACCAAGAAGTGAAGAGAGTAGGCCTACCACGAGCCTGGCTTTTCGATAGTTGATTTTTAATTGCTTTTTTTTTAAACTCCGAATCAATGGATTTTATTTATAAAATAGAAGCAAGTAAAGGGATTTGATTTTGTTTTGTTCGTTTAGAATGAACCTTTTCCTTGTCAATATTGCGTTACAATTCAGTTCTACCGGTAATAAGCCTATGTTTAATATGTTTATGTTTGTGTAATAAGTGGTACAATAACACATGAAGTTACATCATGTTCACTCTATGTAGTATGTTAATACTTGGCTACAGACAAGTCTCATCAGAGGCTTTGTAGGATATTTAGTAGCAGAGTTCCTGATTTTATAATTTTTACTAAAAATGTGTGAATAAAAAACTAAAAAAATACGAAGGTGAACAAATTGTTATTACTATTTTAATTATTATATTATTAATAAATACGGCAGCAGACATGCTAAGTGTACAGCAGTATTCCTACTTCTTTCAACATAATTCCTATCATATTAGGAATCTTAGTTAATATTCTACTGTCAAACATGCATTGAAACATTGGATGTTGAACCCTTAGCTATTCTATTCATGAATGTTAGTGTAAGAAGGTTATTCTAACAAAATAACCTTTCATCTTATCATCCCATCATCTCATTCATCATCCACCGACGCCAATAGATCGTAGCCATCAGTATGGTGCGTCGTTAAAACCTAATATAAAAAGCAAAAAAATAAATAACTCAAATTGGAGATGTGAGCTCAAACTATAAAAAACCTTATAATTATAGTGATGTTTCTGTATTAAATTTTTCAATAGTATTAGTTTAATCGATCATTATCATTAATCATTTATTCTAGTAATTTTGTTGTGAAGTTTCCTTATGATCATTATATGAAAACGATCAAATATATATATATATATATATATATATATATATATATATATATATATATATATATATATATATATATATATATATATATATATATATATATAAATACATATATATATATATATATATATATATATATATATATATATATATATATATATATATATATATATATATATATATATATATATATATATATATTAATAACATCGAAACTTGATACAAAATCATTGTTCCCCAATTAAGGCTGTGGATGAAAGATAGGATCGTTTGGACGGGGCACCACAAGGGCGATCTTACCACCCCATTTTGATTATTTAAAACTAATGAACTTCAACACCAGGACTGCGCTGTCTGTGACCATAATTTTTCGCCGTAGATAAAAGTCTTTCAGTATAAACACACGAATGTTGATATCTTCCACTTTGAACCAAGTCTCTTGGGCAATGATCACTTCTTTCCCTTGACAGCAGATGTAAAATTGATCATTATACAAAATGCACAAATTAAATCAGTGATAGGCCTATAATGTTATAATTAGGCCTATCGCTCTACTAATTAATGGTCGTGGCCAATTAGTACTTCATCCAAGTACTGAAATATTATTATTAATATATTATAATTATATATTTAATAATAATAATAATATTTAGATAATAATAAGTATCAAATATTATTATTATTCAAAATCATTCTGACTGGTGAAGTATATATCGCTAATATTTGCAGATGAATAATTTGCAAAATACTAGGCCTACTAATATTCTTCACCATTTTTGTACACTGTATGATATACAATTTGTAATTTGTACTCGTACTTGTAATTGTAATTGTAATTGTAATTGTAATTGTAATTGTAATTTTAATGGCCTTGAAGCTTAGCGGAAATCAATTTTTTATATTGGGTTTTAACGACGCACTATACTGATGGTGCTACGATCTATTGGCGTCGGTAGATGATGGGATGATGAGATGAAGGGTTGTTTCATTAGGTGTTTCGGATGGTGGGAAGGAGTCGGTCGTGGCCAGTTTGTAAAAGAGCGATCCCAGTATCAACCTAAACGACAGAGGGAAACCACGAGAAACTCCTGTCAGGATGGTCGACCATCCGGGAATCAAACCCCGGTCTCCTGAATGAGTGTGTTACCACTCGTCCACACGTCTCGGTCGGAAATCAATATATTTGTAAGTTTCAAATTTCTTTTGTGAATGAAAAAAAAATTATTTTCATTATTATTATTAAAATAAACAATCAATGAATCATTAAATAAATTATTTTGTTGAAATTATAGGTAAAGCTTGCATGTGATTATTTCATGTGATTATTCGTTGTTGATACATTCACATTTATATTTATTTTCATTGTAGCGTGTTCATTCGTGTGTATTTGTATCGTATCTGTATTGTACCTTGGTCATTTCGTATTGTATTGTATTGTATTGTATTGTATTGTATTGTATTGTATTGTATTGTATTGTATTGTATTGTATCGTATCTGTATTGTACCTTGGTCATTTCGTATTGTATTGTATTGTATTGTATTGTATTGTATTGTATTGTATTGTATTGTATTGTATTGTATTGTATTGTATTGTATTGTATTGTATCGTATCTGTATTGTACCTTGGTCATTTCGTATTGTATTGTATTGTATTTGTAATTACTTGATGTGAATTCGCTAGTTGAACGTGACTTTTAGATATTATTCATTCATGTCAAAGAAGATGAGTTGTTTGAAGAGAGTATTATTACTCTATTTCACAGGCAATCACCCTCAATGGGTTCCGTGGACACTCAACAGTGGAAAATGTTCTGTGGAAAATAAAAAATATATATCGGATAGATCGAAACTCTACCCAATAGAAAACCAATACTTATTTTCTCTGTCACTATCTGTTTTGCACTTCGACGGACATATAAGCAAATGCTGCACAGATGCAATCAAGTATTCGAATACAATACACAACCATGAGTGAGTGTGCATCTGAGATATTTGCGGTTCGTCAAGCACAGAATCTTTCTCCTCCTCTTACACTATATTCCCATTCTTACTCGCTATTCCCATTCTTACTCGCTATTCCCATTCTTACTCGCTATTCCCATTCTTACTCGCTATTCCCATTCTTACTCGCTATTCCCATTCTTACTCGCTATTCTGGAAGAATCGACAAAATAACCTCGGTGTGGTCTTTCATTTTTCATCTTTTCACTCATTTCATAATCGATTGCAAATTTTTCTATTTGGTCTAAAACGAGTCTTACTCTGTTTGTTCGTTTCGTTGGTTTGTTTGTTTCGTTTGTTTGTTTGTTTGTTTGTTTGATTGTTTGTTATAGTGCGCTCTCCAATTAGATCGTGAGGCAATTTTAGGTAAAACCAATTCACATCAAAATATTTCCAGCCATTGTTCATTTTTTAACTTAAAACTGTTGTTTATTGTTTGCTTAACGACCCCACCAACAGCTAGGCTGTACGGGGGTACGAATGAGCTCAACGACCCCACCAACAGCTAGGCTATACGGGGGTATGAATGAGCTCATCGACCCCACCAACAGCTAGGCTATACGGGGGTACGAATGAGCTCAACGACCCCACCAACAGCTAGGCTATACGGGGGTACGAATGAGCAGGTGATTATGAAACAATGAAGTATAATGATAAGTGAAAGGACGTGAACGAAAACATATGCCCTAAGCGGGACTCGAACCCACGCCCAAAGGTGGTTCAGTTTCTGAAGCGATGCCTCAGCTGACCGAGCTACCGAGGGCGGCAAAACGGTTCCTTTTGGTGACAATCAGTTGAATAGATTTTGTGAAATTGATTACTGAAATAATTATTTTATAAAAATATTTTATATGTTATTATTTTATAAAAATGTTTCATCTTAAAGAACTTAAACTTTGAATTGTTGTAAGTACAATAAATGACACACATTTCGACAAGTTTTATGCAAATCGGATCAACTTTCAAAACCAATGTGTTCGTATATTTTGACAAGTTTTCTTACAAAAATATCTCGCTCGTCATCTTGTAGAACGCACGTTTGCTGTCAAATAATCCGCCTCTTGTGTCGCCAAGCAGTCAGCAGCCAGCAGTCAGCAGCCAGCAGTCAGCAGCCAGTCGAGCATTCTTCCAATGAGCCGAGCAGATGACAAAATCAGCCGACGCAGCATCTTCTAACATTGTTAGTATTAGGCCCATTCTATATTTGATTTTCCTAACAAGTGTATACAAGCAGGCAGCAGGCTTATCGTGCAGCGATGCATTGTCAATCCCAGCATGAGTATCGCCAGTCAGAGAGAGAAAATATGTATATTCTTATTGATTATGTCGTCGTCTGTCTATATAGTGTATAATACGTCTCCGTGATCCGCTTGATGTTGGATAGAGAATCGCTTTTCCGCGGCATGGATTTGAATATCTGCTGATGACCGTATACTGGAGTGGCTGGCTCCTTCACCGAGCTGCTTCACTACACTGCTTCACGTACAGTCAACGCAGATCTGACGTACACATCCGTTCGATAGATTCATGCCATCATAATGCACATGATTATAATTATGATTATACCTTTCTTTCAATTGACACGTCTGTTTGATTTGTATTTGAAACCATTTTATTCACACTCAACGCTTACATATAAAGTACTACAACAATTGCATACAGGTAGTAGACAGAAAGGTACAAATGAACAAATAGACAAATAATAAAATAAAAAGTTAACAATTATAAACATATTGAAGCAATAGTAATAGATAATTTGATTTTTGAGTTTTGATATGAAATTTAGAAATGTAGGAATGATATTTTGTAAGTGTGAAGCCCGTCTAAGGTAAATCTTGGGCGCGGGCTGTCTTGCTTGAAAAAAATTTAATTAGTGTAAATCCGACTCTCAAAGTTATTAATTAAGCCATAAGTAGGTATACAAAGCAAACAAATACAAAAAGTTACAAACTGATATAATATCATATTGCATATGAACATGTTTATAGTAATAATATATATATATATATATATATATATATATATATATATATATATATATATATATATATATATATATATATATATATATATATATATATATATATATATATATATATATATATATAACCCTTTCATTTTATTTTACGTTATTTTACGCGAGATCAATTAATAACACTATTTTAGCCAGGTTTTCAAGGACTTTTTAAATACAATTGAATTTTTAGATTTTCTGATTTCTAGCGGTAGCTTATTGTATAGCCAGGGTGCAAGGTAATCTATGTGCCTCTGTCCTATCACTTTATTCTTGGTATAACAAAGGTGAATTGACATGTGCCTAAATTTATTGTTCTTGTATTATTTTAAATAATGGTAATTTTTATAGGTGTATATTAAAATAAATTTCACATAATGTTGTTGACAGTTGTGTACATTTGCTTCTTCGAAGATCAATTCAATGAATATTGTAGTTTTTTCTTTAAGATAATTTTTAGCATAAGATGTTGCATAGTTTTTAAAGGTAGCAAATGTTTTTTGTTAGCACCTCCCCAGCCAATAATGCCGTATTGCATAATGGACTGAGCTAACGCATGATACACTTCTATTAATAATGATTCATCTAAAATGTTGCGCAGTCGATAAAAAATGAACAAAAGGTTTCTTAATTTTTTGGTACAGGATTCAATATGGGCCTTCCAACGAAAATTGTGATCGATTATAATTTCAAGATATTTAACAGACACACTTCTTTGTACTTTGTAGCATTCACAATGATTTGTCTTGGTTCAGTGATAAGTAGTTCCTACGGATCTGGTTGTGTCTTAGATGTAAGGGAGGAGGCTAAATAAGTGGTTTTAGTTTGATTCAAGGATTCAATATGTATGAGCCACAGATGAGCCTCTGGCTCTAATAATAATAATAATAAATCTTCTTCATTTGCATATAAGAATACATATAGAAAAAGGCGACGTTCAATGTATGACACCAGCTTTCATTCTGGTGTCACAGTGACTGGTCTACCATAACCCTATATTTTATTTTATATTTAAGATAACCAAAAATTTTCTTCACTTCTCCTTTGCTGTGCCAGTAAGTCTGATTTTATTCGTGATTTAAATGCTTGATATTCTAATTTCTTGTAAGTTGATGGAACCTCGTTATATAGTTTCGGTGCAATGTATGAAAACGAAGGTTGAAATTTAGCTGTGCAGTGAAATGGCATGTTGAGTGTTTCCTTATGTCTGATGTTCGCTGAGTGCATGGTTCCCCTGTTTTGAATATTTTTGAATATTGTGGGAATTATTTATGGTGTCAATTATGAACTTTGTATAATCTAAATAAAACACCTTGAAGAAAAAAATTAGTTACTTTATATCAACACCTACACGTTATGGACTCTCTTGGCCCGTTTTTATCAGCGGCTGAACTTATACTGGATCAAAGTGATGAGAAACTGAAGTGATGAGTGATGAGTGACTGAGAAGAGTGGTCGAGTGGCTAACACGTCATTCAGGAGACCGGGGTTCGATTCCCGCCATGGTCGACCATATTGACAGTTATTTCTTTCGAGGCTTCCTTCTGTCGTTCAGGTTGATACTGGGATAGTTCCTTAACAGGCCACGACCGACTCCTTCCCACCATCAAAAAACAAATGATAAAATAACCTTTATCTCATCATCCCATCATCTTATATATCATTCACCGACGCCAATAGATGAATGTCACATTATAAACACCAGGATTATTGCGAATATAATGGAATATGTCTCATATGTATCAGTGTAAGAGAGATCGGTTCCAATATAGGCCACGACCGCTTCCTTCCCACTATCCATAAAACCTTCATCTCATCATGCCATCATCTCAATAATCATTCATCCGACGCCAATAGATCTGTCATCATTACAGTGCGTCGTTAAAACCCAATATAAAAAAAAGTTTCAAGATGATATAAGTTATAAATCAACACTACTCATATTGCATGGACATCATTCCCAGCTGAATACGCTTGACAATTAGGTGATCAAAGTTGAATTAAATGATGCAATCTTGGAGGTACAAGAAATGGCTGTATTTCTTCCGAACTACAATGTTGATATCTCGTACCGTACGAACGTTATCACAAAAACCATCCGATATTCCAATAAATCGATTTTGAGCAAGAATCAAACACTCTTACTTATGTGTTGATTATCTTTTGACGTGGTCACTTTGAGCACAAGGGGATTGTGGCCGGTTGATAGAATACCTGTTCCTGGTAACTTTGAGTTGATCAACTGACAACTAAGACACTTTAATCGCCTTAACCTTGCGACCACACGTTCGTCCGATAAGAGAACATATCAGCTTAATATACTTCTTTTTATTCAAACTACAAGACACAAACATTAATACCTCAAAATGATTTAAATAAGAAATAATACATATGTATATATCACCTTAAATCTAGCATACAAATATTTAAATATTCTATGGACATGTTACCATAAGACAGAGAAAACACTTCCACTCTAAATATAGGCATTACTGTATATAAAATGAAGAGAATATCATATTGGCTCTCAAAAGAAAAACATTATGATCTGAGTCAATAAGTGATATCAAAGCAAATGAATCGAAACAGTATAGTAGTTTAAAACTTGAAAGTAAAGTGTAATAATGTTTAAAAAGTGTCCGATATTTGCTAATAGCTAGCAATGGAGATTATCGGTCGAAAACTTGCTTGTTAGAAATGTACGCTTCCAATCTTTCTTGTACTGCACAAGATTCAGCCCATGTAGTATTCGGACATCTTCAAACAATTATTATTATAAAAATATATAAATATATAAATATATTATATATATATTCTCTATAAATATATTTATTCATTCATTCATTCATTCATGATTTTTGGGTACATCATGTCGAATGTGCAGGATTTAAACAATTGAGGTAATGAACCAAGTCATAAATCATAGGTCTACACAATTTGTGAAAGTCAAAAAATAGCAATATAGATAGAGTTTTAACATTTAAACAATTATTCATTTCAATTATTTCATTTCATTTTCAATTATTATTTCATTTTAAAACAATTCAAAGAGTAATATAAAAAAGTTAATGCATTCAACCAAGGAATTCTTTTATACTGTAAAACGAGTTGGTCATATAAGATGTTTTTTAAAGCCCATTTAAAATTCTTCATGTCTTTGTTTTTCAATTCGATTGGAAGTTCATTTAAAAAATCGCCTGCCAGCTTGCATCACTCCAGTGGATGTTGAGTTGAGTGGGCAAAACTGTAGTGGTAAATGCACAGCTCTCCTGGCGTCATGGTGGTGGCTGGCTATTTGGTCCAGATTGCCTGGATTATTGTACTGTTTCGATGTATTTGCTGCGATATGATCAATAGAGACTGCGCTCATTACATGCATCTTAGAACGGCCATCAGAATAATATAGTATTCTTCATTTTAAGTCAAGTATTTCTAAATGTTCTTCTTATTCCTTTGTGTGTGTTATGTCTTGGAAATGAAAGAATACACAGAAATATTGAACATGAATGAAAAATATAACTCGGTTACAGCTTAACATCATAGGTCCAATTAAACAAAGAAGAAGTTTAATTCGCCAGAAATATATACTTTTTATAAAAGAAAATACCCTTCTGGAACAATTACTCTTGCACACGTCAATTTCACAGTACATTATTGAACTAAAATAATGATATTTCGGAGGATCGTCGAATGCCGCTTGTCAAACTAATGAAGACTAAGGTCGAAGTAACTCCAAAATATCGTAAAATATATATTTCTTATATCTAAGATTCACCACAATTTTTCAACAATTGAGTAAATGGGAAGCCTACTATGTTGTGTGACCAGTTTGAAAATTGGGATTCTTTGATAAATTGACAAGTGATTACATCTTTCAGATAATTGATTAGAACTCACGCAAGCTCTTTTGATTAATTTTGCATTATTTTCGGTACACCTATAGAAGAGATTCATAATAAAAATACATATCCATAATAATCAATCGTTTTCATATATGAACATGTCATATTACAATATATGTATTCAACTCAAGTAATATTTGCTACTATTTCATTCCGAATTTGAATGATTGTCGCAATTCAAATTCAGAATTACAAATGAAGCAATTAAAAACTACGATTGTCATCTTCCGATCGGGCTTCTTTTTAATTAGACTTGATTTAATATATAAACTAACATTATGTCAACTGATAGTCAGAGGAAATCGAACATTATGGTCATGTTCTAGAGATAATACAGGTTGTTCGTCTCCTTGCAATGTGTATCCACATCCATCTTGCTGTGGACCAAGATGCATTGAGGGTTGCGTTGGTTTACCCCTTCACTTCCCATCCCTCCCATGTTAAGAATACGTTCCACTTCACGGGCCACGTTTAAAGTACTATTGACCGTGCGTAGATAAGTGGTGATAGAAGGAACTAACGTTACGTTCAAGGCCGGCTTGCTGGCATCAAGTTTGCCAGCCCATCAGCCGTTTCTTGCCCAGTTGAGCCACCATAACAAACCGGCAAATCAACCTCAATACATCTTAAGAGGCCTCTTTACATCTTGCTTACCGGCTTGATTGCAGACGTGCGGGGCACAAGTTGGAAACGGAAAACCAATCATCGTATTAACATACAGTTTTCGGTTAGATGATCACTAGTATTCAATACGTGCTCCCACGAAGAGCTTTAGTTCCTGGAATCTTTTCAACCCTTTCAAAATAATTGTCGAAAATCAACATGTTTCTACCTGTTTTTCATTGTTTTTACGATTTTTTCAGAGTAATTGAATAGAAAATTATCATTTTCAGTGAACGTAGAGGCACAGATATACTCACTGTTGTTTTATTGCAAAAATAATTAGACTGATTGTTCCTACCGTTTACCCATCATGTGTTGAGAGCCAAAGGCCTGTATTGACGCTTTTTGTCCTGTTTTGTTCGTTCCCTGCAGGTTTTACTCATGGACTGTGAAATGTAAAGTAGCCTCCTAACCATCAGTCAACGGAATGCAATGGAGTCAAATAGACTTGTTCGGTTTACCCGTAATATGGATCCGCCCAACATGTCCATGAGTTATTCCACTTCTTCGGGTCGGCTCGGAAAGTGTCGGGCTTCATATTCGTTTGCAGAACCATCGAACTACGATGTTGCACCAACAGTTTCCTCAGATATCTGACTACGTTCTTGTGCTTCTCCGCCAGATTGTTCTTCTCACATGGATCATTAGTGATGTCATATAAGCATGCGTTGCCACTCTTGGCTGGGTCGCATGGGGGGTTGTTCAGGCTGTTGCGATTGCATTTCGTCGTGGCTGCTTGGCGTAGAAGAGGGATATCTGACTCGACGGTAGGCGAGTGGTAGATGAGCGACTGCGTGTAGGCGTTAGCTATGGCGCGACCAGATAAGCTGTTGACGACTGCGGAGGTGTTGTAGAAAGGATTTGCGTAGTCGAAGCCGCTGTCGCCGTAATAGTCGTCGAAGGCACCGTTCTCAACCGTTCCTAGAACAAAGACAATTGCATTGATACCGATACTGTCCGAAATTGAAAAATGATCAAAATATTTTCCATTAATTTCAATTTTGATTTAATTTCTTATGCATCATATTCTTCAATACACTACACGAGTGGAGATAATGAAATTAACAGAAACCCGCATAAGAACACAAATTCTTGAGTGCGGTCCAGATTGAAAAAAACATTGTATATAATATATGTTCATATATATATATATATATATATATATATATATATATATATATATATATATATATATATATATAATATATATATATATATATTTATATATATATATATATATATATATATATATATATATATATATATATATATATTTATATATATATATATATATATATATATATATATATATATATATATATATATATATATATATATATATATCGTAGCAGAGACGAAAAAACACAAATAAGATTCAACAGGAAACAAACAGAAGAAAAATAATTCTATATTACTAAAACATTGAATCATTGTGAAGTAAAAATAGAATGTAGGCTACTAGATGTTTGAAAGGATCATTCTAGATTCGTTAACACACTTTTTCAATAGATAGAAAATAGGCTATTTCTGTTTGATTACAGATAATATGAGAATGAACAACATATTTCTCATGTGCTAGCTACAAAGATGAACATCAAGATTGAATAAATCGCGAGTCCTATCAAATAAATAACCCGCTTGATATATGTATTATATATCATTTAATATATCATATATTTAGTCTGTTATGAACGCGTAACTTTTCTCTCTGTCGAATGTTGCTCATTGGTAAACTGTTATCACATATAAATTCATTATTATTGAAAAAAGTAAAGACTCTGCCATACAGAAGGTTGCTCATTAGACACAGAATAATATATATGGAAATGAAAATAATAGACTATTAAAGAGAGCAAAAAGACAATACAATAGTGTTTGATATACAAACATCAATAATTAAACTGGGCTGGATTAGAAAGTTCAATATTGTAATTGATTACTTATCAAGAAAAAAGAGAGAAAATTTTTTTTTTTTAATAAAATATTTTAAAAAAGAGGAAAAAATATTTGAAAAAGTTATTTGAAAAAAAAAATGCATATGATCTAAAAGGCCTACACATTCGATTCGTTCAAACCATATAAATGGTAGCTAAATATTGAAATTGAACCTTTCAAGTCTAGGAGAACTATACAATATATAAAACTATTACAAACGTTAAATCTTCTACACAATTCAACAAATAAGTGAGGAATTGTGCCTCTCGCTCCAACCAAGAGTCTGATTCACTTGTCCAATTCAATCGTGTTTCTCAATTGTGTAATACTTGCCTAAGACTAGTTTCCAGTTATCTCTCCGGATAGCGGCATGTCGTGCTTTTTCGTCAATATTCAGCAGTACTTCTCGCCTAGGTGACTCGAGATTGTGCACCAATGATGTCCATTGGTCCATACCGTCCATGGGATAATCTAGCAGGCTGAGGTCCCCTCCTAGAAAGGTGGATTTTTGTTTTAATAACATCGAAACTTGATACAAAATCATTGTTGCTCAATCAAGGCTGTGGGTGAAAGGTAGGATCGTTTGGATGGGGCACCACAGGGGCGATCTTACCACCCATTTTAATTATTTAAAACCAATGAACTTCAACACCAGGACTGCGCTGTCTGTGAGCATAATATTCCGCCACAGATAACAGTCTTTCAGTTTCCGAAAGTCCGGAACACATTATAAGTAAAAACTGTTTCTGTGAGATATCCGACAATTACCAGTATTGGTATTAGCACAGATAATCGGTATTAGGAGTAAACAAAACACACGAATGTTGATATCTTCCACTTTGAATCAAGTCTCTTGGGCAATGATCACTTCTTTCCATCAACAGCAGATGTAATGTTTATCACTATACAAATTGGAAAAAAATGAGTGATTGGCCTATAATGTTATAATTAGGCATATCACTCCTCTAATTAAAGGTTGAAAGCTGGGCGTGGGTTCGAGTCCCGCATAAGGCATGGGTTTTTGTAAATGTCCTATCACTAATCATCACTTCATAATTTCATAATCACCTGCTCATTCGTACCCCCGTATAACCTAGTGGTTGGTGGGGTCGTTATAAAGCAGACAATAATCATCACCAAAATAGCACATTATTGGTTTTTATTGTTGAATCTATGTTGACTTATCATGAAAGCTATGCGACCAAGTTGAAGAATAACTATTTGATCCTCGGTAGCTCGGTCAGCTGAGGCACCGCTTCAGAATCTGAAGTCACCGTTGGGCGTGGGTTCGAATCCCGCATAAGGCATGGGTTTTTGTAAACGTCCTTTCACTTATCATCACTTCATAGTCTCATTATAATCACCTGCTCTATTCGTACCCCCGTATAACATAGCTGTTGGTGGGGTCGTTAAGCTGATTCGTACCCCCGTATAACCTAGTTGTTGGTGGGGTCGTTAGGCAAACAATAATCATCAGTCAATTAGTGCTCTTTTAGTATTATGTGGTGTGTTGTTGTTGTTGTTGGTTTGAGTATTTGTTATATTGTGTTGTATTTTTGCTGTAGTTATGCTCATTACAACAATATGGTATGTAATTAGCGACTAGATGGGTTTAAGATTACCCAACAGGAATGTCAAACCAAACTCATCAATTCATCTCTGATTTGACAACTCCATACAGATTAAAGGGGTCGTCCAGTCGATCAACGCCACCCTCAATACATCTTGGTTGTGGTTATGACTGGACAGGGTGCGACAGTCGAGTTCTGCGTTCCCGGCCGAGTCGCCACTCTCGCGCGCCATGCAAGTCCGCGCGACCGGACAATCTTTTGTCCGAGGTTCGATCTCGCACCCTCTAATTCGGGTTCCAGATGACTGATCAACATTTGGCTCGATGAGATTTTAGATATTGCCCTCCCATGCTCGAAAAACATCACTTCAACGTTGTGGCACATGCCCCTGTCCGTAACTATCGATTTGAACCTTGCGAGAAATCGAAAAACAATTTCAAATAAGAAAGTCAAACTTTTCTGAAAAATCATTATTTCACACACACAATATTGGCAGTGTATAGTTTCAGCAAAAAGAACTCGATCGACATTGACTTGGTTTTTTGTTACTTTCAGTCAATGAAATTTTTTTCTCCCGACAATCGGTTTTTGCGTTCGCCGCCGATACACGTCACTCTCGCGGGCCAAGTCGGCACGCTCGGGCTTTGCTAGAAAACACCAGAAGTCCGGTCGTCGAAAATCTTCCGGTATGAGATCAGTGAGAAATCCTGTCTTTTTGTTAATAACATTTGAACGATGATATATTTAAAAATTCTGATATATGATGAGCACTGTCATATCATTGTAATGTCAAACCCTCATATATATAAGCACTTATATCATTTGTACATGTATACAGCTGAAAATCGTACACGGATAATTACAGGTCACAAGTTTGGCTGTGATTATACTTATAGTTCTGATACGAAATTCCCATTTTTTTTCTAATAACATCGAAACTTGATACAAAATCATTGTTCCCTATTTAAGGCTATCGATGAAAGGTAGGATCGTTTGGACGGGGTACCACAAGGGCGATCTTACCACCCATTTTTATTATTTAAAACCAATGACCTTTGACCACATTACAAGTATAAAAACCGTTTCTGTGATTTATCCGGACATTACAAGCATTGGTATTAGGAGTGAACAAAACACACGAATTGTTGACATCTTCCACTTTGAACCAAGTCTCTTGGGCAATGTTCACTTCTTTCCATTAACAGCAGATGTAAAGTTTACCATATTACAAAAGGAAAAAAAATGAGTGATATACCCAAATTGGTATATTTAGATCTATCACTTCACCAATTAAAGGTCGTGGTCAATCGTTACTTCATCCAAGCATTTGGTTAAATAAATAAATAAATAAATGCAAAAATAAATAAATACGTATTATTGGCAAACATATAAGTATTAATCTGCTGTTCACCCTAAAGCCTTCAGTTCGAAAAATGTCAGTTATCAGCTAGCACCAATGGCATTAAGTTGAGGGTAGACGAGACCAGAAATAGACAATGGGTGCTGATGATTGAAATGCTTCACTGAGGTTTACAGATAATATGAAACTAATCTACTATGATTCAACTCTGATACTAAAGAACTTCACGGCTGTTTGCGCTAATGCCTGAAGCAGACTCTCGATCTCCACAGTCAAGAAACGTGACGGTGAACAATGGTGGATCTAACAGTTTTGCGTCGTGATGAATGAAGTTGAAATTAAATTGCAAACAGGATTTTTGTAATCGTCGGCGTTTACTTGTTTGTCTAATGTACTAGTTTTTCTGATCACTTGTTCGACAAAGAAGACTTCAGCGTAGACAGGAAATGCTGCGCGAATTAAAAAGAAGTAATGACGTATTTTTGTTCTATATATCAAGCCGAGGTTATAGAATGCATTCTTACAATTATATTGGATTTAATGACAGATTGTAAAATTCATTTGATTCACTTCAAGACCTATTAGCGTCTGTGAATGATGAAAGAGATGATGGGATGATGAGATGAAAAGTTATTTTATTAGTTATTTTTGAATATCGGGAATTAGTACACAATATGTGTAACGAATTCAAATGAGAATAGACGATATTATTACTTCGTACTGTACGATATTCTTAAACATGATACTAACATGGGCTACTATATATCGGTATTCGTTGGACGAAGGAAAGTATGTGGTAGTGCAGTCTCTAATTACGAGGATTCATTTCTATTGGGTTTAACGACGCACTGTACTGAGGGCCAAAATCTATTGGCGTCGGTAAATGATAAATGAAGGGATTAGAAGCGAAGTGGACCAAGCCAATTTTTTTCTCAAAATGATCTATTCGAACCACTTCATTCGTATTGTGTTATTTTTTTTTTTATTATTTTTTTTTTCAACACTAGTTTCAGAGGTTTGAACATGTGGACCAAGCTTTCTGGCCCCCATTATATTTTGTATTCTGGAGCAAACCGGACCAACCCAAATGGAAAGTGTTTTGTTTTGACTTTTGGGTTGGTCCACTTTGCTTCTGATCCCTTTAAATGCGGTTATATGTATAGATGAGACGAGGTGTTATTTTATCAGGTATTTTGGATGGTGGGAAGGAGTCGGTCGTGGCCTGTTGTCAAGGAACCATCCCAATATTGAAAAAACTCTTGTCAGGATGGTCGACCATGGCAAGAATCGAGCCCCGGTCTCCTGAATGACGGCTCAGTGTGCTTGCCACCCGTTTCAGTTTATAAAGTACTACACAATTGAAGCTAAACGTTGGACACGTGGAGCTATATATAAGAAACTATCATTTGATTTGTACTACGGTGGCAGCACATTTTTGGTTTGTAGTATGGGCCTATAGCTGGCTACACAGCTATGAAACGCTGTGATCAATCCATTGGCACGATAACTATATAATCCGAACTCAATTTAACAAAATAACAAAACAATACACTTTTCAGATAGCACCAAATGTATAGGATTTTAAAGGATTACGAATTGAAATGGGATAAATATCTAATATCCATAAAGTTATCATTTCAAAAACTCCAGAATATCTTTTCAAAAAAATTCAGAACAGGGGAACAATGCACTCAGCGAACATCAGACATAAGGAAACACTCAACATGCCATTTCACCGCACAGCTAAATTTCAATCTTCGTTTTCATACATTGCACCGAAACTATATAACGAGGTTCCATCAACTTACAAGAAATTAGAATATCAAGCATTTAAATCACGAATAAAATCAGACTTACTGGCACAGCAAAGGAGAAGTGAAGAAAATGTTTGGTCATCTTAAATATAAAATAAAATATAGGGTTATGTGGTAGACCAGTCACTGTGACACCAGAATGAAAGCTGGTGTCATACACTGAACATCGCCTTCTTGTATATGTATTCTTATATGCAAATAAGGAAGATTTATTATTATTATTATCATTATTATTAATAAAGACGTGTCCAGTATCTATGGGGCAACAAGTTCTCACTATAGGGTATTTTTACGGATGAGAATGATTTTAAAACTTGGACCGTGAAAGATAAAAAATTAACAGATACATAACAAGATGCAGATAATATTGGTTGGTAATACTAACGACAAAGCTTGTATAATATGAAAAGTGGAAAGATCACTTGTGAGTTGTAACTTGATTAATAGTAACACTTGCTGTTTCTGTCATCGGTTTTCCCTTGATCGCGTACCGTCACCGTCACATACAAATATAGCACATCACATTTTGTCAACTGTGTATTATGGATTGACAGAATTTTAGAAGATACTTGTCTGAATGGTGTGAAGCAGTCTCACTATACAATATGCTTTGTATGTTATGTTGACACTGAAAATGTTAGGCTGTGAGTAGGTTACCCTCAAGCTATCAAACTCATTCAGCACATTATGCTCGTAGATATTTCTAGATTAAAACTAATCACAATTTACGAAAAATGGTCGAATACACTTATTCCCATGCACTTGTGAGAAATGATTAGACGAACTTTAGCGAGGATTCAATTTGACATACTGAAAAAAATTGGGGGTCGTTTTTATGATGTTTTTTTTTCAATTAATTTTACTTTATTTTTTTTATGTTTTTTTGTAGGTTCTTCACAGGTCAAACGGTTACAGCTATCAACTTCAAACTTTTTTTTTCAATCATGGTTCCTCATCCAACTTAGATCTGTATAGTTTTGTGGCATCATCGGGTGGTAACTTTTATTTTTATGGATTTTAAAAATTTCAAAAATACCCATTAGAATAACACGGCAGATTTTTTTTTTTTTTAACAAATAAAATTCCGCGTGAAGTTGAATTACATTCTGATACACATTTCTGGAAACTCTCAGCTTGATCGGTTGAGCCATTTTGAAGAAAACCCATAACATGTGCTAAATTGGTACCATTCGAAGCAGTTTTTACCCATTTATAACTCAAATGTCACCCAATTGGCGAATGTGGGCAAAAATTTGTCAAGCAACATATCCGCTCGTGTAACAACGCATATATGGCGTTTTCCTAGTGTTATTGAATACTGGGAAAATGCAAGCAACGTTAATGAGATATAAAGAGCTATTCTCGTCAGTCATCACCACACCAAATCAAACTGCTGGAGAGCGGACAGCAATGTCAGCAAATTTGAAACTACGACAAAAATTATTATGAAGAGTGAAACAAAATTGTTGTGCCAAGTGGAAAGCTTTCGGTCGATATGTTCATTCAACCTTGAAGGTATTCATGAACCTGTCTACACTGCAATCACCGATATAACACCACTGTCAGACATGGCCACAATACTCTCACTTGACGTATATCAAATACAAGATACAACATACATTTGGAAAATGTACGTTGTGAAATATAAGTTGTGACAGATTTATAGGCCTGATTAACATTTAACAATGTATGAACTTTTGATAAGTTGATGAAAAAATAAATGTGAGAAAAAAATAACAGCTAATTTTAACAAATTGGGTTTCAACAGGAAACAACGAAACAAATTGAGTATTTCAAGAACTTTTTCTTGCCCCCCCCCCCCATGCCCCCCTTGACCAAAAGTTAGGGGGGGCATCGCCCCCCTGCCCCTCCCCCCGGTTCCGACGCCAGTCTGTATATATATATATATATATATATATATATATATATATATATATATATATATATATATATATATTCATTTATTTATATATATATATATATTCATTTATATATATATATATATATATATATATATATATATATATATATATATATATATATATATATATATATATACATATATATATATATATATGTATATATATATATATATATGTATATATATACATATATATATATATATATATATATATGTATATGTATATATATATATATATATATATATATATATATATATATATATATATATATATATATATATATATATATATATATATATATATATATGTATATATATATATATATATATATATATATATATATATATATATATATATATATATATATATACATATATATATTTATATATATATATGTATGCATATATTTACCGGTATATCATATGTATATATTAGAGCTAGAGCAGTGGAGCTATTGCCATTCTGAACTGAGCCCAACCAGAACAATCAGTTAGTATTTGAATCCTTCCATGCCGACTATTGGACAGATGTCCACCCCGGGGGACTTACGAGGGAGGGAAGGGCATGTAAGACAGCTCTGACAAACTTCCATGGAGATTATCTGATAGTCCCAAACTTTCCTGACCTCTCGGCTGGCGGTACTTGAACAATGCTGCCCGGTCCAGGACGTGCGGGTTCGATCTCTTCAACCAAGCTGAGTGTCCGAGATTACAATAATGATTGTTTCGGTGATTATACGCTCTATAATCCATATTGTCATCCATCACCTGACTGGGGAAAATATGTGGGTTTGTGTATCTGATGTATGTATGAATATATATATATATATATATTTATATATATATATATATATATATATATATATATATATATATATATATATATATATATATATATGTGTTTGTGTAAGCTTTCACAAGGTATTAAATTATTAATAGTAAAGTTTCATATATATATATATATATATATATATATATATATATATATAGTTATATATATATATATATATATATATATATATATATATATATATATATATATATATATATATATATATATAGAATAAATGTATATATATATATATATATTTTTTTTTTCATATATATATATATATATATATATATATATATATAGAATAAATGTATATATATATATATATATATATATATATATATATATATATATATTTTAATATATATATAGATATATAATATATATATGAATATATATATATATATATATATATATATATATATATATATATATATATACATATATATACATATATATATATATATATATATATATATATATATATATATATATATATATATATATATATATATATATATATATATAACCATCCCCAGTTGGTTATCTTAATACTGGGATGGTTCCTTAACAACAGGCCACGAGCGACTCCTTCCCACTATCTATAATAACACTCAGCATATCCAGTCCATGCCTGACCTAATCTTTCGTTCCTTCCAGACATTTTCAGATCGTTTCTCTCAAAACTGGTCCAACCGATTCAGCCCATAACTATACATTTTCAAGTTGGATAAGTTTGCGTATACAGGAAAGTTTCATTTCGATCAGCCAAACTCTGTGACCTGTGACCTGTGCAGTGCTTACAAACAAACAGACAAAGCTTCATGAGAGAGGGATGAAAGTCTTCGCATACGCTCATCCATTGAAATATATTCATTGAATCTCTACCACTATACAAAACACTTCTTGAAAGTTGAAATACAATCAAATATAATGCTTGAATAAAGTATTATATCAACAATCTCGACAAATGATGTAGGGAATGTTACAAACCTGCTGCTGAGTATAATGTCGGTAACCAGTCTGTCATGTGCATTAGCTGATTGGCCACTCGGGGAGTCTGGTGCAGCATTGGGCTCCACACCAGGCCGGCGCTGCGCACTCCTCCCTCCCACAGCGTCATCTTCAGCTGAAACACGCGCCACGTGGCTACATTCAGGCTTGCATGGTGTCTCTTCCTGGTATTATATTATAGCTTTTAACGACACACTATACTGATGGCTACGATCTATTGGCGTCGGTGGATGATGAATGAGATAATGGGATGATGAGATGGAAGGTTATTTTATTAGGTGTTTTGGATGGTGGGAAGGAGTCGATCGTGGCCTGTTGTTAAGGAACCATCCCAGTATTGACCTGAACGACAGAGGGAAACCACGAAAAACCCCTGTCAGGATGGTCGACCATGGCGGGAATCGAACCCCGGTCTCCCGAATGACGGTTCAGTGTGTTACCACTCGGCCACGCGTCTCGGTTATCTCTTCCTGTTAAGAGTCCATGGGAGTCGATTTAGCAAAATATCAGTATTTCGGTGATCACTTTTGAACGGTATGAGATATCTATATTGTAATAGAAAGGAAACATATACTTTTAAAGGGTGAGGGGGGGGGGGGAGGTGCAAATATTAATTTTTACCCTTGGTCCGTCTCATTATGTTATGACATAAAACCCCTTCTCAAAAATTCGTATAATATAATATAATATTCAGTTTGACGACCGAAGGAAAACACGGACATTCTCATGTGACATTGGTCGCCTATGATAGGAATGCAACTGTCACATTTGGTCGAGTGGCTAGCACACTGAACCGTCATTTAAGAGACCGGGGCTCGATTCCCGCCATGGTCGACCATCTTGCCAGGGGTTTTTCGTGGTTTCCCTGTCGTTCTTGACAACAGGCCACGACCGACTCCTTATCACCATCAAAAAATATCTGATACAATTACCTTTCATCTCATCACCCTAATCATCTCATATATCATTCATCGACGCCAATAGATCTTAGTCATCTGCAGTAAAGTGCGTCGTTAAACCCAATATGAACCAAGACAGGTATGAGGTGGCGGTCTCTCGGACCACAGGTCACGACCCATATAATGACAAGCTGATTCACACCAATCACTACAGATTGATTATTGTTTGCTCGACGACCCCACCAACAGTTAGGTTGTAAGGGGGTACGAATGAGCAGGTGCTTATAAGTATGAAGTGATGATAGGTGAAAGGACGTTCACAAAAACCTATTGGCTTATGCGGGACTCGAACCCACGATCAATTGTGACTTCAGTTTCTAGAGTGGTGCCTTAGTTGACTGAGCTACGGAGGGTGGCAGGAGCCACTATAATCTGTCCGTGTCGATCTCATCAATCTGAAGACAGTTTGTTGGATAAGCCGAGTAAAATGTCTCCAATCGAGTAAAATAAAGATGTTCCCTTCTTCAAATGTCATTATGAGTTCTGTAAGAACACTATTTGAATATACTCAAATATTTCATTCCATTTCATTTCTAAGAACGGTGATCAAATAGTTACAGTTAGTAATTCTACAACGTATATTGATGTGTATTATACCGGTACGAACAGGGCTGTATCAACATGTTTTACGCCCCTAGACCCGACATTTTTGGACTCTCCCCCCCCCCCCCTCCCCCTCCTAATGTATAGCAATTCATTCAGTATAGTGCACTATGTCAGAAAGATGACGAGCTCCAGGTTTTTATTCAGAAGCACATCACATTTATAATTGTATTGGGCTATTATCATTATTATTATTATTATTTTTTTTTTTTTTTTTTTTTTAGTAGTAAAGGTTGTTTATTCATCATTCATTTACATAAAACATTAGGTTTACTTTTTCCACAAAGCCTAGCACAGAGCTTATCTGTGGATTAGACAGAGAATGATAATAACGAAGAAAGAAGACACTATCTCACTATATATTAATGATGATATTCTCTATTCCACGGTTGATCATTAATACATGATATTGGTACGACCATTAATCGGCATAATATAACCATAATATTATGAATAGCAAAATTCAAGACTCATAATGAATAAAAGAATACAATGGACAGATATTATGAAAGCATGTACACACAATATAAAATAAGTTGAATACAAGAGAGGAACGATAAAAAGAGTCACACATGAACCAATTGTTCCTTCTATTAAATATTCATTATTTTATAAAACAAATGTGTCTGATAAATGAGATTTAACATTTTGTTATCACCGTTGGCAGCCTCTTTGATGAAAGAAGGAAGGTTATTGAACATCTGTATGCCTGCAAAGAAGGGACCCTTTTCTACTATGACCTACCAATGAGAAGGGTCATTGTATAAACTCTGATCGTGACTAAATGATATGTTGAAATAATAATATCGACATTTGTCGAACGGCAAGACAAAAATATGAAACTATATTGGCAATTGACTATATATTATATACTCTAGAAGAAAACTGAAGCAATATAGAACATTGTTTTTAATGCTCAATGTGCATTATATGAAAATATACCATTTTCGAAAATATAGGCCTACTCACTTATTAGATAATTTTGAGGGGCTAATGCCCCTTAAAAATTTGCCACCCCTTTATAATTTGCCACCCTAGGCCCGGGCCTCTTGACGACCCTGAGTTCAGACATACTGTCTATGGGCTTAAGATGGAAAGATAATTTTGTTCAAAGATTATAACCTTGCTATGCAGAATTGAACCTTGCGTATTATGCATACAGGATTACACGCGTGGAGAAACACGTTTTTTTCTCATTTATTAATAATTCAAAAGTAAAGATGTTTGGAATCTCGCGATGTGTATAGGTGAGATGTTTGGGGAGTTGGTTGGAATTGATTCGGTCTTTGACTTTTCAGAAAGGCCTACTTCAAGCGGGCACACAAGATACTCACAGCCACCGCGGCAACAAATCAAAAACATCTTTCAAAAATCAGAACGAGAAGTTTTTCTAAACACTGCCGCCAAAACGGTTGCCACAAGGACATAGTATAACAAAATGTATAAAAAATGCATTATTTTTTTTTTAAATAAGAGAATTAAATGTGAAAAAAATATAATAGAGACGTTATTTCAAAAAACTTTTTTGTAATACAAAAGTTGAGTACTAAGAGTTATATAAAAGAATGTATTTGAGAAAAAAATAATTGAATGGTAATATAAGGGTGAGTTGGTGAAACAAAAGAACAAACGCAAATATGAATCAATAACACTAAAGTAAGAATAGAAAATCAAATGGGATGTTGGACGTATATAAATAATTTCATAATATGGCAATTGATCCTCTCAAAGCCAGCACAATTCAATTTTGAAGACTTGATATGCTTTTCTATTTCGAATATTCAACTTTTTAGTCGATCTTTGTGCTCATTCAGTGTCCCCCTCGTCCTACTGTTCTTTCAGGACTATATATACAATATGTATACATCATGGCTATTGACAGGAAGAAATGCAAACGTTACATAATTGATCCGACCATCAGATTTGAAAGAGACAAGAGACAACCAGATGAGGTCAATGAAGAGAAAAAAAAGATTTATGAGCCAACTATTCCTTACTTCCTCAAGAAGTATAATTTAAAGGAAATAGAAGTTATCGGACTTTTTGTGGGAGCCAGGGGAACAATTTGTAATTTTTTCAGTGACTTGTAAACGTTTTTTTATAATTAATTTTTTAAAATATCGAATCGGAGTGTCAGCACTTAAAGACTCCGTAAGAATTTCAAGAAATCATTTGTATAATCAACGTTTCCATATATCACTTTTAATTTTGTAATCACTAAATCTCCTTATTATTTTTTTTATTCAATCCTATTTTGTTTTTACATTTTTTCTATTCGATTAGTTCCCTTTTCATGTATCAATATATAATATTTTCAATCTATTTCTCTATATTTTTCTATGTATTTTTTTTACTGATTGCTATCCTGTTTTATAATTTAGTCAGGAACCAATAAAGGTTATTTCTTCTTACTACTTTTAGTTCCAGGTTTAATAAATATCAGGAAGGTAGACAATTGATAGAGATATCAAGAACGCTTTCAAAAGACTTCTCAAGATGCAACTATTGGAAGAACGTTTTTATAATATCGATGATTTCCTAACGGACTTCATTTATAACCAGCACGACTTCTGAAGTTTAATCAATGTAGGACAACCAAGTACAGTACATATTGTAATTATTGGGTAAATGCAGTTCAGACAGCACTAGTGCAATCGAGAATTTCAGGTTCTGCCCAATTGTGTGTACATTTAGATTTTCATATTCATTTGTATCACGTTTCCGATATCAAGTAATGTTATCAACAATTGAAGGAATGAATCATTTGTCATTACTATCATCATTACTATTATTACCACTATTACAGAAAAATTGACTAGGAAATGGATGGACAATTATATATATATATATATATATATATATATAT
>OZ023327.1:1991557-1997625 GCA_964007535.1 Brachyptera risi | reverse complement strand
AACCGACAAAAAAACATGGAAAAAAAACGAACACCACTTTTTTCAGTGAGTCAAATTGAATTCTCGCTAATAGCTCGTCTAATTATAAAATTTGAGGAAAACAAACAAACATACTCAATAAAATAAAATTAAACATTGTTGTTTCTTCTGAGGTATTTTCTTAAATCACTGATCTTCGTTATATTCTCTACATCTTCTCCCGATTAGTTTCATTTCCACAAAATGAATGAATGAATGAATGAATGAATGAATGAATGGATGAATTAATTAATTAATCAATTGATGTTTCCCGCAACTCAATGAATGATTCTATCAATATCACGAATTCCTTACAGAATCATTGTTCACCAAATTGAGCCAAGATAACCGAATAGAATTGTTTGTCAAACAACTGTGAATATTCAATTATAGGCCTATTGGAGATTTGCGGTGTAAAAAAATTGTACGATCTGGGTTGATAATACTTAAACTTTACGAGAATATGCAATTTTTTATTACCAGGAAAACGCTATATACGCGTTGTTAGACGAGCGGAAAGTGATAGTATGTCGACTTCATTGCCAAACTTTTGCCTGAATTCGCCAATTGGGTATAACATTTTAGTTATAAATGGGTAAAAACGGCTTCGAGTGGTACTAATTCAGCACATTTCATGTTTTTTCTTCGAAATGGCTGACCCGATCAAGCTGAAAATTTCCAGAAATGTGTATCAATATGTAATTCAACTTCACACAAAATTTCATTTTTTTTTAAATAAAATGTTATTAATTTTTTTTCCGCCGTGTTATTCTAGCGAGTATTTTTAAAATGTCTAAGATTCATAAAAATATAAGTTACCACCCGATAATGCCACAAAACTATACAGATCTGAGCTAGATGAGGAACCAGAATGAAAAAAAGTTTGAAGTTGATAGCTGTAGCCGTTTGACCTGTGGAGAACCGACAAAAAAACATGAAAAAAAAACAACATAAAAACGAACACCAATTTGTTTCAGTATGTCAAATTGAATCCTCGCTAAAGCTCGTCTAATAACGGCCGCCCTCGGTAGCTCGGTCAGTTGAGAAACTGAACTTAGTCCCTCTGAAGTCACCGTGGGGGGTGGCTTCGAGTCACGCATATGATTTTAGTTTGTTTTCATATTGGGTTTTAACGACGCACTCTACTGATGGCTACGATCTATTGGAGTCGGTGGATGATGAACGAGATGATGGGATGGTGACATGAAAGCTTATTTTCTTAGGTGTTTTTGGATGGCGGGAAGGAGTCGGTCGTGGCCTGTTGTTAAGGAACCATTTCAGTATCAACCTGAACGACAGAGGGAAACCACGAAAAACCCCTGTCAGGATTGTCGACCATGGCGGGAATCGAACCCCGGTCTCCCGAATGACGGTTCAGTGTGTTACCACTCGGCCACGCGTCTCGATATGATCTTAACTAGGAAAACGCCATATATGCGTTGTTAGACGAGCGGATAGTAATAGTATGTCGATTTTTTGGCCAAACTTTTGCATACATTCGTCAATTGGGTGACACTCAAGTTATAAATGGGTAAAAACTGCTTCGAGTGGTACCAATTTAGCACATTTTATGTGTATTCTTCAAAATAGCTGACCCGATCAAGCTGAGAATTTCCAGAAATGTGTATTAGAATGTAATTCAACTTCACACAAAATTTTATTTTTTTCGAAAATAATTTTTTTTTTCCCGCCGTGTTATTCTAATGAGTATTTTCGAAATTTCGAAAATTCATAAGAAAAAAAGTGACGACTTGATAATGCCACAAAACTATACAGATCTAAGTTGGATAAGGAACCATGATAAAAAAAAGTTTGAAGTTGATAGCTGTAGCCGTTTGACCTGTGGAGAACCGACAAAAAAACACAAAAACCAAAAAAAAAACATGAAAACGAACATCAATTTTTTTCAGTATGTAAAATTGAATCCTCGCTAAAGCTCGTCTAATCAAACGGTAGGACTTATGGGAATTCTAATCATCTCATGACATGCCCAATAGTGTTAACAATAACTTTGGCAAGTTTCAAAACTCTACAATCATTTTTGTGGCATTCACGCCGGCCTATTCAGCGAGCGTTTCTCGTTATTTTGTCGGCACGCGGGGAAAAAAACAGGAACAAATATCTCCATTTTTTTTTAATCATTTTAATATCAATTCCCTTCAATGGTCATGCATTAGTTAACTCAAAATCTAGTTATTTGTCAGAAGTAGAAATTCTCATTTTTAGATGGATGAATAGCCTTAAGGCACCACAGGTAGAATGGAACTGCTTTACAATTTATATGATCTTTATTCGTTTATTTGAAGATTAAATGATGAATATTCATTCAATTTAATCTTCAATAGAAGGTAGAACCTACCTACTACTATCATAGAGTGAATAAGTTAACTCCAAGTTAATGCTAATATTCTACTCGTCATAATGCTAGTCCCAGGTTTCTTGGCATTGCTCTCACAGCAATGTGAACAGTTTCAAACTTCTCTCATCAGCTTATAATCCTGTGTCTGTTGCAATGAATGAGCGTCAGCGAAGACTTCTATCCTACTTTTATTTTATATTGGGTTTTAACGACGCACTGTAATGATTACTAAGATCTATTGGCGTCGGATGAATGATTAATGAGATGATGGGATGATGAGATGAAGGTTTTTATGGGTAGTGGGAAGGAAGTGGTCGTGGCCTATATTGTGGGAACCATCCCGGCATTAGCCTAGACTACAGAGGGAAACCACGATGCACCCCTGTAAAGATGGATGGTGGCGGGGATCGAACCGCGTCCGATATGTCCCTTCACCTCCCGGATCACAAGAAGCAAGTGCGCTAACCACTCAGCTACTCTTATAGAGCTAATTGTCTGCAGTGTGTTTTGCTCTTGTACCCACTGCACAGGTCGCGGGGCTTGACTGATAGACACGCTGTAGATCCATACTGATCCAACCTAAAGCTGAATAGTTTTGGGGTTAAATTGGTTGAATTATTTTTGAGAAAAATCATCTCAAAGTTTCTAAAAACTCCATAAAATTAGGCCGAGCAAGAAAACTTGAAAAATAAAATATATCCAAAATGATTCAAATTTTCTTTGAATGTGAATGCAAAAATGATACATAATATTCCGGATTTTTTTTTTTTGTAATTCGGACCAGCCGTTTTGAGAAAAATTATTTAATAAGTGATTGAAATTCATCAAATTGACAGGAATAATACAGCAGCAGAATGGCTGAAGATGGCTTTCTAGATTCGCTGTGATTTGATATGTGTCAAGGTGTGTAGAGACTGACACAGAAATAACGCTCATCTTACAACGCATATGCTGACTTTGACTGGTTAGGTAAATCAGTCGGAACAATATTACACACATAAATGAATTTCATTTTTCAGATCTGATCTGATGTCAATTGGATACGATTTTTTCTATCAAAACGGCTGATCCGATTCATTTGAAACTCCGGAATAGTATGTATCATCATTGGATGAGCGACAGAGAAAACTTCCATCCCACTCTTATATGAAACTTTGTTTTCTGTTTGTTTGTACCCACTGCACTCTGCACAGGTCGCAGGGTTTGATTGATCAACATGACACTTTTTCTGTACACGCAAACTTGTCCAATCCAGAACTGTATATAGTTTTGGGGTTAAATTAGTTGAACCATTTTTGAGACATACTGTCTCAAAGTTTCTGAAAACTCCGTAAGATTACATACTATTACTCGACATACTATTACTTTCCGCTTGTCTAACAACGCGTATATAGCGTTTTCCTAGTAACTTAAATGTCACCCAATTGGCGAATTTAGGCAAAAGTTTGGCAAAGAAATCGACATACTATTACTTTCCGCTCGTCCAACAACGCGTATATAGCGTTTTCCTAGTAGTTAGCACTGTTGATGATGAAATATCGGAAACTTGGTTATTAGACGAGCTCATTTTTAGCGAGGATTCAATTTGACATACTAAAAAAAATGGATGTTCGTTTTATGTTTTTTTTTTCCATGTTTTTTTGTCGGTTCTCTACAGGTCAAACGGCTACAGCTATCAAGTTCAAACTTTTTTCCTAATGGTTCCTCATCTAGCTTAGATCTGTATAGTTTTGTGGCATTATTGGGTGGTAACTTTTATTTTTATGCATTTTAGAAATTTTTATGCATTTTAGAAAGTTCAAAAATACCCTTTAGAATAACACGGCGGCAAAAAAGAGATATTTTCATTTTAAAAAACAATGAAATTCAGTGTCAAGTTGAGTTACATTTTGATACACATTTCTGGAAATTCTCAGCTTGATCGGGTCAGCCTTTTTGAAGAAAAAACATAACATGTGCTAAATTGATACCACTCGAAGCAGTTTTCACCCATTTATAACTTCAATGTCACCCAATTGGCGAATTTAGGCAAAAGTTTGGCAAAGAAGTCAACATATACCTACTTGGTGCGTGTGAATGGATTAACAAGTAAAGTACGTGATATTTGAACCAGGAAAACGCTATATACGCGTTGTTAGACGAGCGGAAAATAATAGTATGTTGACATCTGCCAAACTTTTGCCTACATTCGCCAATTGGGTGACATTTAAGTTATAAATGGGTAAAAACTGTTTCGAGTGGTACCAATTTAGCACATTTTATATTTTTCTTCAGAATGACTGACCCGATCAAGCTGAGAATTTCTAGAAATGTGTATCAAGATGTAATTCAACTTCAGACAACATTTCATTTTTGGGGAAAATAATTTTTTTCCGCCGTTTTATTCTAATGGGTATTTTTGAAATTTCTAAAATTCATAGAGGTAAAAGTTACCACCTGATAATGCCACAAAACTAGACAGATCCAAGTTAGATGAGGAACCATATTGAAAAAAAGTTTGAAGTTGTTAGCTTTAGCCGTTTGACCTGTGGAGAACCTACAAAAAAACATTGAAGAAAAAAAAAAATTAAAAACGAACACCAATTTTTTTCAGTATGTCAAATTGAATCCTCGCTAAAGCTCGTCTAAAAACCGGCACAGAATAGTAAAATACCAATTCCTTGGACGCGTTGAAACACTCATTTTTGTACAGTGAATTCTGCATTAATTATGGCTAAAGCACCCAGGTTCCCATGACAATTTTTTCACGTCCCGTCCGTCAAAACTTGGGCCGACGGCAGCTTTCAACCAATCACGCGCAAGAGAATGCATCGGAGGGAGGGAACAAATTTTTCGCCGTCCAAGTAGAGCCAATTTTAACTTTTGACGAACGGGACGGGACGATATGCGGATGTCGTGTAGAGTACCAACAATCGATTGTAGGATCGCATCGTCGCATTTCCGTTTTATTTTGATATTACTGTTATAATCGTGAGCAAAATCACACGCTGTTTCATATTCTGAGGTTATATAAACAATTATTCATTTTTAATGATGAGTTTCGATCCCGAAATGTTTATCGAGGCAATTAGAGAATATACCTGCCTGAGATAGTGTCATGTTGACTAGTTGATTTCGATGGTTGCCTTCGAAAGTTCTAGTTTTTGCCGATAGAACGCATTACCTTATGTGACAGGAACAAAACGGTATGGGAACGGGAACTACTTTATACCAACGATGCCGTCCGAAGGTTTGACGGACGTCACGTGGAAAAATCGCCATGAGAGCCTAGCTTAAGCCTCGTTCATTATCGTTTGGCATAATGAACAACAAATTTAATTTTTATCATCATTTTATCACTGATCATCCAAGGTGGAGTTATTATTATGTGTCTCTGGCAACCATATATCATGTGAATAATATTCTTGATTCATCCAAGATGTGTATACATACATATATATATATATATATATATATATATATATATATATATATATATATATATATATATATATATATATATATATATATATATATATATATATATATAAATATATATATATATATACATACATATATATATATATATATATATATATATATACATATATATATATATATATATATATATATATATATATATATATATATATATATATATATATACATATATATATATATATATATAATATATATATATATATATATATAT
>OZ023327.1:1806557-1986557 GCA_964007535.1 Brachyptera risi | reverse complement strand
GCGAAACAGCGGTCATGATTACATTGACAGGTGTCATTTGGTTGCACCTACAAGTATACATATCTCTCGACATGCACTCTTCATACCTTCAACCGTCACTCTGCACTCAACTTTCACCGCATAGAGCTGGCGTGCTCATTTCACACCAAGTACTTTGTCTAGATCAAATACACATAATAATCAAAGTGGCTATTTGTAGGACCGGAAATTGGTTTTAGTTTCGATTACTTTAGTTCATGATGTTTGTTTGACTATATTAGCTAGTTTAGGTTAGTTTGGGTTAGACTGCAGAGTTGACTATAGTCACTTACGTCAAGTTTCAAAGGTTAGTTCAGGTTAGTTGGTGTTAGACATGGGTTGACAATTAGATGGGGTGTATTTAGATCAGTTACGGTTAGTTAGATTAGATCAGTTTGGGTTAGACTGGGTTGACTAAGTCAGTCAGATAGGGTTCATTTAGGTTAGTTTAGTTTAGGTTGCGCGCAAGAACAACAACCATAACAAACGCATGTGGCGACAAAGCCGACGGTCCGACGAATATAGCGGCTAGCTGCCTATGGTAATAATTATTACTCGGGATGACGGCACGGTGATTCACGGCTTTCTAGACTTGACAGTTTCCACGTCAGGTTGTGTAGATTTTGAGTACATTTCATACCAATATCTCGCTCGAATTCAGCGCATGCTCTGTAATTGTCCATGCATGGGGGTGGATCAGTGGGATATCAGCTTTTGATGATAACGTTTGAACGGTACGAGATATCAAAGATATAATACAATGTCAACACAGATCATTGTTGAAACCTTCAAGATGGTATAGAATATAACTATTCAAGTCATGTCGCATGACTGGCAAGCGCATATCAGTTCTTTATGGTAACTTTTGAAAGGTATGGGATATCAAAATTCTGATACAAATTAAACATAGGCCTAGATAATTGTGAAACCTTCAAAATAGTATAAAATATATCTATAGCTTATGTCGCATAGTAAAGGATACAAATACTTCAGTAATGAAAAATAAAGTCATCGCCTCACAAAAGGTTGCCCATTAGACACAGAATAATATGAAAATGGAAATAACATATTAACAAATAGAGCAAAATGACAATACAAAAGTGTATGATGAGAAAAAAAAAAAATAGTGGGCCATAACCTAGTAAATTAAATATTATAATTGATTACTTTATTAGAATGAGAGAAAAAAAAAATTCAAAAAAAGAGAGGAAAAAAAATATTCGAGAAAGTTATTTAAAAAGAAAAAAAATGCATATGATATAAAAGCAATAAAATCAGGCCTACACACAAGATTCATTCAAACCACATGAATGGTTTCAAAAAATTGAAATTGAACCTTTCAAGGCTAGGAGGACTGTACTATCAATAAAACTATTACTGAGTTTAAATCTTATACAAAATTCAACAAAGAAGTGAGGAATTGTGCCTCTCGCTTCATGAGACATGCGACATACGACATGCGACATGCGACATGAGACATGCGACATACGACATGCGACATGCGACATGAGACATGAGACATACGACATGCGACATGCGACATGAGACATGCGACATGCGACATGCGACATGAGACATGAGACATGAGACATGCGACATGCGACATGAGACATGCGACATGCGACATGAGACATGAGACATGCGACATGAGACATGAGACATGAGACATGCGACATGAGACATGAGACATGAGACATGCGACATGCGACATGCGACATGCGACATGCGACATGCGACATGCGACATGCGACATGCGACATGCGACATGCGACATGAGACATGAGACATGCGACATGCGACATGCGACATGCGGCATGAGACATGCGACATGAGACATGAGACATGCGACATGAGACATGAGACATGAGACATGAGACATGCAGCATGAGACATGAGACATGAGACATGCGACATGAGACATGAGACATGAGACATGCGACATGCGACATGCGACATGCAACATGCGACATGCGACATACGACATGCGACATGAGACATGCGACATGCGACATGCGACATGCGACATGAGTCATGCAACATGAGACATGCGACATGCGACATGCGACATGAGACATGCGACATGAGACATGCGACATGCGACATGAGACATGCGACATGAGACATGAGACATGCGACATGAGACATGCGACATGCGACATACGACATGCGACATGCGACATGCGACATGCGACATGAGACATGCGACATGCGACATGAGACATGAGACATGGGACATGAGACATGCGACATGCGACATGAGACATGCGACATGCGACATGAGACATGCGACATGCGACATGAGACATGAGACATGAGACATGAGACATGAGACATGAGACATGAGATATGAGACATGAGACATGAGACATGAGACATGAGACATGAGACATGCGACATGAGACATGAGACATGAGACATGAGACATGCAGCATGAGACATGAGACATGAGACATGCGACATGAGACATGAGACATGAGACATGCGACATGCGACATGCGACATGCAACATGCGACATGCGACATACGACATGCGACATGAGACATGCGACATGCGACATGCGACATGCGACATGAGTCATGCAACATGAGACATGCGACATGAGACATGAGACATGAGACATGAGACATGAGACATGAGACATGAGACATCAGACATGAGACATGAGACATGAGACATGAGACATGAGACATGAGACATGCGACATGAGACATGAGACATGCGACATGAGACATGCGACATGCAGCATGCGACATGAGACATGAGACATGAGACATGAGACATGCGACATGAGACATGAGACATGCGACATGCGACATGCGACATGCGACATGCGACATGAGACATGAGACATGAGACATGCGACATGAGACATGAGACATGAGACATGAGACATGAGACATGAGACATGTGACATGAGACATGAGACATGCGACATGAGACATGCGACATGAGACATGAGACATGCGACATGAGACATGAGACATGCGACATGAGACATGAGACATGCGACATGCGACATGAGACATGCGACATGCGACATGAGACATGCGACATGAGACATGAGACATGAGACATGCGACATGAGACATGAGACATGAGACATGAGACATGCGACATGAAACATGAGACATGAGACATGTGACATGCGACATGAGACATGCGACATGCGACATGCGACATGAGACATGAGACATGAGACATGAGACATGAGACATGAGACATGGGACATGAGACATGAGACATGCGACATGCGACATGCGACATGAGACATACGACATACGACATGAGACATGAGACATGAGACATGAGACATGAGACATGCGACATGAGACATGCGACATGCAGCATGCGACATGCGACATGAGACATGCGACATGCAGCATGCGACATGAGACATGAGACATGAGACATGAGACATGAGACATGAGACATGCGACATGAGACATGAGACATGAGACATGAGACATGCGACATGCGACATGCGACATGCGACATGAGACATGAGACATGCGACATGAGACATGAGACATGAGACATGAGACATGAGACATGCGACATGAGACATGCGACATGAGACATGAGACATGCGACATGCGACATGCGACATGCAACATGCGACATGCAACATGCAACATGAGCTATAGATATATTGTATACTACACCTTGAAGGTTTGACAATAATTATCTGTGTTTACTTTGTATTATAATTTTGATATCTCACACCGTTCAAAAGTTGGTCAAGTTACCTTGTACAACTGATATTCCACTGAATCGACTCTTCTGGACTCTTGATGAGCGACAGCCAAGACTTCCACGCAACTTGTATCGGTGTATTTGTGTCGGTGTGCACAGGCCTCACGGTTTGACTGATAAACATGCTCATTTGTGTGGACACGCAACGGACTTACCCAACTTAGAACTGTACAGTTTTGGGTCCAAATTGGTTCGACCCTATTTGAGTGAAACCTGTATGAAATTTTGATAAATCCCATGAGATTAACCCAGGCCGGGAATATTGAGAAACATCTCTTCAGTTGTAATTAGAACACTGACTGCTTGCAAACCCTGGAATGTTACACACTGGTCGAACACATCACATGCGAATTGTAAGATGAGCGAGATATTTGTAAGAAAGTGTACTCGAAACCTACAAACCTAGCGACTTGAAAACTATCAAGTCTAGAAGGCCGTGACTTATCGTGTCGCAATTCGAAGTAACTTAATTATCATTTCCAGATATTTAATCTAGAAAAAATATTTAATGGATGGTTTTCTCCGAAACGGCTGCGTGGTTTTATCAAATTGATCATTTGTATAATATAAGCTTCATTGTGTTCACATTTCGGGAAAATTGCAATTTGTTTGTAGACATATGTTTCCAATTTTGTCCTCCCTTAATCATATGTCTGTTTTCAGAATTGCCTAATGGTTTTAATCAGAAGTGGTTCACCCGATTTGAACCCAAAATCATAGTTTCAAGTTGGAAGAGTCCGCTTGCCCTAAAATGTTTCATTTTGATCAGTCAAATCGTTTGACCTGTGCAGTGCCCATGGATCACAAAAGGCATCTCGAAGGTCTTGGTTAGCGATCATCTAATTATAATTATACATTATAATTGTTACCAGCCGAAACCAATTGTTTATTTCGAACAGATAAAGTTATAATCAAATAATAATGACGAACGTTTTGAGACAATCGAGACTATAACTGGCACTATTTTAGACGAAGTCAGGCAGTGTCAGACGTTCATTACCTTCGATTGATCACGTTCGAAATTCGAACGTTTACTACATCGAGTGAAAAATATTATTTTTCACATAACCATGGAAAAATTCAAAATTGGAACAAAGCTGAAATTAAAGCGCAATGAATTCGGTCAGTGATGGATGCCCAAGTTTTATTTAGTGGATTGATACATCGAGGTCCTCTGAAAGTTGCAATTAAGTTTATTTCATCACCATTTTCATAGCGATACAAATTTGAATAAACAAAACATGTCCTTACCAAATCATCCGCTAGAATATAAATAATGTTCGGTCTCTCTGCACCACTAACACTTGACACCAAAACAGACACCACAAGAACATTTCTTACAATTGTATTCATTTTTTCGACGAACAAAACAATACTATTTTTTCGGTTGCATGAGAAAAAGTGTATTCAATTCAACAAAACTACATTGATGCAAAGATGTAATTGCACATCCGAACTGAATAGCACTGAGGAACAAAATAAATTGAACAAGTACGTAACGAAAATCTTTTGCTCAGTTATAACCGACTACCTTTTCCCCTTCCACCTACCGCTTCGCTCACATCCGTCTTCCCCTTATTTAACTAATATATAATGTAGTAATAATTAAAATAGCAAACATATTATTAAAAAACGTATAAATTAGATAAAATACACACACACACACACACACACACAATGATATGAATATAACTATAACTTTTATATATATATATATATATATATATATATATATATATATATATATATATATATATATATATATATATATATATATATATGCTGTATCCATGTTAATCAGTATACAATTTCAAAATCTCGAAATAATGTCAAAATATATTTTCAAGATCAATCACAAAATCCTATATTGAAACCACGTAATTGATTATCTATAGAAAAGTGAATCTTATCAGTTGAATATCAGAAGATGAATAAACTAGAAGAATTGATGGAACTATATTCGATGAGAAATTATAAAAGTCAATGAGATTCACATCAAGAATTTCATACCAAAACAAGAATAAATGAAGAAATGATGACAAATGAATAGAAAATTGATTAAATCAGAAGGTATACAGAATTAAGCCCAGTATTCAGCTTTCAGAATATCATCAAACATCTTATTGGCTTAATTATTGGTGAGCGAAGCGACGACTCAATACGCGCTTCACATGTCAAACTGCTCAAACAAACGAGGAAAGTTTGACCTGTCATCATCCAAAGCGATGTTTTATAGTTTTGAGGTGCAATTGATCAAACCACTTAGAGAAGAGAAATATACCGACATTTTGAAAACCTTCCACAACAAGAACTCGGAAGGACTCTTTCTTACTCCAAATGAATTCAAATTACTACGGAATTGAATGGAATGAATGAAACATAAGTTTCACATAAGTGGAATGAGCTATTTCGAAGATGAAAATTAATATGTTTTCTTTTGTTGCATCAATTCTAAGGCTATTCATCCATTTAGAAATGAGATTATTCACTTCTGACAAATAACTGGATTTTGACTTACTTAATGCAGAACTATTGAAGTGAATTGATATCAAAAAGATGAAAAAATAATTCACAATATTTTTACCCGTTTTTTCCGTGTATCTATAGGATAAATGAAAATGCTCGTTTAATACATGGATTCCACAAAAATGATTGTGAAGTTTTGAAACTTGTCAAAGTTATTGCTCACACTAATGGGCATATCATCAGAAAATCAGAATTTCCATGAGCATTTTCGTTCTATTGATATAGATTTATTTCGAATCCCAAAAAATTTTGTGAAAATTTCTTGTCAGCTGAAACGTTGATAATAATCAAACGGCATAACATATGGAAATTACAACTATCTAATGACATAATATATATACTTATATTAGTTGACAAGTTCCAAGTGCTTATAGGCCCTACAATCATTGCTGCATAGAATTCCCGTATTTTCATCTATTTTGCGGGTACACAAGAGGAAAACGCGTGAAAATAATATGAGTAATATTTTCATCACTTTGATAATAATTCACTCCAATGGCTCTGCATTGATTGATTCGAAATTGAGTTACCTGTGAGAATTAAGTATTTTTTCTCATTTTTAGATCGATGATGAGCCTTAAAAAAGCTCTATTGACAAACTTTCGGATAGGAAATGACAAAGAAAACGCAATAATATAGTATCCATTACATTGAAGGTTGGGATCAATTGGTTTTGCAAAGTGTATATGCGACAGGTTGCAGCACAATAAATATCAACAAATTGCAGATAAGATTTTTTAACGTTTGAAATAATTCAAGGTCCGTAGATGTGGATTGATCTGACGAAATATTTTTCATTCTAGATTTCCGTACTCTTAAACTCATCTCACAACACAAATACCGCGTTTTCCCAGTTAGATGAACGTAGCGAAGATTTCCATTTCACACACCGAAAAAAATAGGCTTCGTTTTTTTAAATGTAATTTTGTGCGCGGCATACTTCAACCAGCTCGGAACTCGTTTCAAAACGGTGTCAAAACAGAATAAATTGGAATTGTTTTTCAAACAAATTGGTCGTACTGTTTTCCCGGAAAGAAATCGGAAAATGTAGAAAATCTTCATGAGAATAACCCGGATGGAAAATACTTGAATCATAAAAAGTTTTCAAAAGCTTCAAAATTTGCACTGAATATTGAAAACACCATTATACATATTTTCAGTGACTTTCACGACAATCGGATGGAAAATAACAAAGAAAACGCAATAGAAGTGTACATTTTATCGATATTGGGATCTTTTGGTTTTGCGAAGTGTCTATATGCGACAGCTTGCAGCACTATGAATATCAACAAGTTAAAGGAATGGTTTTTGAACGTTTGAAGTAATCCATGGTCCGTAGATGTGGATTGAGCTGACAGAATATTTAAGATTGAAGATTTCCAAACTTCTAAACTCATCTCACAGCGGGTATTCCGGGTCTTCCTATAGCCAGTCAACATTTCAAGCACAGTGCTTATGAAAATAGAGAAGTTCGTATTTACTATTTTTTGCCATTTGTTCACGAAACAAAGAGATTGAACTCCACGATAACTGTATGCTGTTCAGTTAGACGAGCTTTAGCGAGGATTCAATAAGACATACTGAAAAAAATTGGTGTTCGTTTTTATGTTTTTTTTTTCTCATGTTTTTTTGTTGGTTCTCCACAGGTCAAACGGCTACAGCTATCAACTTCAAACTTTTTTTCGTTATGGTTCCTCATCTAACTTAGATTTGTATAGTTTTGTGGCATTATCGGGTGGTAACTTTTATTTTTATGAATTTTAGAAATTTCAAAAATACTCATTAGAATAACACGGCGGAAAAAAGAAGAAAATATTTCTATTTTCGAAAAGAATGAAATTTTGTGTGAAGTTGAATTACATCTTGATACACGTTTCTGGAAATTCTCAGCCTGATCGGGTCAGCCATTTTGAAGAAAAAACATGGAATGTGCTAAATTGGTACCACTCGAAGCTGTTTATACCCATTTATAACTAAAATGTTACCCAATGGGCGAATTTACGCAAAAGTTTGGCAAAGAAGTCGACATACTATTACTTTCCGCTCGTCTAACAACGCATATATGGCGTTTTCCTACTTCAAGTATCACTATATAATAGTTATGAATAGTATGTTGCCTTTTTATTCCATCTACTTATATATATCATCTCATTTATTGCCATTCTGTAACTAACGGCAACCTTTCTGATAAAGGCATATTCTTTTTTATATATATTTTGGGTTTTAACGACGCACTGTGATGATGACTTGAGATCTATTGGCGTCGGATGGATAATTAATGAGATGATGGGATGATGAGATGATGAGATGAAGTTTTGTATGGGCATGGAAACGATATTGAGAAGGAGGCGGTCGTAGCCTATATTGTAGGATCCATCCTGGCATTAACCTAGACTACAGAGGGAAACCACGAAAAACCCCTGTAAAGATGGACGGTGGTGGGGATCGAACCGGGTTCGATATGTCCCTTCACCTCCCAGGTCACATGAAGCAAGTGCGTTAACCACTACGCTGCATGTGCTGGTGGCATATTCTTATTTTCATTGATGAAGATATATAAAAAAAGTATAGTCTATATTAATCACTCATTTACCCGATTTTGATAAAAAAAATCATTATTATTAAGTTGATTAACACAATTCCTATTATCGTCTATCATAATTGATTTCATATGGTACTATATCCTTCTTTCAGAATTCATGAAATAACTATACTTTGCTCATAAGCTCACACAAAAAACTGCTTAGTCCCAACAAGCTATTTTAAATTCGGGATGACTAAACTTTTTAGAGGATTTACAAGGGACTAGGATAAGGATTGATGGAACTAAAAAATTTAGTCAAGTGATTTAGCTGTAGTGACTAAATCATTTAGCCATGTTGGATAAAGTGTTTAGTTGTTGGTGGCTATTTTATTTACTCATGGTGACTAATGTATTCAGTCATATTTTCTAAAATATCCTAGTGGGCGTTTCTGGATTGGAAATATTTTATAGGCCTACCAAATATGCAGATGCCGGTACTATGTGACTTGGGCGACCCAAGTCTGATATCTATCATTTGGGCAAGAATTATTTGTAGAATTGAAGTAGCATTTGGCCTATAAGCACATCATTATAATATATGTAGTCTGTTGCATAGGCCTGCCATTAGCATGACTTTGAAATGAATAATCGAACCTAACCCCAAAATTGCGTCTGGCTTCTTTAGGCAGACCCAATTGAACTGTCATAGAACTAGAAAAAAACTAGCTGTTATTACAAATCATGCATACATCTTACCTTGAAATTTCTGATACATTTTGGACCCTTTGCATCAACTCAAACTCGCAACATTCTTCCTTTACCCATGGTGGAAATGTAGCGTCCTGCTACGCTAGCAATCGGCAGTTACAACATTTCGAACCTTCCAGAGCCAGCTCACGCATTCAGCCACCGTAAAAAATGTATAGACGAGAGGACTAAACATTAGAGTAGATACGGTTATACTGTAGATATTTAGTTCAAACTTCTAATAATTTAGTCACGATGACTAGCTTCACTGGACTAAATATTTATATACTGTCTACTAGATGAATGTAGTCACCACTATCTTGAAAAATATTATACTTAGTCATTACCTCTAAAATTTTCTCCTCACAACTGAATTTAATTCGTCTAGACAGTTTTAGCAAAGGCAACTAAACTAGTTTTTTGTGTGAGTTGAAAATCTATAAATACAATCGTCTCACAAATTGAGATCTTCTCTTCTTGGTTATTATTTCTTCAATTAGATGAGCGTAGCGAAGTCTCCATCCCACTCTTATAGGGCTTTGTCTGTGTGTGTGCGTTTTTTTTTTTTATTATTATTATTTTTTTTGTAAGCACTCCACAGGTCGCAGGGGTTGACTGATCAACATGAAACTTTCTTTGTACACGCAAAATCATCCAACTTAGAACTGTATAGTATTTGGAATGAAAAAGTCGGACCGATTTTGAGAAAAATCATCTCAAAGTTTCTAAAAACCTCATAAGAATTAAATGTTGGAAAATGAAATCTCTCCAAATGGGATGAAATTGTTTCTGAATGTGTACACATAGATTTTACACATAATCACCATTTTGTATGCAATTTAAACCAGCCGTTTTGAAGAAAAAATTAAAACAACTGTTTTTTCTCATCAAATATAGGCCTATCATGAAAATAATTACAGAATTAGGTTGCTGAGATTCAATGCCTTCTAGATTCAATATTTGCCCAACAATGAAGTATTTGTATATGCATCAAGGTGTGTAGAATACCAGAGTCGATTAAGTGGCAAGGGTACAACTACTTCTACGACTTTTATACCTTAATCAGATATCTCGCTACCCTCGGCAAGGGTAGAACTACTTCAACGACTTTTATAGCTTATTCAGATATCAAGGTGTGTAGAATACCTGAGTCGATAAAGTAGCAAGGGTAGAACTACTTCAACGACTTTTATACCTTATTCGGATATCTCGCTCATCTTACAACGCATATTTCGCGTTTGACTAGTTATACGAATTCAATCTTCCTTCATTCCCTAACACGTTCCAGAGTAGGCCTACGTGAGTTTTGTCTTCCATGAGTGCAACATGAATTGAATGTCAAATGTATTAATTCCATATAGGCCTATAACCGTGTACCTTCGAAATTAATATGACATAACTTTTCATAAAAAAAGAGAAACTTGCATTTTTAATGCACAAGGTATTATTGTATGTTTAGACGAGCCTTAGCGAGGATTCAATTTGACATACTTAAAAAAATTGGTGTTTGTTTTTATGTTTTTTGTTTTTGTTTTTTTCATGTTTTTTTGTCGGTTTTCCACAGGTCAAACGGCTACAGCTATCAACTTCAAACTTTTTTATCATGGTTCCTTATCCAACTTAGATCTGTATAGTTGTGTGGCATTATTAGATCATAACTTTTTTTTCATGAATTTTAGAAATTTCAAAAATACCCATTAAAAGAACACAGGGGGAAAAAAAGAAAATATTTTTATTTTCAAAAGAAATGAAATCTTGCGTGAAGTTGAATTACATCTTGGTACACATTTCTGAAAACTTTCAGCTCGATCGGGTGAGCCATTTCGAAGAAAAACCATATAATGTGCTGAATTGGTACCACTCGAAGCAGTTTTTACCCATTTCCAACTTGAATGTCACCCAATTGGCGAATGTAGGCTAAAGTTTGTCAAAAAAGTCGACATACTATTACTATCCGCTCGAAAACAACGCATATATGATGTTTTCCTAGTAATATATCCATACACTCCATCACTAAAGATAGTGTATATGTTGCTATTATTGGCGGTATATGAATCGTCAAGTTACGGCACCCGTGAAAATCGTGAGACTTATTCCTTTGTATTTCCATTGGGAAACATCTGTATCTCACCCTTGCATTTGAATAAGAGTGAACAAATTTACCAACTCCATGGAATTTGTAAATTAACTGAGTTTATTATGATGTTTGGGGAGGGAAATGTCCCCAATTGGTCCAATTAATTTCGCTTTTAGAATCATTTCGATACCAAAGTGAAAAAGGGTTTATTTCATATAGGCCTGTACCAGTTCCTAGAGATGTTATTCTAGCTTTAATTTGACATGTTATTTTGTGATCAACGTTTGTTTTATGATTTATTATGTTTATGCCACAGACAAGCCAAATAGGCTTTGTGGGCTCCTGTGTAGAAAACACGTATCTACGCCACAAAAATGTCAAAACGACAACAACAACAACAACAACAACAAAAGGCCGGATTTGTATTCAAATCTCTTTTTTCTGTTACTTGGTTATGCATATATGGCTTTATAATTTTGTAACCCAATTTTGAAGAAGTCACCGGTGACACTATTATATAAATTTCGTTTTCCACAAGGATCATTTGATGAATTAAATAATCACCGTTCTTTCAATTGGCGACACTCTAAATATTCATTCATTGTATTTGTACCTTTTGGATCGATCGCGCATTTACGAAATGTTTGCTGCATTAAATATAAAAAGTTACTATTTATTTTATTTATTTATTAGGTTTCTAGCCTGATGATGAATGAATAATACTAATGAATGTATAAATGTTTTCATACAGAACAAGGTGGAGGGAGTAGGTGCGGAAAAAGGAAGACATGGAGCATGAAGAAGAGGATGCAACTTCCAGCTTCTCCCCTGGAGATCTGGGGCCCTAGTATTCTGGTGGCATGTGTTCCACCCCCCGACCCATCCATTTGAAATCTGGGATAGATTATTATCATTACTATGTTTCTACACAGTTTGTTAGCTGTACACAGGTAGTGAGAATAGAGCGTCCTATATCGAAAGTAACAAAACTATCAAGTATATTAGTAGGTATCAAGGCGTAACAATATTCTGAAAGGCGACAGCAACAATTGATTGATGAAAATCATTGGTAGAAGCTTTCTTGTTTTGGCTATTTATCTGACCATGGTCCAGCTATCAGCAACACCGTCCATAACACGCTTCCTGCTTGTAGAGCAATTAACTGAATACTCAAGTGCCAATATTGACGTGTGGTTCGGCCATTTCTCAATAAGGAAGCCGCATAACCTCAGTGTTATTAATCAGCTTCCTTATCCACAATTATATTCCAGGTTAGATTTGACCGTCCTGTTTGCTATGATAACAACTTCAAAATTATTCTTGGCCACATATTGATAAGATTTATTGATACTCTTTCATCATACTTACAATTATTGTAATCATACCTATTTTCATGGCAACAAAACGATTGTGTTTTATGTTTTAAATAAACATATATATATATATATATATATATATATATATATATATATATATATATATATATATATATATATATATATATATATATATTATAAACACACACAGAGAATCATATCATAAGGGAATCGATCTAAAGAACGTACATGAAAGTATTTTAAAACAAAAGTTTAAATGCATTGCTCCGTCTCTGTTTGAAATCAGATAATGTTTAATGGGTGGAAATATTCATATATTCATATGCAGTGATGAGACGTACCAGAGACTATGGTAATGTACTGTAGGCCTACATACATAGATCAAGGTTAATCTAGGCTATTCGGTCAAGTTGTTAATAATATATACACAAGCACAGTCACTTAGGAATATTAATTTGCCTCTAAACGAAGGAAAAACCAGAAGAAAATGACTAGTTATGAGTGAACGTTGACCGGAATTGAACCCAGACCCAGCTGCAGGATTCTTGGTTGACACGGGTTCTAGATGTGCTGAGAGATCAGACAATAGCAGGCATATGGCTTCATCCAGTTCCGGTTGACCGGACGTCAGCCGGAACAATTACATTTTCAAGCAAGGTCGAAGTAATCATCAAGGTGTAAACGAATTGAGAATTTCACACGGAATCCCATAGTCTCCCAGTCAGTTTATAATGTTGTTACGCGTAATAAGTATGAAGTTGACAAGGCCCATGACCTCCCTGTTGCTGTTCTATGGCCCTTCAGTAACTAGGCCTACATAGGCTCACAGCTGTGTTGTCGATGGGGATGAGGAGGCGCTGAAATCGATTCGTGTACTTTCTATAGTTTATTATTATTTCATCAATTCTCTTTTTCTTTGGTTTTCTATACACACATTAAAAACATAATTGATCTACTCATACACTTTGTTTTTTTTTTTGCTAATTGATATATTATTATTTCATTCCGATTATTACTATTCCTAGATTTAATTATAGGGCCTACCTTCTATTTTGTTTCTCGTTCATTGTTGTTTTATTATTATTCTTTCAAATTTGTTATTATTACTAATTTGCATATTTCGATTGATTGAGTTTATTCTGTGTTTGGCAATCTCAAGTGTGATACAGAATTTTCAATAAAGATATGTATATGAGGTTCTATTTAATACTCTAAATTACGAATCACCCATCAATTTTATTTACACTCGATATTTATTCACTTTCACTTTCTTCGCATTACATAGTTACATATCAGATACAAATACCTTTATATGACAACTGCAACACTTGTGCTGCTGTTCAATTGTGACGATAAATATGACGAGTGTTCTATATTGACGTGGGACGAAAGCGGTGACGATCGGGGGTTGTTATGGTAATTTCTACGAGTTGACGATGTTGACGTAGAACATTGACGACGATTGGGGGTTCTGAAGTGGGTGTGTAGGGTCAAGCGGCTGCGATGCACAAGCAGCGACGACCGGGGTTCCAATGATGATTTCTACGAGTCCAATGACGGTGACGTCGAAATATTGAAAAGTGGCGACGCGAACATGGAATGTTTATTTCTCAATGAACATCTTCTACCTCAAACATAATACGATAGTATACTTGATTTCTGTCACCAAGCACACTCACTTGTTTGATTGTTCATTATTCCCGCAGGATTGAATCAAACGACTGAACACTAAAATAATCAATCTATGTTCGTCGCACTTACATTACTTCACGATAATATTAAACTTGTACAATCATTGTTGTAACCCTCGTCCCGTTTCACATTACGTTGGGCTGAGCCCGTTGACCTCAGTCACAGCTTCAACCTTTCCTTGTGGTCGATTGCATGAGAAGAACTTGAGAACTGTTTTCCTATCCTGCTCCCTTGCCTTTAAATTAACCCTTGCAAGGTTATGACGTTATCTCCAGCCAATCACAGGGTTGGAAAATAATGTCAATTTCTATTTATAAATCTGACAAATGTATTTCTAGAACAAGTTCCTGGCCTATCCACCAACTTTGATTGTTTATACAATTACATGTGTATTATTAGTAACTGACCATGGTGCGTCCCGTCACAATATATATATATATATATATATATATATATATATATATATATATATATATATATATATATATATATATTTATATATATATATATATATATATATATATATATATATATATATATATATATATATGTATATATATATGTATATATATATATATATTTATATATATATTCACATATATATATATATATATATATATATATATATATATATATATATATATATTCATAGGCCTGTGTAAATATTATGAATTTCTAAATTGTTTCAATAATTTGAAAAATTACGAATACTTCGAATTGAATTAATCCGCCATTGAATATGGCTATTGAGATAATATGAATTAAACTTTTACCTTTGCCGGTTTACCGAATAAGTTGAGTCGACTCAGTTGGCACTCACTCCTTGAAACAATTTCACTTCATCTTATCAGTAATCAATGGTAAGATCCAGTCACCTCAGACGGCTAAGTTTCTGCGACCTGGAACCTGCCTCATTAGTGACTGATTTATTGTAACCTTCAATTCATATCATTGTTTAAAACCTTAACTTTTGTTGTCATCACATTCATCGAATTTAAAGAATGAATTATGTCTTTTCAATATTAATTTCAAATTGTATTGTTTGGGTAAACAACACGATATGGTTCTATATTTGAATCTCGATGGTTTTTTTGTTACAGTTAATCCATATTGAATCATCACGTCAATTCAAGTAACATATCTCTGGAGACTATGTAGACAAGTTAGAAGAATTGCCATTATTAAACTGATTAAATCAAGCTGCTGATCATAAGTACAAGTGTACAACTATATTAAAAAAGCATATCCGTCCATCAAGGGAAAGTGAAATCGTTCATTCATTATTACCTGAAAGCATGCGATGGCCAGGGAAGGCCGAACGCTGCTACAATATAGCATTAAAACAATTACAAATAAAAATACCATCATGATGAGAAATTAAAAAGATAGATTATATATATATATATATATATATATATATATATATATATATATATATATATATATATATATATATATATATATATATACTTATAATGTTTCATGAACCGAATATTATAATTGTATCCCCAGGATAAACTTGTCATTGTCTTCTACATTGAGGAAAGCTATTATAATTATTATTTTAATTAGCATATAAGTGAAAAACTCCACACACGAAGAATCCTCGAAAACTCTACACACCTTGACTCATATGGAATGAACCCCGTCACATTTTCCTTCTCTTCAAATCGCATCTCACAGGTTTATGTACGTACATCATAAAAATTATCACTCTGAACAATAATTGATGGCCCAAATCAATTTTTACCATTTTCAGCTGAGACGAGTGGCCGAGTGATTAATACACTGAACCGTCATTCAGGAGACCAGGGTTTGATTCCCGGCGCCATTGTCGACTATACTGACAGGTTTTTTCGTGGTTTCTCTCTGTCCTTCAGGTCAATACTGGGATGGTTCCTCAACAGGCCACGACCGACTCCTTTGTTTGACCAACCTTCAAACCCCGGAGTACTATACCCTATAATGTTGATCATTTAGTCACCGCGATTTTTTTGTTCGGAACTTCAGTCCACGATATTTTTGTCCACAATCTTCTTGTTCGGAACTTCAGTCCACGATCTTTTTGTCCGCAATCTTTTCGTCCGCAATCTTTTTGTCCGCAATCTTTTCGTCCGCAATCTTTTTGTCCGCAATCTTTTCGTCCGCAATCTTCTTGTTCGTAACTTCAGTCCGCGATCTTTTTGTTCGCGATCATGTGGTCTTCGCGCTCTTCCTGATATCATCAATAAGATGGAAGAGTGTTCAATTTAATTATGTTCATATTATTAGGCTTTGGCTCTGTTTCTAGGAAATCAGTAGGCCTACACCAATACAACATCATGAGCCGTGACGTTAACAACATACTCATTGTTCTTTCAGTAATCTTTATTTCATTTCAATTACAAATATATACGCATCATAAGCAAACATCAAACATAGAAGCAACATAATGAATGCAACACGACACATTATTATGTATAAATGCTACATTATACACATTATTATTATGAAAATCCTCAAATAACCTCGGTTTAAGGGGTCGTGTCTGCCACATTAATGCTCTCAAATTCATGTGAATTGTACTAACCATACACCACGCAGCAGATTACAATATATGGTAATGTTCAAGTAAAAATATGCTTGTTCCAAGATACACTGCAAGGATAACTAAGATCTATTGGCGTCGGTGAATGATGATGAATGAGATGATGGGATAAAAGTTCATTTTATTTGTAGTGGGGTCCAGACCTGTAACTATATAGTGCAAATAGAAAAACCAGCATACAAATATGCAGACTTACTGTTTTTTGTATGAGAAGTCTAAAAATGTATAGCTCAAGGATGAATTCCTGAAACTTTGCGAGTAATTGATTATATGAAATAATTGGTTGATTATAGGCCTAAAAGATTCCAAGTGTTCATAGTTGTGTGATGTCAGGTATAAAATTGAAGCATTCTGTCTTGGCAACTGACAAAAAAATAATATGATGAATATTTAATCTATACTTCCACAAATATATTCTGATTATTTGATTAATCATACGATTTAATTGTCTTTTGCACATCTATTTGAAGAGGTAATTTTGTGTATAAAATGAGTGTTTTGTTTTGCAAATCTCTTCTTACATTGCTGTATTTGAAGTAAATACTTACTTATTTCTTGCAATGAGTCAATAATGTATTTTTTTTTCATTTGCTAATGTTCGTGCGAATATAGAAAATACACACACACATATATATATATATATATATATATATATATATATATATATATATATATATATATATATATATATATATATATATGTATATATATATATATATATATATATATATATATATATATATATATATATATATACATATATATATATATATATATATATATATATATATGTATATATATATATATATATATATATATATATATATATATATATATATATATATATATATACATATACATATATACATATATATATATATATATATATATATATATATATATATATATATATATATATACATATATATATATATATATATATATATATATATATATATATATATATATATTTATATATATATATATATATATATATATATATATATATATATATATATATATATATATATATATATATATATATATAAATATTCATATATATATATATATATATATATATATATATATATATATATATATAAATATATATATATATGTATATATATATATATATATATATATATATATATATATATATATATATGTATATATATGTATATATATATATATATATATATATATATATATGTATATATATGTATATATATATATATATATATATATATATATATATATATATATATATATATATATATATATATATATATATATATATATATATATATATATATATATATATATGTATATATATATATATATATATATATATATATATATATATAAATATATATATATATATATATATATATATATATATATATAAATATATATATATATATATATATATATATATATATATTATCATTATTATCATCGAGTTCTTTGAAGGATTAATTCATTCCACAGTTGAACTCTCAATAGGTTTTGTGGACACTCGAGAGTGAAAAATGACTTTTAATAATGTACATTTATTGGATGAAAATATATAAAAGAAATGAAACAAAATTATCATTACTATTATTATTCATTATAATATCATTGGAACTCGTATAATTCACAAAACTAAACACGCCATCACTATACCTGTGATTATTTTGTATCAGTTATGTTTTTCATGTGTTATAATTATAATGCAAACCACAGATAAGCCTGTTTACAGGCTTTGTGGAATATTGTGAACTTTTCTGTATAATCTTGAATTGACAAATAAATAAATAAATTCCTATGATATATCATCAATGAACAAATTGATCAATCTTCAAATGTTTAAATGTTCTCAAATTTAAATGTTTAACAAACTTTCACCTGATTTACTGAACATACAAAAACTATCCGGTGTAAAAATTGAAATGAAAAAATGAATTTGGCAAAATTGTACCCTATAATAAATTACCATTCCAAAATTAAGAAAATCAAATGTTAATGAATAAAGCAATATTTGTATGACAAGATTGATATGTATTATTTAAGAAGTATTTTATTTGTTTTTATTATATAAAGATAACTATAGCTGCTATCCAGACATTTCTTGTAATGTGTATTTATGTTACGATAAATAAGTGGACCAGCAGAAAAATCTTGTTTTGACTTTGTGGGTCCATGATATCTGTAAATTTGTAATAATTTGTGTAATAAAAAATCTTCTCAAAAATAAATTGTCATTATTATTATCATTCTTTTTATTTCACATTAAAACATAGAATTGTGTTCTTAAATCATGAATTCATGATAGCCTATATTTCGAAAATTCTGGCGAAGAAGTGATTTTAAAACACGTTGACCCTGAATACCTCATGTGCCATGTGTAAGGGCTTATGTAACATGTTAGTAAAACGGCCATCCAGCAAATTTTTTACCATTCTCAACATTCGTAATTATTATTATCAGTTTTCAACATAGAATATCAACTAAAATGGTCATTAACATACCAATATATGTGAAGTTGTAAACCTCTAACCACCGTTTGTATTAAACGTATGTTCCTGCGATGGATTTAATATTTATAGTTTTTTATTATCAACATATATTATCAACTTGTGCTTGCATCTCCATATTAATGTTTATATACCTGTTGGCTGTTGCCCTATGATCTCTAAAATAAATTTACATAATAGTTTTTAAATTGCATACCAATAGCATCAGATCAAAAAGTTGCGCAGAAAAAATACTTTTAGGCGACTCGTTGCATTCAAGGAATAATTTGCATTGACAGCTGACAGTCAAATAATGTACTATTCGTTCATTCATTCATTGTTATTTGTTTGACACAGTGACCTCGTGGATGTCAGGGAAAATGGATGTTCGAAGTTGAATGGTAATATTTTTACGTAATATAACATAACCATCAGTTGTGATGTGATGTATTTTGAAGAAGATTGTTACATATCTCAGGTATTCATTTATATGTTCACTAGAGCCGAAGTGTTGGGCTGCTTTAAAGCCAAATATGCCAAATAAGCTGTCGGTTCAAGAAGTTAGGTTATGAACAGGCCTAGGTGGGCCTGAAAATCAATATTCAATCCAACAGGCCAACAGCTTGTAGCTGAACATAATGAATTTAACATGACAACTGACTTTCTAATGAATGTTTTCTTGTAGGACCACTCTATTGCTATGTGGTATTCAACTAATCCATATTCTTTTGCAGTAACATGAACGAAAATGATGTTATTGCAGTTCTTTGCGGAACTGCGGTAGCTCTCATTTCTGCGTTATTAGCTGCCCCACAATGGATGTTGTATTTGATCATCATCAGCTTGGTGATCGGGATGATGTTTGGTATCCTAGGAATGCTGCGGATGTCGCATCATTTCAATGTTGTGCTTGTAGCAAAATCTAACGCTCAGTGTTTACGTTCGAGTGAAGAAATATTCAAAATGAAGGCGTGCATGAAGGTAGGTAGGCTAGGACTAATTAATGCCTCATTGAATAGTAGGCCTTGATTGAATAATCATCGTGCTAAACCAATCTTTTCTATGTGAGGGTTCTTGTTATGTAGGGTAAGGTTTGCACTATAAAATTACAGTCTCGTCCATTTATACAAACCTTACCCTATAGGCAGAGTCGGCCCGTGGGCTGGGCGACCTGGGCGGCTGCCCAGGGCGCAACATTTCCAGGGCGCAAAAATTAGTAGTTTTTCGTAGTTTTCCTTTATTTCACTGCAAGAGGCGTTTGACAAATTATGAAAGTTACCATCGCCGTTGGTTAATCTATTCAGAGAACTCAGACAGGGATTTTTGCCTTAGCTGCAAGATTTTTGACAAAAGTACGCATTGCAAGAGTAGTTCTCTCAGAGGTCAGAACGGTTTCGATGATTGGAAACATATTTCAACAGCACCGAAGCAGGAACGTCGTGCGGGAGTCCAAGGAGGGTTGGGTGGGGGGCGCCTCACCAAATGACTTTTGCGCACCTCCAATAATTTATTCTCCTTAAAAAATATATAGGCCTTATGTTGACCTACGAATATACACAATAAAATATCATTACTGATTAAATTATTAATAATGAATTGTGACAGCACACTCCACTACTTTACACTCCCTTCTTTTTTCGTAATGATTTAATTATTAGATTCCAAAACTGCTCGTGAATCGCAAAAATCACTTGAAAATTCAAACAAAATTACTGCTAGGAATTTTGCTGAGAGAAATCGCGAAAATAAACTCGAAAATGTCCATTGATTATTGGCCTACTATTAAAAATAACTTTGGTAATGTCCATAGTGATTCAATCATTGGACACCAAAAATGCTTGTAAATATCAAAAATCGCTCGGAAAATGACAGGGGACTATTTCAAAAAATTTCCTGCAGGGCTTTGCTTGGAGAAATCGCAACTACCATGGAAACTGAACTTCATATGATACAGTTCTTGAGTTGGTGGTTTTGGATTCAGCAAAGACTGGGGAACTCATTTTTCATGACTTGGTAGACAGCTGTTCTCACTGGAAAAAAAGATGATCACTATTGCTTGAAAATCACATTTTGTTACATCGCCTTCTACTGTTTGATAACAATTGTTCAACATTTAATTCCTCAAAACTAGGCTATACTTTTTCTTGTCCGGGCACACATATTTTCTGCAATTTTTGTGTTGAAGAGCTGAAATCTTGAACATACTGATAGATCGATTTGCTATAACTGGTGTGCAGGATTTTTTTTTTCAATTTGTTCGAAAATAAAGAATATTGTTTGCTTAAATGTGCCATAAAATTTGATTGTTGCTCAAAAAAATCGTATCACCAAAAAAGTTTTGGCCAACAAGAAAATCATACACACCAGTTGTTACAAATGTATCTCTGTACTCACACAAAAAGTTGCGTCACTCTAACTTGAGGGAACTCTGAGAAAAGTGTACCTGAAAATTGGTATTTTAACATTGCCATTATAGCGCTATCTTGCCCCCCCTTAAGTGCTGTAAGTTCAGCGAGAAAAATATGGCAGTGTTTCTACGATTTGTGTTCAAGAAAATACTCATTCAATAAGGTTCAACTTGAATTTTCTCATCGTGGAATTATTTTTAAAATTACATTTTTACTTGAAGAAACGATGAAATGATTTTAATTACACTTTAATATGACTTGGACTCAATATACTCAATATTTGACTCAATAACACTTTAATATGACTTTGACTTGATGACTTGATACATGATACTATTACTAATGTGCGTGCTGCTTCACTCCACATTATTTCAGCACCTTCTTGACTTCTTCTTGAGTTGAGTAGGCCCTAATTTCAGATTAAAATTTGATTTTTTTTTTCAGCTATGTAAATAGGCCTATTTTGATTATTTTTCGGTAATCGTTGAAACGTATTTCTGATGATACAGCATGGGCCCCTCGTGACCGTGGGCCCCAGGGCGGCTGCCCCGGCTGCCCCTGCGGTAGTTACGCCACTGCGTACATTACAAAATACTTTCATAATATTTATCTGCTTTCATACCTCACTGCCTTTAGAAGTCTCAAACTGTCCTTTATTAGAAAATGTCAATAAAAACAAAAACGCCTCTCTCCGTTGCTTCGTCAGCTAAAGCACCGCTTCAGAAACTGAAATCACCGTTGAGCTTGGGGTTGAGTCTCGCATAAAGCATGGGTTTTTGTAAATGTCCTTTTACATATCATCACTTCACAGCAGTGGCGAGGCGTCTAGGGAGACAGGGTAGACGCCGTCTACCATAAAAAACTCACATAACCAGCACTGTAAAAAAAATCCAGACTTCAACATATTTTTGGTACTTTTTCTTTTTTCAATAATTGAATTCTATATTTCTTCACAAAAATGTGTTTGATAGGCCTACGTCGAAAAAGTTTTGCTCTTTTCAAACAAATTTCAAGTTTGCTTGGCAGCGCAGTCAGCCTCCTTGTATGCACTATGAAATAGTACAGGGTTGACAGATTTAAAAATGTATCTCTTCGAGGTTCCTAGTGCGCTCACTAACACACTGAACAGCCAATCAGCGCTGAGCAACTACACGTATAGATGATATAGAAAGCAAAAAATATCGACCAAAAGAGTCACCGTCTACCTTGGTCTTTCCACTGACATTGCTATGCTGCTAGAAGCGTAGATTTGCTGAATGGTTTGTGCGGTAGCAAACCTAGTCCTGATCATACACGATCAGTGACAGCAGAGCGTTGTCACGTGCTAGAAGCAGACCTTACATTTTGGCTAGTTATTTATTATTTAGTTTTTCTTAAAAACCTACAAATACGTGCATGGCCAATTAACATAAATAGCAAAAATAGACATAAAGAAAACCGTTTTTGATGCGTCACCGAGTTCTCACATCGCTGATAAAAAAAAATCAAATCTGTCTACCCTGATTAAAACTCTACCCTTTGCCACTGCTTCACAGTTTCATTATCATCTGCTCATTCGTACACCCGTATAACCTAGCTGTTGGTGGGGTCGTACGGCAAACAATAATCATCAAAAACAAATACTAAAACATAAATATTAGTTCTCTCTATGCTCATAAGTCATAACTCATGATAGTTAAATTGCACAGGAATAATAACCCTGTTATGTCTATAATCTGGCACATTTCCATGTTGCAGGAATTGGTACGTGAGCCGACTGAGCCAAAGCGGCTGCCAGCAGTCTTTGGTCGAATGATTGATGATAGCCTGCAGAGACTGATAGACTTCACGCTAAGAGATTATGTTGCAGCGTGGAATACCGAACAAGGGTTTGGATCGTCTGATGAACTCACACAAGACGTCAAGTAAGCCATTCACTTGACGGCCATATCCGTCCACGCACATTCCAACACTTTCCAACACGTTGTATTTAATATCTCGACAGCATTACGTCTTGTCGACATGGGACTTGTGCTGACATCTAGGAGATAGATGGAGACATTGGTGTTGACTTTTTTTGGCCAATGGAATACGCTAATGTATTGAAAAAAAAGATAGATAGATAGATAGATAGATAGATAGATAGATAGATAGATAGATAGATAGATAGATAGATAGATAGATAGATAGATAGATAGATAGATAGATAGATAGATAGATAGATAGATAGATAGATAGATAGATAGATAGATAGATAGATAGATAGATAGATAGATAGATAGATAGATAGATAGATAGATAGATAGATAGATAGATAGATAGATAGATAGATAGATAGATAGATAGATAGATAGATAGATAGATAGATAGATAGATAGATAGATAGATAGATAGATAGAATAATATTGGTGAAGAATATATATATTTTTTTATTGGTCACACATCAATCACATCATTATAGAAACACTAATCATAGAATCCTACAAAGCCTGTAATGCTGGCTTGACTGTAGGGGTAAGATAACATATTATGATTGTACATATCGTGTTTCACTCCCACTAGGTATTGAAATAAAAAATTATTAATTGAGTCCTTATAAAATTGTATCCTGCGCTAGCATTAATTTGTTTATTCACAATATTACGCTGCTTTTTATACTCATCACGAAAAATATCTTTCAAGATGACGTTTTGACAATTTTTCCATTTCTTGAATAAATTAACTCTTCTTTAACAATAACCAACAAAGCCTCAGTCATCCAAGTTTAAGTCTTTTTTGGCTTTTTCCTATTTTTATTGCAAATTGACTCAAAAGTTGCTTGGTCATAGCAATTATTAAACAGTTCCTCAATATTGTTATACATTTTATTACCATCATTAACATTAATAACAAGATTCCACACAATACCTCTCATCAACCTAATCAATTTCTTCTCTTGATAACATTTCTTCATTGAGACAAGTTTGTTTTTCGTATTTCTGTAGTTTGCCGCTTATTTCATCATTTTAACTTTGAATTCTTTCTTCTCATTGGTTGTTGAAAGTTCTCGTTATGCATCGCGTAATATGTTGTTTGAGGTTAGATGTATTAGAACAGTATGTTATCTCTCGTTCACAGTGGCGGCAGTACACAAAATCTCCAGTCAAGATTTGAGGTGAAGTTGAATCTTGATTCTTAGCATAAAACTCAAAATTCAACCACACGTCACTTCTCAAATTCGGAGGCGTAAACAGCGTTTTCTTCCCACTCCTCGATGTAGACGCCATCTTTAGCAACTAGTTGAATCGTTTTTGTGATGGCCTCAAACTTCCGTTTTTTAGGCCAGTATCAAATATCAATACCTCGTTAACCAGCGCGTGAGGCAATTCAAAAAGCAGAATTTTCAAAATATGGTACAGATCGGAGATATTGATTATTCGATAGCTATATCGATTAATCGAATATTTTGCGGAATCGAATAATCAAATCGAATAAATCGATTCAGTGCCCACCCCTAGTTATCATCATTCAATTATCATTAGTGTCATAATTCTTGTATGCTATCGACTAGGGTATCGTTAATTATCTCAATTTTATTTCATTTCAATAGTATTCAGTTATTTCATTTTGTTTCATTATATTTACACATGTATTTTATATTGATTGTTATCCTGTAGACTCTGGAGTCAGGGACCAATGAAGGTGTACAGTATTATATATTATATAATGTGTTTGCTTTTGATTATATTTCAGGGAAGATGTGTGGAAAGTGGTCCAGAATGTGCAAGAACGTTTGTCAAAAGTTGATGGTACAAAACTTTTGTGCATTGATTTTGTGAACCGAATAACTCAGCATTTTGAGCTAATCAGAACAAGAAAACAAGATGTGTAAGTTGAATTCAACAGCAGTACCGGTACGGTTGTACCCAACCTCTTATTGGCTCATATCTAGTGTATGGCATCTATTTTTAGCTTTGGTAGCTTATATTTATCTGAAATATAGCATTTTGTACCAAACCTCTAAAATCAGGAGCTGCAAACTCTAGATCAAGAACTACGAGATTATCAAAGGAAATGACACATTCTCTCAGACTATTCAGTCTGGATACCATGAAACCCTGAGAATATATAGGCCTATGTATTCTTGTAAAATATTTGGATTTGATAGTCTATTTGATTAATGCTCAATTCCTACATCTCCTCATATCCAAACGAAGGTCAGAGGATAGTGAAACCTCTTCTCTTTCTATCGTTAGTCAAGGGACCAGGGCAATAGAGTATCCATACATAATGGAAAATGCAACATTGGCTGTATGTTAGTGGGGTGTGACATAGCAAGAATATGACGGATCAAACAGTGCATCAATCTTTCACTGTACTACCAACATAGGTATTTTAACATTTCCATTGTACCATAGTGGTCATGTTGTCTACAATATTATGCACTAATTAACTCTTATAACTTCTTCATAATTGTTCATAATTACAATTGGGTACAATTATGTAATTACAATGACAATACAAAGTACAGTACTAACTACTACTGACTACTTTTTACGGAAATTAGTAATGTGTTAATTGAGCTCATTTTTAATTGATATACGATATCATTGGTACCTAAGGGTAAAAACAAGTTAATCTACTAATTATGGCTTAATTAAAATTGTTATTATTTTTCAAACCAAACCTAATAGCCTAGTTCTGTTAAGACCGTACAATTTTAAAATGTCTGTTAATAGCACATCTTTGCTAATTTAAACAGATTACTACTACCTACTTGTTCCAATAATTCACATAATTTTTCTTTTATACACTGTGTATAGAAAGTTGATATCATTTTTTCATCCCATTTTTCACCTGGCTTTTTCAAACATAAAAAAATTGTAAAAATTGTGTTTAGAATGCATGGCCGATCGCCCAACGCAGGTCTTCTTCCACATTTAACGAATAGCGACACCGAGAAGGATTATCTACGTCAGATCATGTCAGCATTACTTGTACTGCTCTTTCCGTTGCCTTACTCGGCCAGTGAACCTATCAAGCATATGCTGAGAGAACTATTGACATGTAAAGGTATGCACAGTCATCGCTTTCACGTACATTCCACTGAGACAAGTTGTTGAGTGGCTAGCACACTGTACCATCATTCAGGAGACCAGGGTTTCGTGGTTTCCCTCTGTCGTTCAGGTCAATACTGGGAAGGTTCCTTAACAACAGGCCATGACTCCATCCCACTATCCAGAAACGCCTAATAAAATAGCCTCTCATCTCATCCATCATCCACCGACGCCAATAGATCAATCAATCATCAGTTCAGTGCGTCGTTGTATGAAAATAAATATACATTTCACATAACATCCTCCATTTGATTTCTCTATGAATGTTTGATTGTCACTTGCTCTCTTAATACTGTTTGATGTAAAACATTATGTAAGCATTACAAAACAACTGCTCTTGTTCGGTTTTGTTTTAGGTTCTTTTTTTGTTTCAATTTGATTCAATATCAAATTATAGGCCTATGTAGTCTTACTGGTTTTCTTCCTATACACCATGATATCAAATATTGTCAATATTGCTTGCCATCTGCTTGGCCTTTGTTAATATTGTAAAATGAGTGCAACAATATTTCTAGACTAGTAGACCAATGTGTGTTCAATATTTAGAGATTTGATTGCAGTCGAAAACAGAATAAAAAATGAAACGGACATATGTTTAGAACTTTTGTAGGCCTATGGTTTTGAATAATAGGCCTAGCTACAAACCATGCCTTATCGTGAAGTACCAAAAGTATTACTTTGATGTGGTTTCAGTTGTATTTCCCGCGATCGAAACTGTCACCGAGCCGGATTTCATCAACTTGAAGCTATTGACTTTGATTCAAGAGACTCAACCGAACATTGACAGTCAGCGAGACAATACGCACAAACGTCCAGAAACATACCAAGAACTGACCGAGCTCATTCAGAACTCAAATGATATTGAAGTATTAAAACATATTAGGTGAGTTTAATTTGAACTATTTACCAGCCATGCACACCTGATGATTGTTAAACAATATATATTCATTAAATACATTTATATTACGTATCATGTATGTCTCCAATGACATGCTTTAAACTACTGTCCAGTGTATTTAATGTTATTTGAAGGGATCAGGAGCAAAGTGGACCAACCCAAAAGTGTAAACAAAACACTTCCAACGTGGGTTGGTACGTTTTGCTCCAAAATATAATGATGGCCAGAAAGCTTGGTCCCCATGTTCAAACCTCTAAAACCAGTGAAGAAAATGAAGAAAATTAGGTAAATTTACTGATTAACGTACCACGCCATTTTTTTTCAATTTTTTTCAATTTTTCTTCATTTTTTTTAAAGTATATAAGCTCCATTTTGCCTGCCGGCGGTATACGCGAGGTTTGTACACTAACCTTACTCTAACCTGACCTACTGTCCACCCTTGTCATCTTAGATCACAAAGCATCAACTTCGAGTGAGTAAAAAACATATTAAAACAAACGAAATGCAAAATGTCAATACTACACACCATAGATATTAACAAGATCTATCAGAAAAAACAAAAAACGCAAACATAGGACCAAAATTGGCCATGGTACGTTAATCAGTATAATTACCGAAAATAATGATATTAAAAAACACAAAAATAACACAATACGAATGAAGTGGTTCAAATAGATCATTTTGAAAAAAAACTGGCTTGGTCCACTTTGCTTCTGATCCCTTCATTTACAAAAATTATCATTCAATGTATAATTTTGGTTCCTTATTTGGAATTATAGAAGTACTGGGGGTTAGCTGCCAAATTTGATTGGTCATTGCAAGACATTTCAGCATAATATCTACATTAGAAACTATTTAAAATAAATCATTCGATCAAATTTGTATTAACAAGATAGTTGAGGAATATTTTTGATTGGCGTAGTTAAATAGACGTATTGAAACTTTTTCCACCACTGCGAGAAGAACTTGGAGCAGAATTGTCAAGATACAGAGTGTACATTGGATGAAGTTTCTTTCATACTTTCTGATGTATGAACATGAATCCAAGGATATTTTGTTATCCAAAGCTCTTTTCTCATGGACGATTATCACGTGGTCCTGTACAGGGCACCATAAGGGTGATGTTGAGGGTCTGGAGGGTGAAATTATGCTCTTTTCTCATGGACGATTATCACGTGGTGTTGAACAGGGCCCCACAAGGGTGATGTTGAGGGTCTGGAGGGTGAAATTATGCTCTTTTCTCATGGACGATAATCACGTGGTGTTGTACAGGGCCCCATAAGGGTGATGTTGAGGGTCTGGAGGGTGAAATTATGCTCTTTTCTGATGGACGATTATCACGTGGTGTTGAACAGGGCCCCACAAGGGTGGTGTTGAGGGTCTGGAGGGTGAAATCATGCTCTTTTCTCATGCACGATAATCACGTGGTGTTGAACAGGGCCCCACAAGGGTGGTGTTGAGGGTCTGGAGGGTGAAATTATGCTCTTTTCTCATGGACGATTATCACGTGGTCCTGTACAGGGCACCATAAGGGTGATGTTGAGGGCCTGGAGGGTGGATATATGCTCTTTTCTCATGGACGATTATCACGTGGTGTTGTACAGGGCACCACAAGGGTGATGTTGAGGGTCTGGAGGGTGGATATATGCTCTTTTCTCATGGACGGTCATCACGTGGTCCTGTACAGGGCACCATAAGGCTGATGTTGAGGGTCTGGAGAGTGGATATATGCTCTTTTCTCATGGACGATTATCACGTGGTATTGTACAGGGCACCACAAGGGTGATGTTGAGGGTCTGGAGGGTGGATATATGCTCTTTTCTCATGGACGATTATCACGTGGTCCTGTACAGGGCACCATAAGGCTGATGTTGAGGGTCTGGAGGGTAAAATTATGCTCTTTTCTCATGGACGATAATCACGTGGTGTTGTACAGGGCACCACAAGGGTGATGTTGATGGTCTGGAGGGTGGATATAAGCTCTTTTCTCATGGACGATTATCACGTGGTCCTGTACAGAGCACCATAAGGCTGATGTTGAGGGTCTGGAGGGTAAAATTATGCTCTTTTCTCATGGACGATTATCACGTGGTGTTGTACAGGGCACCATAAGGCTGATGTTGAGGGCATGGAGAGTGGATATATGCTCTTTTCTCATGGACGATTATCACGTGGTTTTGTACTGGGCATCACAAGGGTGATGTTGAGGGTCTGGAGGGTAAAATTATGCTCTTTTCTCATGGACGATAATCACGTGGTGTTGTACAGGGCACCATAAGGCTGATGTTGAGGGCCTGGAGGGTGGATATATGCTCTTTTCTCATGGACGATTATCACGTGGTCCTGTACAGGGCACCATAAGGCTGATGTTGAGGGCCTGGAGGGTGGATATATGCTCTTTTCTCATGGACGATTATCACGTGGTCCTGTACAGGGCACCATAAGGCTGATGTTGAGGGCCTGGAGGGTGGATATATGCTCTTTTCTCATGGACGATTATCACGTGGTCCTGTACAGGGCACCATAAGGCTGATGTTGAGGGTCTGGAGGGTGAAATTATGCTCTTTTCTCATGGACGATAATCACGTGGTGTTGTACAGGGCACCATAAGGCTGATGTTGAGGGCCTGGAGGGTGGATATATGCTCTTTTCTCATGGACGATTATCACGTGGTCCTGTACAGGGCACCATAAGGCTGATGTTGAGGGCCTGGAGGGTGGATATATGCTCTTTTCACATGGACGATTATCACGTGGTCCTGTACAGGGCACCATAAGGCTGATGTTGAGGGCCTGGAGGGTGGATATATGCTCTTTTCTCATGGACGATTATCACGTGGTTCTGTACAGGGCACCATAAGGCTGATGTTGAGGGTCTGGAGGGTAAAATTATGCTCTTTTCTCATGGACAATAATCACGTGGTGTTGTACAGGGCACCATAAGGCTGATGTTGAGGGCCTGGAGGGTGGATATATGCTCTTTTCTCATGGACGATTATCACGTGGTGTTGTACTGGGCATCACAAGGTTGATGTTGATGGTCTGGAGGGTGGATATATGCTCTTTTCTCATGGACGATTATCACGTGGTCCTGTACAGGGCACCATAAGGCTGATGTTGAGGGCCTGGAGGGTGGATATATGCTCTTTTCTCATGGACGATTATCACGTGGTGTTGTACTGGGCATCACAAGGGTGATGTTGAGGGTCTGGAGGGTGACATTATGCTCTTTTCTCATGGACGATTATCACGTGGTCCTGTACAGGGCACCATAAGGCTGATGTTGAGGGCCTGGAGGGTGGATATATGCTCTTTTCTCATGGACGATTATCACGTGGTGTTGTACTGGGCATCACAAGGGTGATGTTGAGGGCCTGGAGGGTGGATATATGCTCTTTTCTCATGGACGATTATCACGTGGTCCTGTACAGGGCACCATAAGGCTGATGTTGAGGGCCTGGAGGGTGGATATATGCTCTTTTCTCATGGACGATTATCACGTGGTCCTGTACAGGGCACCATAAGGCTGATGTTGAGGGTCTGGAGGGTAAAATTATGCTCTTTTCTCATGGACGATAATCACGTGGTGTTGTACAGGGCACCATAAGGCTGATGTTGAGGGCCTGGAGGGTGGATATATGCTCTTTTCTCATGGACGATTATCACGTGGTCCTGTACAGGGCACCATAAGGCTGATGTTGAGGGCCTGGAGGGTGGATATATGCTCTTTTCTCATGGACGATTATCACGTGGTCCTGTACAGGGCACCATAAGGCTGATGTTGAGGGCTCGGAGGGTGGATATATGCTCTTTTCTCATGGACGATTATCACGTGGTCCTGTACAGGGCACCATAAGGCTGATGTTGAGGGTCTGGAGGGTGAAATTATGCTCTTTTCTCATGGACTATAATCACGTGGTGTTGTACAGGGCACCATAAGGCTGATGTTGAGGGCCTGGAGGGTGAATATATGCTCTTTTCTCATGGACGATTATCACGTGGTGTTGTACTGGGCATCACAAGGGTGATGTTGAGGGTCTGGAGGGTGGATATATGCTCTTTTCTCATGGACGATTATCACGTGGTGTTGTACAGGGCAACATAAGGCTGATGTTGAGGGCCTGGAGGGTGGATATATGCTCTTTTCTCATGGACAATTATCACGTGGTGTTGTACAGGGCAACATAAGGCTGATGTTGAGGGTCTGGAGGGTGGATATATGCTCTTTTCTCATGGACGATTATCTCGTGGTTTTGTACAGGGCACCATAAGGCTGATGTTGAGGGCCTGGAGGGTGGATATATGCTCTTTTCTCATGGACGATTATCACGTGGTGTTGTACAGGGCACCATAAGGCTGATGTTGAGGGCCTGGAGGGTGGTTATATGCTCTTTTCTCATGGACGATTATCACGTGGTGTTGTACGAGGCACCATAAGGGTGATGTTGAGGGTCTGAAGGGTGACATTATGCTCTTTTCTCATGTTCGATTATCACGTGGTGTTGTACATTGCACCACAAGGGTGATGTTGAGGGTCTGGAGGGTAAAATTATGCTCTTTTCTCATGGACGATTATCACGTGGTGTTGTACGAGGCACCATAAGGGTGATGTTGAGGGTCTGGAGGGTTGATATATGCTCCTTTCTCATGGACGATTATCACGTGGTGTTGTACAGGGCACAATAAGGGTGATGTTGAGGGTCTGAAGGGTGAATCTATGCTCTTTTCTCATGGACGATTATCAAGTGGTGTTGTACAGGGCACCACAAGGCTGATGTTGAGGGTCTGGAGGGTGAAATTATGCTCTTTTCTCATGGACGATTATCACGTGGTGTTGTACAGGGAACCATAAGGGTGATGTTGAGGGTCTGAAGGGTGACATTATGCTCTTTTCTCATGGACGATTATCACGTGGTGTTGTACAGGGCACCACAAGGGTGATGTTGAGGGTCTGGAGGGTGAAATTATGCTCTTTTCTCATGGACGATTATCACGTGGTGTTGTACAGGGCACCATAAGGGTGATGTTGAGGGTCTGAAGGGTGACATTATGCACTTTTCTCATTGACGATTATCACGTGGTTTTGTACAGGGCACCACAAGGCTGATGTTGAGGGTCTGAAGGGTGACATTATGCTCTTTTCTCATCGACGATTATAACGTGGTCCTGTACAGGGCACCATAAGGCTGATGTTGAGGACCTGGAGGGTGGATATATGCTCTTTTCTCATGGACGATTATCACGTGGTGTTGTACAGGGCACAACAAGGGTGATGTTGAGGGTCTGAAGGGTGAAATTATGCTCTTTTCTCATGGACGATAATCACGTGGTGTTGTACAGGGCACCACAAGGCTGATGTTGAGGGTCTGTAGGGTGACATTATGCTCTTTTCTCATGGACGATTATCACGTGGTGTTGTACAGGGAACCATAAGGGTGATGTTTAGGGTCTGGAGAGTGGATATATGCTCTTTTCTCCTGGACGATAATCACGTGGTGTTGTACAGGGCACCACAAGGGTAATGTCAAGGGTCTGCAGGTTAAAATTATGCTCTTTTCTCATCGACTATAATCACGTGGTGTTGTACAGGGCACCACAAGATTGATGTTGAGGGTCTGGAGGGTGGATATATGCTCTTTTCTTGTAGACGATTATCACGTGGTGTTGTACAGGGCACCACAAGGCTGATGTTGAGGGTCTGAAGAGTGGATATATGCTCTTTTCTCATGGACGATTATCACGTGGTGTTATACAGGGCACCACAAGGGTGATGTTGAGGGTCTGGAGGGTGGAATTATGCTCTTTTCTCATGGACGATTATCACGTGGTGTTGTACAGGGAACCATGAGGGTGATGTTCAGGGTCTGGAGAGTGGATATATGCTCTTTTCTCATGGACGATTATCACGTGGTGTTATACAGGGCACCACAAGGGTGATGTTGAGGGTCCGGAGGGTGGAATTATGCTCTTTTCTCATGGACGATTATCACGTGGTCCTGTACAGGGCACCATAAGGCTGATGTTGAGGGTCTGGAGAGTGGATATATGCTCTTTTCTCATGGACGATTATCACGTGGTGTTATACAGGGCACCACAAGGGTGATGTTGAGGGTCTGGAGGGTGGAATTATGCTCTTTTCTCATGGACGATTATCACGTGGTGTTGTACAGGGAACCATGAGGGTGATGTTCAGGGTCTGGAGAGTGGATATATGCTCTTTTCTCATGGACGATTATCACGTGGTGTTGTACAGGGCACAACAAGGGTGATGTTGAGGGTCTGGAGGGTGAAATTATGCTCTTTCCTCATGAACGATAATCACGTGGTGTTGTACGGGGCACCACAAGGGTGATGTCAATGGTCTGGAGAGTGAACTTATGCTCTTTACTCATTGACGATAATCACGTGGTGTTGTACAGGGCACCACAAGGGTGATGTTGAAGGTCTGAAGGGTTTGATTTTATTTCTTTCTCATTGACGATAATCACGTAGTGTTGTACAGGGCACCACAAGGGTGATGTTGAGGGTCTGAAGGGTGAAATTAGGCTCTACCTCATGGACGATAATCACGTGGTGGTGTACAGGGCACCATAAGGGTGATGTTGAGGGTCTGAAGGGTGAATATATGCTCTTTTCTCATGGACAATTATCACGTGGTGTTGTACATGGCACCACGAGGGTGATGTTGAGGGTCTGGAGTGTTAAATTATGCTTTTTTTTCATGGACAATAATCACGTGGTGTTGTACAGGGCACCACAAGGGTGATGTTGAGGGTCTGGAGGGTGGAAATATGCTCTTTTCTCATGGACGATAATCACTTGGTGTTGGAGAGGGCACCACAGGGGTGATGTTGAGGGTCTGGAGTGTGAAATTATGCTCTTTTCTCATTGACGATAATCACGTGGTGTTGTACAGGGCACCACAAGGGTGATGTTGGGGGTGTGGAGGGTGAAATTATGCTCTTTTTCTCATGGACAATAATCACGTGGTGTTGTACAGGGCACCACAAGGGTGATGTTGACGGTCTGGAATTTGATATGATAATCTTTTCTCATTGACGATAATCACGTGGTGTTGTACAGAGAACCACAAGGGTGATGTTGAGGGTCTGGAGGGTGGAATTATGCTCTTTTCTCATGGACGCTAATCACGTGGTGTTGTACGGGGCACCACAAGGGTGATGTTGAGGGTCTGAAGGGTGAATATATGCTCTTTTCTCATGGACGATTATCACGTGGTGTTGTACAGGGCACTACTAGGGTGATGTCGAGGGTCTGGAGGGTTTAATTATGCTCTTTTCTCATTGACGATAATCACGTGGTGCTGTACAGGGCACCACGAGGGTGATGTTGAGGGTCTGGAGGGTTAAATTTTGCTCTTTTCTCGTGGACGATAATCACGTGGTGTTGAACAGGGCCCCACAAGGGTGGTGTTGAGGGTCTGGAGGGTGAAATTATGCTCTTTTCTCATGGGCGATAATCACGTGGTGTTGGATAGGGCACCACAAGTGTGATGTTGAGGGTCTGGAGGGTGAAATTATGCTCTTTTCTCATGGACGATAATCACGTGGTGTTGGAGAGGGCACCACAAGAGTGATGTTGAGGGTGTGGAGGGTGAAATTATGCTCTTTTCTCATGGACGATAATCACGTGGTGTTGTACAGGGCACCACAAGGGTGATATTGAGGGTCTGAAGGGTGGAATTATGCTCTTTTATCATGGACGATAATCACGTGGTGTTGTACAGGGCACCACAAGGGTGATGTTGACGGTCTGGAGGGTGAGATTATGCTCTTTTCTAATGGACGATAATCACGTGGCGTTGGAGAGGGCACCACAAGTGTGATGTTCAGGGTATGGAGGGTGAAATTATGGTCTTTTTCTCATGGACGATGATCACGTGGTGTTGGAGAGGCCACCACAAGGGTGATGTTAAAGGTCTGTGGGTTGAAATTATGCTCTCTTCTCCTTGACGATAATGCGTGGGATACACAGTGCGATAATACAGGGATCACAAGGGTGATGTTGAGGGTCTGAAGGGTGGATATATGCTCTTTTCTCATGGACGACAATCACGTTGTGTTGTACAGGGCACCACAAGGGTGATGTTGAGGGTACGAAGGGTGAAATTTTGCTCTTTTCTCCTTGACGATAATCACGTGGTGTCTCACAGGGCACCACAAAGGTGATGTTGGGGGTCTGGAGGGTGAAATTGTGCTTTTTTCTCATTGACGATAATCGCGTGGTGTTGTACAGGGCACCACAAGGGTGATGTTGAGGGTCTGGAGGGTGAAATTATGCTCTTTTCTCATGGACGATTATCACGTGGTGTTGAAAAGGGCCCCACAAGGGTGGTGTTGAGGGTCTGGAGGGTGAAATCATGGTCTTTTCTCATGCACGATAATCACGTGGTGTTGAACAGGGCCCCACAAGGGTGGTGTTGAGGGTCTGGAGGGTGAAATTATGCTCTTTTCTCATGGACGATTATCACGTGGTCCTGTACAGGGCACCATAAGGGTGATGTTGAGGGCCTGGAGGGTGGATATATGCTTTTTTCTCATGGACGATTATCACGTGGTGTTGTACAGGGCAACATAAGGCTGATGTTGAGGGCCTGGAGGGTGGATATATGCTCTTTTCTCATGGACGATTATCACGTGGTGTTGTACAGGGCAACATAAGGTTGATGTTGAGGGTCTGGAGGGTGGATATATGCTCTTTTCTCATGGACGATTATCTCGTGGTGTTGTACAGGGCACCATAAGGCTGATGTTGAGGGCCTGGAGGGTGGATATATGCTCTCTTCTCATGGACGATTATCACGTGGTGTTGTACAGGGCACCATAAGGCTGATGTTGAGGGCCTGGAGGGTGGTTATATGCTCTTTTCTCATGGACGATTATCACGTGGTGTTGTACGAAGCACCATAAGGGTGATGTTGAGGGTCTGAAGGGTGACATTATGCTCTTTTCTCATGGACGATTATCACGTGGTGTTGTACATTGCACCACAAGGGTGATGTTGAGGGTCTGGAGGGTAAAATTATGCTCTTTTCTCATGGACGATTATCACGTGGTGTTGTACGAGGCACCATAAGTGTGATGTTGAGGGTCTGGAGGGTTGATATATGCTCCTTTCTCATGGACGATTATCACGTGGTGTTGTACAGGGCACAATAAGGGTGATGTTGAGGGTCTGAAGGGTGAATCTATGCTCTTTTCTCATGGACGATTATCAAGTGGTGTTGTACAGGGCACCACAAGGCTGATGTTGAGGGTCTGGAGGGTGAAATTATGCTCTTTTCTCATGGACGATTATCACGTGGTGTTGTACAGGGAACCATAAGGGTGATGTTGAGGGTCTGAAGGGTGACATTATGCTCTTTTCTCTTGGACGATTATCACGTGGTGTTGTACAGGGCACCACAAGGGTGATGTTGAGGGTCTGGAGGGTGAAATTATGCTCTTTTCTCATGGACGATTATCACGTGGTGTTGTACAGGGCACCATAAGGGTGATGTTGAGGGTCTGAAGGGTGACATTATGCACTTTTCTCATGGACGATTATCACGTGGTGTTGTACAGGGCACCACAAGGCTGATGTTGAGGGTCTGAAGGGTGACATTATGCTCTTTTCTCATGGACGATTATAACGTGGTCCTGTACAGGGCACCATAAGGCTGATGTTGAGGACCTGGAGGGTGGATATATGCTCTTTTCTCATGGACGATTATCACGTGGTGTTGTACAGGGCACAACAAGGGTGATGTTGAGGGTCTGAAGGGTGAAATTATGCTCTTTTCTCATGGACGATAATCACGTGGTGTTGTACAGGGCACCACAAGGCTGATGTTGAGGGTCTGTAGGGTGACATTATGCTCTTCTCTCATGGACGATTATCACGTGGTGTTGTACAGGGAACCATAAGGGTGATGTTTAGGGTCTGGAGAGTGGATATATGCTCTTTTCTCCTGGACGATAATCACGTGGTGTTGTACAGGGCACCACAAGGGTAATGTTAAGGGTCTGGAGGTTAAAATTATGCTCTTTTCTCATCGACTATAATCACGTGGTGTTGTACAGGGCACCACAAGAGTGATGTTGAGGGTCTGGAGGGTGGATATATGCTCTTTTCTTGTAGACGATTATCACGTGGTGTTGTACAGGGCACCACAAGGCTGATGTTGAGGGTCTGAAGAGTGGATATATGCTCTTTTCTCATGGACGATTATCACGTGGTGTTATACAGGGCACCACAAGGGTGATGTTGAGGGTCTGGAGGGTGGAATTATGCTCTTTTCTCATGGACGATTATCACGTGGTGTTGTACAGGGAACCATGAGGGTGATGTTCAGGGTCTGGAGAGTGGATATATGCTCTTTTCTCATGGACGATTATCACGTGGTGTTATACAGGGCACCACAAGGGTGATGTTGAGGGTCCGGAGGGTGGAATTATGCTCTTTTCTCATGGACGATTATCACGTGGTCCTGTACAGGGCACCATAAGGCTGATGTTGAGGGTCTGGAGAGTGGATATATGCTCTTTTCTCATGGACGATTATCACGTGGTGTTATACAGGGCACCACAAGGGTGATGTTGAGGGTCTGGAGGGTGGAATTATGCTCTTCTCTCATGGACGATTATCACGTGGTGTTGTACAGGGAACCATAAGGGTGATGTTCAGGGTCTGGAGAGTGGATATATGCTCTTTTCTCATGGACGATTATCACGTGGTGTTGTACAGGGCACAACAAGGGTGATGTTGAGGGTCTGGAGGGTGAAATTATGCTCTTTTCTCATGGACGATTATCACGTGGTGTTGTACAGGGCACCATAAGGGTGATGTTGAGGGTCTGAAGGGTGACATTATGCACTTTTCTCATGGACGATTATCACGTGGTGTTGTACAGGGCACCACAAGGCTGATGTTGAGGGTCTGAAGGGTGACATTATGCTCTTTTCTCATGGACGATTATAACGTGGTCCTGTACAGGGCACCATAAGGCTGATGTTGAGGACCTGGAGGGTGGATATATGCTCTTTTCTCATGGACGATTATCACGTGGTGTTGTACAGGGCACAACAAGGGTGATGTTGAGGGTCTGAAGGGTGAAATTATGCTCTTTTCTCATGGACGATAATCACGTGGTGTTGTACAGGGCACCACAAGGCTGATGTTGAGGGTCTGTAGGGTGACATTATGCTCTTCTCTCATGGACGATTATCACGTGGTGTTGTACAGGGAACCATAAGGGTGATGTTTAGGGTCTGGAGAGTGGATATATGCTCTTTTCTCCTGGACGATAATCACGTGGTGTTGTACAGGGCACCACAAGGGTAATGTTAAGGGTCTGGAGGTTAAAATTATGCTCTTTTCTCATCGACTATAATCACGTGGTGTTGTACAGGGCACCACAAGAGTGATGTTGAGGGTCTGGAGGGTGGATATATGCTCTTTTCTTGTAGACGATTATCACGTGGTGTTGTACAGGGCACCACAAGGCTGATGTTGAGGGTCTGAAGAGTGGATATATGCTCTTTTCTCATGGACGATTATCACGTGGTGTTATACAGGGCACCACAAGGGTGATGTTGAGGGTCTGGAGGGTGGAATTATGCTCTTTTCTCATGGACGATTATCACGTGGTGTTGTACAGGGAACCATGAGGGTGATGTTCAGGGTCTGGAGAGTGGATATATGCTCTTTTCTCATGGACGATTATCACGTGGTGTTATACAGGGCACCACAAGGGTGATGTTGAGGGTCCGGAGGGTGGAATTATGCTCTTTTCTCATGGACGATTATCACGTGGTCCTGTACAGGGCACCATAAGGCTGATGTTGAGGGTCTGGAGAGTGGATATATGCTCTTTTCTCATGGACGATTATCACGTGGTGTTATACAGGGCACCACAAGGGTGATGTTGAGGGTCTGGAGGGTGGAATTATGCTCTTCTCTCATGGACGATTATCACGTGGTGTTGTACAGGGAACCATAAGGGTGATGTTCAGGGTCTGGAGAGTGGATATATGCTCTTTTCTCATGGACGATTATCACGTGGTGTTGTACAGGGCACAACAAGGGTGATGTTGAGGGTCTGGAGGGTGAAATTATGCTCTTTCCTCATGAACGATAATCACGTGGTGTTGTACGGGGCACCACAAGGGTGATGTCAATGGTCTGAAGAGTGAACTTATGCTCTTTACTCATTGACGATAATCACGTGGTGTTGTACAGGGCACCACAAGGGTGATGTTGAAGGTCTGAAGGGTTTGATTTTCTTTTTTTCTCATTGACGATAATCACGTAGTGTTGTACAGGGCACCACAAGGGTGATGTTGAGGGTCCGAAGGGTGAAATTAGGCTCTTTTCTCATGGACGATAATCACGTGGTGTTGTACAGGGCACCATAAGGGTGATGTTGAGGGTCTGAAGGGTGAATATATGCTCTTTTCTCATGGACAATTATCACGTGGTGTTGTACATGGCACCACGAGGGTGATGTTGAGGGTCTGGAGTGTTAAATTATGCTTTTTTTTCACGGACAATAATCACGTGGTGTTGTACAGGGCACCACAAGGGTGATGTTGAGGGTCTGGAGGGTGGAAATATGCTCTTTTCTCATGGACGATAATCACTTGGTGTTGAAGAGGGCACCACAGGGGTGATGTTGAGGGTCTGGAGTGTGAAATTATGCTCTTTTCTCATTGACGATAATCACGTGGTGTTGTACAGGGCACCACAAGGGTGATGTTGACGGTCTGGAATTTGATATGATAATCTTTTCTCATTTACGATAATCACGTGGTGTTGTACAGAGAACCACAAGGGTGATGTTGAGGGTCTGGAGGGTGGAATTATGCTCTTTTCTCATGGACGATAATCACGTGGTGTTGTACGGGGCACCACAAGGGTGATGTTGAGGGTCTGAAGGGTGAATATATGCTCTTTTCTCATGGACGATTATCACGTGGTGTTGTACAGGGCACTACTAGGGTGATGTTGAGGGTCTGGAGGGTTTAATTATGCTCTTTTCTCATTGACGATAATCACGTGGTGCTGTACAGGGCACCACGAGGGTGATGTTGATGGTCTATAGGGTTGAATTATGCTTTTTTCTCGTGGACGATAATCACGTGGTGTTGAACAGGGCCCCACAAGGGTGGTGTTGAGGGTCTGGAGGGTGAAATTATGCTCTTTTCTCATGGACGATAATCACGTGGTGTTGGATAGGGCACCACAAGTGTGATGTTGAGGGTCTGAAGGGTGATATTATGCTCTTTTCTCATGGACGATAATCAGTTGGTGTTGGAGAGGGCACCACAACAGTGATGTTGAGGGTGTGGAGGGTGAAATTATGCTCTTTTCTCATGGACGATAATCACGTGGTGTTGTACAGGGCACCACAAGGGTGATATTGAGGGTCTGAAGGGTGGAATTATGCTCTTTTATCATGGACGATAATCACGTGGTGTTGTACAGGGCACCACAAGGGTGATGTTGACGGTCTGGAGGGTGAAATTATGCTCTTTTCTAATGGACTTTAATCACGTGGCGTTGGAGAGGGCACCACAAGTGTGATGTTTAGGGTATGGAGGGTGAAATCATGCTCTTTTTCTCATGGACGATGATCACGTGGTGTTGGAGAGGCCACCACAAGGGTGATGTTGAAGGTCTGTGGGTTGAAATTATGCTCTCTTCTCCTTGACGATAATGCGTGGGATACACAGTGCGATAATACAGGGATCACAAGGGTGATGTTGAGGGTCTGAAGGGTGGATATATGCTCTTTTCTCATGGACGACAATCACGTTGTGTTGTACAGGGCACCACAAGGGTGATGTTGAGGGTACGAAGGGTGAAATTTTGCTCTTTTCTCCTTGACGATAATCACGTGGTGTCTCACAGGGCACCACAAAGGTGATGTTGGGGGTCTGGAGGGTGAAATTGTGCTTTTTTCTCATTGACGATAATCGCGTGGTGTTGTACAGGGCACCACAAGGGTGATGTTGAGGGTCTGGAGGGTGAAATTATGCTCTTCTCTCATGGACGATTATCACGTGGTGTTGAACAGGGCCCCACAAGGGTGGTGTTGAGGGTCTGGAGGGTGAAATCATGGTCTTTTCTCATGCACGATAATCACGTGGTTTTGAACAGGGCCCCACAAGGGTGGTGTTGAGGGTCTGGAGGGTGAAATTATGCTCTTTTCTCATGGACGATTATCACGTGGTCCTGTACAGGGCACCATAAGGCTGATGTTGAGGGTCTGGAGAGTGTATATATGCTCTTTTCTCATGGACGATTATCACGTGGTGTTGTACAGGGCACCACAAGGGTGATGTTGAGGGTCTGGAGGGTGGATATATGCTCTTTTCTCATGGACGATCATCACGTGGTCCTGTACAGGGCACCATAAGGCTGATGTTGAGGGTCTGGAGGGTAAAATTATGCTCTTTTCTCATGGACGATAATCACGTGGTGTTGTACAGGGCACCACAAGGGTGATGTTGATGGTCTGGAGGGTGGATATAAGCTCTTTTCTCATGGATGATTATCACGTGGTCCTGTACAGGGCACCATAAGGCTGATGTTGAGGGTCTGGAGGGTAAAATTATGGTCTTTTCTCATGGACGATTATCACGTGGTGTTGTACAGTTCACCATGAGGCTGATGTTGAGGGCCTGGAGGTTGGATATATGCTCTTTTCTCATGGACGATTATCACGTGGTGTTGTACTGGGCATCACAAGGGTGATGTTGAGGGTCTGGAGGGTAAAATTATGCTCTTTTCTCATGGACGATAATCACGTGGTGTTGTACAGGGCACCATAAGGCTGATGTTGAGGGCCTGGAGGGTGGATATATACTCTTTTCTCATGGACGATTATCACGTGGTCCTGTACAGGGCACCATAAGGCTGATGATGAGGGCCTGGAGGGTGGATATATGCTCTTTTCTCATGGACGATTATCACGTGGTCCTGTACAGGGCACCATAAGGCTGATGTTGAGGGCCTGGAGGGTGGATATATGCTCTTTTCTCATGGACGATTATCACGTGGTCCTGTACAGGGCACCATAAGGCTGATGTTGAGGGCTCGGAGGGTGTATATATGCTCTTTTCTCATGGACGATTATCACGTGGTCCTGTACAGGGCACCATAAGGCTGATGTTGAGGGTCTGGAGGGTGAAATTATGCTTTTTTCTCATGGACGATAATCACGTGGTGTTGTACAGGGCACCATAAGGCTGATGTTGAGGGCCTGGAGGGTGAATATATGCTCTTTTCTCATGGACGATTATCACGTGGTGTTGTACTGGGCATCACAAGGGTGATGTTGAGGGTCTGGAGGGTGGATATATGCTCTTTTCTCATGGACGATTATCACGTGGTGTTGTACTGGGCATCACAAGGGTGATGTTGAGGGTCTGGAGGGTGACATTATGCTTTTTTCTCATGGACGATTATCACTCGGTCCTGTACAGGGCACCATAAGGCTGATGTTGAGGGCCTGGAAGGTGGATATATGCTCTTTTCTCATGGACGATAATCACGTGGTGTTGTACAGGGCACCACAAGGGTGATATTGAGGGTCTGAAGGGTGGAATTATGCTCTTTTATCATGGACGATAATCACGTGGTGTTGTACAGGGCACCACAAGGGTGATGTTGACGGTCTGGAGGGTGAAATTATGCTCTTTTCTAATGGACGATAATCACGTGGCGTTGGAGAGGGCACCACAAGTGTGATGTTGAGGGTATGGAGGGTGAAATTATGCTCTTTTTCTCATGGACGATGATCACGTGGTGTTGGAGAGGGCACCACAAGGGTGATGTTAAAGGTCTGTAGGTTGAAATTAGGCCCTCTTCTCCTTGACGATAATGCGTGGGATACACAGTGCGATAATACAGGGATCACAAGGGTGATGTTGAGGGTCTGAAGGGTGGATATATGCTCTTTTCTCATGGACGACAATCACGTTGTGTTGTACAGGGCACCACAAGGGTGATGTTGAGGGTACGAAGGGTGAAATTTTGCTCTTTTCTCCTTGACGATAATCACGTGGTGTCTCACAGGGCTCCACAAAGGTGATGTTGGGGGTCTGGAGGGTGAAATTGTGCTTTTTTCTCATTGACGATAATCGCGTGGTGTTGTACAGGGCACCACAAGGGTGATCTTGATGGTCCTGGGGTTGAAATTATGCTCTTCTCTCATTGACTATAATCACGTAGTGTTGTACAGGCTACCACAAGGGTGATGTTGAGGGTCTGGAGTTTTACATTATGCTCTTTTCCCACCGACGATATTCACGTGGTGTTGTACATGGCACCACCAGGGTGATGTTGAGGGTCTGGAGGGTGAAATTATGTTCTTTTCTCATTGACGATAATCACGTGGTGTTGTACAGGACACCCCAAGGGTGATGTTGAGGGGTCTGGAAAGTGAAATTATGCTCTTTTCTCACCGACGATAATCACGTGGTGTTGTACAGGGCACCACAAGGGTGATGTTTGGGGTCTGGAGGTTGAAATCATGCTCTTTTCTCATGGACGATAATCACGTGGTGTTGTACAGGGCACCACAAGGGTGATGTTGGGGGTCTGGAGGGTGAAATTATGCTCATTTCTTACCGACGATATTCACGTTGTGTTGTACAGGGCACCACAAGGGTGATGTTGGGGGTCTGGCGGGTGAAATTATGCACTTTGCTCACCGACGATAATCACGTGGTGTTGTACAGGGCACCACAAGAGTGATGTTGAGGGTCTGGAGGGTGAAATTATGTTCTTTTTTCACCGACGATAATTACGTGGTGTTGTACAGGGCACCACAAAGGTGATGTTGAGGGTCTGGAGGGTGAAATTATGCTCTTTTCTCACCGACGATAATTACGTGGTGTCGTACAGGGCACCACAAGGGTGATGTTGAGGGTCTGAAGGGTAGAATCATGCTCTTTTCTCACCGACGATAATCACGTGGTGTCGTACAGGGCACCACAAGGGTGATGTTGAGGGTCTGAAGGGTAGAATCATGCTCTTTTCTCACCGACGATAATCACGTGGTGTTGTACAGGGCACCACAAGGGTGATGTTGAGGGTCTGGAGGTTGAAATTATGCTCTTTTCTCACCGACGATAATTACGTGGTATGGACAGGGCACCACAAGGGTGATGTTGAGGGTCTGGAGGGTGAAATTATGCTTTTTTCTCATGGAACATAATCACGTTGTGTTGTACAGGGCTCCACAAGGATGATGTTGAGGGTCTGGAAGGTGAAATAATGCTTTTTTCTCAACGACGATAATCACGCGGTGTTGTACAGGGCACCACAAGTGTGATGTTGAGGGTCTGGATGGTGATATTATGCTCTTTTCTCATGCACGGTAATCACGTGGTGTTGTACAGGGCACCACAAGGATGATGTTCAGAGTCTGGAGGGTGAAATTATGCTCTTTTCACAACGACGAAAATCACTTGGTGTAATACAGGGCACCACAAGGGTGATGTTGAGGGTCCGGAGGGTGAATTATTGCTCTTTTCTCATGGACGATAATCACGTGGTGTTGTACAGGGCACCACAAGGGTGATGTTGGGAGTCTGGAGGGTGAGATTATGCTCTTTTCACACCGACGATAATCACGTGGTGTTGTACAGGGCACCACAAGGGTGAAGTTGAGGGTCTGGAGGTTAAAATTAGGCTTTTTTCTCACCGATGGTGATCGCGTGGTGTTGTACAGGGCACCACAAGGGTGATGTTGAGGGTCTGGAGGGTGAAATTATGCTCTTTTCTCATGCACGATAATCACGAGGTGTTGTTCAGGGCACCACAAGGGTGATGTTGGTGGTCTGGAGGGTGAAATTATGCTCTTTTCTCATGCACTATAATCACGTGGTGTTGTACAGGGCACCACGAGGGTGATGTTGGGGGTCTGGAGGGTGAAGTATTGCTCTTTTCTCATGCACGATAATCACGTGGTGTTGTTCAGGGCACCACAAGGGTGATGTTGGTGGTCTGGAGGGTGAAATTATGCTCTTTTCTCATGCACGATAATCACGTGGTGTTGTACAGGGCACCACAAGGGTGATGTTGGTGGTCTGGAGGGTGAAATTATGCTCTTTTCTCACCGACGATAATATCGTAGTGTCGTACAGGGCACCACAAGGGTTGATGTTGGGGGTCTGGAGGGTGAAGTATTGCTCTTTCCTCATGGACGATAATCACGTGGTGTTGTACAGGGCACCACAAGGTTGATGTTGGTGGTCTGGAGGGTGAAGTATTGCTCTTTTCTCATGCACGATAATCACGTGGTGTTGTTCAGGGCACCACAAGGGTGATGTTGGTGGTCTGGAGGGTGAAATTATGTTCTTTTCTCATGCACGATAATCACGTGGTGTTGTACAGGGCTCCACAAGGTTGATGTTGAGGGTCTGGAGGGTGAAATTATGCTCTTTTCTCATTGACGATAATCACCTGGTGTTGTACCGGGCACCACAAGGGTGATCTTGATGGTCCTGGGGTTGGAATTATGCTCTTCTCTCATCGACTATAATCACGTAGTGTTGTACAGGCTACCACAAGGGTGATGTTGAGGGTCTGGAGTTTTACATTATGCTCTTTTCCCACCGACGATAATCACGTGGTGTTGTACAGGGCACCACCAGGGTGATGTTGAGGGTCTTGTGGGTGAAATTATGCTCTTTTCTCATTGACGATAATCACGTGGTGTTGTACAGGACACCACAAGGGTGATGTTGAGGGGTCTGAAGAGTGAAATTATGCTCTTTTCTCACCGACGATAATTACGTGGTGTTGTACAGGGCACCACAAGGGTGATGTTTGGGGTCTGGAGGTTGAAATCATGCTCTTTTCTCATGGACGATAATCACGTGGTGTTGTACAGGGCACCACAAGGGTGATATTGAGGGTCTGAAGGGTGAAATTATGCTCTTTTATCATGAACGATAATCACGTGGTTTTGTACCGGGCACCACAAGGGTGATGTTGACGGTCTGGAGGGTGAAATCATGCTCTTTTCTAATGGACGATAATCACGTGGTGTTGGAGAGGGCACCACAAGTGTGATGTTGAGGGTATGGAGGGTGAAATTATGCTCTTTTTCTCATGGACGATGATCACGTGGTGTTGTACAGGGCACCACAAGGGTGATGTTAAAGGTCTGTAGGTTGAAATTATGCTCTCTTCTCTTTGACGATAATGCGTGGTGTTGTACAGGGATCACAAGGGTGATGTTGAGGGTCTGAAGGGTGGATATATGCTCTTTTCTCATGGATGACAATCACGTTGTGTTGTACAGGGCACCACAAGGGTGATGTTGAGGGTACGAAGGGTGAAATTTTGCTCTTTTCTCCTTGACGATAATCACGTGGTGTCTCACAGGGCACCACAAAGGTGATGTTGGGGGTCTGGAGGGTGAAAATGTGCTTTTTTCTCATTGACGATAATCGCGTGGTGTTGTACAGGGCACCAAAAGGGTGATGTTGAGGGTCTGGAGGTTGAAATTATGCTCCTTTCTCATGGACGATAATCACCTGGTGTTGTACAGGGCACCACAAGGGTGATGTTGGGGGTCTGGATGGTGAAATTATGCTCTTTTCTCACCGACGATAATCACGTGGTGTTGTACAGGGCACCACCAGGGTGATGTTGAGGGTCTGGAGGGTGAAATTATGCTCTATTCTCATTGACGATAATCACGTGGTGTTGTACAGGACACCACAAGGGTGATGTTGAGGGGTCTGGAGAGTGAAATTATGCTCTTTTCTCACCGACGATAATCACGTGGTGTTGTACAGGGCACCACAAGGGTGATGATGAGGGTCTGGAGGTTTAAATTATGCTCTTTTCTCACCGACGATAATCACCTGGTGTTGTTCAGGGCACCACAAGGGTGATGTTGAGGGTCTGGAGGTTGAAATTATGCTCTTTTCTCGCCGACGATAATCACGTGGTGTTGTACAGGGCACCACAAGGGTGATGTTGAGGGTCTGGAGGTTTAAATTATGCTCTTTTCTCACCGACGATAATCACCTGGTGTTGTACAGGGCACCAGGAGGGTGATGTTGAGAGTCTGGAGGGTGAAATCATGCTCTTTTCTCATTGACGACAATCACGTGGTATTGTACAGGGCACCACAAGGGTGATGTTGAGGGTCTGGAGTGTGAAATTATGCTCTTTTCTCATTGACGATAATCACCTGGTGTTGTACAGGGCACCACATGGGTGATCTTGATGGTCCTGGGGTTGTAATTATGCTCTTCTCTCATTGACTATAATCACGTAGTGTTGTACAGGCTACCACAAGGGTGATGTTGAGGGTCTGGAGTTTCACATTATGCTCTTTTCCCACCGACGATATTCACGTGGTGTTGTACATGGCACCACCAGGGTGATGTTGAGGGTCTGGAGGGTGAAATTATGTTCTTTTCTCATTGACGATAATCACGTGGTGTTGTACAGGACACCCCAAGGGTGATGTTGAGGGGTCTGGAAAGTGAAATTATGCTCTTTTCTCACCGACGATAATCACGTGGTGTTGTACAGGGCACCACAAGGGTGATGTTTGGGGTCTGGAGGTTGAAATCATGCTCTTTTCTCATGGACGATAGTCACGTGGTGTTGTACAGGGCACCACAAGGGTGATGTTGGGGCTCTGGAGGGTGAAATTATGCTCATTCCTTACCGACGATATTCACGTTGTGTTGTACAGGGCACCACAAGGGTGATGTTGGGGGTCTGGCGGGTAAAATTATGCACTTTGCTCACCGACGATAATCACGTGGTGTTGTACAGGGCACCACAAGGGTGATGTTGAGGGTCTGGAGGGTGGAATTATGTTCTTTTTTCACCGACGATAATTACGTGGTGTTGTACAGGGCACCACAAAGGTGATGTTGAGGGTCTGGAGTGTGAAATTGTGCTCTTTTCTCACCGACGATAATTACGTGGTGTCGTACAGGGCACCACAAGGGTGATGTTGAGGGTCTGAAGGGTAAAATCATGCTCTTTTCTCACCGACGATAATCACGTGGTGCTGTACAGGGCACCACAAGGGTGATGTTGAGGGTCTGGAGGTTGAAATTATGCTCTTTTCTCACCGACGATAATTACGTGGTATGGACAGGGCACCACAAGGGTGATGTTGAGGGTCTGGAGGGTGAAATTATGCTTTTTTCTCATGGAACATAATCACGTTGTGTTGTACAGGGCTCCACAAGGATGATGTTGAGGGTCTGGAAGGTGAAATATTGCTTTTTTCTCAACGACGATAATCACTTGGTGTTGTACAGGGCACCACAAGGGTGATGTGGAGGGTCTGGAGGGTGAAATTATGCTCTTTTCTCATCGACGATAGTCGCGTGGTGTTGTACAGGGCACCACAAGGGTGATGTTGAGAGTCCGGAGGGTGAAATTATGCTCTTCTCTCACCGACGATAGTCGCGTGGTGTTGTACAGGGCACCACAAGGGTGATGTTGAGAGTCCGGAGGGTGAAATTATGCTCTTCTCTCACCGACGATTATCACGTGGTGTTGCACAGGGCACTACTAGGGTGATGTTGACGGTCTGGAGGTTGAAATTATGCTCTTTTCTCACCGACGATAATAACGTGGTGTTGTACAGGGCACCACAAGGGTGATGTGGAGGTTCTGGAGGGTGAAATTATGCTCTTTTCTCATGGACGATTATCACGTGGTTTTGTACATGGCAACACATGGGTGATGTTGAGGGTCCGGTGGTTGGAATTAGGCTCTTTCCTCATTGACGATAATCACGCGGTGTTGTACAGGGCACCACAAGTGTGATGTTGAGGGTCTGGATGGTGATATTATGCTCTTTTCTCATGCACGATAATCACGTAGTGTTGTACAGGGCACCACAAGGGTGATGTTGGGGTTTGGAGGTCGAAATTATGCTCTTTTCTCATGCACGATAATCACGTGGTGTTGTACAGGGCACCACAAGGGTGATGTTGAGGGTCTGGAGGTTGGAATTATGCTCTTTTCTCACCGACGATAATCACGTGGTTTTGTACAGGGCACCACAAGGGTGATGTTGAGGGTCTGGAGGTTGAAATTGTGCTCTTTTCCCACCGACGATAATCACTTGGTGTTGTACAGGGCACCACAAGGGTGATGTTGATTGTCTGGAGGTTGAAATTATGCTCTTTTCTCATGGACGATATTCACGTGTTGATGTACAGGGCACCACAAGGGTGATGTTGAGGGTCTGATGGTTGAAATTGGGCTCTTTCCTCATTGACGATAATCACGCGGTGTTGTACAGGGCACCACAAGTGTGATGTTGAGGGTCTGGATGGTGATATTATGCTCTTTTCTCATGCACGGTAATCACGTGGTGTTGTACAGGGCACCACAAGGATGATGTTCAGGGTCTGGAGGGTGAAATTATGCTCTTTTCATAACGACGAAAATCACTTGGTGTAATACAGGGCACCACAAGGGTGATGTTGAGGGTCCGGAGGGTGAATTATTGCTCTTTTCTCATGGACGATAATCACGTGGTGTTGTACAGGGCACCACAAGGGTGATGTTGGGAGTCTGGAGGGTGAGATTATGCTCTTTTCACACCGACGATAATCACGTGGTGTTGTACAGGGCACCACAAGGGTGATGTTGAGGGTCTGGAGGTTGAAATTATGCTTTTTTCTCACCGATGGTGATCGCGTGGTGTTGTACAGGGCACCACAAGGGTGATGTTGAGGGTCTGGGGGGTGAAATTATGCTCTTTTCTCATGAACGATAATCACGTGGTGTTGTTCAGGGCACCACAAGGGTGATGTTGGTGGTCTGGAGGGTGAAATTATGCTCTTTTCTCATGCACTATAATCACGTGGTGTTGTACAGGGCACCACAAGGGTGATGTTGGGGGTCTGGAGGGTGAAGTATTGCTCTTTTCTCATGCACGATAATCACGTGGTGTTGTTCAGGGCACCACAAGGGTGATGTTGGTGGTCTGGAGGGTGAAATTCCGCTCTTTTCTCATGCACGATAATCACGTGGTGTTGTACAGGGCACCACAAGGGTGATGTTGGTGGTCTGGAGGGTGAAATTATGCTCTTTTCTCACCGACGATAATATCGTAGTGTCGTACAGGGCACCACAAGGGTGATGTTGGGGGTCTGGAGGGTGAAGTATTGCTCTTTCCTCATGGACGATAATCACGTGGTGTTGTTCAGGGCACCACAAGGGTGATGTTGGTGGTCTGGAGGGTGAAATTATGCTCTTTTCTCATGGACGATAATCACGTGGTGTTGTTCAGGGCAACACAAGGGTGATGTTGAGGGTCTGGTGGTTGAAATTAGGCTCTTTCCTCATTGACGATAATCACGCGGTGTTGTACAGGGCACCACAAGTGTGATGTTGAGGGTCTGGATGGTGATATTATGCTCTTTTCTCATGCACGATAATCACGTAGTGTTGTACAGGGCACCACAAGGGTGATTTTGGGGTTTGGAGGTCGAAATTATGCTCTTTTCTCATGCACGATAATCACGTGGTGTTGTACAGGGCACCACAAGGGTGATGTTGGTGGTCTGGAGGGTGAAATTATGCTCTTTTCTCACCGACGATAATATCGTAGTGTCGTACAGGGCACCACAAGGGTGATGTTGGGGGTCTGGAGGTTGAAGTATTGCTCTTTTCTCATGGACGATAATCACGTGGTGTTGTTCAGGGCACCACAAGGGTGATGTTGGTGGTCTGGAGGGTGAAATTATGCTCTTTTCTCATGGACGATAATCACGTGGTGTTGTTCAGGGCACCACAAGGGTGATGTTGGTGGTCTGAAGGGTGAAATTATGCTCTTTCCTCATGCACGATTATCACGTGGTTTTGTACAGGGAAACACAAGGGTGATGTTGAGGGTCTGGTGGTTGAAATTAGGCTCTTTCCTCATTGACGATAAACACGCGGTGTCGTACAGGGCACCACAAGTGTGATGTTGAGGGTCTGGATGGTGATATTATGCTCTTTTCTCATGCACGATAATCACGTAGTGTTGTACAGGGCACCTCAAGGGTGATGTTGAGGGTCTGGAGAGTTAAATTATGTTTTTTTCACACCGTCGATAATCACGTGGTGTTGTACAGGGCACCACAAGGGTGATGTTGAGGGTCTGGAGGGTGAAATTATGCTCTTTTCTCACCGACGATAATCACTTGGTGTTGTGCAGGGCACCACAAGGGTGATGTTGAGGGTCTGGAGAGTGAAATTATGCTCTTTTCTCACCGACGATAATCGCGTGATGCTGTACAGGTCATCACAAGGGTGATTTGAGGGTCTGGAGGGTGAAATTATGCTCTTTTCTCACCGACGATAATCGCGTGATGCTTTACAGGGCACCACATGGGTGATTTTGAGGGTCTGGATGGTGAGATTAGGCTCTTTTCTCACCGACGATAATCACGTGGTGTTGTACAGGTCATCACAAGGGTGATTTGAGGGGCTGGTGGGTGAAATTATGCTCTTTTCTCACCGACGATAATCGCGTGATGCTTTACAGGGCACCACATGGGTGATTTTGAGGGTCTGGATGGTGAGATTAGGCTCTTTTCTCACCGACGATAATCGCGTGATGTTTTACAGGGCACCACAAGGGTGATGTTGAGGGTCTGGAGGGTAAAATTATGCTCTTTCCTCACCGAAGATAATCGCGTGATGTTGTACAGGGCACCACAAGGGTGATGTTGAGGGTCTGGAGGGTGATATTATGCTCTTTTCTCATCGACGATAATCACTTGGTGTTGTACAGGACACCACAAGGGTGATGTTGAGGGGTCTGGAGAGTGAAATTATGCTCTTTTCTCACCGACGATAATCACGTGGTGTTGTACAGGGCACCACAAGGGTGATGATGAGGGTCTGGAGGTTCAAATTATGCTCTTTTCTCATCGACGATAATCACTTGGTGTTGTACAGGACACCACAAGGGTGATGTTGAGGGGTCTGGAGAGTGAAATTATGCTCTTTTCTCACCGACGATAATCACGTGGTGTTGTACAGGGCACCACAAGGGTGATGATGAGGGTCTGGAGGTTCAAATTATGCTCTTTCCTCACCGACGATAATCACCTGGTGTTGTTCAGGGCACCACAAGGGTGATGTTGAGGGTCTGGAGGTTGAAATTATGCTCTTTTCTCGCCGACGATAATCACGTGGTGTTGTACAGGGCACCACAAGGGTGATGTTGAGGGTCTGGAGGGTGAAATTATGCTCTTTTCTCACCGACGATAATCACGTGGTGTTGTACGGGGCACCACAAGGGTGATGTTGAGGGTCTGGAGGTTCAAATTATGCTCTTTTCTACCGACCATAATCACCTGGTGTTGTACAGGGCACCACAAGTGTGATGTTGAGAGTCTGGAGGGTGAAATTATGATCTTTTCTCATGGACGATAATCACCTGGTGTTGTACAGGGCACCACAAGGGTGATGTTGAGGGTCTGGAGGGTGAAATCATGCTCTTTTCTCATCGACGACAATCACGTGGTATTGTACAGGGCACCACAAGGGTGATGTTGAGGGTCTGGAGTGTGAAATTATGCTCTTTTCGTATTGACAATAATCACGTGGTTTTGTACAGGGCTCCACAAGGTTGATGTTGAGGGTCTGGAGGGTGAAATTATGCTCTTTTCTCATTGACGATAATCACCTGGTGTTGTACAGGGCACCACAAGGGTGATCTTGATGGTCCTGCGGTTGAAATTATGCTCTTCTCTCATTGACTATAATCACGTGGTGTTGTACAGGGCACCACTAGGGTGATGTTGAGGGTCTGGAGGGTGAAATTATGCTCTTTTCTCACCGACGATAATCGCGTGGTGTTGTACAGGGCACCACAAGGGTGATGTTGAGGGTCTGGAGAGTGAAATTATGCTCTTTTCTCACCGACGATAATCGCGTGGTGTTGTACAGGGCACCACTAGGGTGATGTTGAAGGTCTGGAGGGTGAAATTATGCTCCTTTCTCATTGACGATAATCGCGTGGTGTTGTACAGGGCACCACTAGGGTGATGTTGAAGGTCCGGAGGGTGAAATTATGCTCCTTTCTCATTGACGATAATCGCGTGGTGTTGTACAGGGCACCACTAGGGTGATGTTGAAGGTCTGGAGGGTGAAATTATGCTCCTTTCTCATTGACGATAATCGCGTGGTGTTGTACAGGGCACCACAAAGGTGATGTTGAGGGTCTGGAGAGTGAAATTATGCTCTTTTCTCACCGACGATAATCGCGTGGTGTTGTACAGGGCACCACAAGGGTGATGTTGAGGGTCTGGAGGGTGAAATTATGCTTTTTTCTCACCGACGATAATCGCGTGGTGTTGTAGGGCCTACAGGGCACCACTAGGGTGATGTTGAAGGTCTGGAGGGTGGAATTATGCTCCTTTCTCATTGACGATAATCGCGTGGTGTTGTACAGGGCACCACTAGGGTGATGTTGAAGGTCTGGAGGGTGAAATTATGCTCCTTTCTCATTGACGATAATCGCGTGGTGTTGTACAGGGCACCACGAGGGTGATGTTGAGGGTCTGGAGGGTGAAATTATGCTCTTTTCTCACCAACGATAATCACGTGGTTTTGTGCAGGGCACCAAAAGGGTGATGTTGAGGGTCTGGAGGGTGAAATAATGCTCTTTTCTCATGCACGATAATCACGTAGTGTTGTACAGGGCTCCACAAGGGTGATGTTGAGAGTCCGGAGGGTGAAATTATGCTCTTTCCTCACCGACGATAATTACGTGGTTTTGACAGGGCACCACAAGGGTGATGTTGAGGGTCTGGAGGGTGAAATTATGCTCTTTTCTCATGGAACATAATCACGTGGTGTTGTACAGGGCTCCACAAGGATGATGTTGAGGGTCTGGAAGGTGAAATCATGCTTTTTTCTCAACGACGATAATCACGTGGTGTTGTACAGGGCACCACAAGGGTGATGTGGAGGGTCTGGAGGGTGAAATTGTGCTCTTTTCTCATGGACGATAGTCGCGTGGTGTTGTACAGGGCACCACAAGGGTGATGTTGAGAGTCCGGAGGGTGAAATTATGCTCTTTTCGCACCGACGATAATCGCGTGGTGTTGTACAGGGCACCACAAGGGTGATGTGGAGGTTCTGAAGGGTGAAATTATGCTCTTTTCTCATGGACGATTATCACGTGGTTCTGTACAGGGCAACACAAGGGTGATGTTGAGGGTCTGGTGGTTGAAATTAGGCTCTTTCCTCATTGACGATAATCACGCGGTGTTATACAGGGCACCACAAGTGTGATGTTGAGGGTCTGGATGGTGATATTATGCTCTTTTCTCATGCACGATAATCACGTAGTGTTGTACAGGGCACCACAAGGGTGATGTTGGGGTTTGGAGGTCGAAATTATGCTCTTTTCTCATGCACGATAATCACGTGGTGTTGTACAGGGCACCATAAGGGTGATGTTGAGGTTCTGGAGGTTGGAATTATGCTCTTTTCTCACCGACGATAATCACGTGGTGTTGTACAGGGCACCACAAGGGTGATGTGGAGGGTCTGGAGGGTGAAATTATGCTCTTTTCTCATCGACGATAATCACGTGGTGTTGTACGGGGCACCACAAGGGTGATGTTGAGGGTCTGAAGGGTGAATATATGCTCTTTTCTCATGCACGATAATCACGTGGTGTTGTACAGGGCACTACTAGGGTGATGTTGAGGGTCTGGAGGGTTTAATTATGCTCTTTTCTCATTGACGATAATCACGTGGTGCTGTACAGGGCACCACGAGGGTGATGTTGAGGGTCTGGAGGGTTAAATTTTGCTCTTTTCTCGTGGACGATAATCACGTGGTGTTGAACAGTGCCCCACAAGGGTGGTGTTGAGGGTCTGGAGGGTGAAATTATGCTCTTTTCTCATGGACGATAATCACTTGGTGTTGGATAGGGCACCACAAGTGTGATGTTGAGGGTCTGGAGGGTGAAATTATGCTCTTTTCTCATGGACGATAATCACGTGGTGTTGGAGAGGGCACCACAAGAGTGATGTTGAGGGTGTGGAGGGTGAAATTATGCTCTTTTCTCATGGACGATAATCACGTGGTGTTGGATAGGGCACCACAAGTGTGATGTTGATGGTATGGAGGGTGAAATTATGCTCTTTTTCTCATGGACGATGATCACGTGGTGTTGGAGAGTGCACCACAAGGGTGATGTTGAGGGTCTGAAGGGTGGATATATGCTCTTTTCTCATGGACGACAATCACGTTGTGTTGTACAGGGCACCACAAGGGTGATGTTGAGGGTCTGGAGGGTGAAATCATGCTTTTTTCTCATCGACGACAATCACGTGGTATTGTACAGGGCACCACAAGGGTGATGTTGAGGGTCTGGAGTGTGAAATTATGCTCTTTTCGTATTGACAATAATCACGTGGTGTTGTACAGGGCTCCACAAGGTTGATGTTGAGGGTCTGGAGGGTTAAATTATGCTCTTTTCTCATTGACGATAATCACCTGGTGTTGTACAGGGCACCACAAGGGTGATCTTGATGGTCCTGCGGTTGAAATTATGCTCTTCTCTCATTGACTATAATCACGTGGTGTTGTACAGGGCACCACAAGGGTGATGTTGAGGGTCTGGAGAGTGAAATTATGCTCTTTTCTCACCGACGATAATCGCGTGGTGTTGTACAGGGCACCACTAGGGTGATGTTGAAGGTCTGGAGGGTGAAATTATGCTCCTTTCTCATTGACGATAATCGCGTGGTGTTGTACAGGGCACCACTAGGGTGATGTTGAAGGTCCGGAGGGTGAAATTATGCTCCTTTCTCATTGACGATAATCGCGTGGTGTTGTACAGGGCACCACTAGGGTGATGTTGAAGGTCTGGAGGGTGAAATTATGCTCCTTTCTCATTGACGATAATCGCGTGGTGTTGTACAGGGCACCACAAAGGTGATGTTGAGGGTCTGGAGAGTGAAATTATGCTCTTTTCTCACCGACGATAATCGCGTGGTGTTGTACAGGGCACCACAAGGGTGATGTTGAGGGTCTGGAGGGTGAAATTATGCTTTTTTCTCACCGACGATAATCGCGTGGTGTTGTAGGGCCTACAGGGCACCACTAGGGTGATGTTGAAGGTCTGGAGGGTGGAATTATGCTCCTTTCTCATTGACGATAATCGCGTGGTGTTGTACAGGGCACCACTAGGGTGATGTTGAAGGTCCGGAGGGTGAAATTATGCTCCTTTCTCATTGACGATAATCGCGTGGTGTTGTACAGGGCACCACGAGGGTGATGTTGAGGGTCTGGAGGGTGAAATTATGCTCTTTTCTCACCAACGATAATCACGTGGTTTTGTGCAGGGCACCAAAAGGGTGATGTTGAGGGTCTGGAGGGTGAAATAATGCTCTTTTCTCATGCACGATAATCACGTAGTGTTGTACAGGGCTCCACAAGGGTGATGTTGAGAGTCCGGAGGGTGAAATTATGCTCTTTCCTCACCGACGATAATTACGTGGTTTTGACAGGGCACCACAAGGGTGATGTTGAGGGTCTGGAGGGTGAAATTATGCTCTTTTCTCATGGAACATAATCACGTGGTGTTGTACAGGGCTCCACAAGGATGATGTTGAGGGTCTGGAAGGTGAAATCATGCTTTTTTCTCAACGACGATAATCACGTGGTGTTGTACAGGGCACCACAAGGGTGATGTGGAGGGTCTGGAGGGTGAAATTGTGCTCTTTTCTCATGGACGATAGTCGCGTGGTGTTGTACAGGGCACCACAAGGGTGATGTTGAGAGTCCGGAGGGTGAAATTATGCTCTTTTCGCACCGACGATAATCGCGTGGTGTTGTACAGGGCACCACAAGGGTGATGTGGAGGTTCTGAAGGGTGAAATTATGCTCTTTTCTCATGGACGATTATCACGTGGTTCTGTACAGGGCAACACAAGGGTGATGTTGAGGGTCTGGTGGTTGAAATTAGGCTCTTTCCTCATTGACGATAATCACGCGGTGTTATACAGGGCACCACAAGTGTGATGTTGAGGGTCTGGATGGTGATATTATGCTCTTTTCTCATGCACGATAATCACGTAGTGTTGTACAGGGCACCACAAGGGTGATGTTGGGGTTTGGAGGTCGAAATTATGCTCTTTTCTCATGCACGATAATCACGTGGTGTTGTACAGGGCACCATAAGGGTGATGTTGAGGTTCTGGAGGTTGGAATTATGCTCTTTTCTCACCGACGATAATCACGTGGTGTTGTACAGGGCACCACAAGGGTGATGTGGAGGGTCTGGAGGGTGAAATTATGCTCTTTTCTCATCGACGATAATCACGTGGTGTTGTACGGGGCACCACAAGGGTGATGTTGAGGGTCTGAAGGGTGAATATATGCTCTTTTCTCATGAACGATAATCACGTGGTGTTGTACAGGGCACTACTAGGGTGATGTTGAGGGTCTGGAGGGTTTAATTATGCTCTTTTCTCATTGACGATAATCACGTGGTGCTGTACAGGGCACCACGAGGGTGATGTTGAGGGTCTGGAGGGTTAAATTTTGCTCTTTTCTCGTGGACGATAATCACGTGGTGTTGAACAGTGCCCCACAAGGGTGGTGTTGAGGGTCTGGAGGGTGAAATTATGCTCTTTTCTCATGGACGATAATCACTTGGTGTTGGATAGGGCACCACAAGTGTGATGTTGAGGGTCTGGAGGGTGAAATTATGCTCTTTTCTCATGGACGATAATCACGTGGTGTTGGAGAGGGCACCACAAGAGTGATGTTGAGGGTGTGGAGGGTGAAATTATGCTCTTTTCTCATGGACGATAATCACGTGGTGTTGGATAGGGCACCACAAGTGTGATGTTGATGGTATGGAGGGTGAAATTATGCTCTTTTTCTCATGGACGATGATCACGTGGTGTTGGAGAGTGCACCACAAGGGTGATGTTGAGGGTCTGAAGGGTGGATATATGCTCTTTTCTCATGGACGACAATCACGTTGTGTTGTACAGGGCATCACAAGGGTGATGTTGAGGGTCTGGAGGGTGAAATCATGCTTTTTTCTCATCGACGACAATCACGTGGTATTGTACAGGGCACCACAAGGGTGATGTTGAGGGTCTGGAGTGTGAAATTATGCTCTTTTCGTATTGACAATAATCACGTGGTGTTGTACAGGGCTCCACAAGGTTGATGTTGAGGGTCTGGAGGGTGAAATTATGCTCTTTTCTCATTGACGATAATCACCTGGTGTTGTACAGGGCACCACAAGGGTGATCTTGATGGTCCTGCGGTTGAAATTATGCTCTTCTCTCATTGACTATAATCACGTGGTGTTGTACAGGGCACCACTAGGGTGATGTTGAGGGTCTGGAGGGTGAAATTATGCTCTTTTCTCACCGACGATAATCGCGTGGTGTTGTACAGGGCACCACAAGGGTGATGTTGAAGGTCCGGAGGGTGAAATTATGCTCCTTTCTCATTGACGATAATCGCGTGGTGTTGTACAGGGCACCACTAGGGTGATGTTGAAGGTCTGGAGGGTGAAATTATGCTCCTTTCTCATTGACGATAATCGCGTGGTGTTGTACAGGGCACCACAAGGGTGATGTTGAGGGTCTGGAGAGTGAAATTATGCTCTTTTCTCACCGACGATAATCGCGTGGTGTTGTACAGGGCACCACAAGGGTGATGTTGAGGGTCTGGAGGGTGAAATTATGCTTTTTTCTCACCGACGATAATCGCGTGGTGTTGTACAGGGCACCACTAGGGTGATGTTGAAGGTCTGGAGGGTGAAATTATGCTCCTTTCTCATTGACGATAATCGCGTGGTGTTGTACAGGGCACCACGAGGGTGATGTTGAGGGTCTGGAGGGTGAAATTATGCTCTTTTCTCACCAACGATAATCACGTGGTTTTGTGCAGGGCACCAAAAGGGTGATGTTGAGGGTCTGGAGGGTGAAATAATGCTCTTTTCTCATGCACGATAATCACGTAGTGTTGTACAGGGCACCACAAGGGTGATGTTGAGAGTCCGGAGGGTGAAATTATGCTCTTTCCTCACCGACGATAATTACGTGGTTTTGACAGGGCACCACAAGGGTGATGTTGAGGGTCTGGAGGGTGAAATTATGCTCTTTTCTCATGGAACATAATCACGTGGTGTTGTACAGGGCTCCACAAGGATGATGTTGAGGGTCTGGAAGGTGAAATCATGCTTTTTTCTCAACGACGATAATCACGTGGTGTTGTACAGGGCACCACAAGGGTGATGTGGAGGGTCTGGAGGGTGAAATTGTGCTCTTTTCTCATGGACGATAGTCGCGTGGTGTTGTACAGGGCACCACAAGGGTGATGTTGAGAGTCCGGAGGGTGAAATTATGCTCTTTTCGCACCGACGATAATCGCGTGGTGTTGTACAGGGCACCACAAGGGTGATGTGGAGGTTCTGAAGGGTGAAATTATGCTCTTTTCTCATGGACGATTATCACGTGGTTCTGTACAGGGCAACACAAGGGTGATGTTGAGGGTCTGGTGGTTGAAATTAGGCTCTTTCCTCATTGACGATAATCACGCGGTGTTATACAGGGCACCACAAGTGTGATGTTGAGGGTCTGGATGGTGATATTATGCTCTTTTCTCATGCACGATGATCACGTAGTGTTGTACAGGGCACCACAAGGGTGATGTTGGGGTTTGGAGGTCGAAATTATGCTCTTTTCTCATGCACGATAATCACGTGGTGTTGTACAGGGCACCATAAGGGTGATGTTGAGGTTCTGGAGGTTGGAATTATGCTCTTTTCTCACCGACGATAATCACGTGGTGTTGTACAGGGCACCACAAGGGTGATGTGGAGGGTCTGGAGGGTGAAATTATGCTCTTTTCTCATCGACGATAATCACGTGGTGTTGTACGGTGCACCACAAGGGTGATGTTGAGGGTCTGAAGGGTGAATATATGCTCTTTTCTCATGCACGATAATCACGTGGTGTTGTACAGGGCACTACTAGGGTGATGTTGAGGGTCTGGAGGGTTTAATTATGCTCTTTTCTCATTGACGATAATCACGTGGTGCTGTACAGGGCACCACGAGGGTGATGTTGAGGGTCTGGAGGGTTAAATTTTGCTCTTTTCTCGTGGACGATAATCACGTGGTGTTGAACAGTGCCCCACAAGGGTGGTGTTGAGGGTCTGGAGGGTGAAATTATGCTCTTTTCTCATGGACGATAATCACTTGGTGTTGGATAGGGCACCACAAGTGTGATGTTGAGGGTCTGGAGGGTGAAATTATGCTCTTTTCTCATGGACGATAATCACGTGGTGTTGGAGAGGGCACCACAAGAGTGATGTTGAGGGTGTGGAGGGTGAAATTATGCTCTTTTCTCATGGACGATAATCACGTGGTGTTGGAGAGGGCACCACAAGTGTGATGTTGAGGGTATGGAGGGTGAAATTATGCTCTTTCTCTCATGGACGATGATCACGTTGTGTTGGAGAGTGCACCACAAGGGTGATGTTGAGGGTCTGAAGGGTGGATATATGCTCTTTTCTCATGGACGACAATCACGTTGTGTTGTACAGGGCACCACAAGGGTGATGTTGAGGGTACGAAGGGTGAAATTTTGCTCTTTTCTCCTTGACGATAATCACGTGGTGTCTCACAGGGCACCACAAAGGTGATGTTGGGGGTCTGGAGGGTGAAATTGTGCTTTTTTCTCATGGACGATAATCCCGTGGTGTTGTACAGGACACCACAAGGGTGATGTTGAGGGTATGGAGATTGAAAGTATGCTCTTTTCTCATTGACGATAATCACGTGGTGTTGTACAGGGCACCACAAGGGTGTTGTTGAGGGTCTGGAGGGTTAAATTATTCTCCTTCCTCATGGACGATAATCCCGTGGTGTTGTACAGGGCACCACAAGGGTGATGTTGAGGGTATGGAGGTTGAAATTAGGCTCTTTTCTTATTGACGATAATCACGTGGTGTTGTACAGGGCACCACAAGGGTGAGGTTGAGGGTCTGGAGGGTTAAATTATGCTTTTTTCACACCGACGATAATCACGTGGTGTTGTACAGGACACCACAAGGGTTATGTTGAGGTTCTGGATGGTGAAATTATGCTCTTTTCTCATTACCCATAATCACGTGGTGTTGTACAGGGCACCACAAGGGTGATGTTGGGTGTCCGGAGGGTAGAATCATGCTCTTTTCTCACCGACGATAATCACGTGGTGTTGTACAGGGCACCACAAGGGTGATGTTGAGGGTCTGGAGGTAGAAATTATGCTCTTTTCTAATTGACGATAATCACTTGGTGTTGTACAGGGCACCACAAGGGTGATGTTGAGGGTCTGGAGGGTGGAATTATGCTCTTATCTCATGAACGATAATCACGTGGTGTTGTACAGGGCACCACAAGGGTGATGTTGGGGGTCTGGAGGGTGAAATTATGCTCTTTTCACACCGACGATAATCACGTGGTGTTGTACAGGGCACCACATGGGTTATGTTGAGGTCCTGGATGGTGAAATTATGCTCTTTTTTCATTACCCATAATCACGTGGTGTTGTACAGGGCACCACGATGGTGATGTTGGGTGTCCGGAGGGTAGAATCATGCTCTTTTCTCACCGACGATAATCACGTGTTGTTGTACAGGGCACCACAAGGGTGATGTTGAGGGTCTGGAGGTAGAAATTATGCTCTTTTCTAATTGACGATAATCACGTGGTGTTGTACAGGGCACCACAAGGGTGATGTTGAGGGTCTGGAGGGTGGAATTATGCTCTTATCTCATGAACGATAATCACGCGGTGTTGTACAGGGCACCACAAGGGTGATGTTGGGGGTCTGGAGGGTGAAATTATGCTCTTTTCTCATTAACCATAATCACGTGGTGTTGTACAGGGCACCACAAGTGTGATGTTGGGGCCTGGAGGTTAGAATTATGCTCCTTTCTCACCGACGATAATCACGTGGTGTTGTACAGGGCACCACAAGGGTGATGTTGAGGGTCAAGAGGGTCAAATTATGCTCTTTTCTCGTGGACGATAATCACGTGGTGTTGTACAGGGCACCACAAGGGTGATGTTGATGGTCGGGAGACTGAAATTATGCTCTTTTCTCATAGGCGATAATCGCGTGGTGTTGTACAGGGCACCATGAGGGTGATGTTGATGGTCGGGAGGGTGAAATTATGCTCTTTTCTCATAGGCGATAATCGCGTGGTGTTGTACAGGGCACCATGAGGGTGATGTTGAGGGTGTGGAGGGTGAAATCATGCTCTTTTCTCATTAACCATATGACGTGGTGTTGTACAGGGCACCACAAGTGTGATGTTGGGGGTCTGGAGGTTAGAATTATGCTCCTTTCTCACCGACGATAATCACGTGGTGTTGTACAGGGCACCACAAGGGTGATGTTGACGGTCCGGAGGGTGACATTATGCTCTTTTTCTCATGGACGATAATCACGTGGTGTTGTACAGGGCACCACAAGGGTTATGTTGAGGGTCTGGAGGTTGAAATTATGCTCTTTTCTCACCGACGATAATCACGTGGTGTTGTACAGGGCACCACAAGGGCGATGTTGAGGGTCTGGAGGTTGAAATCACGCTCTGTTCTCATGGACGATAATCGCGTGGTGTTGTACAGGGCACCACAAGGGTTATGTTGAGGGTCTGGAGGGTGAAATTATGCTCTTTTCTCACCGACGATAATCACGTGGTGTTGTACAGGGCACCACAAGGGTGATGTTGAGGGTCTGGGGGCTGAAATTATGCTCTCTTCTCACAGACGCGTGATATATATATATATATATATATATATATATATATATATATATATATATATATATATATATATATATATATATATATATATATATATATATATATATATATATATATATATATATATATATATATATATATATATATATACATATATATATATATATATATATATATATATAATATATATATATATATATATATATATATATATATATATATATATATATATATATATATATATATATATATATATATATATATATATATATATATATATATATATATATATATATATATATATATATATATATATATATATATATATATATATATATATATATATATATATATATATATATATATATATATATATATATATATATATATATATATATATATATATATATATATATATATATATATATATATATATATATATATATATATATATATATATATATATATATATATATATATATATATATATATATATATATATATATATATATATATATATATATATATATATATATATATATATATATATATATATATATATATATATATATATATATATATATATATATATATATATATATATATATATATATATATATATATATATATATATATATATATATATATATATATATATATATATATATATATATATATATATATATATATATATATATATATATATATATATATATATATATATATATATATATATATATATATATATATATATATATATATATATATATATATATATATATATATATATATATATATATATATATATATATATATATATATATATATATATATATATATATATATATATATATATATATATATATATATATATATATATATATATATATATATATATATATATATATATATATATATATATATATATATATATATATATATATATATATATATATATATATATATATATATATATATATATATATATATATATATATATATATATATATATATATATATATATATATATATATATATATATATATATATATATATATATATATATATATATATATATATATATATATATATTTATATGCACAAACAACCCTGGATGATTCAATACCTATGTTTTGCTGGAGAATAATGTACAAACAAGCCTGAATAGATGAGCCCTTGGTAACTAAGTGACCACTCTAAAACTGAAGTCAATGTTCGGCACGAGTTTGATTCCCTCATTCATAAGGTTTTTGTTAACGTCTCTCCATCTGTCACTTCATAATTCCACTATCACTTGCTCATTCGTACCCCCATATAACCCAGCCACTGGTGGTGTCCCTGAGCAAACAATAATCACTGATAATGTAAATATTAGGAGTGTCGGCGGGTACCTGGCTACCCGGGTCGGTTACGGGTATTCCACTACCCGACTCCAATATTCCTCACTCGGGTACCCGCCGCTTTTCACAACGCGAGCTTTTGATCTTCAGTTGCTCTGCCAGATAACTTTTAAACAAAGCGTGCCTGTGTGGCGGGAAAAACTAAAGAATTTAGTCCTCCTCTACTTCTCTCTAGACCATAGATATCACCAGTCGCATCTAGCTCGCACGTGCTGCCCCCCCCCCCCCTCCCATCCAACACTCTAGCACTCGTGGTGACCACAGTTCTAACACTTCTGCATACCGCTTAAACACATGGCCCTCTGTTTACATAAAAGAGGGACATGCCACATTCACTCAAGTTGACCCAACCAATGTTTTTGGGTAGATTATGTTGTGCTGAGAGGGTCAGTGATATGATATGAGCAGACTGCTTATAGATGCAACATTAATAATGGTAACGTATATAAGACGGTGAAATACATTTTAATGAAAAGTAGATTTTAAGCATAGATAAGATGTAAAAACATTTGATTACCCGGGTAATGATGACGGGTACCCGACTCATAAAATTGCTACCTGCCGACATCCCTAGTAACGATACTTGTTTGGTTTTGTTATTGTATCAACAGGTATGACCTGGTACGAGGAATAACGACCCGCAGTAACACCGAGCCGAGTGACTCGGGGCAAATGAAGACCTTCACCAATCAGCTTCTACATGCTAAGAGTAGTTGTGAGAAGAGGCTACATGCCTTGGGCTGGATGGGTTACCCTGTGGAAGAGGCGGTGGAGGCAAGCTCAGTTGTCGGTGGCGAGGTCAGTAGAAAATCAGAATCTCTATACAGTATAGTAGAACCTCTATCAATCGTTTTTCAAAGGACCAGGAAAATGTTACATATCTAACATGAGAGTAGGGTGGGATGAGATAGATGATAGAAACGGGTAAATGATGAATCTAAGAACGATGCATAAAGGTTTCACTATGTAGACAATCATATTATAGTAAACCCTCGTTAATCCAAACTTGGTTGATCCGAAATTTTACATATTCCGAACTTGAATTCAGTGCCCGGCTGAAGGTATAGGCATCACAATGTTAATTAATATGGTCAATCTGAATTCCAGCTAATTCGTAATTTGAACTAATGTTTTGACCCATCTATTGCTTTCACACTAGTTTCAGATTGGTCAATCCAAAATAGTTTGAAGATATTCCTTGAAATGATAATTATTTTCCTAATTTAAATGCTCTTACATTTCATGCAAAAACAGGCGTTTATATTTCTCTCACGTTAGCCACCAATCAACTGGCGTGAGCGTCCGCTACTCGTTTATAGCCGGTATCATTGACTCGACCTAAGAATAGTTTTGAGATGTCAAAACAAAAACATAATAAACTGACTCGCAAAAAAGTGGCGCTATTGCGAGAAATGGATAAGAGGGAATTGCTCAAAGGTTAACTTGCAATTAAATATGAAATACCGAATTCCACATTGTCGACAATTTTGGAAAATGAGGAAGAGCTAGATCGAATTTCATTAAGGGCAGCGCGTCTGATAAAAAAAAGAGTCTTCGTGAAGCTGCATAAATCTGTAGTTGGGATAAAATTTGGCAGGCATAGTGATCAACTGATCATAAATATCAACCTGGTGGTGGACACCATTTTACCAAAACTATCAATCTGAGTGTTCCATTTGTATGCCTAACGTATTGAGGGTATCGTAGTGTTGTAACGCTATACATAACACTATGTTACAAAAATAATAGATGAAGAACATCTATAAGACTGAAGTAACCAAATTTCTACTGGAAAACAGTTTTTATAATAATGACAAATTTCTACAGAAAAAATGGAACTGATTATTGTGTAGTGCAACTTATTGTACACCCCTGTCACTCTGAGGACATTTTCATTTTTGACTACTTGTAAGCAAGCCCTAAGCAGGCCCTGAGCTAACATGAACACATTCTTTGTGAATATTGCAATTGTTTTACTTATGCAATCTCTCAAAACCTTGATGTAAGTTTTGTTTCATAACCTCTACAAATGTATACTGGTGAAATGAGAGACTAATGAAAACTGAACTAAATTAAACCACAGTGCCACTTTTCAAATTGTAAATGTCATGAAAATAAAAAGTAGAAGCTCTGTTTATATCATATATCATAACTGTTCATTTTTCAATCAAGAGTAATTTTGCAAATATTTATTCTAATTGTTTCAATATTTGTTTCTGTCTTCTTTGTTAACAAAATAGATAAACTTATTTTACTTATTTTATTATTTGCTTCATAGCCAACTTTTGTTAAATAATCATAAGTTATGTTGCCCGCACACAAGAATCCGTTCTTATGCGGGCTTCTTATTATTAATCAACCTATTTCGCACTTATGGCAGTTCTTCTTTATTTTTCTTATTTTACCGTTATATTCGTATTGAATTTATTTGTTATTATCCCCATGTGTTTGTTATTCTATTTCATATTTGTCATGTGATTGTTTAATGAGAATAAAAAAACATGTTGATATTGAAAAAATTGAAATTGATATGTCTGTATTCTGTAACTATCACCAATTGATTCTAATTCCATGTTTTCGATGTTCAGCCGATACCTATCTTACTCGTATTGAACAGCATCCAGGGGCAGAAGTATTTCCGTGACTACCTGAAGAGCGTTGACAGTCCCGACCTGGTCGGTTGTTGGACAGCTTGCGAGAAGCTGCGTCAGTCTCACAGCTTCAACTGGCACGTACTCGGTGCAGAGATTTACTACACTTACATTAACGCACCTAGTGCAACCATCAAACCAGATAAGGTATGTCTCGACTTTAATTTAGTTTATTCCAAAAATGAACTGAATGAACTGAAATCATGAAAGATGAACATTCATCTTTCGCCGTATTATATTTATATGTAGGCCTATACAGTAGAACATCGTTTATACGTCTTCAAGGGGACTGAGGAAAAGAATCGTATAAACGCATAATCGTATAAATGATTGTATAATGAATAATATAAATAGGCCTATAACAAAAATGCATATTTCATGTATTATATTTAAATATATAGGCCTATATATATATATATCTATTAGAGTTGCCGTTCGATATGAAAACTCATCAATTATCGTTTACTTAACATCGGTTATTAATCGTATTATATCGATATTTTTTCTCCCAATCGATAATCGTATTGAATGTCAAAATATCGTATCGCATCGGAATTATTGTGTTACAAATTTCGGTCAGAAGCAGCTGTGTTGATTGATTCATTGACAAGTGGTTGACCTTGGACTACGTGCGGGACTTTGGTCCTGGCAGGGAGGGGTAGAAAGATAATGGGATAGAGGAAGAGGCAGATTTCTGACATGTAAAAAAGTACAAGTAACAACATACATCTGGAATTCATTATTTATCTAATTATAGAATACCGTATAGTCCCGAATTTAATCCGAGGGTTTTCCTCGAAATTCCAAGCCCAAAGTCACCCTCGGCCTATATGCGAATCTCAGCCTAAGCCTATAATCGGTCAAAAATACTTGTTTTGCTCATTTTAATTGGGCGTAAGCTTACTACATCCCCACACTCATAATAACGGAATCGACTAGAAACTGAGAGATATTCCACTAAAATCACGTTTAATAAATGTTTTATCATGAAGAAGCATCATTTTCTCAATTTCCATCATTTTTATTTGACGCGCAATAATAAAGATAGCACGCGTCTAGCTGTTTGCTGCATGGTGTGTCTTCCTACTACGCGCTACTCTGACGCGGTCTGATCTTGACAAGCACGAGACTGTTTAGCGTGAAAAACACACTCGAAACCGGCAATCAATTGATGCCTCTCTCAACAGTTTGTCACAAGTCGTTTCGTTGTCGCATAGCCGGGCTCATATTTATATACTTGATACGGTACCCTTTATAGGTTAAAATGCTAAAACCCAACCGCGGGATAGGCCCAAGTCTATATTTTTGTCTCTTGGCATATCAACTCTGACGTCATTGCAAACAGCGTTTCTCATTGGCTTTCGAGTGTCCAATAGAAAACAAGAACTTTTGCGCCACATACACTGATTGGAGCAATTACATAAAGGGTAAAATAGTAAGTTTGAAAAGGAAAGAATGTTCATTTAAAATAATCATTCAATAATTCATTCATTCAATAATCAATTCATATATATATATTATATATATTATATATATTATATATATTATATTATATATATTATATATATTATTATTATATATTTCATATATATATATATATATATATATATATTTCAATAATCATTCATTTAATAATAATTGAAAATAATCATATTGATATCGTATCGCCGAGATTAAATCGATTATCGTATCGTTTGAAAAAATATCGATCTAAATCGATGTATCAATTATTGTTGGCAACCCTAGTATTAATATCAATTTTGTGATTTGGAGTGAATTAGAAACAGTTTCGAAGACAAAGGAAATACTAAAGCTGTAGTTCAAAATCTCGATTTATACTAATTATAATTATACAATAATCTAATCTATTCTCTGTATATTTGCATTCTTCATAATATTAGGGTTATTAGTTCCCCTCTTCCTGAACTAATTACCCTACCTTTTATTTGATGCTATTTATTGTTTACCAAATCCCACCCCGCTCCCCTGGCACACAGCAGCGGACGTCACAGACACGTTGAGCAATCCTATTTTCTTTTGTTCTTTCCAGACTGTATGCAAAAGAATGGAAACATTCCTATTAGGTGATAGTTGCGGCCCAGAAGTATTTTATGAGCTTCAAGATTCATTATTCCAAACACTATCAGAGAAACTCTATCCATCATTCCTATTCACTGATCTCTATCAACAAATGCAAACTGCCTTGAACGTTATTTACAATGAAGAGGAAGATTCTGGTGAGTAGGGGCCAATCTGTAGTTGGTCTTGAAATTGAAGGTAATAACTCACAGTCAAGATGCATTGAGGGTTTGCATTGGCTTCCTGGTCTCGTAAGGTGGTTTCACTTGGCTGTCAATCTTGTTCGACCTCATGAGTACTGTCTGTGAACCTACCGATCGCTGCTCTACCTATAGTGTATGAACAATTAATAAAACAATATTGAACAATTTGAAACAAGTCTGTATTGCTAAAATATCGGCATTTCAGGTGACTTGTTGCTACAGTCGTCAGCGTAAACGTAATTTGGTTAAGCAAAGTTAGTTCCTTGTATCACTGCTAGATCACTAACGATCGGCAAGTTTGGACGGTAAATTGGGAGTTGAGTCACCGTTAGAGACTGGCAAACCAACGCAACCCTCAATGCATCTGGCTCGTAGTCTGAAGAAAAAGTTTGAGTTTGTTCAAAACCCCACTTCATATTATAGGAATAGACATACACAAAACTTATGTATTGATTCATTCAATGCCTACAAGTTGAAAAAAAAAGAATTCGAGTATTTTTTTTTTTTTTTTTTCTAATGGTCTGCATACCCCATCTAGCATGCGGCGTGACATCACAAAGGCGTTCACCACTCGTCCACTTGTACTGCTAACCCGCGTTATCCCATCTGACAGCTCAACTATTCCTTCTAAACAAGTTAGACGAATGTTTTGGGTATTTTTGGAGAGGGTAAGGACGGGGAGAGTTATTTCAAGATATAGGCATTTAAACACACATTTAAAAACACACTTGTCACTTGTTTACCCAACCACAAGTATCAATCAACTAACTGTCCTTCTTTGACTGCAGCTATAGCGGGCGGCCGACAGCCAGCTACGAACCCTTACGGAACGCTTCAGTGACGTAGCGCTTATTTAGCGCGAATCGCAGTAAAAAATTCAAAATAAGAATTTTTAATTTTTTTTATGTTACATGTGGTATTTTTACATCAATATCTATCGATAAAACAATAAGTATGTGTATCATGTTCCCGTACTTTAAGGATGTATTCATTCAGTAGTAGGTGTAGTAGTAGTAGTAGTAGTCAATCGGGCATAAACCTTGGTCGTGGTGATTGTTCTAATTGCTGTGTGCCGACTTGTCCGCTTGTGATGAGTAGCAGCTGCCATTATTTACAAAAAATGCTAACGCCATACTCTTTTATTGAAGAGTAGGCCTAGTTGTTCAAATTGAAAGTACTTATCGATGTATTGATCATATCGATAATGGAAACAATAATACAATTCTGAATGGACTTGAAATGGCAGAATATTTAGGGTAACCAATCGAAATCAAATATCAAGCCCACCTTTCCAGAAGCAGTACCCTAGCAGTATGCTGAGAGTTGTAGGAATCTGGAATATAGCATTCACATTACATTCTGGCAGTCCATGTTCATGTGACATGTAGCTTTGAGGTAGCAAACTACCAGAAAACAGGAGCAGCAAACTGTAGATCAACAACCACAGGATTATCCTTCAGTCTGAGGCAGCTTCACAACTTGACCGTTGGTTTCTCCAGTTAATTTCATATTTGAACACACTTTTTGAAAACAATTGTTCATACAATAGCATGCAGCTCCTAGTCTTTAAAACCATGCCTATTTCCACAAAATAGCTAAATGTGGCCAAATGCTCTGAAAATGCGATTTGGTGAAATAGTGTGAAAATTTGTGAATTAATCAAAATACCATGAAACATGAAGAAAACCAAAAATATATATCCTTTGTAAAATATTCATATTTGATATTCCATTTCATGAATACTAAATTCCTCCATCTCTGAACGTTGAAAAACCATCAAACTCTCCGTTTCAGCTGGAGACACGGTAATCGATGCAGCAAACAATGCCGAAGTCGAAGGCATGACCGACCAGTCCAACTATTCTCGTCGCAAGTTGTCCCAGCTGCAAGAGCGGCTGAAGAACAAGGTGCAAGCGTTACAGGCGCTCCGGACGTCGTTGAAGCCCGAGTCGAGGGTGCTGACGCAGCTGGAGGCCGAAGTGGAGGGGCTGGAGGGGGAGATGCGGCAGCTAGAGGCTCACGTGGTGAGAACCGAGGCGTGGGGCGAACACTTGGGACAGTGGAGGGCTGTGGTACAATCGGCAGAGGTGAGATACATAGTCTTTAGGGTTACCATATTGACACCACTTGATGGCAGAGATGCAAAATTACCGGTCACATTGAAATTGGTAATATTACCGGTAATAATACCGAGGGCGGTAATTTACCATATTTTTTTTCACCTTAACACGACAGGAAGCAGGGAAAATAGATATTAATCATGCACTCATGCTACAAGAATGTATAATTATTAACAACCATATGTTAATGACTTGGGAAGGTGAAGTTAGAGTAACTTTTGAGATATTCTTGTTTAAATTTGATATAATTAGTAGATGTTTATGTCAACGACTCAACAAGGATGACTTGCAAAGTTATCACGATATAAAATATCTGAGCAGCTGAGGGCTGCTTTGGAAGATATTTCTTCAATTATGCTTTGAAAATGGCCTTGGACTTGGACACATGCTTATTTTCAGCCAGCCCAGACACAGATTTTTTTTTTAAATTACTGAATTTTTCAATGTTACCAAAAAGAGGGTAATGTTACCAGTAATATTACCGTACCCCCAGGGCTTAATTTGTACACAAAAAGGAACCGGAACGCACCTAAAAGTGTCACCTCGAAAAAAATCTCATAAAAAAAATATATTGATATATCTTTCGTTCTTGATGAACTGTATTCAAGAGAATGTATTCGAACACCATCAGAAACTAATATTTGGCATCTGATGTTGTTCTAATGGTATACAAATCTTGAGATATTAATCTATATGTCTATATCGATTTCTTGAAATTTCCAAGTTTGTGTCCACGAAAAGAGAGAGGGTGAATAAGTATTTCAAGCGGTCGCAGAGCTTGTATATTTTGATGCTCGACCCACACGATTCGAGAAAGGCAACAAATTTGAATGTTTGTTTCTTGACACAGAAACAAAATAATTTCGAATTACAATACCTTGAAATGTTGACCATAGTTGAAGCATGTTTGGGTCCTCCACAGCCGGTTTTCCGACCAACGCTTCTCAATGTTAACACCAGATTGGTCTTTTCCCTTCCAAAACACAACATTTGTTTCCATACGCCTACACTGCATCATAACTTCTCACTTCCCTCCAACAACCACTTGTTTTTATCCATGAAATTACATTTCTGTGCCATGGACCAGTCCTCGGGAAGATCAGACACATTGCTATTACCGGTAGTCAACTATAGGCCTATCATTATCACTGTTTTCTTGGCTTATGTTGTGGTCAACATCCGATTCGGTTTGTTTTTTCATGCAACATTCATGAACATAAAGTTTCATATCAAGGCCTATTTGCTGACGGGTTGAGGTATCACTAGCACACACTGCTCTTGTACTACTAGTCTTCGTAAAGTACAAAGTCATTGGTTCCTAACCCGATGACTTTCTTTTCTTCGAAGACATCCTACATCGAGAAGACACTAATCACAACTGAATGAAGATGTTTTGAAAACATTTTTACTTACTTACCTTCCCAGTACCCACAATAATATGAGTAAAAATAGATTCTCGTACATAAATCAGGTGATATTGCCCTACGTTGTCTGTTCCAAGTGATCAAGTCGACTCAAGAGACGAACAGAGACATAGATCGCAATCTTAACTTCCGTCCCATACCGTCGATGATCGTGAGCTATAGGCCTACCGCCTACCGTCACGTTTCTCAGAGAAACAATTTCAAAACAAATTCTCAGAATGAGAAAATATGTATTCGTCTGGAAAAAAAATTATATGGCATGTTAAAAGTATTGATAAAAAAATAAAAAAATCCACCTTATAATTGATTATCCATCATTCTGAAACCGGAACGTGCTCTCCATTCCAAAGAAGGAACCGGAACGCCGTTCCGGTGCGTTCCGATACATATTAACCACTGCCGACTCGCATCTCTACTCGACGGCCTTGCACTTTCCAGTAAGTTGCATTTAATATCTCGACAGCATCACGTCGTGTCAACGTGGAACTTGTGCTGACATCTAGGAGATAGTTGGAGACATTATTGTTGATTTTTTTTTTCACCAATGAACTTTGCCAATGAATAAAAAATGATTGAATACAGTCAGCTGTTATCCCAAAACCTTGTTCTTGGCTTTGCCTTCTTAGATATGCAAAATAATATTGACTAGCATCCGAATGCTATATGACAGTGGTGTTGGCAAATTCATTGTTTTACATATCAAGTAGGCCTAAAACAATATGTCAATACGATAAAACCATTAGTTTCCGTTATGAATGTTGTAAAAGGTCATATAAAGGCAAGCATTTGTTCCGTGAGAGCTGAAATCACTCGGTCTGGGAGGTGGGGTAGCGGCTCACTTCACAACCTGGCTGGCAAGTGGCTCATATTGAATTTCAAAACTTTCAATCAGTATCGAAGCAGAAGACATGAATCTCGATCATGTTGCATTGTTGCAGTTTTCGTTCATTTTATAACGATTAGACGAGCTTTAGCGAGGATTCAATTTGACATACTGAAAAAAATTGGTGTTCGTTTTTATGTTTTTTTTTCATATTTTGTTGTCGGTTCTCCAAAGGTCAAACGGCTGCAGCTATCAACTTCAAACTTTTTTTCATTATGGTTCCTCATCTAACTAGGATCTGTATGGCATCTTGTGGCATTATCGGGTGGTAACTTTTATTTTTATGAATTTTAGAAATTTCAAAAATACCCATTGGAATAACACAGCGGGAAAAAAAAAGTTATTTTCCTTAAAAAGGAAATTTTGCGTGAAGTTGAATTACATTTTGATAAACATTTCTAGAAATTTTCAGCTTGATCGGGTCAGCCATTTTGAAGAAAAAACATAAAATGTGCTAAATTGGTACCACTCGAAGCAGTTTTTACCCATTTATAACTTAAATGTCACCCAATTGGCAAATCTAGGCAAAAGTTTGGCAAAAAAGTTGACATACTATTAATATCCGCTCGTCTAACAACGCATATATGGCGTTTTCCCAGTTTACAAAATTAGATTTTACCCTCAAGAACTAAGATTGTCTCTTTTCTTTCTCAAATGAGAAAGTCAATGACAATCTGGTAGCTATAAGCATGGGCTACGAGCACGGCAGGGTTCCTTTCTACGCACATTTTCAAAATGAGTATTTATTTTTATTTTCGAATAGGGGCCCTAAATTATGTTCAGCCTAAGGGGGCTGGATTCTCCAGTCCAGGCCCGACCGTATCGTCCCGAATATAAGCCGACCCCCCTAACTTTTAGATCAACAATTGAAGAAAGGACTTCTTGGTAAATAGAAACATAATTAATGAAAGTACACAATTCAATAAATGAAAGATAATTAGGAACAATGAGATTGAAATGATGGTAATGTAAGTTGATTGACTGGTGAGTTTGTCATCAGTACCCATGTTTGTTTCAGTCTTCTATATTTATTTGGTGACACAAAGTGAGACCTTTAACCCTTTTGACTCATAAAACACTCCCACTTCAAGTGTTAACAGGCAGTGTTGAAGCATGGGGAAAACAAGCAATATGTTCATGTCAGCAGTAGCAGGTTCTACTTGATTACAGTAGTCAAACGGCGACAAAGCGCTACCGGTACTTGAAACGTCTGATTCTGCTATGTTTCAACGTGTGGCGTACTCAACAAATTCAGAATAGAAGCATCATAGATACTATTCACCCAAAAAATTATTTCGATTGAGGTGTAAACGGGTAAAGTTGGCTAAGGAATTTGGAAAAAAGTGCAGATGCAAATGCAGGCGGCACAAGACGCGTGGGCTTAACCCGCTGGTGGAGACAAAATATCAATTAGGGTTTCTCTTTAGTATGCTATCGTACATTTATATTGCTTCAATCAATACCATACTGTTGTTATCCTACAGAACGTTGTTTGTTACGCTATCAAATACGACGTTTCAAAATAATAGATGCACCAAAGTGCTTTGCTTCAAATTCTAAATGCAATGATTAGAAAATAGAAGCCATGTTTACATGTCTCAACTCCTCTCTTTTCAATAATGTTGTTTTTGTGTGCAGATGTCGGAAGATAAGGAATGCCCCCAGTTTGTCTTGGTAGTTCATATTTTAGAGGATGATAGAGATTCGGAATCGATTTCGACTGGCTGGGTTGTGCTCAGGAAGCTTCAACATTTTCAAGACTTGAACCAGAAATTATGGTAGGTGAAATGAATTCATTATTGTGTGAAAATGTCCAATCTTCCATGTTATTCTCTATAAAATAACTGAACTACCGTAATTGAATTGAAATGTAAATTTCCATGAACATTTTTTTCGTTGAAAATTTTCAAAAGCTTGAAAATTTTCAACTTTTTTCAAAAATTATTTTTGTATGGCATTTAAGTTGTCACCACCGCATTGAAGGTGCATTTGCTTACAAAATTGTCAAGACCCTGAATGGGTACAGCCCACATAAAATAATAACTGGCTTTTTGAAGTTTGTGAACATGCATCCTCACTAAATGTGTTGACTTCTCGGGGATCACCAATAGGTGGGGTCAGTAGGGAGGGGGGGGGCTTCTCAATTGTACTGTCCTATTTTGAAAAGTCCTTTGAAAATGACCTAGGCCTAATTGAAAAGTAAATGAGTGAAATAATTGAAAATTTGCATTGAAAATTTGCATTGAAAATTTTCAATGTTCAAATTGAAAGAAATCCAATAATTTTATTTTGAAAATCACTGAAAAAAAATCAGTGGGGATGAATTAGATGAATTCATTTAATTCCATTAGATTCACAGAAAGTGTTCAATGGATTGTAAATTTTCTGAAAATTTCAATGAATTTGCATTGAAAATTTTCAATTGAAAATTTGCGATAACCCATCACTAGTCCCATCACTAGTCACAAGTGTTAACTGGAGGATTGTCTCACTTGGCTTGGCTGATTTTTTTAATTACAAGTTATTTTCCTACTACACCAACTACAGTACAACCAACGTGGGTCATTTCAAACTCTGTGTAAATCAAGTGACCAATTTTCGAGAGATGAATTGTAATTTTCACACAATAAAAGTGACGAGTAAACTGATGCTGTGCATTTTTCACTCCATCATTCGATAATATTTTTCATTTTTTATTCTCCGTTGTGTTACCTGTCATTAATTTACTGAGCTCCAAAATTAGTACCGTAAGCTTGCTCAAGGCTACTCATGTATTTGAAAAGGTAAAGTTCAAAATATATATAAAAAAAAAACTTCTTACGTGTCATTTATTTTCTTTCAGTCAATTGAGTTTGGACGTCAAGCATTTGGAGCTACCAACGCAATCACTCAAGTTCCGTTTGGGTAAAACAACGGTCAAGAATGCACTAGAAAAGGCCAAAACCCAAGTTCAAAAGTATTTGCAATTTGTTCTGGAGGATGATCGACTGAACCAGAGTGAAGCTCTTTATTCTTTTCTTAGTCCAAGCTCGGAACATCTCAAACAGTTGCCATCTTTAGTGCCAAAGAAGTCAAAATTTTCATTTGCTACGCTAATTCAAAGGTAACTTGAGTAAATGTTCAGAAGGTTATGAATTGTCGAGTACGAGAGAGGAGATTGGAATGCAGACAGATGACGGTACCAAGAGCAAATGTTGGGCAGAAAAGGGAGTCGGTGAGAAACTGGAAAGTGGTTGAAGTAATCAGATATCTGGGAAGACCTAGTGCAAGATATGTATACCAGAGGGTAGCTGGCACAAGCTGGGAGTATAGTTAGCTCCATCTAGGAATATTTCATAATTGAATAAGTCGAAGGTTTAAAAATGCATAACAAGTACAGATATTGCATTCCAGCTCTAAACTAGGGATAGCATCGATTAAGAATCGATTCTGATGTAAAACGATTCTCAAATCAAAAACTCAATTTTTCCAAAAAAAAAAAAGAAAATACTGTTTAGTGCTGTACTTCTTTACGTCGTAATAAGTGCTCATTTCGTTGTCCATATTATTCTGTATTGTTGAGATATTACTATCTGGACAAAAGCTATCCCTTCGGTTATGTCTGACAGCCGAACGTTGACGGAAATACCCGAATGGTACAGTACAGTTCAAAGAAGTCTCTAGCAGCTATTTTTCACGTGAACGCCCTGGGAAGTTTGAAAAAAAAAATTTCAAATTACACTACTTTTTGAGAATGAACTTTTTTTTTAATTTATTTTTTTTCAATTTTTTTTCAATTTTTTTTTTTTTTCAAATCGATTTTTAATCGATTCTGGAGCATAGAGAATCGATACCCGATTTTGAGAATCGATGTCATCCCTACTCTAAACCTACATGGTTTGAATTCAACATATGAATTTAAATAATTTCCCTCACAATTCAACACCTGAAGGGGGAACCTACCTACAGCGTAACATCTTGGGTGTCAACGTAATATATAAATGATCACTGTGACTTTCCACCTAAACATACCGGTATTGTAGTGAAACTGCTTCACACCATTCAGAGAAGTACCGTATCTTCCAAAATACCTGACACACAATGGGCGTTCACAATAGGTTAGGTGTTATTTGAATGTAACAGTCTGTGGTGAGGTCAAAATCTATGGCAAGCACATCAAGTATTAGGTCTACTGTTACATACAACTGGTCTTCCCCACTTTGTCATTTTAAAATTTGAGCCATAACCATTTTCGACATATATTATTTGCATCCTCTGATGTATTTGTTATTTTATTATTTTTTTTTATTCAATAATTCCTTTAACCCTCTTCCGAGGAAATCGGAATGTTAGCAGTTTACAATTATTATCAACTTACTAACTTACAAATGTGGCTTTTATAACATTGAACAGTATTAAGTAAATCCATTGATAATTAACAATAATAATGATGATAATGATAATAATAATATTTGAAATAATATTTAAAATGATTCCAATAAATGAAAATATAGGTTCTATTAATTTTGAACTCCAATTTTCAGACGATATCAGCTTATGTTTGTTCAATTTTGAAGTTCAATTTGAATATATATTTCTTTCATTTTAAAATTAATTCTTATTAGGACAGTCAAAAATTTAGATTTTTTCTTTCAATTTTCAAGATAAGTACAGTTTTGAAATAATTCTAATTTTAATTAATTCTAATTTCAAGTTATTTTGAATATTGATTCAAATTTTTTGAATAAAGCCAGTGTCCATGAAATCCTCTATGGTATGGAGTAGAAAGTGTTCTTCAGAAGATGCTTTTTAATAGTTGATTTGAATTCCTTGAAAGGCATTTCTTTGACGATTGTTGGTAATTTATTGAACAATTTTGATCCACAATGATGCAAGCCTCTCTGGTTAATAGTTTCATAGTTCTTGTCTAGTTTAATAAGATTCTTGTGTCGAGTATCGTAACTGTGTTCAAGGGGGTTAGTTTTGTGTCTTGCACTGTTGAACTTATATCTGTGAAATCACCCAGGTGGGAACATTTTGACCTACAAAGACAAGGAACGCCATAAGGGGGGGGGGGGGGGGGATAAGGTGCAAAACTTAATTTTCACCATTGGTCCGTCTCATTATGTCATGACATAAAACGCCCCTTTAAAAATGAATAGCTATTCCAAATATTTACAAAAACATATTTTGAAAAAATAAGCTGTGTGAGAAGTCCAAAATATTTGCTGAATATGATTTTATTTTGTTCAGTATTGTACAAACGTCTGTCACTCAAGTTTCTGACAATCACTGTGAATAAAGCAATGTCCTCTTCCAACACCTGCCATCAAACTGTCATAGTAGAATATGTTGACAGCTCAAGGTTATTGCTGGGACATTGATAAAATCAAATCTGCAACAATGAAGCCACACGCCATGCGAGTTCATCAATTGAAATCATATGGCGGAAATAAGTAGCTATGTTATACATATCAAACGAAAGATGACATTCGAGCGCAGATATTCTGTGTGAACACTTTTTCTCTACCTATCGTAGTTCTTCTACGTTCCTAGCTCAAAAAAGCGTTACATGTTATTTTCCATGAGAGAGATTTTTGTTAGGCCCGGTCGAAAATTATCGACTTTTCATGTTTTTTTTTCACCCATGTCAAATGGGGTAAGAATTATTGCAAGGGCGTTTTATGACATAACATAATGAGATGGACCAATGGTGAGAATTAAGTTTTGCACCTCACCCCCCCCCCCCCCCCCCCCCTTAATGTGTGTGCTCATGTATGTCTCACTTTTCAGTACTTGGGACCAGAATATTTCCGTCACGTTATCACCTATCCCTAAAGAGCCAGCCGACCCCGTCTCTCTTCTATCGAACGAATCGGTCGAGGACTCTCGATACCAGAACGATTCCAAGGATGCGATAGCCGAGCCTCTTTACGCTCTACTCAATGAACTGTGTGACCTGAATAAGACGGTCAAGTGGATTAGACGTTCCTTAATCACAGCGTTCCAACACACATACAACCGCAGTATTAACAGGTAGGCCCTCATGTCAAATCCTTCAATACGTATATTCCTTGAATATTGTAACAAATTGATTTTAATTTACAATTTGAGGAAGCTGCAAGTGTACTGACCAAATAGAACACCCAACAATTTGTGTGATAGGGGATAGGCCTACATAATAATTTATGAAAAATTAAAATTAGAGGTTGAAATAGCCATAGGCCTATGTAGAGACATGTAAAAATAGCAATAGCTGTAAAAGCAATGAAACTTAAAAGTGCCTTTTTACATGTTTTTCTGATATTTCTTCATGTTACACTATGTTTGATGTTGTTCTATCATGTTTTTGAAAAGGCGACAAAGCGCTACAAACGTCTGAATCTGCTACGTTTCAATGTACTGGCGATATAGACGCTATATTTGGAATAGAAGCATTATAGATGCTATTTTTCCCAAAATGTTTTCAATCGAGGTGTAAACAGGTGAAGTTAGTTGGGGAATTCGGAAAAAAGTGCAGTTGCAGATACAGGTGGCAGACGAGGGGTAGGTTTGACTTGCTTGAAGACTATTTTTTTTTTAATATCAATTGGAGTGCTTCTCTTGTATGCCTATTGTGCGTTATCTAGTGGTTTTACCGGTTCTGTACTGTTGTTATGCTACTGAACGTTGTTGCGCAACAAAACACGATGTTTCAAAATAATAGATGCACCAAAGTGCTACTTTTCAAATTGTAAATGCTACGAGAAGAAAAATATAAGCTATATTTACATGTCTCTACCCATATGTTTGGTAGACTAAGATCAGGCACATACAAAATATTGATTGGTTATTGATAGGAGCATGTACATACTATTAACTGTATATACCGGTAGTACAACCTCTATGTATCGTTTCCAAGGAACCAGCAAAAATAAACCATTCGTGCAGTCAAGTGATGTATCCAAGAGATTTCAATATTACCATATTAGTTGTTTGGAAGTAGGGTGGGATCAAATAAATCATGGAAGGGGAAAAACGATGGGTCCAGGAACGATTCAATATGTAGAGCAGTGGTGACCAACCCATGGCCCACCGGCGTTATTTCAGTGGCCCGCTGAGGAATTGTATGAATTATTTCACTATTCAACATCTGGAAATCAAATGGCCCGCAGGCCAAGACGTGGGTGCATTCAGAGTGTCAAAGACGGAGTAATTCTCTAGCTAGCCACTACTATATTGATGAAAATGATAATCAACGTTATGTCGTGTAAATCAAAACAAAACAGTGTATCAAAAACAGTATCACATGCGGGACCGAGCACGCGCAAAAGGCTAGCTCGCTACCACTTTACGCTACCGGTGAGATTGGAAATCGAAACACAAAATCACATTCACTGTGAGTGAGTCATTGTCCCTTGGTCACTTTTAGCTTTATTATGAGTGTTTGTTGATTCTTGTGGAACCTACCTCCCAGTACTCGCATTGTCCAGTCCGTACATGTATGTGTGTTTTGTGCTCTTTCTATGTATTTCCTCCAACCTGTACCCACATCATCATTCTCACATCACTTCTTTCTCTTAACCCGCATCATCATCAATCATTCATCTCATATCGTCCATTACAACTGAATATTTATCATTATTGGTGGTTTGACTATTTCTTGTATAAAACGCAATCATATGGGGACGTTTATAAAACTTCATTTGTAGCACGAGTGACAACTACAGATCTTTTGGTATCCCTCATGACATGAATCAGGTTATGTGTAAAGTGATGAGCATCACTTCAACAACAGTGTATGGTAGGGGCCACGTTCAATGCTCTGCCGCCTTGTAGCTTGACATTTATCTCTCTTCCATCAGAACTGTACGAGCCGTCATCACTGACATCTTGAGTGAACACAACGTCTATAGCTATATCGAACTGTTCGTCAAGTCCTGGTGGCCTGATGGGCAACTAACTACTGCGCCGCTGATCAGAACATGCGAGGATAAGATGAAAACACGGTATTTAAATATTACGCGACTCTTAATTGTAGTACCCTTCCTTGGTAACGTTGTTGTACAATGAACGAGATGTTTCAATGTGAAATGTGATGGTATTGAAATACACAAACCTTTGTTTTAAAAAACTATCAAGTCTAGTTACAAACGTCCTTTGTTTTTCTGATCTAAGAAATGGTACAGTTTGTCATTTTAATTAATTTTGATATGCCATGTGTTGGCTAGCAAAAATACAATACAATGCCGTTATTTTGTACTTGATATTTGAAGATTTCCATAGAGAGCATAATTGTCTCCGAAGAAGAGAAGGATTGCAACCACAGATTGAAACTAGGTAGACATACTTTCTCTTCTTGACCAGTGTGAACATCAGTTGTAGCTTGTTCCTTAATGTGTGCGTAACATGGTGAATGTTTTGATTACAATTATTTTGATGGAAAATGGAATCAAAATTGAAATTATTGTAATAAAATTGAAAACTATAATCAAAATCAAAATTATTGCGTCATGAAGTATAATCGGAATCGAAGTGATTGAAGCCAAAGTAGGAAGTAAAGCAAAATCAAGAAACATTCCACTTCAAGTCACTGCAGAAAAAAGGTGTGTAGAAATCAAGTCTTTGCTTACATTCATGTAATTCTGATGATTGTACCATGGCAGTAGTGATTGGTGCTCAGAATACTCAGATTGTAGCCGTGTCTGCTGCTCACGCACTAGGCCTACTTGGTACTTCACTCCTTGTGTCTAATAACTAGGGGTGGGCAGAATAATTTGATTTACAGCCTTTATTCAGATCATTCTTTTCTTAAACTGTCCTTTCACTGAGGCTATTTTGACGGGTTTGCACATATTTGCTCGCGCAGGCAAAACTGACGCCATGATCTGGTATGTGCTGCACTCTGGTATCTCAAGTGTTAACTTCAAACAATTGTCTTTCTGTCAGAAAATGCCAATTTCCTGCCACATTATTGAGATTATATCATATCTACATTTTGGTTAGGGCTTATAAGCTTACCCAAGTTTAGATTTGAACAATATTTATGCTAACCCAAGCAATATGAGCATTAATCGAGAACTTTCCTGGTGATATTTCATTACTGGTATATTATTGTCATGAACAGAGTTAGTAAACTCGCAGTTACAGTTTCATAGAATACACGCATATTTCAACATCTCAAACGAAACAGTGTTAAAGCAATTGAGAGGTTGAAATATTAGTTCAAATTATGGTTTAGCTGGAATTTGGATTAACCATATTAATTGACATTGAGATGTCTATACTTTCAGCCGGGGACTGACTTCAAGTTCGAAATATGTCTCAGATTAACAGAGTTTGGATTAACGAGGTTTTACTGTAGTGGTGTAGTATATATACGGTATACATATAGGCCTACTGGGTTTTAACAACGCAGTATAATGGCAACTATGATCTACTGGCGTCGAGTGATTGATTAATGAGATGATGGGATGATGAGATTAAGGTTTCTTAGATATTGGGAAAGATAGTGGGAAGGAAGCAGCCGTGGCGTATATTGTAGGAATCATCCCGGCATTAGCCTAGACTTACAGAGGATAACCACGAAAAACCCCTGTAAAGATGGATGGTGGCAGGGATCGAACCAGGTCTGATACGCCCCTTCACCTCCTGGATCACATGGAACGAGAGCGTCAACCACTCAGCTACATGTGCCGGTTTACTGGTAGTAATGATGATGCTAATGATGAATATATTCTAGGTTTGAATTGTATTAATGATTGAAATGTTTGTTTTATTAGGGAGGAAGCCAGGTTACGTCTTCTCAACAACATTCCAACGATTCTTTGTAATTTGATGGGACAGCAGAACTCCAGGCAGGCTGCGACCAAAGTGTTCGACGCCTTACAAGATCCTCTGTTGAACAAGCACTTGCTCTACGTAAGTTGTTAATGTCACTTAATGGGGACCCACCAACAGCGGATCATTTCCAGTGTCTATATAACATATAAATGATTGCAGTGACTTTCCGGATGAATATATTGTAGTGAATCTGCTTCATACCATGCAGACAAGTATCCTCTAAAGCTGGTCTTCCATGAACGCGATTTGCATTTAGCGTTCGCAAGGCGGTGGAATTGAGGCGAGCTCAACAATCAGAAATCGCGTAACTTTCGTCACTGATTGGTCGTTTTATCATCACGGCGACTTAAAAAAACGCTTTGAGAATTTGCTAAGCGAATACGGCGTTCGTGGAAGGCCAGCATAAAATATTTCAGATCCATAATGAACATTCATAATAGGTGACGTGTTATTTGTATGTAACTGTACGCTAGTAGTAGGTAAAAATCGATGTCAAAAATATCGAGTGTTACTGCTACATACACCTGATCTTCCTATCTTTGCTGTTATAGAATTTGACTCGTTAGCTTCTTTGACAAATTAGTCTGCATCAGCTGATATATTTGTTGATTTCTTATCTTGGTTCAAGTTTCATGATCGTTTACAGTGAAACCTGTACGGTATGCATCGTTCCCGGATCCATCGTTTTCCTGGATGTATCATGCATTTTTTATCGCCCCACTCCCATATAATCATGTTAAATTTTCCTGGATGGGTGGTTTTATTTCTTGTTCCCTTGAAAAACGATGGATAGCTATGAATCTCCCTGGCAGGAACGTTTTGCCCCGGAGACTGGGGATATCTTGCATTGAGTACTGGTATCAAATATGTATGTGTACCATAGAATTATTATTAATTGAAAAACTTACAAACCAACCACCAGTATTGTATTGGAAACTGCCTGAGAGATTTAAATTTCAGTGCTTTTCAACTTTGAATTTGAGAACAAAATACGTACAGTGAAACCTCTATCCATCGTTTCTCAAGGGACCAGGAAAATAAAACCATCCATGCAGGAAAACTATCCATCCAGGAAAATTTAACATCGATTATATGGAAGTGGGATGGGACAAAATGAATGATACAAGCAGGAAAACAATGGATCCGGGAACGATGCATAGAGGTTTCACTGTACCTGTATTTATAAATATCAATAACCAGTTCATGTATTGTCAGTACAGCGAGACTAGGAGAAAGAAACCATCTAGTCTAACGCTAATTTAGCATCAGTTATGTGAGACTTGGTGGGACAAAGTAATAGTAAGCCATAGTAGCAGGAAGTTATAATTATGGAAGTAATTTGACCAGATGTTTCATAAGGCCCACATAGTGATGTAAAATGCACGAGCATTTCTTTTGGGAGAATATTCTCCTTTTGGATCATTTTCTGAGCATATTCTAAAAAAGAATATTCAATGCAATTCCCAAGTGATTGCAATTGGATTGTGTTCAAGCTTCGATCATGCATTGTTAGTTTGACCTGAAGTATGATCATCATTAGACCTATACAGTACTTGTATAGAATTAAGATACAGATGGAAAACAGAAGTTGTGATTAAAAATTCAGAAAAACTACGTATACAGGTGAGGTGCAGAGTATATCATTCTCCGTCCATACAATTACTGTAATAATTTACAGAACTGTATGTTAGCGAGTTTTTTCATTCAAATGTTGATTTGGCGGCACAAACAGGCATTTCCTTTCCACTTTATCCGTTACTTAATTTTTCAAAGAGTAACTTGATCATCAGATTCATGACTGGATTCACTGATTTCTATCAGGGAAAGTCTTTAGTCATTTTCTTCATTCTTCACAAGCCTCTAAATCTACAGGACTAGAATTCCTCGCAGCCGTCTAAATTTTATAATATATATACAGGCCTATATATTTTTTTAATAACATTGAAACTTGATACGTAATCCTTGTTCCGCAATAAAGGCAGAGGATGAACGTTCAGGATCGTTTGGACGAGGCATCTCGAGGGTGATCTTAACACCCCAATTGAAAATATTTTAACAGTAGTGGAAAATTCTTTCAATTTGAATTGTTCATCATTATTTGCTTGTTTGTCTGTAAAGAAGAAAATGTTCCTTAAAACTAGTTGAGCATAATCTTTTGGAGAATATTTCATTGAAAGTGTGTGACAATTAACTCAGCCAAGTGTATTACCGTATATACTACACTGGTACAGTGAAACCTCTATCCACCGTTTTTCAAGGGACCAGGAAAATAAAACCTTCCATCCAGGAAAACTATCCATCCAGGGAAAATTTAACATTGATTATATGGAAGTGAAGCTGGAAAAAATGAATGATACATCCAGGAAAATGATAGATCTGGGAACGATGCATAGAGGTTTCACTGTACACACAAAATCATAAAATCACTTGACAATTATTTTTTATGGCACAACATTAATTTGCATATTATATGATTGATTTCAGACATTTGTGGATATACTTCTGTATGAGGTCTGTCCCGAGTTGAAAGGTCAGTGATTGTCGTGCATTGTGACCGCCAACTGTGGGTCACAACTAGAAGAACAGGAATACAGGTATTCAGCTCGACTACAGTATCTTTTTACAACAATTTGACTCATTTCTTGTAGTTCATTACTATGTAATTTGTATAGGAGACACTTGTGGACAGACTTATTGTAGTGTGTCAGATAGCTTGTGTTGTATTTTTGTTGGCTTTCAACTGCTATCTATACCAAAGACATGAATAATTAAATGTTGCTTTGTTTTTGTATTTTCCTTGTGTAGTTATTCCTTCAATTGATATTGAATCCTATCGTTAAATGTCATGGCTTTCTGGTGACGGAATCTTTCGTAATCCGTTCCAAGGAGCCTCGCCCGTCTGGTTCAATCAACCACCAAAGTCTGGTGAACTTTCAAACATCCCATTCACCTGCTCGATTACACCCCCAAATAACCTAGTCATTGGTGGGGTACACGGTAATAGTTAGGTTATATAGGCGGTGCAGACCCGTGTACAGAAACGTGTTCTGTTTGCGCAGGCAGGAATGTGATGTCACCTAGTGAAGACTTCACTGGTTGATACGCCTGTGCGAGACTCAAAGTTTCGAGTCGAGTTCGAGTAGAGATTGTGCTCGAACTCGACTCGGATAGGCTGAGAGATCTGCTCGAAATTTCGGGTCTCGAACGTTTTTCAAGAATAAAATGACTAAACTTCACAAATCGCGATGTTTTAACGTTTTATGTCAGGTTGCGATGTTGATCCCACCTAGAGGCAATGACGCATTGTGTACTACCAACCTGAGAAAAAAAATCCCTTACATTATCTTGCGCTCTGATCGCTCGTGAGCGAGTGTATCGGCCGTAATAAATTATGGATTTCTGATCCTACTTCTACTCCGCCAAGAAGGCAAGAACTTTTGATTTTTCAGGAGAACATCTTTTCGTGTTAAAACACGCATTTTTGCGCAGTTTCGGTTATTTTTCTATTGTGCTTTTTGAGATTAAAAGTTACGATTTTTAAGTAAGAATGAATAGTGCTATCTAGTGCTAGCTATTATCTCGGCTAGCCGACAACTCAAGATTGTTATATAGCCCACCTCCATTGGCGCTGACTGGCAAACGACTGTTCCGAGCTTACTGCTTGTCAAAAGCTTGTATTAATCACTCAAGTGACCAAGAGAGATTCACCTTCCGCATCCTTCATAAGTTTTTTCACCTCCCCTCTCAGACCTCTCTGAAGTTGTCATAATGCGCTCGTCAAATCTAGTCAAAACGATACAAATAATTTTTCCCCAATTAAGGGTAAGGATATATCATATTCACACCATATATTTTATGAAAGAGTTACGGTATGTCTGAATTGATTCTGGTTTTGGAGGGTATTAGCATATTATTATGATGTGTTTCTCTGATAACCCAACTATTCAAATTGATCCTTCAACCCTGCTATCAACTGTTCTTTACATAGTACAGCTTGAAGGAATTGGCAGAAGGAAAAGTCTCTTTGCTACCTGGTCAAATCAGCTGACCATGCATAGGATTTGATAGGTATCAAACGACAGAAGGAGACTTTTACTTATGCTTCAAGCCTTGAACAGCCTTGAAGTTTCTCTCCTTCCCTCCAAAAAATCCCACTTCAGCTTTACAGCATTTCAGTAACATTCAATATATTTTCTCATTAGCTATTACTCCAGAGATATTTGTCTCTTATCTACGTAGAATAGACAGAAGGAAGTAAGTGCCATTTTTTAAAATTTTACGGAGATGAAAAAAATATCTCTTGACCAGTTTTGAATACATTTTCATGAAATTTACCCTCCGTATATACAATATTATTGAAAATCTCATGAGCTAAAAATGAATAAACTGTAAGTATTATTACTCAAGTTCATTGCATTTACGCCCCCATAACCATGACACACGTCTTTTCTCTTCGCTGTTGTGATTGACCAAAGGAACACGCCTAGGCCTACACATACTAAAATGTTCTAAGAAAACACTTTTATCGACAATCTGTACTGCTAAAATTTGTATAAATCAATATATCATTAAAACTAATATTTTCAGCATGCATTAAGGAGATATACAAACTATAAAGAAATGAGGAATTGAACTGACATCACTTGGTAGACAATGGAATACTAAAGATACTGCGTCATCTCTTGTGCTCCATCTTTTATAATCAGTAATAACTGAGTCAATATTGTTACTGGACAAACTTTAATAGAACAGCAACCCAAGCAAGATTATCGTGCCGCTTACAACAAGACAAATGTATAATTCTGCTGCATCATGAAGATGAGATGTCGCTTGCGCTCTTTTCCTAGTAAATTTGTATCAAAATATTTGTAATTCATAGGCCTATAACTAGAGACATGTAAATATAGCTTCTATTTTTTCTTCTTGTGGCATTTAGAATAATGAAAAGTAGCACTTTGGTGCATCTATTATTTTGAAACATCGTGTTTTGTAGCGCAACAACGTTTTGTAATGTAAAAACAGTACGGTACCCTTACAACCACTCTATAGCGTACAATAGGTACTCAAGAGAAACACCCCAATTGATATTTTTTAGGAAAATAGTCTCCACAAGTGGATTAAACCTACCGCCTGTATCTGCAACTGCACTTTTTTCCAAATTCCCCAACTAACTTCACCCATTTACACCTCAATTGAAATAATTGTGGGAAAAATAGCATCTATTTATGCTTCTATTCCGAATATAGCGTCTATACCGCCAATACATTGAAACGTAGTGGATTCAGACGTTTGTAGCGTTTTGTCGCCTTTTCAAAAACATGAAAGAACGACATCAAACCAATTGAAACATGAAGAAATATCAGAGAAACATGTAAAAAAGCACTTCCAGATTTCAAAGCTCTTATAGCAATTGCTATTTTAACATGTCTCTACCTATAACTTGAGCCCTAGCTATTAACAAGCAAAGTGATGGTACCTAAATACTGCTGTCTCTTGCGCCCAATACAAACACGTGTCTTGAACGGTTGCTTGCATCCATTTTGAAACGTTGATATCTTGAAAAGTATCGAGATGTTGCCTCCTCCATGCGTTTTAATTAATTCAGCGTATCAAACGTGATCGGAAACGATATAAAAGTGACAAGGTGAAAAATTACGCTTGCGCCCTCTGCTTATTCGCCGTCAACATGTTCTTCTGTGCACCCAATTCAACATCCTGTTGGCAGCTAATCTTTGCATTTACTTAATCGTCAATATCCCACTCAACTTATAACGACCGCACTTCTGCATTCAACAGCCAGGGCCTTCACAATACTATAAGCATTGAGTTTGTAGTTATAAGAGAGTACCTCCAATGCTAAAGTTCTATAAGTGCAACCGCCGTGATCGGCCGGCTTGAGCTTCACCCCAAAAGCATGGTGTTTTGTCCAGGTGGTGCTAGTGTCGGCGTTACTAGGCAACCGGCGACACTAGCACCACCTGGACCTGGGTGAAGCTCGAACTGTCAGCATTATAGAGCCTCCCATAAGAATGTCCAGTCTTTCTAACGTAGTTATTATAAAGTCAATGCTATAAGAGCAATCGTGATCGGCCGGCCCGAGCTTCACCCCAAAAGCATGGTGTTTTGTCCAGGTGGTGCTAGTGTCGGCGTTACTAGTCAACCGGCGACACTAGCACCACCTGGACCTGGGTGAAGCTCGAACTGTCAGATGTACATAGAGCCTCCCATAAGAATGTCCAGTCTTTCTAACGTAGTTATTATAAAGTCAATGCTATAAGAGAGACAGTAAACACAGCAAAGGTGAAGATTGTACTGCAGTAGAACCTCTTTAGTAAGTTTCTCTCAAGTCAGTTTGTCACCTTGGTGAGTTTTATTTTTTGATCCCATCCATATGCTTCTACATGTTGAAAATATTCTTTAGTACATTTTTCACTTTAGTAGGTTTTTTGTCTGGTCCCCTGAAAAACATACCAAAGAGGTTCCACTTTATTTCTTACTGTTCTTGTCATATAATCCAACACGTTACAGAACAGACTTAACGTATTAGTTGGAAATGTACTTGTAACTTGGTAGGATCTGTGGTACAAGATTACCAGTACAGTACAGTGAAACCTGTATGCATTGTTCCCCACTCCCATTCAATCAATGTTGAATTTTGCCGCATGGATGGTTTTATTTAGCTGGTTCCTTGACAACGATGGATAGAGGTTTCACTGTGCATGTAAGATAGGAAACAAGTAATAGGAAGCTACCAGAAATAGATTGGTACAAGGGATTTAAGATGCAAATACAATACAAAGCATTTATGAGATTATTTTTAATGAACATTTAAAATGCATTCGATACTTTTATGATTTTTCATTACAAAAATGAAGGCTGAGGAATTTGGCATCTGTATTACGTTTGTATGTTTTCTAATATTTTTATATATGTATACATTCTAGGGCCTACTAGGAATGGAAATGAATTGATAGTAATTCGAAATAACAATAATTGTCGTCACTGATTAGACAGTTATGCTGTAAATATAATAGTACCGGTATAACATCATACTAAATGTTGAGGCCTAATTTAATGTCGAAATGTAGGCCTACACCCAAATTTTCCGTGAAGGAAATTCCGAGCACTTCATTTGCCTCTTTATGCTCGTAGTCAATATTTTCAAGAATAATATAGCCTGTATTTCTAGATTTCACATTAATGCTACATAATTTGATAGAAATTGTTTCAGAAATACTATGGAAAGTAGACCATACTGTTAAAATGTTACTTTGTGTTTGAAATAATATGGTCCTTGCTATTGCTAGTCGTTACATCAACATGTATGGAATATTAGAACAATTGAACGAAATGAGTGTTTCCGTTGAAACAGTCGAGGTGCTGTAGAAACATGCCCAGTCAATAGGTGTGGTATTGACACCTGAAGCTGTATCCCACAAACTAAACAATATAAATACATCAACTGGCTTCTTTCCCAAGATTTTCAAGGACAATTTCTATCAATGACATTTAATGTTCCACTAAATTATTTACATTTAGTTTAGTAAATTGCGGGGTATTAAAAAAATTGCTATACCAAAATACTTGCATTCTCATTATATCTGTGTTAAACTCTTAAATTCTTAATCGTTTCAGTCTCATAGCTTGCACACATTCCATGAAGACATTACTTACTATAATACTATAATCTCTTATATTAGATGTTTTGATAATTTGCCAGCAATCAAACCCACTTGTCAAGTTGAATATTGTTTGTAAAAGCCGATAATAAGAGGTCAATGAGGGTCCAGAGCAGCATGCTCCAGCCTCCACGTCATCTTATTCACATTTTATACATGGGTATCCTATTTTCCTCCTAACAAACAGATGTAGGAAGTTAGATTTTTAGAATACTTTCTTATTTTAAAAAGAGTTTGCTCACAAATATTTGATATATTATGCATTCTGGTTTTGTCAGAAAATAATTTATTTGAGAAAATTGGAAGTAAGTGACTTTCAAACCAACCAACCAAATTTGATCGTATATATACTGGCAGGCAAAATTAATTTATATTATGTACAATTTTAACTTGCTTTCTCTAGCTTTCAATATAGGTACAATATTTTCCATCATATTCGCTTCAAATCTCTGAATACTGTTCCAAAACCCAGGTGTACACAATCTTACGACTAGACCGTCTCTTGACGGTGACTCAAGATCTGCGTGTTTTATCACGTTCTCACATTATCCTTACAGTTATGTTAGTAGTATTTTGTTATTTATCACATGTAATTAGAATAATAAGAATACATATTAGTAACACTGATGTTGTTTTATGTATGTATTACACAAAAATTAAATAATTTCTCAATATATTTATTTTATAAGTTTGGATATGTTATGAAACATTATTTGATTAACTTAATAATAACTAACAGTATTCCCCATTCAATTTTCTAAATGGAAACACTTGAATTTGCATCAGTTCACATTTAGGCTGGTGTAATTATAGTTGAATCTCTGAGACCTAGTTATTATAAACATTCAAGACAACAAAAGGCTAAATATTTTCGATGTCTAGTTCATTTGTGTGATTATAAATTAATACTCATTTGGTTATTCTTGTTGGCGTTCGGTCTTGGAAAGGTGTGTTACAAACAATATTGCCTGGTCGGTTCACAAGTGTATGAACAGCGCAGTATTTTCAGTCTATGAATGAAATGTAAAAATAACACTTAATTCTTTACAAATAATTTCAAGTTTTCCCTAGGTGTAGTTCCCTCGAGAATACTTATGGAATATATCAAAACTTCTTCAGCTTCACAAATTTACAAATACGTAATTCCAAGTATATTTTAGATGTATTCCTATAAAGGATATTTATGAAATATATTAGAACTTGTTCAGCTTCACGAATAAGATTTGCAGAAAACATCGAGTAGTCGAGAGTATAAATGACATGGAGCAATGTGTGTGGAATCATCACGTTTAAAACTCTTACTTCAAATAGAGGCCTATTCGACCATATTCACAGTCGCCAGGTAGTATCATGTACAGTTGCATACTGCCATCTCTACGATTGTGGTGTTTGTGTATTGTTTTGTCGCTTTCCCCGAATCAGTGTTTTTTTGTGTGTGAATTATTTATTAATCACATAAAAACATGTAAAGTATTGGTATTGAACCTCATACTGTCTGTCTACTCTTGGTGATAATAATCGAACATAATTATTCCCTACATATCTGAGTGATTGTTAAAAGTAGAACAAAACAGTGTTGATGCAACAAATAACTGAAATCATGATGCACTTCAAGTGTTGAAATAAACAAATATTTTGGCACTGGTATTCTTTTTTCTATAAGAAAAATTGAATATGCCAAGCTTTAGACTGTCACATTATTACCATTGTTCTGTTTGACAAATCAATTCAGTCATACTTTTGAAAGAAATTATGTTCCAGGAATGACCACTGATGCATTAATGGTAATTTGATTTTGGTTTAACCAAAGCGCTATTAAATTCGTGACGAATCGTTGCTGCAATTGTTTGGACAGATTTACAATACAGTGAAACCTCTATCCATCGTTTTTCAAGGGACCAGGAGAATAAAACCATCCATCCAGGATAATTTTACATTGATTAAATGGGAGTAGGGTGAGAAACACCAAGCAGGAAAACGATGGATCCGGGAGCAATGCATAGAGGTTTCACTGTACAATGTGTGCACTTTTGGGGAGTGCAATTCCTGTGAACAATGTCTCCACTCTTCTAAAAATCTGATTTCGTACCAGCCTTGCGTATTGCATAATGTATACACACTGTAATACAATGATACAAACATTTAGGTATATGACTACCCTATTTTAATGATTTTGGATGGTTTTTCAATTACGTTAATGTGTCTATAATTCAATTCACCCTGCCTTGAGGCTCATCAAATCCTACGCGCTCGGGTGGTGTGGGCGGAGGGGTAACGACGGTCTCGGGCGTGCGAGAGTCGCCTGGGCTCGAAGGGTTTGTTGATGATACACCAGGTATAAGTGAAGCTACTTCTGGACTCGTACCCGATCCTTTATCATCGTTCACGTTGTACACGCGCTCCTGAAACGAATCACATTGGCATTTTCAAATATACAAAGCTTGCATCTCGTGACGATGCGGCCCTCCTAGCTGAACAATGTTGGAGGTTGAAAAATACTTCAGGATTTGTTCAATTCAAATGGAACAATTTTAATTGTATTATATATACGGTGGCAAAGACCTCTTTTTTTTTTTAGAGCGTTTTAAAAGCTTGCATATTCTCGAGTCAACCCATTTGGGCCTTTTGAGTAAGTATTAGGGAGACTAGGTACTGTATAAACATATACTTGTAGCTACAAATAGAAAGGGCCGACATAACACACACACAGAGGCAAGTGGTCAGGGTATGCAAACTACCAATATGACCCGCATAGCTGCTCATTCTGATGGAACAGATCCGTCCGTCTAATTCAACTAAAACCGATGAAACCTTTTAAGAGAATTATAATGAATAATAACATAGACACAGAATATTAAAAAATGTATACATACATAATTTACCCATTTTGAGTGGTTCTGCGAGCAGGACTGTGTGTTAGGTCTCTGTTTTATGTGTGAGAGTTCCTAGACTATCGCGCAGAATGACAGCGAAACGAGGTACCCACGGAGTCTACGGCTTGCACAACAGTGATTGGGAGGGCGGGAGAGGGTTTCACATAAACAGATGGAAATTTTGCTGAATTTTGACCAGACAAATAATTCTTATATGCAGACAACAATAGAATGGCATCAGGGTATCTAAATGTCAATCACGATGGAGAGTTTTGATAACTCCAGTTGTCGGCGCGCTATGTAACGTGATGTTCCTAGAGGAGTCGTTTGTTGACATCGACTGTAGGCTCGAGTTCGTAGCACAACAAACTCCATGGCTCTGGGCTTGACTAGTTTTGATTTGACAATTATTTGCAAACGTCGGCATTTGTTTCATAAGCAGTTTAATTGAAAGACCATTCAGTAGGAAATGGTAAGAAGAAAACCAAGAAGTGGTGAGTCGGGGAAGACCGTGTCCTGCCACAGGAACATTAAATACAGTACATAAAGATGAGACAAATGCACAAGAGTACATCCGTCACTTCCATGTCTCAAAGTACGCAGAAATGAATGGTTTCTAATCAATCGGAAAAGTTCCTCTTTGGCCATGTCTTAGTTTAAGGATTGATAATCTATTTGGCAATCAGAAGGTTATAGTAACCTGAATGGCATACACAATGCAGAGGCAGAACACGAGCGATCGCAAAATCATTTGCATTCTTTCATATTTCGAATGGATCTTCAAACTGATGAAGAGCAGATAGTTGTAGTGGTTCGGAAAAATCGTGAGATAATCAAAAAACTTATCGATACAGTCTGTCACTTGGCTACACTAGAGCACCCATTTCAAGGTCACGATGAGAGTGAAACATTGAAACTTGAGCATTTCTTAGACCTGTTGAAACTGCGACTGTACTTCAAGAAACTTCTGATCACATTCAGAATTATTTTATAGATGCTGTTAAAAGACTGTCTTTGGTTACGAAATTAAACAAGACTGTCCATAAATGAGGTTCTCAATCTGAGGGAGGGGAGGGGAGGGGAGGGGAGGGGAGGGGGGTATCATGCCAGTATGCCATGGACCAGTGACATATTATTAATCATCCATTCTATATCACCAATCGAGTTACCATATTTTTAAAACGGTAATTCTCAGTAATTCAAGATGAAGTTGCATTGGTTTGCTGGTTCGAGATGGTGTCCTCACTTCCTGTCCCTCCCATGTTGTTGATATGTTCCAATTCACCGACCACAATCTTTACAACTATCGTTCGTGCGGAGTGTAGTAGTGATAAACGGAACCAACTTCACATTCACGTCGGCTCAGCTAATAACAGCTGTCATCAAGTCTGTCAGCCAATAACAGCTGTCATCAAGTTTTTCAGTCCATCAGCCGTTTCTACGAAACAACACTAGATAGAGCAGCGATCTTTGGTTCTCAGAAAAGTAGTCAGGAAATGGAACGTGTTTTCGAATGAGTCAAGTCGCTGTCTCCTGGTGGCGAACCAACGCAACCCTCAATGCATCTTGTTTATGATGAACGTGTAGAATGGCGCGATGGATTGCTGAAGATTGTGATGCCCGGGAAGGAAATGAGTGCCGATGGGAAAGGCGTCACTGAACGAGTATAGAATCGGAATCAAGTTGAAAGCGCCCAGACTTACGACGATGCTGCGGTCACGAATGCACTCGTGTTCGAGAGAAGTACCCCAGAGCAATATCCAGGCAATGTTTTGCACAAAATGCAATTGCATTTTTAAAAAAAAAACCTTGAATCCTTCATTTTGCAACGAGATTACCAAAGTTTTTACAATAATTTATTTGGTGGATGACTTTTTCCTTTCATGGATATGAGAATACCTTGTTGAATCAAATTCAGGTGATATATCACATGTGGTTCTCTATCTGGTCAATGGTCAGAAGAAACTATTCTTTTCTATTTCAAAATAATATACAGTAGAACATTTTTACTAAGTTTATCTTTGGTACATTTATTACTATAGTAAGTTTTTTTTTTATCCCATGTATTTATTCCCTTGAGTTTTGGATAGATTCTTTGATTAATTTATCTTTTCAGTAACATTACTTTATTGTAGGAACTTGATGCAACTTGATTCATTTAAATATAGTTGCATTGATCTGGTATTTCGGTTCGCTTGTATTACTGTGTACCGGTATACTCTGTCGTGATGTAGACGGCAGTTGAAATAAAGAACTGAGAGTGACAGGTTGTCTTCTTCTTGCATGCTTCTAATTCTAAGAAACGCCTTTTAGTCTGGCCCCCTGAAAAACGTGCCAAAGATGCCGGTATTCCACTGTAGGCCTACATGCTTCTATTTCTGGCTTCTAGATCACTTTCCCAGCTTGAAAAGTGTATGTAGGGTTTACATGTATGGCACACATGTGCATGCAACATTTGGGGGATTTAAATACCGGTACTATTCAGCTATATTCATGATAAGTTTGATGACTATCTGAAAAAAAAAACTTTAAATATTTATCTAAAGGTCAAATTATTGATTACCATTACAAAGTGGCTATTCCGACTACCCACTACCCACGACCGGGTAGTGGGAATACCAGTATCCGCGCTGTGCGGCTATTCCCACTACCCGGTCAAAACTCCCAGATTTTTTTTTCAATCACTCCAAAGTTACGGGCCGTAGAAGACTGGCCGTCGCAGCGAAAATCGCTGTTAGACAAAAAGACGCTTGTACACGCTTGTACACATGCGCTACAGCGATGCCAAGACTCTGGGACGGAGGGAATTTTGAGGGAAATGTACGTGTCAATAGCCGCACAGCGCGGATGTTGCTATTCCCACTACCCAATAGTGGGTAGTGCGTGGTGGGTAGTGGGTAGTGGGAATAGCAGTACCCGCGCTGGGCGGCTATTCCCACTACCCGGTCGTGGGTAGTGGCACGACCGGGTAGTGGGAATAGCAGTATCCTCACCATTATGCCATTACTGAAAAACCATCCCATTATTTGTACTCATACCTCCGTTGAGTTTGTACAACTTACTTGTGCCTTATCGTATTTGAGTCTCTTCCATAAGAAGGGTCTCTTATCGACGGGTGGTCCATTAGGGCCCATATCTGAACTTGAAGCGTTGTAGTTGGGATTGGAAAACGTCAGAACACTCATTCGAGTTGCATACAAATATTTCTTCTGCTGTTTCCTTCTGTGGTATACTATGACAACTATGAGTGCCACGGTACCTAAACAAACCACCAGTCATACAATAATTACTGTTCAATCATGCTGATTGCATACCTGTCAAATAAAATATTGCATATGTAATGTTGTATATAGAGACCTATGCCCCACTTAGATAGAACACTGTATCTGAATTTTTACGTTTTTGAGTTGGATGCATTTTCTCGACTCATTTTTTCTCAGCTTTCTATTGCACACACAGTATCTTGGATAAATCACCGTATGTGCAGCATGAAGTGGTAGATGCGGTGCTCTATCCAAGTACACTGACGTGAAGATGGAGATACAGTGGCGTGCCAGAATTAAGCGCTTTGCTAGCGCCAAGTTGGTCCAGCATACGTCACTGCTAGCTCTGCTAGCTTGCAATTTTGGAACGACCACGAGCATCTTTTGCAACAAGCTGTGAAAGTCATGGCGGAAAGTCAAATCGTATTGGGAACTGCAGCAGTTGCATTAAATGCAGGCATTTCTTCTGATTCCTCCTCCAGTGGATCAGAAGAGGATGACGAAGTTTACACTCTTATTGCCAATGGAATTGAATAGCCTCCAATCTAAGCCTAGGCCTTTGCAAACTCTTTGGTAATCTCCAATAACCTCAGTCAATTTTTTTGCTGCAATTATTTACTCATTACATTCAAATATTGAAACTCATCATTATTCAATTGTTTTGCACTACTTTTGTTGACAGTTATTGACATTATTTCATTCTCATACTCAGACCATACCAAGCGATGTCTTGATCTTTGAATTGGCGTTCAAAATTATGGCTGATCTAGCAAGTTAGCAACCTTTTTACCGCTAGATGAGCTATGTCAGCGGACTTAGCAGGCTAGATTCTGGAACGATTTGCTAGGTTCTAGCAGAATTACGCGCTAGAAATTGGAACGCCATTTCGACAATACTAATCTAGCGCTAGCTAAGCGCTGAATTCTGGAACACGACTTACGTTTAAATAGATATCCCGAAACCAACATTTTGCAGATACTGAGTTCCTTCTAAGTGAGGCAGAATAACACCCAACTCCTGGACGATTTGGTGGGAAGAAGTACAAATTACTTTGGACAATTCGACAATTTATTCTGATAGGTTTCAATATTATGAAAAATAAGTCGACATTTTTGCAAGTATGATACCTTCAAAGTATAATGATGTTGCATAACGGGTCCCAGTGAAGTTTATTGCCTGGCCACCTTCAACAGGCAACCAATCTGCCAATGCCAACATGATCAGTTGGTAATAATGGCGATACTGTAGGCCTACATGTCACTATTTAATATGTATTGTTTCCATGTATGACAATGTTCATTACATTGCGCTCGAAACAGCTCTGTAACTTAGGCCTGGATAGACAAATCTTCATTGAATAAAGACTATGTGCTATAATATATACGGTTGCCAAAGACACATAATAATGATCAAATATGAAAGGGAAAGTTAACTTGTTATCCGTAGATTGCAGATTTGCATTCTATTCATAATTTCAAGATATGCAGTATTTTTTATTTTATCTATAAGTTGACGGGTCCGGGAGAAAAATGCAATGGTAGTATTTGCCAATTCCTGAAAATGGGGACTGTGACGTACGGTGGTCAAGTCGCTCTCCTCCCCACACAATGATCCATTCATTCAGTTTCCCGTTAGTTACGGTATACGTGAGACGTATTGTAGTAGCTCTATGCTAACTGCAATGCCTGGTTGTTGTGTATTCGGGTGCAATAACTATACAGAAAAAAATAATAAACCAGTGCGTTATCACTCATTTCCTAATTATGATAGATTACCAAAACAATTCGCTATTTGGAAACAAAATACATAATGTGACAAATTTTAAACCGTCGAAATTTTCTTGAAAGTGATTATCTACGTGGGGATATTTTAGGATGTCAATAAATGCCGAATGCATTTAGATTTGGTCCACGTTTGAAACTGGGTGCGGTGTCATCTCAGAATTTGAAAGGCCAACAAATGGGAGCATTATATGAGATAATGACGAAAATCTCAGACTTGCTCGAAAATAAAGACTGACACAATTACAGAAGAAGATAAACCACATTAAAATTCCTAAAAACATTGCACCTATTCCACGTCCAACGATGCAAGAATTAAAACATGAACATTACTCGCGATGCGCACCTCAGAATACATTATAATGAGGAGCATAATATATGAGAGTTCGAATGATTTTATAACATATCAAACTATCACCAGGAGAATATTTCAACTTGAATTATGATATTTTGTATTCTAATTTGATCAATCACATCACTTACATTGTAAGATCTATGCCGGCCACTCAGTATTGCCTTGTTGTGACGCAATAAACCCTGTATAATTCAACTGGAGTTCTTCTGGATATTGTTCTCTCATTGCCGACACGGCACAAGACGGAATAACTATTCTGTTGCCTTTCCCAAGTGACGTATTTAAATGAATCCAAATTACCAATTGTTCGTAACATAAATATCGCCACACTTTGTTTGGGGGTTGAGCGTTGATAAGAGCTATTCTCTTTCTCCTACTAGTGTTTTTTCTTTGAATTATTTGGTGGCGTAACGTATTGACTACCGTACATATTTAGATAAAATTATTGAATTATAAAATAATTATAAAGATAATTATAAAATTATCTGGATTTTGTGTTACGCAAATAAAATCCCCTCTAACCTTTGAAATAGTATACGTTCACATTTTCTATAACACAAGCTTTTGTGGACGGTTGGCATAACACTACACTTATCACACATAAACCATAAACGATGCTCACGTCTTCCTAGACATCTTGCCGTCAACCTGTCCTCTTCTATTCCACTATCTGAATACTCGGGTTCGAATCAATACGGTTGGATTGCCTGATCAGTCATATCCAATATATATTTAAATTTAATAAGTATTAACGTTAGCCCAAGCTTGGTTGAAAAACTTCCGGTAAATTAAAATCAATATGGTTCTAAATATAAACTATATGAGCACATATGATATGTACATTTCGAGATTGAGAGTTATCAAATAACATAAGACTGCTTTACGAATTATTGTATTCATGCAATTGCAAATATGCAATTCAAAAACCATAAGCCAAGGTCGACAATACGTCTCTGGTTGTGAAGTTTGAAACCAACTAAAAGTGCATGTATTGTTCAGGAATTTAAAGTTCTCAGAACCACGTGAATGGCAGAATTGCACCTGCTAAGATGGGAGTGGAATGAATGACTGACCATGGCTAGTCAACAATTCTTGGAATCCACTATAACTTACATGCAAGAATATTCATATCTCTTAAAGGAGAAGAGATAAAATTATGAAACTTTTCCCAAAATTTATAACAAAACAAGACTGTTCATAATAGAGAATATAAAACAAGTTGACTTTCCCTTTAGTTAATTGAGAAGAAAAATGCAATAATTAGACGAGCTTTAGCAAGGATTCAATTTGACTTACTTAAAAAAATTGGTGTTCGTTAGTTTTTTTTTCATGTTTTTTTGTCGGTTCTCCACAGGTTAAACGGCTACAGCTATTGACTTCAAACTTTTTTTCCTTATGGTTCCTCATCTAACTTAGATCTGTATAGTTTTGTGGCATTATCGGGTGGTAACTTTTATTTTTATGAATTTTAGACATTTCAAAAATACCCATTAGAATAACACAGCGGAAAAAAAATAAAAATATTTTTATTTTCCAAAAAAATGAAATTCTGTGTGAAGTTGAATTGCATTCTGATACACATTTCTGGAAATTCTCAGCTTGATTGGGTTAGCCATTTTGAAGAAAAAACATGAAATGTGCTAAATTGGTACCACTCGAAGCCGTTTTTACCCATTTATAACTTAAATGTCCCCCAATTGGCGAATTTAGGCAGAAGTTTGGCAAAGAAGTCGACATACTATCACTTTCCGCTCGTCTAACAACGCGTACATAGCGTTTTCCTAGTGATAGTGAATTGGGTGAAAAAATTCCAAAATTAAAAACAATAATGATTCCAACACGAAAAATAGGTGAAAAATTGATGTTGGAAAATAATGAGAGTAAGCCCATTAGTATTTACAGTAATATGAAAATAAAATGAGAATGATGAACAATGATTCTACGAATGTGTGTATAAATGGTTTCTCAAAATGGTGATAGCTGAAATCCCAATCAAATTAATCAAATTACTGTTTGGACCAAACTTTCTACAAACAAAACTGTGTAATAGTGGCCCCAGCATCTATGAAAACTGTACTGACCAAATGGAGGAACAAATAGATTGAGTGTTTTGGGCGTAACGCTTGATGCCAGTTGAGAATAAGCAATACGTCCCGATGACCATTGAACTGAAGTGGAGAAAGCTTACCTATGACGACTAAACTGATGATTAGCATGATTATAATGACAACATATGATCCTATTTCACTATTTGCCACATTGTCGAAACTATCTTGATCTCTTCCGTGGTTGATAGCATTCAAAAGGTCATCGTCCTCTGGGTCGTCGTCGGGTCGTATTGGAACCAGCTCACTTGGTTCTGTAGTCAAGGAGAAAACAAAAGATTACATCTTATACTAAATATGGGCAATGACATTTTTTGTTTCAGTTTTCAATTCTTACATTGTCACACAGCATTCATCATAACTCTTCATCACAATTATTTCATCAATTTTATTGTATATGTATATTTATATACAGTGCAACCTTGATAGTAAGACGTTGAGGGGCGACAGCTAAATCGTTGTATTATTGCAATCGTCATTATAAATTGAAATTGATTACTTTTTCATTTTCAAAATATAGGAAGACAAAGAAGATTAGTGAAATGAATCACACTGAGATATTGTCGCCAACAATAATTAACATTCATGTTGTACTCAATACAGTCAAGTCTGTACATACATTTACTTATTCAAGTCGCTTATTGGTATTTAATGGTATGTTGAACTTGATGTTTTTCAGAACGAAACCCCTGGAATTTGATGAGCACTGCGAACAGTTTTTGATCGCTTGATGTGCTCTACAGGTCGTAAACACGTATGTGCATTTTCACACTTTCCAACACGTTGTATTTAATATCTCGACAGCATTATGGACTTGTGCTGACATCTAGTAGTTAGTTTGAGAAATTGGTGTTGATTTTTTTTTCAACGATAGAATACGCTTATGTACTCAAGATTAATTTAATATAGTCAGCAACCTCTGAATGCTAAATAACATTGATATCGGCAAATTTATTGTTTTACATATCAAGTACCGGTACAATACTATATCAGTACAATAAAACCATTTGTCTCTTCTATAAATGTTTTAAAGGCTATCTCAACACAAGTATCTGTGCGGTATAACCGGGAAATAACCCGGCCTGGGCGGTAGAATAGTGATTACGTAGCCTGGCTGCCAAGTGGTTGATATCGTTACCTGTCAGGCAGGGTGTATCGTCCGCATGATCGGGACAAGCGCAGACGTAGTTGTCACGTCTGAATAAACACAGATGAGTGCATCCGCCGTTGTTTTCCGCACACGGCGTCCACCCAATCTGACGTTCTTCCGCCACTGCTTTGATCTCCATCACGCCGTCCAGGTCTGTCCTGATCGTCTTGTGGTCCCGACCGGTCCTCTTGTTCGCACGTTCAACGCACTTCTTGTACCAGTCAGTCCAGTAGATATGGTCGCCAAACTAATGACAAACATAATGTATTGTCTTATTTATATAAGATCTATTGACGTCGGATGAATGATCAATGAGATGGTGGGATGGTGAGATGAAGGTTTCTTAGATAATGGTAAGGACGCGGTTAATTGTAGGAACCATCCTAGCATTAGCCTAGACTCAAGAGGTAATCCACAAAAAAAAAACTGCGAAGAGACGGTGGTGGGAATCAACCCAGGTCCGATATGCCCATTCACCTCCCAGATCACATGAAGCGAGCGTGTTAACCACTGCGCTGCATGTGCCGGTATGTGTTGTCTTCTTCGGTTATAATAAAGCCCGGCTACGAAATAATTACACCTGAAAAGTATCGGTATACTATTTTGCCTGCTCATTCGTATCCCTTAATAACCCAGCTATTGGTTGGTTCACGACGTATTGAGGGTGGCGTTGGTTTGCCGATCTGTTGTGGTGTCTCTACTCCCTGTACCGTCCAAATCTCTGAAACTACCGATAGTGAGGAATCTAGTGTTGATGCACAGAACTACGTCAAGTACAGTTCAGCTGTAGCAACAGTCACCTGCAATGTTAATATTTGAGGGTCGCAGAAAGCATGGCTGAGTGAAACCACCATGTAAGCTCGATACGTCATCAAGCAAGCAAATGATGAAAATCATAATCTTGGTAGTTCAACAATTGTACTTTATGGAGCCCCGTACATTAGGCAGGTCATTCACCTTACAAGCATGTACTTGATCAGTTTTAAGGTGATAACTGTTGATACAGTTTTTTTTTATATTGTGTTTTAATGACGCACTATACTGATGGCTACGATCTATTGGCGTCAGTGGATGATGAATGAGTTGACGGGATCATGAGATGAAAGGTTATTTTATTGAGTGTTTTGGATAGCGGGAAGGAGTCGGTCGTGGTCTATTGTTAAGGAACCATCCCAGTATCAACCTGAACGACAGAGGGAAACCACGAAAAGCCCCTGTCAGGATGGTCGACCATGGCGGGAATCGAACCCCGGTCTCCCAAATGACGGTTCACTGTGGTACCACTCGGCCACGCATCTCGGTTTGATACAGTTGATTAGGTGAAGAATCTTATTCAAGAGAAATACAGTGAAACCTCCACGCATCGCTTGCAGATACTTCGTTTTCTGCTCCCATCACTTATTTTATCCCACCCTACTCTCATATAACGAATGTTGAGTTTTTCTGCTTGGATGGTAAATGTCTCCTGGTCTCTTGAAAAACGATAGAGAAACCTCCATTCATCGTTTTCAAGGGACCAGGAGAATAAAACCATCCATCCAGGAAAATTTAACATAGATTATACGGGAGTGGGTCTAGAAAAAGTGAATGATACAAGCAGGAAAACGATAGATCCGGGAACGATGCATAGAGGTTTCACTGTATTGATGAAATTTGTACCACACTGGAATGGTTCCAAGTTGAACCAATGTCAACCCTTTCCATTCACAGACTTGTACGTTTTGCTCAGATGCAGTGTTGGGTGGTAAACTCTCGCTGAGTGTGTCAATGGATTTCAAAGTGAACGCCAAGCTCTTGAAAGTTTGTTTTGATCAGTCACGTCAGTGTGAGTTTGTGCTTGAACGCCCCATGTCGGGATGGTGCACATTACTTGGAATCGCAATATTCGAGCCACTAGAGTTGAATAATCAGATTGAGTACCGAATCTTGGTTTATTATCTGTCAAACACTTGAATTGATAATTGAGCCTTCGATATATTAATACTGATCATCACAATGAATCTCATCAAATATGTTTCATGAGTTTTCTTCAAAAGAATAAAATCGATACAAAAGTGCAACGTCCAAGGCGTCTGGCAAATGTTGTAAAGAGCGCCTGCGCCTGGTTACGAAAACAAAATTGTACAGCCGATGTTTTTCTAACATGAAATTTTCTTTCTAACATGAAATTTTCTTCCTATGTACGGGACAATACATAATTACTTATTTTTCGTTCCATTTTCCATTTTTGTACATAGTCCCAGTTCCTACGTCAAGGGAAAAATGACCAGAAACAAATTTTCAAATGTCCTATGTACTGTTAAACAACCCTTGTGAAAAACCAACATGAAATTTTAAAACAATCGTTCAAATGTCGATGAACTGAACTTTTTGAACACTTCTAAAGTGCACACCACTGCTTATACAGGACCCACCAATGGAAGTTATCTCACTTTTTTAGATATACATTCATCTATAGGCCTATTTCTCATGTTAATACTTCATAGGGTTGATGTCTCTTCCACAAAACTTTCACTTCACTACACACGCTCAAAAAGGTGACGTAAAATACATATACTATAACGTAATATGCTTATTAATCGTACCTGGGTCAGTCCAAAAGGATGCTTGTCGACCACTAGTTTCTCACGATGTTGCCCATTCAAATCAGATGTTTCTATTAAGTCCTTCAATGCGTCTGCCCAATACAGCCTCCGAGCTGCGTAATCTATTGACAGACCATTGGGAAAACCTAACTCCGTTCCAACGATGACATGACGCGAAGAGCCATCGAGCATGGAACGTTCTATCTTTGGCAGCGTACCCCAGTTGGTCCAATATAAGTATCTACAACACGAGAAGATGAGACTCTTTGAAACCAAATCTAGAGTTTGACTTCAACTTCAGTAGAACCTCTGTTGTAAGTTTCTCATTTATACAATTACATTTATAAGTTTCATTTTATGCTCCACATGTTGATAGTTTCATTAATAACATTTTCACGTTGATACATTTTTTCTATTCTGGTCCCCTGAAAAACGTTTGAAAGAGGTTTCACTGTATTGGTATTCTTTTTTCAGTAGAATCATTTGAGATACTGGTCTTATTTGTGTTCATCAAAAGTGAGATATGTTGTACAAATTGATGACATTATACCAGAACAATGTATTATCCTAGCCTATCCTAAGATAATCAAACAGTAGGCCTACCTGTAATGAAATCTATAAATTAGAGGAGAGAGATTATTGTGAATAACACTTTCCACCATACATATTACTGTCAATCGTTTTGTTCGAATGAATGAATATTAGGATTTTAAGGCGCATCGACAGCGAGGTCATTTAGCGCGATAAGTCTTAAGTTGAGAATTTGATAGAATGACTACGTATATTCAACCTATATATCTCATTTCTATTAATTAGACGAGCTTTAGCGAGGATTCAATTTGACATACTGAAAAAAATTGGTGTTCGTTTTGAGTTTTTTTTTTTTTTTTAGTTTTTTCATGTTTTTTTGTCGGTTTTCCACAGGTCAAACGGCTACAGATATCGACTTCAAACTTCTTTTCATTATGGTTCCTCATCTAACTTAGATCTGTATAGTTTTGTGGCATTATCGGGTGATAACTTTTATTTTTATGAATTTTAGACATTTTTAAAATACCCATCAGAATAACACAGCAGAAAAAAAAAAATTATTTTCCAAAAAAAATGAAATTTTGCGTGAAGTTAAATTACATTTTGATACACATTTCTGGGAATTTGCAGCTTGATTAGATCAGCCATTTTGAAAAAAACACATGAAATGTGCTAAATTGGTACCACTCGAAACAGTTTTTACTCATTTATAACTTAAATGTCACCCAATTGGCGAATGTAGGCAAAAGTTTGGCTTAGAAGTCGACATACTATTACTATCCGCTCGTCTAACAACGCATATATGGCGTTTTCCTAGTATTACAAATTCTGATATTCTTCATCAAGACCATGTGGCTTGATTAGTGTCTCGTCTGTAGAAACCAAGGTCACGGTAGACATGGGCTCAAGTCCGAAAATAGCAATTTATCAGTAATTATTTGATCACCTGCTCGTTTCTGGCTGTTAGTAGTCCAGCTGATGGTGGGATCATTGAGCCTCTATACTCTTCTGTTGTGAAGTTGTTGATACAGCAGTTGCTATTTCGTTAGTTCAAAGCTCGATGGTACATTCGTAGTGTTCAAAGTAATATCAGATAAAATATCATGGTTTATTTAGTATTTATTTCAATTGCAATAAGTATCTAAATATTCATAGCCGTTTGTGTGCCCATTCTTCATAACTAGAGGCATGTAAAAAAAAACAATTGCTATAAAAGCGACAAAATATAAGAGTGTTCGGAAGCATATTCGTATAACATTTCTTCATGTTTCTATAAATTCTTTTGAAAATGCGACAAAGCGCTAGAAACACCTGAATCCGCTGTTTAAACATATTGGCAATAAAGACGCTATATTTGGAATAAAAGCACTTTGGAAGCTATTTTCTATAGAATATATCAATTCGGAAGTAAACAGGTGGAGTCAGTTGAGGAATTTCAAAAACCAAAGTGCATCTGCCAATGCAGGCGGCAGATGAGGCGTAGGTTTAACCTGGGGGTGGACACCATTTTACCAAAACTATCAATTTGAGTGTTCCATTTGTATATGCCTAACGTACGTTATATAATGGTATTGAGGCAACGCTACAGAACGTTGTTGCGCTACAAAACACGATTTTTCAAAATAATTAATGCACCAAAGTGCTACTTACAAATTGTAAATGCTATGAAAAGAAGAAATAGAATCTATATTTACTTGTCTCTATAACTTACCCTTTTCTTGGAAAGAGTGCTAGTGCTCTTGGTTCATCCAGATAGTCGTGGACTATAACTTTCCTGCAAGATCCGTCTATCTTGGCCACTTCCAGAACTTTACGTCCTGCGTCTGTCCAGTAGATATTGTCAGCAACCCAATCGACTGCCAAACCGTCCGGTGTCGTCAGATTGGTCGAAACGATTGGTAGTGAGTTACTTATATTATGCATGTCGACGCTCCTTAACAGACAGATTCAAAATGGCATTCAAAACTTTTTCCATCTAAAACTGCAGGCCTGTGCAGTTGCCCAACGTTTCTTGTTTGGGTGACCTTCACTTATGATATGTCAGAAAGTGTAGTAAGTTGGACAAATCAGCATGATTGCTCATGAGAGCATGGCTCAACCTTACATAACCCTACATGAATGCTATGATAGACATTTAACGTCAATCTTTGCCAGAATAACAGTAGGAGTGGCTGATAGATTTGAATTTCGACTGATGCTAATTGCGATAACTATACGTGAATCTTAAATTCAACATAGTTGAAACGGGAGAAGGTCAATATTCAGAGTTGGACATCGTAAGTATTTAGTATGTACTAAATACTTGGTAAAGTATTTGGATCATAGTTATTTTACGACTGTTTATCTTACCTGATGACGTCAAGCTGAACGTCAGTATAATAAATCCGTTGTTTAAGCCAATGAAAGTCGAACGCGATGGCATTATGAACATCCTGTATCGGAAGAGTGACGTCCCATAATTCAGGAGTATCCAAGGAGATCCGAGCAAGGTTGCTTCGTGTAGCCAGTAACAGATATTTCGACGGGAGATCTTGGCACGTTTTCTGATCCTCGTTGATGTTTATACCCGTAGGGCACGCGCAAGAGTAGCCATGAGGGTTTCGGAGACAGAGGTGTGAGCAACGACCGTTGTCCACGTCACAGGCACTCTCGAATATGTTATCAGCCTTCATTTCAAAAAAGAGATGATGTATTTATATAACCCATAGATTGAAGGTATTTAAGAGTCCATGAGAGTCGATTTAGCGAAATATCATTTTTTTTTGTGATTTCTTTTGAACGGTATGAGATATCAAAATTCTAATATGCGAGAAACACAGATAATTATAATAGCTTCAAGACGATGTAGGCCCCAAGTTATTATTATTCAAGTCATGTTGCATAGCCGTCAAGCGTAGACAGCTAAAAAATATGTTTTTTTAGCTGTATATGCGTGACAGTTATGCGGCATGACTCAAATAGTTATATCTTATATCATCTTGAAGCTATTATAATTATCTGTGTTTCTTGTGTATTAGAATTTTGATCTCTCATACTGTTCAAGAGTTATCACAAAAAAAAAAGATATTTCGCTAAATCGACTTCCATGGACTCTTGAGAGTTTAAACACAGAATAAAAGGTTTGGGATTGTACATTCTCACGAATCAGCGTCCATGAATTGCAAGTAGTGCTGTCATATATGTGGATACCGCTCCTGCTATTCTACTCACAAGCTGCTATTTCCAGTAACATATTCACACTGGCGGTACCTATTTATGTTTCATTGAACGACTTGAACGTTTCATAGACTCTGACCGTCTCATCTTGCGATGATCGTGTTCCGTGGGGATAAAAGTTGTTTTGTACTTCTTTATTCTATGGTTGGAACACACGTTCATTCGTAAAGTAAAACTCTTACCTGGATAGACCGTACATCCATGAGACCTTCTAATCTTCCCTTGACAACCATCTTGTCCGAACCGTTGACCTTGTCGGCACGATGCAATGCCTCGGTAGACCAGTCTGTCCAATACATGTGCGAGCCAACGATGACCAAGCCGTACGGATGAGGAACTTGCGTTAGGATCACCCGTCTCTCCTTTCCGTTCAACGAACAACTCTCGATGGTCTTGCGTTTACCGTCGTTCCAATAGAGGCGATTGGCAGGCCGGTCGATTGCCAAGCCGTTTGGCCAGCCGAGCCCCTCGGAGATGAGAACAACTCTGAAACAGACGGGGGAATTCCATCTTTTAGACATTCAATAAAAAGGGTGTACAGTGGGGCCTCTTTAGTACGTTTCTCAGGGGACCAGACTGAAAAAATCAATGTGAAAAACTTATTGAATGAACTATTCAACATGGGGAGCATATGAGTGGGATCAGGAAATAAAACTCATGAATACAGCGAATGTATAGATGAGAAACTTATGACCGAGGGTTCACTGTTTTGCCATTTTGAGAAACACACATTCATAGCATGATTATCTATCATTTCTAATCTCATTTTCATTTTACTGTTTATACTAATACTTTCTCATTATTTTCTACCATCATTTTTCACTAATCATTCATGTTGGAATTATTGTTATCATTGGAATATTTATTACTTAATTCATTATCATTAATTATTGTGTTTTCTTCTTCTCAATCGATTCATATTTGATTATTATTACGTGTCTTTGACAACCATTTAGTATATTATGGCGGTAGTCTTTACTTAATGAAGGTTCCTACACTGCCTGACATTCTGAGAGTAGACTTGCCTACGCTAACGTTACACTATTACCTGTTTCTTCCGTCCATATCTGCTTGTTCTATTCGTGGTTCTTTGCCCCAATCTGACCAGTACATGAGTCCGTGGTGATAATGGAGCGTGATCGCTCTCGGAGACTCCAGGTTAGTCCACACTAGAACCTTGCGGTTACGCCCGTCCAGTTCTGCCACTTCTATACTGTTACGTCCTGCGTCTGTCCAATATATCTGAGAGTGGATAATTTATTGTTAGGACCAATCGAGGTTGCACAAGAACTAGTCACTCCATTCTCTTATTATTTCACTCATAGGAATATACCATAAATCAACAAATTAATGTTTTATTCCGAAAACGGATAAACTGGTCGAACTGAAACTTGGTAAGGATAAGACCAACTCAACCCTGAAATTCAGTGGTGACTTGTAGAATGTTTTCATTCTTATTTCTAGCTTGGGTATTCTCATAGCTTTTTGAAGATAATTACGTTATCTGTCTCATGGAAGGTGACAAAATTTAGCTGAAAAGTAAAAACTATCTATGCATTGCTATTCTGGCACAATCATCAATATCGAGGAAAATGTCAATTGATTCTTCTGATTTGTCTGCGGAGAATCAGACGAGCTCTCATTTGCTCAAATTGTGACAATTTAATGAATGTGTCTTAAAAATTCTCTGATAACCAAATAATCTTTCAGTAATGTACCGGTACATACTTTATTATTTTTTCCAAATAAAAGTAATATTTGTAATTTTCCAAATATTCGCAATCAACTGAAGCTTGGACATTGTGTCACATCTCCGATTACAATTCCCACATCCAATCGTCAATAATAAGAACTGAACTTCTGTAATTTTAGACTACCTTTCTGCCCGTCGAATCAATGACAAGTCCGTCGGCTGTATCTAGTCCATCCACGATAACGTTCTGTACGATTCGGCCGTCTGGCGTTGCCTTCTGTATTACATCTTCTGACGTGTCTGTCCAATAGATCTCTCCTAGAAGCACACAGTTCTCTCTTAGTCTTGGTACACTCACTTTCAATACAGGACTCCCGCAGTATTGACTTGTCATCTTTATTTACGCCGGCCGTGTTCAATTTATGAATCTTTTATTCTTCATCTTATTCAAAACAGGATAACAGGAAAACAATACAAACAGTAGGCCTATAGCAGGGTTTCCAGTTAGGATATTTTCTTGTCGTCCGACACGATATCGGTACGATTTTGGTCATGCCTGTTTCCACTTGGCTGTGCCGTAACGTTTTTGTGACGTCATAGCCATAGCCTTCATTACCTCTAAACTCACAGGCTTCTTCGAATTTAAGGAATGTGAGTGTAGCTTCCGGTAAAATCGTAGTTTTGGCCGATGAAAGTTGGAGTTGAGTCAATAATCACGACACCGAATCGGTACTGAAACGGTGTCGTGGACCGCCATGTTGTTTAGGTGAATACTGGCTTGTGATTGGCCAGTTGGAAAAATCGTGTCGGACGACAAGAAAAAATTGGAACTGGAAATCCTGCTTAATAAAGTGAACCAAATATATACATGTGGATTAACATTTCAAAATAAAAAAACCGAGAAAAGAAGAAGCCCGCGTAAGAACTAAATCTTGTGTGCGAGTCTGTATTACTAGCAAAAGTTAATATTTATGTTGACAAAACCTTAACAAATAATGATTCGAACCTATTTCACTGTCCTTGATTTTCCAAGTGTAGATAATGAAGAAATGCAAACATACAATTATAAATACTACATAGAAAACAACTCGAGAAGAATATAACAAACAAACATAATATTAGTTGAATGAAATCAAAGGATTCATAGATCAAGACACTGTAGTCATACTCAAAGAATGAGTAGTAGAGACAACGTGCATGCCAAAAGTTTACTTTCTGGCCGTTTGTTTTAATTGTGAACTATTATAAAAGTTTGCATTTTAATGTTCGTTGAATGGTGCCAGCCACATCTCATGGTCAAGTGAAAATCCCCACAATGGAAAGAACGACAGAGCAAGTCATGAGGTCATTGTACCAATGAGATTTGTTCAGACTTTATATGTGATCCTAGGTTGAAATTTATTCTCAATGCTGCCTTACGACCCCACCAACAGCTGGGTTATACGGGGGTACGAATGAGCAGGCGATTATGAAGCAATGAAGTGATGATAGGTGAAAGTACGTTCACAGAAACCCATGCCTTATGCGGGACTCAGACCCACGGGAGGAAGATGATTTTTTATTTTTTGCAATAAATCAAAATACTTGTGCACGAATGTGTACGTATTGTATTAAATTGTAATGTACATGGCAGATAGTTATCAATTATTGTCAGATGAGCCATAATAAGTGAGGAATTACAAGTGTACCTACGCCCGGCGTCGACGGTATAGGGGGTAAGGGGTGCATTACCCCACGATTTTTTTACCAAGGTGGGGCAAGAAAGAATAATTGGATATACTGTTTTGTTTCGTAGCTTTTCGTTGAAACCGACTTTTCAAATAATACAAATTCTGTGTGCAATTATTTTGTTTCGGAGCATCGTAACTAGTGATCTTTTCAAAATGTCTAGGCACAATATCAATTGAATTGTGTGGTTTTACGGTGCGACAGAGACAGGGTTATTTGCGCCGAGGCACAATATCAAGCTTGATGTTGCATGTCTTACCAGTGCTTCTGTCAACATCAACAGCGATTGCGTTCTTGAGTGGCGGCAGCGGTAGAACAACGTCGACAACATAAGGCATGTCGAACGAGATCTGTCGTATATCCACACGATGGGCAAATATCAGCCAGTTTGTCGGTCCGTTGGCACACGTCCTCCCGTCCTCCTGCAGAACATAGTCATCACTGCTAGGAAAGGGCCTCGTCTTTAGGGTTGGGTCATTCCATATCAAAGCAACTCAGCCAAGTAGCAAAATTGACCCGACCATGTCCGATTTTGATGAAATTTGGTAGATCTATGTAGACTAGCATCTAAAACATCTGTGGAATTTTTTCATCACTAGCGTTTTTAGTTTTCGAATTACAGCACGCCCCAAAAAAAATTGTTACGCCCCGCGGGATACCATTTTTTTCAACTTTTTCACCATGGGACAAGAAGCCTGATTTTTTTTATAATTTCAGAGATTTCAATAAGCATTTTAAAAATGTTTGTCAAGAGTCAATTCCTACGAGAGAATCATGCCAAAAAATGAAAACAACATTTTAAACCAATATTCACTATATTGATCAATTCCATAATAACTGAAATTAGGTCAAAAAATGAAATAGTTCAACAAAATGGACTTCTTTAGTATGTTTTTCAGGCTACCAGACAGAAAAACTTACTGAAGAAACTATCTAACATGTGGGAGCCTATGGATGGGATCAACAAATAGAACTCACCAAGGTGATGAATGTACTAAAGAGAAACTTATTAAAGATGTTTTACTGTAATACAGTAGATATGAAATGGATCATGATTTTCACCCAATATATTTCTAGGGATAGTTTCTGTTGCCAAGCAATGTAAAATCTGTGTGGCTATTATAAAAAAGTTAAAAACTAAAAAGTCGAGTTTGAATTAAGAATAGACTATACAGTCTCCATTCTCATCTCAATGTTTTCTCTTTTCTTGTTATCCAGTGTGATCTCATGATCTGCCGCCAGCGTTCTCACCAGTAACTTGATGCCGATTGGACAAGCACATGTGTGCGCTGCAGGAAGTGGCGCTAACAGGCACAGGTGGGAACAACCTCCGTTGTGAGCGCGGCACATCGACGGGACCTGCTGTCGGCCGTGGTGGAACACTCGAACGTCCATCAAACCCGATATGCCAGATCTGAAACAAGTACATAAGACCAATAAATAGAGACATGTAAACATAGCTTCTAGTTTTTCTTCTCATAGCAGTCAGAATTTGAAAAGTAGCACTTTAGTGCATCAACTATTTTGAAACATTGTGTTTTGCAGTGCAACAATGTTTTGTAGCGTTACAACAGTACTGTACCGGTAAAACCACTACATAACGTAAAATAGGCATACAAGAGAAACACCCCAATTGATATTTTTTAGAAAAATAGTCTCAAAAGCGGGTTAAACCGACGCCTCATCTGCCGCCTGCATTTTCAACTGCACTTTTTTCCAAATTCCCCAACCAACTTCACCCATTTACACTTCAGTTGACATAATTTTGGAAAAAAATAGCATCTATAATGCTTCTATTCTCAATATATATTGTCTATATTGCCAATACATTGAAACAGCAGAATCAGACGTTTGTAGCGCTTTGTCGCCTTTTCAAGAACATGATAGAACGAGACCAAACGTATTGAAAGATGAAGAAATATCAGAAAAACATGTAAAAAAGCACTTTACATTACATTGCTTTGAAAGCAAATGCTATTGTTGCATGTCTCTACCAATAGCGTATATGCTAGACAGGCAGCAGCGTACCCGTTAGAAAACCGTTACGGGTACTCTTGGTCAGTATTGTTGGTCAAGTCTTTGCGACAAGCATGCACAGTATCTCACAGAAGGCTGGACTTGTAAGGTACGTTCTCATGGCAGGCGGAGGCTGTTGAAAGAACCGCCTGCCGCCTGCGCTGCTCACAAAACCGTGTTTCTTAGTTCTTGACATTTTCACTGTTCGTATTCACTTGGAGATTTGAGTATTCATTTGCAGTGTTGGGTACGTTCCTAAAATATAGGAACTTTTAAAAGTTTAGTTCCTTAATGTTTATAAAGAACTTTTGAAAGTTACAGTTCCTCAGAAAAAAAGGAACTCAAAAGTTCCTAAATTGCGCCCGCTTGGTCGCGAGAACAACATGCATCGTTCAATCAATTGTACACATTCTATCGTTTTACATGCCAATCTTCAATCCAAGTGAATTTTCCAAATTTCAATCTGCCATGCGGCCACGCCGGTTACTGAAAATGAGCCACCCTGCAGTCTGCACTAAATATTCTCTCAATGCTAGAACTGGATGGAATAGCTGTGTTGTACTGTACATTACAAAGAGTTTTTTAATAATAGGGAATCTGTGAGTTTTGACAAACTAATCGGGGACGTTGAATTAGTATCGATCAAGTTCTGAACTTGTAGATAACTACAACTAGTCTGGACTACGCACTTGCATGTGTCATCATCAATTCCCGATCCCAGTGCAGATAAGCTTTTAACAAAGACCTCAGTATCTAACAGGTCTTTGCTTTTAGTGAGTGATTAGGGTTTGCCACATTCCAAGACTGGACATTCTGAATGATTTTCTAATTTGGAATATAATAAACAGATGACTGATGATAAATGGAACGGATTCGGGATTTCTGAAATGAAGTACAGTCAATGCCCCAAAAAACTTTCAAAGGAACGTTTACGTCCATATTAAAAGTTCTCGGAAATTTGTAACTTGAAGGTTAGAAGTTCCTTTCAGTAAAAAAGGAAATAATATCTTTGGAAGTTCTTGAAAGTTCTTTTTTGAAAGTTATAGTATTCAACACTGTTCATTTGAATATATAATTCGGGTTCAATTCAGGCGGTGAAGTGATTTTTAGCATCATTTTATGTGGCACGCATATTAAATAATAATGAATATTTGAAAAGTACTGTTTTAGGGGTAATATTTAGACATGACCCTAATTCTTGAATCTTGTATCATTTGAACTGCGACATTGAAGGAAAAGATTTAGAAGCTGATTTATACTCGGATAACTATTCATGTATCAATTAAATGAAATCTGTAAATAACTTGTGCTGTAAATGCTGAAGAGTCAAGTTCTTACTGCTACTTTTGTCCTTTGATACAGTTATTTACAAGGGCCTAGATTAATTTGCCTCATAGTTGAAAACAAAATTGACATAGAAATTGTGATATTAAATTTATCAGGGCTGTACCATTACCAATAAGTATTATCTCATTTCATTCTATACATACGTGTAAGCCTACTTAGGCCTACTTATTGACATTAACATATTGAGTTTGTACTCATTCAAGTCATATCTTGCCATTTATAGCCTAATTGTTTTGTTTTTCAAATATTATGTAACCGTCTCAAGAATGACCGAAATTTGTATTTGTCAGCGAATGTGATAGTTTATATATTTCAATCTCTGATAACTCTTTTTATATGTATATGTTATCATTTTTTTAGTTTTAGTTGTAGTGTCTTGTCTGTAATTCATAAAGTGCCTTGGATATTTCAGTATTTTTAATATTATGATATAATCCAATTGACATGCAGGACATGCCTAAGCAATTCCTGGAGTTACAACCGTTGAAATGACGGTGACAAGTACCCAACCCAGATCATCAAACTGGAATCTGATAAATGATTTTATTCAAACAATTTTTAGTTACCTCACACTAACTGCCACAATTACTTTTTTTTATAACGTCGAAACTTGATATAAAATCATTCTTCCCCAATCAAGGCAATGGAAGAAAAATTACGGACACAATTACAGACATAAGATACGTTCAGTAAAATTGGTATCTTTTTTTATTGGTTGTTGTTGTACATTAATAATTTGAAATAAAAGTCATTGTTGCAGCTACATTGGCACATTGTTGACATCAGTTATTTTTTAGAAATAAAATGTTAATTATGATGTATTCAGACCCATACTATTTATATTGTATATGAATTGGGTGGATGGGAAAGGAAGAACAGCTGCTCACCAAGATGTATGAGTGGAGAGCCCGTTGATAGAACACATAGAGATGAAAGGTACACATGAGATTCTGACGTTTCGGCTATTGCCTTGGTCACAGTAGAGTAGAGAAAGGCCTACTCATAGTGGAGAGCCCGTTGATAGAACACATAGAGAGATGAAAGGTACACATGAGATTCTGACGTTTCGGCTATTGCCTTGGTCACAGTAGAGGAGAGAAAGGCCTACTCATAGTGGAGAGCCCGTAGATAGAACACAGAGAGATGAAAGGTACACATGAGATTCTGACGTTTCGGCTATTGCCTTGGTCACAGTAGAGGAGAGAAAGGCCTACTCATAGTGGAGAGCCCGTTGATAGAACACATAGAGATGAAAGGTACACATGAGATTCTGACGTTTCGGCTATTGCCTTGGTCACAGTAGAGTAGAGAAAGGCCTACTCATAGTGGAGAGCCCGTAGATAGAACACAGAGATGAAAGGTACACATGAGATTCTGACGTTTCGGCTATTGCCTTGGTCACAGTAGAGTAGAGAAAGGCCTACTCATAGTGGAGAGCCCGTAGATAGAACACATAGAGATGAAAGTTACACGAGATTCTGACGTTTCGGCTATTGCCTTGGTCACAGTAGAGTAGAGAAAGGCCTACTCATAGTGGAGAGCTCGTTGATAGAACACATAGAGATGAAAGGTACACATGAGATTCTGACGTTTCGGCTATTGCCTTGGTCACAGTAGAGTAGAGAAAGGCCTACTCATAGTGGAGAGCCCGTTGATAGAACACATAGAGAGATGAAAGGTACACATGAGATTCTGACGGTTCGGCTATTGCCTTGGTCACAGTAGAGTAGAGAAAGGCCTACTCATAGTGGAGAGCCCGTTGATAGAACATAGAGCTAGATGAAAGGTACACATGAGATTCTGACGTTTCGGCTATTGCCTTGGTCACAGTAGAGTAGAGAAAGGCCTACTCATAGTGGAGAGCCCGTTGATAGAACACATAGAGATGAAAGGTACACATGAGATTCTGACGTTTCACCTATTGCCTTGGTCACAGTAGAGTAGAGAAAGGCCTACTCATAGTGGAGAGCTCGTTGATAGAACACATAGAGATGAAAGGTACACATGAGATTCTGACGTTTCACCTATTGCCTTGGTCACAGTAGAGTAGAGAAAGGCCTACTCATAGTGGAGAGCCCGTTGATAGAACACAGAGATGAAAGGTACACATGAGATTCTGACGTTTCGGCTATTGCCTTGGTCACAGTAGAGGAGAGAAAGGCCTACTCATAGTGGAGAGCCCGTTGATAGAACACATAGAGATGAAAGGTACACATGAGATTCTGACGTTTCGGCTATTGCCTTGGTCACAGTAGAGTAGAGAAAGGCCTACTCATAGTGGAGAGCCCGTAGATAGAACACAGAGATGAAAGGTACACATGAGATTCTGACGTTTCGGCTATTGCCTTGGTCACAGTAGAGTAGAGAAAGGCCTACTCATAGTGGAGAGCCCGTAGATAGAACACATAGAGATGAAAGTTACACGAGATTCTGACGTTTCGGCTATTGCCTTGGTCACAGTAGAGTAGAGAAAGGCCTACTCATAGTGGAGAGCTCGTTGATAGAACACATAGAGATGAAAGGTACACATGAGATTCTGACGTTTCACCTATTGCCTTGGTCACAGTAGAGTAGACAGTGATGAACAGATGATATTGTTTTCTTACCTGAGAACAGTTCGGTTATTTCCGGTCAGCTTGTTAGCTACGTGAATGCTTAGCGTATCCCAATCAGACCAGTAAATCTTATCTTCGAAAATAGCCAAGCCGAATGGATGCAATAGTTCCGTTCCTAGAAACAAGTAACATAAACATTGAAAACAATAGAATCATAGCACTCTTGAATCTTCCCCTTCAACTCACCAAACGGAATCACTCTTGTGTTTATTTAATCCATTAACGCAGACCTACACGTGAATATTTTTCAAGAACTCCAAAGAATTTCAGACGGAAATTCCCAATCATCAATGTTAAAGGATAAGCCAAGATGCATTGAGGGTTGCGTTTGCCCGTTGGACATGGTGTCCTCACTTCCTATCCCTCCCATGTTGAAAATATGTTCCGATTCACGGTCCACGTTTAAAGTACTATTGACCGTGCGTAGATAAGTGGTGATAGAAGGAACTAACGTTACGTTCAAGGCCGGCTCGCTGGCATCAAGTTTGCCAGCCTATCAGTCGTTTCTACAAAACACCACCAGATAGAGCAGCAATCCATATTACACGGAAAAGTCCTCACGGTATGGTACGTGTTCTCAAGTTAAGTGAAGGCACCATCTCCTGGCCGCAAACAAACGCAACCCTCAATGCATCTTGGGATAAGCATAACAATGAAGAAGACGGTCGTCGTTAGGAATCCTCATGTCGCCTCTACTGAACTTGATAACTCTTTGGACTGTAACTGGATCATTAGGGTCCTTATGAGACTGAAAGTCTGAACCATCAATATTAGATGATTATTGTTTGCCTTCCGACCCCACCAGCAGCTAGATAATAGGGGGTACGAATGAGCTTAACGACCCCACCAACAGCTAGGTTATAAGGGGGTACGAATGAGCAGGTGATTATGAAACTATGAAGTGATGATAAGTGAGAGGACGTTCACAAAAACCCATGTCTTATGCGGGACTCGAACCCACCCCCAATGGTGACTTCAGTTTCTGAAGCGGTGCCTCAGCTGACCGAGCTACCGAGGGCGGCCCATCAATATTTCAAAGCATTCCGTTTCAAAAATAAATATTGTAGTCACTTTTCAATTTTTAACTTTTAGTGACACACACCGATTGAAGGAATATATTTTCACTGTAATGAAAAATACAGAATCAACTTCTCACAACGAATGAAGAAACAGAACGACTATAAAACACAGAAAACCATCAACTTGTTGTCGAGGCCTGCAACAATGGTCCTCTCCAGGACAATGGTACAATATCCATCAAAGTCCCTGGAACTCTTTTCGGAGTGTCTTCCTAGGGTCTGTAGATGGTTTGCCACAAACTGAAGATGAATATTCTAAAACTTGTCTCACCAATGAGGACAGTTCTTCCTTTGCCGTCCAAAGATGCATACTCGATCGCTTTGGTTCCACCATCGGCCCAGTAAAGACGCCCTTTATCATGGTCGATAGCCAGTCCGTTGGGCCAGGTCAGGTTGTGTGTGATTAACGGAGACCTCTGAGATCCATCCATTCCCGCTCGTTCAATCTTAGGAGCTGATCCCCAGTCACTCCAGTACATATAACCACCTGGAAAAGCACAAATACTGAATAGTTTGAATTGAAATTTCTTGCTACGTATTTGCTTCCTAACCAGTCATACAGTGAATCTCGTACTACATCGACTGTCGAGCCACGATTGAGTGGTGAATGCATTGTGAAACCCGTGTAGTAAAATCTACTCATCCAAGCGTCACGATTGGAACAGAACAGCTGCTCAAGTAGTTGGCGCGACCCAACGATCTGTTCCACAATGCTCATCAAGAAGATTCTTGTGGGTTAAAAAGTTTGTGATGAACAGGTCAAACTTGATTTGGGAATATATGAGTCGCATACCCAAATTACATGGCTGTTGGTGCGGTTGTTCAGAAACACTAGACGCTACCTTCTTGTATGTCTAATTGACCCATCAGCGTTCATTTTAGTGTGACAATTCAGGCCTGCACCGTCAATGTGCAAGTTGACATAGTATTGTCTTCTTGCGTATTGTGTTATATTTTATCAATAATAGTTTATACCATCCTCCAGTTATATAACTATCATGATTTATCTCTGAATTTATTCAATTCTATGACAGACATGTTTCTGTTTTAATCTACAAGTTAAGGACCAGATTAGGCAGAAGAGCTGTCCTAAGACCAAACCTCGCCCTCTTGATTGTCAACCATACGATAACAAATGGCGACCCATCTATCTATCTATCTTCTATTTCTGAACAGAGAAGAAATAACATTTTATTCATTACCTATTGGGTCGACGACAATGTCACGCGGCTTATCTAATCCATCCCAAACGAGCAACGCTCTCATGCTTCCATCTAGATTAGACACTTCTATGTGGCTGGTCCCTGCATCAGTCCAGTATAGCTTGTTCGTCACCCAGTCCAACGCGAGACCAGCGGGTGATTCTGAAAACATGGGGAAAGAAATGTACTCCAACAAGATATTGTCACACTGTCATGACTAGAGACAGGATAGTCATGCAATTGCATGTTTTCAGATAGAGCCAGGAGAACATGCAAAATTGGTTATAAATCCTTTTCATGACTCAAGGGTTTGGAATATATGACTTTGATACTGCATGTTTTGCTTATTTTGGAACTTTTTCTTTGATAGTGCTTATTTTGGCATTAATACCGCATGTTTTGCTTATTTTGGAGGTTTTGTGTGCATGTAGAAAGATCCTTTCCTGCTTCTAAAAACATACTAACCGATGAGCGCCATAATCTGACACCAGATAATATTGAGCAGATTCTGGTAAGCCACTGCGAGGCAAAAAGTAGTAAGCTGGTGTAAAGTGACGTTTGACGTATTATGGTATTAATAAAACTTTTAATGTATTTTTAAGAAGTGTATGCATATTATTACATCTTATTTTGGAATTCGATACTGCTAATAGCGCTTATTTAGCGATTTGATACTGCTTATTTTGCTTATTTTGTCACTTTAATACTGCTTATAGTGCTTATTTTAGCATTTATTACTGCTTATTTCAGCATTTAATACTGTTCATAGTGCTTATTTTAGCATTTAATACTGCTTATAGTGCTTATTTTAGCATTTAATACTGCTTATTTGAAGGTTTGATACTGCATTACTATCCTGTCTCTAGTCATGACACATAGGCCTATACATGACACTGTATACCCCTGACAAGATGCAGCCGTAAGGTGTTTTGCGTGATGAGCTTGCAATGCAAGATTGTACTCAAGTCGGGCGTGGTTTGATTGACGCGGGAGCGAGTGCTCCTCTTGATACCGGACGTGTCAACAGAGAAGACGTGCAAGCAAGATTGTACTCAAGTCGGGCGTGGTTTGACCGACGCGGGAGCGAGTGCTCCTCTTGATACCGGACGTGTCAACAGAGAAGACGTGCAAGCAAGATCGTACTCAAGTCGGGCGTGGTTTGATTGACGCGGGAGCGAGTGCTCCTCTTGATACCGGACGTGTCAACAGAGAAGACGTGCAAGCAAGATCGTACTCAAGTCGGGCGTGGTTTGATTGACGCGGGAGCGAGTGCTCCTCTTGATACCGGACGTGTCAACAGAGAAGACGTGCAAGCAAGATTGTACTCAAGTCGGGCGTGGTTTGACCGACGCGGGAGCGAGTGCTCCTCTTGATACCGGACGTGTCAACAGAGAAGACGTGCAAGCAAGATTGTACTCAAGTCGGGCGTGGTTTGACCGACGCGGGAGCGAGTGCTCCTCTTGATACCGGACGTGTCAACAGAGAAGACGTGCAAGCAAGATTGTACTCAAGTCGGGCGTGGTTTGACCGACGCGGGAGCGAGTGCTCCTCTTGATACCGGACGTGTCAACAGAGAAGACGTGCAAGCAAGATTGTACTCAAGTCGGGCGTGGTTTGATTGACGCGGGAGCGAGTGCTCCTCTTGATACCGGACGTGTCAACAGAGAAGACGTGCAAGCAAGATTGTACTCAAGTCGGGCGTGGTTTGACCGACGCGGGAGCGAGTGCTCCTCTTGATACCGGACGTGTCAACAGAGAAGACGTGCAAGCAAGATTGTACTCAAGTCGGGCATGGTTTGACCGACGCGGGAGCGAGTGCTCCTCTTGATACCGGACGTGTCAACAGAGAAGACGTGCAAGCAAGATTGTACTCAAGTCGGGCGTGGTTTGATTGACGCGGGAGCGAGTGCTCCTCTTGATACCGGACGTGTCAACAGAGAAGACGTGCAAGCAAGATTGTACTCAAGTCGGGCGTGGTTTGACCGACGCGGGAGCGAGTGCTCCTCTTGATACCGGACGTGTCAACAGAGAAGACGTGCAAGCAAGATTGTACTCAAGTCGGGCGTGGTTTGATTGACGCGGGAGCGAGTGCTCCTCTTGATACCGGACGTGTCAACAGAGAAGACGTGCAAGCAAGATTGTACTCAAGTCGGGCGTGGTTTGATTGACGCGGGAGCGAGTGCTCCTCTTGATACCGGACGTGTCAACAGAGAAGACGTGCAAGCAAGATTGTACTCAAGTCGGGCGTGGTTTGACCGACGCGGGAGCGAGTGCTCCTCTTGATACCGGACGTGTCAACAGAGAAGACGTGCAAGCAAGATCGTACTCAAGTCGGGCGTGGTTTGATTGACGCGGGAGCGAGTGCTCCTCTTGATACCGGACGTGTCAACAGAGAAGACGTGCAAGCAAGATCGTACTCAAGTCGGGCGTGGTTTGATTGACGCGGGAGCGAGTGCTCCTCTTGATACCGGACGTGTCAACAGAGAAGACGTGCAAGCAAGATTGTACTCAAGTCGGGCGTGGTTTGACCGACGCGGGAGCGAGTGCTCCTCTTGATACCGGACGTGTCAACAGAGAAGACGTGCAAGCAAGATTGTACTCAAGTCGGGCGTGGTTTGACCGACGCGGGAGCGAGTGCTCCTCTTGATACCGGACGTGTCAACAGAGAAGACGTGCAAGCAAGATTGTACTCAAGTCGGGCGTGGTTTGACCGACGCGGGAGCGAGTGCTCCTCTTGATACCGGACGTGTCAACAGAGAAGACGTGCAAGCAAGATTGTACTCAAGTCGGGCGTGGTTTGATTGACGCGGGAGCGAGTGCTCCTCTTGATACCGGACGTGTCAACAGAGAAGACGTGCAAGCAAGATTGTACTCAAGTCGGGCGTGGTTTGACCGACGCGGGAGCGAGTGCTCCTCTTGATACCGGACGTGTCAACAGAGAAGACGTGCAAGCAAGATTGTACTCAAGTCGGGCGTGGTTTGACCGACGCGGGAGCGAGTGCTCCTCTTGATACCGGACGTGTCAACAGAGAAGACGTGCAAGCAAGATTGTACTCAAGTCGGGCGTGGTTTGATTGACGCGGGAGCGAGTGCTCCTCTTGATACCGGACGTGTCAACAGAGAAGACGTGCAAGCAAGATTGTACTCAAGTCGGGCGTGGTTTGACCGACGCGGGAGCGAGTGCTCCTCTTGATACCGGACGTGTCAACAGAGAAGACGTGCAAGCAAGATTGTACTCAAGTCGGGCGTGGTTTGATTGACGCGGGAGCGAGTGCTCCTCTTGATACCGGACGTGTCAACAGAGAAGACGTGCAAGCAAGATTGTACTCAAGTCGGGCGTGGTTTGATTGACGCGGGAGCGAGTGCTCCTCTTGATACCGGACGTGTCAACAGAGAAGACGTGCAAGCAAGATTGTACTCAAGTCGGGCGTGGTTTGATTGACGCGGGAGCGAGTGCTCCTCTTGATACCGGACGTGTCAACAGAGAAGACGTGCAAGCAAGTGTTGTGTGCAAGAACCTTAGATGAATGCCACAAGATGCAGCCAACCTATCCGGCCAGCGTGTTCATGAGTATTTCGTCTCCGGACGTTAGCTTACTACTTAGTATGTGTTAGGTGAGGTGTAATGGGTGACCAGCCAAGCCTGAGGCCAGGTTCTATTCTCCTCCCGTTATTTCATACGTAGAGTCATAGTTGGAGTAACTTTCAATACCGCTGCTGTATTCAATTGTATTTGCCCTCAATAAACTAACGTTTGTAACAGCAGCGTATTCAAACTATTTCACTCTGTTTGACAGGTGAACTGATCTGTGATCTGTAATAGATAACCAATCAGTTCCATCTCTCACGAGCCATTACACCCCTGCATTAATCAGGCACCGAGGATGTGTTCACCTTCCCAGACAACCAATGCCCATAGGTTGATTCAAGCCGTAACAATATTGATTGTTTACACAGTACCGGTATACTCCATTTTCTCCCATTCACGTAGACTATATATTTATGGATGGCGCATACAACTCCGCAGTTGATGGCGTTTTAAACTCTGCCACTGAGCTAGTATTTCTACACTGTTCTTGTATAACCTCGTGTTATATGTTGATGTGTTATTGTTTTCGTGTTGCTCTATGTGTTATACAGTGAAACCTCTTCAGTGAGTTTCTCTCCCATACATTCATCACCTTGGTGAGTTTTATTTTCTGATCCTATCCATATGCCCCCTCGTGTTGAATAGTTTATTCAGTAATTTTTTCACTTTAGTAAGTCTTTTTACAGGTCCCCTGAGCAACACACTGAAGAGTTTACTGTAATATAGAGCTGAGTTGTCTATTGTATTACAAAATAGTTTGGTATATAATGTAAGATCGAAATTTTATAATCTCCTGAGCTTTTGTTATTCAATTTTCTTCATTCTCTAATTTTCAGCACACATTCTCACCCAAGTTTGAATTGACTATGATTGTCTCATTTGACCCATTAAGATGTGCTCGACTGATTGTATCCAATTCCACGTCAGTCCAGAATATGGAAGCCGTTTCGCTGTCCCACGCTAGCGCCACAGCCGAGCGGATGTTGTTCACAGGAACCACTATATCGACAGAGTTGTCCGGTCCCTTATCCAGCTGCCTCAGACGCAGATCCTTCTTGCGGGCAAACATCAGCAACTTATCAGGGGTAGCATTACAAGTCCGCCTACAAAAAGAATAAACAATTATAGGCATACTGTTTCTAAATGATGGATATATCAGTAAATAGAGTACAGACAAATTGAGCTATGAGCATAATTGGTTAGTTTAGTTTAGTATTTATTTGCCTTTCATTTCATTTTACATTATTGACACATATACGAGAAAATTCATACATGGAAAAATAATATCCAAAAAGCTGTCTTTATTCACGCAAATTGAAAAGTAATCAAAAGTAATCGGAAAGTAATTGAAAAGTAGTCAATAATATCAAGGGGATGTGCATGCTCGGTGCTTAAACAACAGGAAAATTCATTTTTACTATTTTTTCTGTGTTCACAAACCGGTGTCATTGAATGGATAAGTATACTAGCTCCAAGATAATGTAATGCTCTTGTTTAATATGACATTCTATTTGAGTGAATTCAACCAGTTTTGAGATAATATGTGAATGAATTTCATTACATTCTTGATATTCATTCACGTATTACTGTCTTGAGAAATAGAATGTCATGATGATTAATGAGCATAACATTATCTTGGGAGTTGGTATATTTATCCATTCAATGACGTTGGCTTGCTTGTGAGCATGAGAACAAATAACAAAGATGAATTCTTCTGTTGTATCAACACCGTGCATGCCCCCTCCCCGATGATTCATGGTTGAACCCCTCGTGGTTCAGCTTATGATACGGTGTTGTTATTGCGAAATAGTTCCTCCCAATAGTTACATCATTGCCGCCATAATATGTTGTCTAAGCAGGGTCATCTTTCAAGCCATTCAGTGTTAGGGTTCAAATCCACTAAACGCTACTTTTTTTTTTTAAATTTCTCCAAAGGTTTTTTCATCATAGTCAATGAGTCATGATGATATTTTTACTTTTTAGTCACTGGAAAAGACATTGTTTTCGTTTGTTTTTTCTGCCAGTCAGATTATCAGCGTCATATTGTGCGGTAGGAGTGATGTGACCCAAGGCACAGCCTAACAAATAACACAATCAACTTGGGTAGAAGATATTCGCTATAGCTTCCTAGTTCTCCATCTTCAGACTCATTGTCTGTCAGTCGTTTCTCCATGCTCTTATTTTTGCGCATCTGGATTTACATAATATTAATATGTGATTTCTAGTTGTTAGTTGTAATTAGAGACAAGTAAACATGGCTTCTATTTTTTTTCTTTTCATAGCATTTGGAATTTGAAAAGTAGCACTTTGGTGCATCCATTATTTTGAAACATCGTGTTTTGTAGCGCAACGTCCTGAAGCGTTACTACAGTAGGCGTACGGTACCCTTGAAACCATTATATAACGTACAATAGGCATACAAGTGGAACACTCAAATTGATAGTTTCTGTAAAATGTTTTCCACCCCCAGGTTAAACCTATGCCTCTTCTGCCTCACTACATTTGCAGATGCACTTCGGTTTTCGAATTTCCTCAACTGACTTCACGCGTTTACTTCTCAATTGATATATTCCGCAGAAAATAGCATCTTTAATGCTTTTATTCCAAATATAGCGTCTAAATCGCCAATACGATGAAACATAGCGGATCCAGATGTTTGTAGCGCTTTGTCGCCTTTTCAAAAATATAATCAAACAACATCAAATGTATATAAACATGAAGAAATGTCGGAAAAAATATGCTTTATAGCACTTTTCGAATTTGTCACTTTTATAGCAATTGCCATTTTGACATATCTCTAGTTATAATAATCAAGACTTACTTGTCTGGGAGAAGTTTTAAGCCGATTGGACACACACATTGATAAGTCCGTCTGTTTGGCAGACACATGTGCGAACAGTCTCCTTGATTAGCGCCACATCTGTTCTTGTACGGTGGCTGACGTTGCTGATGATAGCTGGAACCAACCAAGACAGTCACACAATCACTGATAGAGACTGGACAAAATACCATTGATGTTTGCAAAACATGTTCATGGACTGCATAGTGTAGCCACTAGCCACAATGTAGTAATATCAACAAGATGTACCGACTCCCATACTAATAACATGGACGGTATTTGTGGTTTCTTGCAGTCAGTTCAGAGCCAAAGGTCCCGATTGCCTGTCGCGATTCAGTGGATTCCCTCGTCAACTAGGTGTAGATAGGAGTGGCTACGGTACCGGTGGCATTGTTTAGCATTGTGGTTTGATATAAAAGCGATAATTGCGCTACATGCAATCGGGACTATGGATTCAGATTCTGTCCCCGGAAATATTTCACTTTGAAGACACGAGTCGGTACATCTTCTTTATATTATGATAAAGTGTGTTGGTATCCCTACATCGTGATGTAGCGTGGGTGCCCTGGGAGTCCTGCCCTATGTTAAATTAAATGGGGTTTGGCACGCCTGGGGCGCCCCAATATTCCCTTTGGGCATGTCTAGGGCGCGCATAGAGAATGTTTTGTGTTTGTAGGGATGTACCGTCAAGCTTGCACCTGTCTCATAAAGCCCACATATGCCTACCTGTGAATGTCCATGGGGAAATGAAGGCCCGAGTGAATAGTCCTGAAGCCTGTGCCGTCAAGCTTGCGCCTGTCTCATAAAGCCCACCTATGCCTACCTGTGAATGTCCATGGGGAAATGAAGGCCCGAGTGAATAGTCCTGAAGCCTGTACCGTCAAGCTTGCGCCTGTCTCATGAAGCCCACATATGCCTACCTGTGAATGTCCATTGGGAAATGAAGGCCCGAGTGAATAGTCCTGAAGCCTGTGCCCGTCAGCTTGTCAGCCGTAGAGATACTCTTGGTATGCCAGTCTGTCCAGTAGATGGCATCCTCGAAAAGGGTTAGGGCGAATGGATGAGGCAAGCCCTTGCTGATCACCTACACAACACAACCGTTATTCACTGTAGCGAATACAGCCGAGCGTACCAACTAGTATCAACATGAACGCTAGTAATCAGTCATTTGGTTAGTTTCACCAATTGTTGAATGTTTGTTTGAGAAATAATCAATAAGATTCTTGTTTAGTTTTACCAATGCTCATCTGAGCTGAATATTATTCTTGATATATTATAATATTCTTTCTTTATGTATATGGGATATTTATAGGATCAGTAGCATTGAAATGATTCCTGATGAGCTGTTTGAAATATCAAATACAAGTATGAGATTAAAAGTCTCAAATGTGATAACGATTGGTGATCTTATATTTTACTTACACCTATCTCGAGCTTCCCCAAAACATACCTTTTTCCTGTCATGGCCATCAAATTTGGATGACTCAATGACATGATGTTTAGCATCAGCCCAATAAATCCGGCTCAATGTGTAATCAATGCATAATCCATTGGGCCAAAATAGGGATTCGGTAACAAGCGCACGTCGGTTACTTCCGTCCATCTCGGATCGTTCAATCTTTGGATTCGGACCTGTCAATGAGATGGAAATCCCATTTTTAATTTCAACTCTCCAGCAGTATCTATACTAAAAACTATTTTTTTCAGGTATTCAATATATCACGTATTCAATATATCACGTATTCAATATATCACATATTCAATATATCACGTATTCAATATATCACATATTCAATATATCGCATATTCAATATATCACGTATTCAATATATCACATATTCAATATATCACATATTCAATATGTCACATATTCAATATATCACGTATTTAATATATCACGTATTCAATATATCACGTATTCAATATATCATGTATTCAATACATCACATATTCAATATATCACATATTCAATATATCACATATTCAATATATCACGTATTCAATATATCACGTATTTAATATATCACGTATTCAATATATCACGTATTCAATATATCACATATTCAATATATCACATATTTAATATATCACGTATTTAATATATCACGTATTCAATATATCACGTATTCAATATATCACATATTCAATATATCACATATTCAATATATCACGTATTCAATATATCACATATTCAATATATCACATATTCAATATATCACATATTCAATATATCACGTATTCAATATATCACGTATTTAATATATCATGTATTCAATATATCATGTATTCAATATATCACGTATTCAATATATCATGTATTCAATACATCACGTATTCAATATATCACGTATTCAACGGATATATACATGAATGGGTGAAATCATATTCATTCAATTGATCATAGTGCTATAGACACTAAAATCGAATATTTTGTAATAAATAATGTGTGTGATATTTCAACGAATGTATGCGGAATCAATTGAAGTAAATAAGTAGCGTACCAGTTCCACTGAGATGTCTTTTACGGTATAGCTATTTCTGTTTTCGATGCATTTAATATGACCTATAACTAACGTTGAATTATTGTCAATATGTTGGTTGTCATATCAACTAAAGTCTCACCCCAATCTGTCCAGAATACCAATGCTTCACCAGGATGTACTGCGATTGCTCTTGGTTTATCCAAGTCGCTGGACGCTATAATGGAGCGATGGCTTCCGTCCAAAGTGGCCACCTCGACGCGGCGTGTTCCCGAATCAGTCCAGAATATTATGTCATGGATCCAGTCGATGGCGACCCCACCTGGACTCTCCAGTCCCCAACGAATCACATCTGCAATGGCAAAAGAGACCACTATCAACTGACTCGACTCTTCAGCCTTGAAATCAGACCCGTGACTGATATTAATACTCGGTCGACTCTAGAACTGAAAAGTACAGAGTGACATTACCCAATAGTGATGTGTAAATGTCATTTCAACATTTTCTCCATTCAATCATACATCTAGTACTTTTTGTGTTTCATGATTTGTATTTTTGGCTAGCAAACGTCACAATATTGGTACAGCCCCAGCATGTAGCCAGTTGACGAGTTTTTTTTTTTTTTTTTCAATCTTCTGCCAGATTTTTCTGAGTTGAAATGGTAGGGTCGTATACTCACTCATCCTGTGCTTACTCGTCAAACATCATCTTTGTACAAGTAGAGACCTTTACTAAATCTTCATTTTCATTATTTCAAAGAAAATAAAGTACAGTATTTATTTATCTCACTTGACTAATACTCAAATGAAATTAGGCCTAGAAATATTGACATATTACATTACTGATATTAGTGTTATTGAAAGTTTATCGTTGTCCCCCCTTTGTCTTGTCATCAACCTGCCTCAATATGACGTAATGTAATGATGAACACTTATTTCTCGAGTAATAAAACAATGTTGAGGATTCGTTGTACAATGAATGGTTTGGGGGATGGGAATATGAAGCGGACAAGTGGTTGAGCCTGTACTCACCGATAGCTCCTGTACCGTTTAGACTCGCTCTTCTGATGATATCCATCGAGACATCCGACCAGTAAATATAACCCAACTTGTAGTGGTAATCGAGCGCAATAGCATTATGCAATCCTTTGAGTAGCGGTGTGTAACGGGCATTGTTCATGCTCACCTGGAATCATAGTATCATACATATGTATTCATTAGGGTTTCCATTCGTTCAACAATTTCTAAGCGATACCGAATGTGATATATCGGAAATCAATCGGAAATATCGGAAAATTAGGAGTTCTGTTCGATATCGAATTAAAATGGAAACACTGAATTTTAAATTTTTAAATTTTTATGTCTACATCATGTCATTTTAGCTTTTTGTAATTATTCTGTGAGGATTTGCCATTGTCTGGGCACACTCGCACATCTGACCTTGAACCAGAAGTCACACTGTGAGGATTTGCCATTGTCTGGGCACACTCGCACATCTGACCTTGAACCAGAAGTCACACTGTGAGGATTTGCCATTGTCTGGGCACACTCGCACATCTGACCTTGAACCAGAAGTCACACTGTGAGGATTTGCCATTGTCTGGGCACACTCGCACATCTGACCTTGAACCAGAAGTCACACTGTGAGGATTTGCCATTGTCTGGGCACACTCGCACATCTGACCTTGAACCAGAAGTCACACTGTGAGGATTTGCCATTGTCTGGGCACACTCGCACATCTGACCTTGAACCAGAAGTCACACTGTGAGGATTTGCCATTGTCTGGGCACACTCGCACATCTGACCTTGAACCAGAAGTCACACTGTGAGGATTTGCCATTGTCTGGGCACACTCGCACATCTGACCTTGAACCAGAAGTCACACTGTGAGGATTTGCCATTGTCTGGGCACACTCGCACATCTGACCTTGAACCAGAAGTCACACTGTGAGGATTTGCCATTGTCTGGGCACACTCGCACATCTGACCTTGAACCAGAAGTCACACTGTGAGGATTTGCCATTGTCTGGGCACACTCGCACATCTGACCTTGAACCAGAAGTCACACTGTGAGGATTTGCCATTGTCTGGGCACACTCGCACATCTGACCTTGAACCAGAAGTCACACTGTGAGGATTTGCCATTGTCTGGGCACACTCGCACATCTGACCTTGAACCAGAAGTCACACTGTGAGGATTTGCCATTGTCTGGGCACACTCGCACATCTGACCTTGAACCAGAAGTCACACTGTGAGGATTTGCCATTGTCTGGGCACACTCGCACATCTGACCTTGAACCAGAAGTCACACTGTGAGGATTTGCCATTGTCTGGGCACACTCGCACATCTGACCTTGAACCAGAAGTCACACTGTGAGGATTTGCCATTGTCTGGGCACACTCGCACATCTGACCTTGAACCAGAAGTCACACTGTGAGGATTTGCCATTGTCTGGGCACACTCGCACATCTGACCTTGAACCAGAAGTCACACTGTGAGGATTTGCCATTGTCTGGGCACACTCGCACATCTGACCTTGAACCAGAAGTCACACTGTGAGGATTTGCCATTGTCTGGGCACACTCGCACATCTGACCTTGAACCAGAAGTCACACTGTGAGGATTTGCCATTGTCTGGGCACACTCGCACATCTGACCTTGAACCAGAAGTCACACTGTGAGGATTTGCCATTGTCTGGGCACACTCGCACATCTGACCTTGAACCAGAAGTCACACTGTGAGGATTTGCCATTGTCTGGGCACACTCGCACATCTGACCTTGAACCAGAAGTCACACTGTGAGGATTTGTCAGCCGGCTCATTATTTATTGGATATCCAATTCATTTTCAATATCAAAATAATTGAAATTGAAACGATTCATTTCAATATCGATCAAAACCCTGATTTTGAATATCGATCGGAAATATTGGAATTGAACCACAACCCTGCTATTTATCCAGATAATGCTAGTTACATATTACTGGAATATTGACTTTCATATATTTGGGCCCAATTCAAGAAATCATAAACTTGACTTTCAAGGTTCAGACATTTTTAGAGAGGGCGTATAGCTCATAGGCAGACAAGTGTGATCCATAATGAAATATCATGGATCAATGGTTATCGCTCCAAAAGATGATAGAATATTCTTTGTCATACAAAATCCACATTCGATAGTAAAGGGTAAATGATTGAAAAACTAAAAACTATCAAATACAAGTCAAGTACATTAGGCCTATATTAATACAGTGAAATCTCTATGCATCGTTCCCGGATCTATCGTTTTCCTGCTTGTATCATTCATTTTTTCTAGCCCTACTCCCATATAATCAATATTAAATTTTCCTGGATGGATAGTTTTCCTGGATGGATGGTTTTATTTTCCTGGTCCCTTGAAAAACGATGGATAGAGGTTTCACTGTAGTCATAATAATCACTTGATAGTTTTAAATAATTAGAAATATCAGATTACGATCAATTTAAAAGTAAGTTTCGAAAAACTTCAACTTTCAAAATAACATTTCAATTCAGACAAAATTTAGTAAAAGTAGTGGCTATGCTTGACTACCCCATTCCTCACACTTAATAGAGACCATATGACTGCAGTGCTATAATAACTATGAATGAATTAAAATACATTTATTTGGGAAAATCAGTCAATTAAATGCAAGTCTCATTCAATTCAAAAGAGAACTCTTGACCCATTTTTGAACACAGAAGATATATTTCCAAAGCACCAGTACATATTATGATGTTATTAGATGAGCGTAGCGAAGTCTCCATCCCACTCTTATATGGCTTTGACTGTGTTTTTTTTTTTTCGTTTGTTTGTAAGCACTCCACAGGTCGTAGGGTTTGACTGATTGACATAAAACTTTTTTTGTACACGCAAACTCATCCAACTTAGAACTGTATAGTTTTTGGAATGAATCGGTTGAACCAATTTTGAGAAATATCATCTCAAAGTTTCTAAAAAAAACCCATAAGATTTGGCTGGTCAGAAAATGTTGAAAAATAAAATCTCTCCAAATGGGATGAAATTTGCTCTGGATGTGTATACATAGATTTTACTCATTATCACCATTTTGTATGCAATTCTAATCAGCCGTTTTGAAGAAAAAAATTAAATAACTGGATTTATTCATCAAATATATCATAAAAATAATGACTCTAAGGTTGCCGAGATTCACTGCTTTCTAGATTCAATATTTGCCCAACAATGAAGTATTTTTATATGCGTCAAGGTGTGTAGAATACCAGAGTCGATAAAGTAGCAAGGGAGAACTACTGCAAAGACTTTTATAGCTTATTCAGATATCAAGGTGTGTAGAATACCAGAGTCGATAAAGTAGCACGGGAGAACTACTTCAACGACTTATGTACCTTATTCAGATATCAAGGTTTGTAGAATACCAGAGTCGATAAAGTAGTAAGGGTAGAACTACTTCAAAGACTTTCATAGCTTATTCAGATATCAAGGTGTGTAGAATACCAGAGTCGATAAAGTAGCAAGGGAGAACTACTTTAACGACTTATGTACCTTATTCAGATATCAAGGTGTGTAGAGTACCAGAGTCGATAAAGTAGCAAGGGAGAACTACTTTAACGACTTTTATACCTTATTCTGATATCAAGGTGTGTAGAGTACCAGAGTCGATAAATTAGCAAGGGTAGAACTACTTTAACGACTTATATACCTTATTCTGATATCAAGGTGTGTAGAATACCAGAGTCGATAAAGTAGCAAGGGAGAACTACTTCAAAGACTTTCATAGCTTATTCAGATATCAAGGTGTGTAGAATACCAGAGTCGATATAGTAGCAAGGGTAGAACTACTTTAACGACTTATGTACCTTATTCAGATCAAGGTGTGTAGAATACCAGAGTCGATAAAGTAGTAAGGGTAGAACTACTTCAAAGACTTTCATAGCTTATTCAGATATCAAGGTGTGTAGAATACCAGAGTCGATAGAGTAGCAAGGGAGAACTACTTTAACGACTTATGTACCTTATTCAGATATCAAGGTGTGTAGAATACCAGAGTCGATAAAGTAGCAAGGGAGAACTACTTTTCGACTTATGTACCTTATTCAGATCAAGGTGTGTAGAATACCAGAGTCGATAAAGTAGTAAGGGTAGAACTACTTCAAAGACTTTCATAGCTTATTCAGATATCAAGGTGTGTAGAATACCAGAGTCGATAAATTAGCAAGGGAGAACTACTTTAACGACTTTTATACCTTATTCTGAAATCTGGCTCATCTTACAACGCTTGTGTCGCGTTTGACTAGTTTAGTGAATGAATGATTTACTTGTCGAATGTCGACTCGGTTAGCAAACAAGAGCGTGGGCGCCGCCCCCATGGCCTTGCACGAGCGCCCGTCGGGCCGCAGCACGTAGCCCGTCATGCAGCCGCACAAGAACGAGCCGACCGTGTTGTTGCAAGTCTGACTGCACACAGGGTCGGTTTCAAACAGACATTCGTTCACGTCATGGCAACTGAAACATAACCACTTCACGTCAACACAAATCATGGATACACGTTCAGGAATTACATTACCGGTACTCTAATCACTATGATTATTAAATATCGTGAATACATTACTGTGTTCTAACAATAATACCACAAGGGTCTTAACTTTGTTGCACATCTTTCAAGTCCAAGTGGGATAATTATAATTCTTCACAGATAGGCAACTTGTGAAATGTTTGAAATCGTATTTCAAAGTATCCTTGTCAAGGGTGACCTTATCACCCCATGCTACAGACTAGATTGAAATTTAGAATATCGAACATTATACAATTAGTATTTCACATATAATTCAAGTTGAAATATACCGTAAGTAAAACCATGAAGTCATACCTATATTTATCAGGATTGAGGGTAAAGCCTGGATTGCAGCTACAAGCATCACTGCCATTAGGCATTTGGACACAGGTTTGTCTACATTTAGAATTTGGCGTACATTCTTTCTTACGTGGACAGTTTTTCTCATCTGTAACATGAGAATAATAATAATTATTTGTATTTATCAGCGACTGTGTACATTACACTATGATAATAGTCAGAACATGGACTATGGGCATATTAACCTGGGCTAATGTAATTATCAATATAGACAACAATAAACAGTATGACCAGGAAAATACTGCATATTTTTTTGCATTGATGAATTATCATATGAAAGGTGAAAAAGTTATTCCAGTCAGGTGAATTTCCAATTTTTGCTTCTGTCAACCCTTACCTATGACATTGAGTTTATAGGGATAACACTATAAGCTCCATGCCTATGGTAAGATCAGAAGATACACCTCCAAGTCACTCTTAAGACTCAAGTAATTTTTAATTGGTTTATGGTCCTAATTGGTGTTCCCTCATTGCTCTCTTTCATCTTATGAATTGAAAAAGCTTATTTAAGAGACCACAAATAATAATGTTCATTACAGTTCAATAAAAAAGCAACCAAATTTCATAGTTAGATAATCTTCAAATGTAAATATTGTGGTGACTTCAATTTACCTTCTCCTTTCTGACAATCTCTCTTGTTATCACACACGTGTTTGCGATTGATGCAAAGAGTTGGACCGCGCGTATCGTTATTGCATTTAAACTGGCTCTCGTCACACGATGATTCACACTTTTCTTCATCTTCCCCACGCGAACAATCTTGCACCCCATCACACACCCACGATTTCTAAACGAGGAAAATAAATTACGCACATATTATAATTATCGTGTCCCAGAAAATGAACCTGTTCCTCTGAAGAAACACATTCACGTTTATAAAATAACAATACACAAGTACTCGTATCAATGAGAAACAATTCAATTGGAATATTCTCCATTGCCAACTGATTGTTCATCTCTGTTTTTGTTTCTTTATCAACTTCGAAACTTGATACAAAGTCAATGAAGGCTGAGGTCTTACTTTAAAGGAGATTATTCATAGCTTGCATGGAAACAATCAATATTTTCCCAATTTGAATTCACGCAATCCACCTACTGTTCCACGCAGACAAGGGAAACGGTTCAGTTATGAATGAGATTGAATGTTGAGATGTAAATGTAGATGTGAAACAAGGAAATTGCGTCTATTTTATAGGCGTAAAAATGTTTGCCCTGCAAGGCTGTTTGCAGAGCTAAACACCCATTGTTCTGTGACTTCTTGGCTTCATATATAATTTATTTAATTATTATTATTTGATCAATTAAATATCACTTATATGATTTATTCATTTATTGACTTCAACTACAGCAGCCCTCATTGTTCAGGTCAGCAGCCACCACTGACTGTCAGTTTATACTACAATCGTTACGTGTCAAGAGTCTCCAGTCCCAACTGTCTTCATACTGGTCAAACCAAGTGTACTGTTCTTATTTTAAAACAATCAATACGTTAGCATATTGCATACATACCAAAATACAATTGCCAGTATTACATGTGAATTCGTCAGCCCCACACGTTCGTGGCTTTTTCTCGGTGCAATTGAGTTCATCATCGCCACCATCGCAATCTTTCTCTTCGTCGCAGCGCCAACGATCTGGTATACATTTCCCACCATTACATCTGAATCAATGATAGCATAAGATCAATATTTGTACGTACTTGAATTTCACCAAAACATGTACAAGCATTTTCAGAAGTACTGACCACTAGAGTAAACTTGTAATGTATTGGATTGTAGGCCTACTCTTTATTCACCCTAGATTAGAACGTGGTGATAATATTGCATGGTTTTGTTAAATGAACAGAAGTTAGATGTAGGATGTTAATTAAATAATAATTAAACTGAATAGAGAAACAAAATTAAAGGATGAAATCTAGGAACTGTTATTAAGACGTGTAGACTTGTCTTTGGACTCAAGAGTTGAGACTTGGATTGCAAAGCAGTCTTGCAGTGTCCTACACACAGTTTGGAGGCTTCAAAAGCAGGTCTGTGGATAAACCGGCATAATGAAGGTTTCAACAGCTCCGAGTTCTTTTTATGAATAATTTCTACCAGAAATGTGAAAATGTCGAGTTCTATATGAATAACCATAACATTTTTGTTATGATGAATGATGATTGTATATATTTCCATGAAAAGTTTGAATACCTTGAGATAAAAAAACTTAACAATAAGTAGTAATTACGTCTTTAGTATCCTCCACTATCTCCTACTAACTGAAATGTGTGTACCGGTAGCGCACTTACAGGCATTTGAAAAAAGGCAAGTATACAATACATCACTTCTCTACTAGTGATGATCTGAATATAAAAAAAATAAAAGAACTTGGAATCATAAAAAATTATCAATTGCAAAAAAAAATAGAGTAAATTTGTGTTACTCGATACCATCCCTAATTTTGTAAAAAAAATCCTAAAAATTGTGTTTTTGAATAAATAAACATTGAACTTTTTCAAAAACCACACCTGGCAACACAAATTACCACCAAAACATGAAAAACCGAGTATATAAGCTTTATTCCGCCTGCCGGCGGTATATGCGAGGTGAGTACACCAACCTGTGACCTACCTAACCTAAACCACTAGATACGTCATCCCAAAACATGGCTGAGTATATGTGATATCAGAAAACCGCCACATTAAAGTAAGTCGCAAACACCCGAAACATAACAATTATAAACATGAGGTTACTCCAAAAAACCCTTCAAACCACAAACTACAGGAAATACACCAACATTACCCAAAAATCATAAAATCTGAATTTGGTACCGAGTAACACAAAATAATCAAAATTAGAGCTGCCTAATTTTGAAAAGATTTCCATGAACCCATATTTTGAATTTGATTTCAGTCCACGCACAATTGATTCTATCTAGGCCTAATATTTCCACGTTTTCAGTAAAATTGTACAGTGGCACCTCCTTAGTAAGTTTTCCAGGGGACCAGACTGAAAAAACTCGTTCAAGTGTAAAACTTACGAAAGAAAACATTCACCATGAGCAGGCATATCAATGGGATCGGGAAACAAAACACACCATGGTGATAAATGTAGGGGAATAGGGTGCAAAACGGTGTGAATACCTTTTCTCTGTCGTAAAGTGCTGCAAATTCTGTAACACTTCATCATAACTACTAGCTATAATATTGCACACTAGGCAAAGGAGATAATTTGTCAAGATGAATGACTTCATAGTGATTTGTTCTATTCCGACACTTCTGATCTAACATCAACAGCTAATTGAGGGTCAAAATGTATTATTTTCAGAGCTCTCCTTACCATAACGCCTTACATACAAGCCTCAAAAGCTCAGATACCCCGGATTTCCCCCACTCCCCTCCCCTACTATGGAGAAACTCACCAAAGTGTTTCTACTGTAGGCCTAATCAATAATCATATGAAACTCTGAATCCTGATTATATATAACTCATGCAAAAGATCAGGGCAGTTACAAAAGCGAGCTGCTGCCAGAAGTCATCATCAGCATCCCTTTGCAGTATTCAATAAATTAACAAATTACCCCGCCTCCCTTCCTCTTCCCACTTGCCTTCCTCTTCAGCTCAGCTTCGTACTTGGTGTGATTTGTAAAGGGTGTACGATTGATTTCTTACCCAGATCGTTCAAATAGAAAAAAAAACAGCCCTAAACATGATAGCAGTCCCTACTTACTTGTACTCGCCCGCGCCACAATTGCCGCCAACCTTTGGGCATCCATCTTCATCACTCCAATCGCCACAATCGTCATCCCCATCACATCGGAACTCTTGCCGTACGCAGCGTGGATACGCGCATTGGAACTCCCCTTGAAGACAAGAGGCGGCTGCTTCTTCCGCTGGAAACAACAGTTATACAATTAATAAAGATATAATACATTGGTTGTGCCTTGGATTTCAGCTTTAGATACACAACTCGTGCTAATTCCTGATGCAGACTCGTTTCAGAGCAAGGAAACATGAGGCTGAACTGTTGGAATGTTCAGTTTTGCAAGGTGAATAAAGTACGAAGCATATTTTGAATCTGATCACTGTGATCTTCGAACGTTTTCTTGATCAAGTAGTGTAGGCGACTACTGTTATTGTTCTATCTGTACCAGATATCTTCTACAAAGAAGGCTTCAATATAGACAGAACAAAAGCTCAGGGAAAAAATACATGCGCACGTAAGTTTGCCGTTTTCATGAAAACTTTTTCATGAAAGCTTCATGTTGAGCTCGGTCCAACTTTTGGCGTTCCGCTTAGCGAAACCGCCAGAAGTATAGTTACTTTCCAGCGATCAAATATAGGACGTGTGCCTACTACATCCGACGAGCTCTTTTGACAGCTGAAGTTCAACAATCGCGTGGTTCAATGAACCCTATATGGATGTTTGCCATGGAATTATCTGTGGAGGAGATACGAGAGTATCTGTGTTTGTACCGCACCATGGATTAAGAGTTTAAAGAGAGGCTCATCTCATATCGGCGACCATCAATCATGAGATCAGTTGCGCCGGTGTCAAACCGGGCGGGGGCGCTGAAGAGCGTACATTGAAATAAGGTGTGACACGGGCTTCGGGGTATTTTCCAATGGAATGTGGTTAGGGTTCACGTAAGCTTAAAAACCCAAACCCATGTCACACAAACGAGTCGACTTTATTCCGGTATATGCTCTTCAACCGGGCAGAGTCGAAGTTAGAAAAGCTCCCGATAGAGTATAATTGACAGTACAATCTTCCGCAGCTAGATACATGATGAAAGTTCACTAGGTGGATTTGCTAGGCAGAATCGCTAGGTGGATTTGCTGGGTGGAATCGCTGGGTGGATTTGCTGGGTGGAATCGCTGGGTGGATTTGCTGGGTGAAATCGCTAGGTGGATTCGCTAGGCAGAATCGCTAGGTGGATTTGCTGGGCAGAATCACTAGGTGGATTCGCTAGGCCGACTTGCTAGGTGGAATCGCTGGGCGAAATCGCTAGTTGGATTCTCTAGGCGGAATCACTAGGCAGAATCACTATAGGTGGATTTGCTAGGCGGAATCGGTAGGTGGATTCGCCAGGCGGAATCGGTAGGGCTTCACTAGGCGGAATCGATAACGAAAGCGAAACACCAACATTCGCGTTCATGGAAGGACAGCTTTACACAGACTCTGGTACTTACGACATCCCTGCTCGTCGGTGCCATCTGAGCAGTCTGGCTCGTGGTCGCACTTCCATGTCAGCGAGATGCAACTGCCGTCAGTACACTGGAATTCATTGTTGGTGCACGCTCTGAAACAAAACAAAACAATACCAGTTTACTCACGTATCTATTTGATGATTACAATGTACCAATATAGGATTCGATCTGAACTGGACCAAGGCTACCCGTACGTCCAAATTGAAATTGAATATTCATATTGGGTGATACAGTATAGAAATAGGTAAGTATAGGGATCACTGTTGAGGTAAAAAGCTAGAAATTTAAGACGATGATGCCAAAAAAGAACTGCCAGGGTTGGTTTATCATGGTTAGGGTTATTGAAGTCAGGTGATTTCACAGTAGGGTACATTAGTGAGGTACTGGTGTTAATTTATCAGCTCATCCTTCAACGCGGGGGAAGCACGAAGCGTTTGCCTAGTTCATATATCTACATTAGTCTATAAGGACGCCATTTTATGCAGTCTTCAAAAATTGTAACAATAGGGGTCTTATAGATGGGGCGCCTGAAGAGAGCATACTGGAATAGGGATACTAACAAGAGTGAATGTGGGCTTGGCGTGTCTACTCAAAAAGAGGATGTGAAAGTGGGTGGAGAGGTTGTGCCTATTCGAGAAAAAACGATCGAAACCTGACCCAAATAACCCTGACCATGGCTCATCTGTGCTCTAACCAATTCCCGAAATGATAGCTCTCACGGCATTATTATACTCGCCAAGCCCATGTTCACTCTTGATAAGTTAGTATCCATATTCCGGTATGCTCTCTTCAGCATCAACGATTGAATAGGGAATTGTTTCGCGACGCTGTCAAGCGGATGTTGTGAACTGTGAGAGTGGATCTTTTCGAGTGACAGGTAATTACTCGTGAGAAGCTACCAACTGAACCAAACTACTACTTCTTGAGCAAAAAAAGCTTGCAGAACATTCAATGGGTGGTGAAAATCTGTGAAATTGAATGGAAGTTTAGGTCATTTGGTTTTCAGGTCAATTGGTTTTTAGTACAGTCGGTTGATTTTTTAGTACAGTTGAATTTTAGTACGGTTGCGCAATGCCCAATTCACTGTTATTTGGACTGAAGTGACAGTATTGGTGAACTGTGAAGGTGATGATTGATGATAGCTGGGTTATACGGAGGTACGAATCAGCAGGTGATTATGAAACTATGAAGTGATGATAAGTGAGAGGACGTTTACAAAAGCCCAGGCCTTATGCGGGACTCGAACCCACTCCCAACGCTGACTTCAGTTTCTGAAGCGGCGCCTCAGCTGACTGAGCTACGGAAAGCGGCTTGGTGAAGGTGTCAAAGTATGTTGGCATCGAACACAATCTCACAGTAATGATCTGTCGGTTGGGTCGAAGCTTGTAGAGTTATGTTTGCGAAGTGGAAATGCAACGTTTTAATAATGGGAAAAAGTTGTTATGAAAGCTTTGTACATATAGAGTTGGGATCAGACGTGACGTATTCCCATTGAATGGTTGAGAGAAGGAGAGAAAAGTATTCTCTGTTTGCATTAGGAAATGTTGTTTTTGTGACAGGTGTTGCTGGAGTGAGATCCGTTGAGTCTGAGATGATCAAATGAGACTGTGATCAAAGGTGTTTCTGTGCTAGAGGAGAGAATCAAGTGTAGTGTTGCAACGGACTGAGAAATAACATCGGATGGCGACACTCGGTTCTTACATAGCATTTGTATCATTCGTTTTACTCTTTTATAGGGGTTTTTCATGTTATATAATGGATTATTAGTGAGAGCGGTAAATTTTCAAAGAGAACAGCACTTGCACTCAAAGAAACAGATTCTTCACGGCATCGTAAATACTGAAATTACATTTAATGTCGCCAAAAATGGAACAATTTTACTCTTGAGACGAAACCGGGACAAGAGGTAGAAAACCGGGACAATCCCGGTTTTCCGGGATGGATGGTCACCCTATACGCAGTGCTCCCCCATGTGAAGGTGAACAATGAATAAACACAAAACACGCAGTTGTAACCTCTAATAATAGCATCTCTGCTGGTACGTCACCTGTCTGCGAAGTTTGGCGGTGGCTTAGGTAGGGGAAGACCCTTCCCCCCCCCACCCTCTCATCACCTCTCGCCGACCAATGCCAGGTGCGAGCGCACACGCGTCACGAATGAATGCACTCAGACTTTCAGACATATCTGGAAGACTCTATGTGTAATTATTCTTGAACCGTATCAACCAACACACAATGTACGGTTGAGGAAAATCCGACTATTCATTTTCATTATACTCGAGTGAATCTGCAATGTTTTACCGTATATGCACGTTTTTTTCCCAACGAACCACTATGGAAATTTTGTAAAATTAAATTTGAATGATATGGCGGGAAAAATGTGCACGATTTCATTCCAATATTAGAGGTCTGTTCGATTTGTCTGCACCAAGCTACACCACTGCACTAGCATGTTCGATTAGTCTGGTGCAGACTACTTTGCCGACTCTAGTGCAGCACCGTGCGTGTTCGATTTGGCGCTGGTGTAACTTGGGGCAGCTTTTTAGTGCACCAGCTCTGGAGGTGGTGTGTTGGTGTAGTGCAGATAGTTTTGGCGCATTTTTCAACATGGAGGGTCCCGCAATGAAATTAAGTCATGAAAATATTAAACACCAACAACAATCCAGTTGTCCAGGACGGGCATTATACTTTTTTTTCTGACGGTGAGTTATTTCTATAGGTTATTTGTAGCCTATGCTCGTAATAATATAGAAAATCTATGACCATGTCTCAAATGCTCAACTCAAATGCCGCGTAACGAATTCGGACGTGTTCGATTTGGGGTGTAATATAGCTGCTTGGTGCTACACCAAACTGGCATGACGTAATTTCCATAGTGCACTGAGCCTACACCAAGCCTACACCAACTGCCTCTGGTGCAGACAAATCGAACAAACCTTAGGTTTGTTCGATTTGGCTGCACCAAAGCTACACCACTGCACCAGCATGTTCGATTTGTCTGGTGCAGACTACTTTGCCGACTCTGGTGCAGCACGGGGCGCGTTCGATTTGGCGCTGGTGTAACTTGGGGCAGCTTTTTAGCGCACGTCCAGCTCTGGAGGTGGTGTGTTGGTTTAGCGTAAGTTGTTTTGGCGCATTTTGTGAAAATCAAGAAAATATTAATCACCAACAACAGTCCAGTTGTCTAGAACGGGCATTGTGCTTCTTTTCTGACGGTGAGTTATTTGTAGCCTATGTTCATAATAATGTGGAAAATCTACGATCATGTCAACAGTAAATGGATGCAACAGGCCTGATAAAAAGATGCAGCATTTTGGCCAGCCATTTTTACACTCATAAATCAACTCAAATGCCGCGTAACGAATTCGGACGTGTTCGATTTGGGGTGTGATATAGCTGCTTGGTGCTACACGAAACTGGCATATATTATTAACATATGACTATATAGCAATAAAGATTCAAGTGAGAAGTTGACATATTGATTCACCAATATATTCAGTATGTATAATCAACCTGACTTGTCGAGTTGTGTTCAATAAGAGGGACCTGAAAATAATTCTTCACATTTTGAGATGAAAATCAACGTTCTGTAATCAATATAAACGTTGTGCCAAGTAAGATGACATCATTGATGTAATATTCAGGTTGAGAGATTTTAAATCACAGATAAAAGCATATCTTCTATTATCACGGTACTGGATGTAAATAGGCCTATAAGCCTTCAAGACCATTGTCGATCGTGAGAGCCAGAGCCTAGTGACTAGTGACTGGTGACTAGTGAGTCAAGTGATATCAAATTGACAATAGAATGAATAAGTGGTTTTCAATAAAACAAATTAAGAATTGCAAGTACAAAGAATGTATGAAGGGAAAGTGAGGAATGTAAGAAAGTTGTGAATGCGGGGTTGAAAGTATTGTGTGAGAAATGGAGACACCTGAAGTGTGCAGGAATACAAAGAAAAGTTTCCACGACGATGAAAAGAGATGAATGTTTTTTGTGACGGGGAGAAAGTGAGTGTAAAAATATAAACAACTCTATTGAATTACAGAAATGGGATGAGAAAAATGAAAAAGAAGAAGAAGATAAAGTAGGCGTTGAACTGACGATAGAGGTGATGGAAAAGGTGCCAATTCTTAAGAAAGTAGGGAGTGATCGAGCTATCGAAAGATCTGTACGATGCCTTATCAGATGGAATTATATGGGAAATGAATATGGAAGTTGAGGTAATTTCAACGAAAAGAAAGATAAACATCCTGGAAGAAAAGATATAAGGACGGCTAGTATACGGTAAACATATATTGAAAGTAAAAAGAGATTTGAGAAAAGACAGACAGTTTTTAAAACGTGCCTTGAATAGTGTTGCAATAAGGAACGGTGGTAATGTAGGCCTAAATGATGATGAAAACAGCTGTAGAGGAATGTGTGCCCAAAAATGTGAAGATGTTCGAAACAAGGTGGGAAAATGTGTCATGAAGATGAAGAAATGAAACCATGGAATTGGGATGAGTATAGGCGCCGCACGCATAAACAATTGATGAATTTATTCAAGATGTGGAGAAAGATTTGGAGCAGAGCAGAGAAGATTCCAGACAAATGACAGAAATACCGGCAAGGAAAGTGACCAACGGCGACGGAAAGATGAGAAGATTGGGAAACTGGAGAGAAGTACGGCAACGATAGGAGGCGCAAAATGACGCCAGGCTGACGAATTCTGCGAGGGGCTAGAAAATGAAGCGAGAATTGATCCAGGTATAAAAATGCAGGAATTGCTTCAAACATCAAAAGTAGGGTATTACAATGGTGATATGAGAATACAAAAGACAGTTGTGGTGAAGGACGGAAGGAAATCGAGGAATGATGGAAGGGATGAGCGAAGAAAAATTAATGATATATATAAAAAAAATCTTTCAGTGAAAGTCATAGTTTATGGATTACAAAATAGAGCAGGCATATGGCGTATGGCATATGGCATATGGCATATGGTATTGACTAACTGCAGAATATGGTTGAAAATTAGGAGTAGAATTGCTCGGAACAAATTTTGTCTATAGTTACAAAAAGAATCGAATAGAGTGGAAGGTTAGATAATACGCAGTATTATAACTGCATGTTCAAATCAGGAAGATAATTAAGAATTACGATGAAAAAAATAATGAAATAAATTGAGAAGTTTTTTCGTACAAGATGGGTGTGGCATTTAAAAACATGAATAGATGAGAAAAGGAGAATGAAAATGGTGGTGATGTGAGATTAGAAGAATGGTAAAGTAATAGGAGACGTGCTAGAGATGAAGAGATAGCATAGGGACTAAACACTGTGACACTATGAACGGAAAAGTGGAGCTAACAATCGATATAGAATCAGTAGGACTAAGCGAGACGGAATGGCAAGGTGTAGGCCTAGGTACCAAACACTTATATAAAAAGGAAAGGATATAACGTAACCTTTGACATGGTAGTGTGGAAAAGATGATACAAATGGAGTAGCATTTATTGTGAACATTGTACGAGGGAACATATTGTGTGTATAGACAATATAAGCGATAGATTGATGCAGATTACATTGGAAATAGATTTGAAGAAAACTGAGATCATTCAAAGATATGCACCAAGGCACCATACACAAGTTGGAAGGCCGATGATTGAAAAGGACGCCTTTTATTAACCAGTTAGAAGATGTTATAGTGATGAACTAGGGCGATATGAAGTCTGGAATAGGCAAGGAAAGAACAGAACGCGTCTTGCGCGCGCACCCTGCCGCTGCCCCGTCACACTGAAGTCAAGTGATGTGCTTCTTCATTCTGTCCTTCATTTGTCAGTGTCCACAATACACTCTTTCAGGTGTTTCGAGGTGATATTTTACATGACAGGTCCCAATACTTGAGTAATAATTGTATGTTGAAGACTGATCTTTACCACTCGGATGCGATTGATCAGAATTCTGTATATATTGCGTTTGTATCGAATATGTAAATCATCCATCATCATTATGTACCAGTGTTATTCTGGGTCGAGGACAACGTCATCTGTGAAAGGCATAGTATTTGTTTTTTGTTCATTCATTTTATTTATCTATCTCCAGGTTTTTCATGGAAAACATGATATTATGTATGAACCTATAGTGATATTAAAATTGAAAGTTCACTGTTTATATAATCTATTACACTGTGGTGAATTTTTCCCCACAAATAAAGTTTGATGGCAATTTGAAATTTTGATGATTCGAGTGTTTTCATCTCAGCTCTGAGATAATTGAATAGTTTTCAATCATAATAGTATATCGGAACTTTAAAAGTACTCTGATAGAACTTCATTAGTGCTCCAATTGCAGCTTCAATAACACTTTATTAGAACTTCGATAGCACTTCAATAGAACTCGATTAGAAATCCCGTATAGTATTTCAAAGTAACTTCATTATTTCTCCGCTAGTAATTGAGATTGTTAATTACTGAGTGATAGATGGAGATGTGGTGAAACTGTTCTCGTATTTTCCACACCTCATCCGTAACAAATGCAGATGCTATAAGAACCAGACTAGTATATGAGGCCTAGGCCTACTACAGGGGCTCACGGTAATATGACCGACGCAATGGTGTTGACAACTGAAAGGTCGCGGCAGTAATAGGCCTACCGTGAGAGACATATCTCAGGTACATAATATCGCGGCCACCATATGATTGCGGCGACCATATGATTGCGGCCACCATATAATTGCGGCGACCATATGATTGCGGCGACCATATGATTGCGGCGACCATATGATTGCGGCGACCATATGATTGCGGCGACCATATGACTGCGGCGACCATATGATTGCGGCGACCATATGATTGCGGCCACCATATGATTGCGGCCACCATATGATTGCGGCGACCATATGATTGCGGCGACCATATGATTGCGGCGACCATATGATTGCGGCGACCATATGAACGCGGCGACCATAAGATTGCGGCGACCATATGATTGCGGCGACCATATGATTGCGGCGACCATATGATTGCGGCGACCATATGATTGCGGCCACCATATGATTGCGGCCACCATATGATTGCGGCGACCATATGATTGCGTCGACCATATGATTGCGTCGACCATATGATTGCGTCGACCATGGTCGTCGCACGATGATCTCTATGTAGAATGGGGAAGCCCAAGGTTTACCCCAACACCAAATTTGGACAAACTTGACTTAATGGAAGAAATCTGAGCTCAGTTCACCAATGTTCCAGTCTCACTCACAACGGATAGCCTATTCACCTCCGACGTCGACCTCTAGACGCTTGTGCCACCGACCATTGAATTCCGGAGTACGATTCTCACGTTGGTCATTTCGTCCGTCGCGATCTTATTGGCCAAGATCAGAGGCGTAGCCAGGGTTATATTTCGTTGAGGAAGTGGGGGGGGGGGGGAACTCGAGTGTGAGATGAAAGAAATTTTGTATTAAAATTAGCTATCCTCGATATCCACTCGCAATAACTAACACAAACACACTCCAATTATTAACTTCATAAAATGATATATAATATTTCATTCATCACAAACTTTAATCTTTTCATTCTATAAGGAAGCAATTTTAGTCCACCGGCACATGTAGCGTAGTGGTTAACGCACTCGCTTCATGTGACCCGGGAGGCAGTGGGCATATCGGACCCGGTTCGATCCCCACTACTGTCCATCTTTACAGGGTTTTTCGTGGTTTCCCTCTGTAGTCTAGGCTAATGCCGGGATGGTTCTCACAGTATAGACTACGATCGCTTCCTTTCCACTATCCTTCCCATTACTCATAAAACCTTCATCTCATCATCCCATCATCTCATTAATCATTCATCCGACGCCAATAGATCTCAGTCATCATTACAGTGCGTCGTCAAAACCCAATATAATGATGGAAAAAAAATAATTCAGCTTCGGTCAAGTTCCGGGGGGTGGAGGGGGGGGCTGCCTTTTCCCCTGTGTACGCACTTGGTCGCGATCCTATTGGCCGCGATCTTATTGGCCGCGATCTTATTGACCGCGATCTTATTGGCCACGATCTTGTTGGCCGCGATCATATGGTCGCCGCGATCATATTGCCCGAGATCTTATTGGCCAAGATCTTATGGTCGCCGCGATCTTATTGCCCGCGATCATATTGGCCGCAGTCTTATTGGCCGCAATCTTGTTGGCCGCGATCATATGGTCGCTGCGATCTTATTGGCCGCAGTCTTATTGGCCGCGATCCTATTGGCCAAGATCTTATGGTCGCCGCGATCTTATTGCCCATGATCATATGGTCGCCGCGATCTCATTGGCTGCGATCTTTTTGGCCGTGATTTTATGGTCGCCGCGATCTTATTGCCCGCGGTCTTATCGGACGCGATAATATGGTCGCCGCGATCTTATTGGCTGCGATCTTACTGGCCGAGACCTTATTGACCGCGATCTTATGGTCGCCGCGATCTTATTGCCCGCGATCCTATTGGCCGCGATCTTATTACCCGCGATCTTATGGTCGCCGTGGTCTTATTGGCCGCGATCTTATTGGCCGCGATCTTATTAGCCGCGATCTTATGGTCACCGCGATCTTATTGGCCGCGGTCTCATTGGCCGCGATCTTATTGGCTGCGGTCTCATTGGCCGCGGTCTTATTGGCCGCGATCTTATTGGCTGCGGTCTCATTGGCCGCGGTCTTATTGGCCGCGATCTTATTGGCTGCGGTCTCATTGGCCGCGGTCTTATTGGCCGCGGTCTCATTGGCCGCGATCTTATTGGCCGCGATCTTATGGTCGCCGCGATCTTATGGTCGCCGCAATCTTATTGGCCGCAATCTTATTGGCTGCGGTCTCATTGGCCGCGGTCTCATTGGCCGCGGTCTTATTGGCCGCGATCTTATTGGCTGCGGTCTCATTGGCCGCGGTCTTATTGGCCGCGGTCTTATGGTCGCCGCAATCTTATTGGCCGCAATCTTATTCGCACAAATGATTATATACAATTATAATTATATAATAATTATATAACACAATTGAAACATTCAGGGAGTTAATATTTAATTGATATCCGCCTATAATGTTACCTATAACAGATTCTATCTATTCAATTTGATTTCACAGTGAATCTATTTGATCGGGTGCTATTGGCACCGGACCCTATAATCTGTCCAGCCTTGTAATTATACCTTCCTGGCGAAAGTCGACCCTACACCCACAATTGCCGCTATGGTTGACAAAGGTTTTGGCTTTAAGTGGACAGGTCAAATATCCAGTCTAAACATAGGGTTGAATCTAGTGAGGATACTTGTATATCCACGAACATGAGGGAGCGGAACACCCGCACGTTAGTCGTGCACGATAGGGGGGGCGGTCGATCGACTCCTTTCGAGCGGCGAATACAACCTAGACAATCTGCTGTTAGCCCTTGCCGTTTTGATACCGTTATAAGTAATAATTAGATACTGATATTGAAAATAAATTACAAAATCACACTGGGTAAACGCAGCATATGCGTTGTAAGATGAGCGAGTTATCTAAATGAAGTCGAAAACTCTACACACCTTGCTTGACTCATATCAAATATGCTCCATTCGTCAACTATCGAATCAAGAAAGCCGTGTATCTCAGCAATATTTCTCTGCGTTTTATCATTCCTATTCATTTCATAATTAACAAAAACATTCATTAAATTATTTTCTTCAAAACAGCTGGTTCGAAGTCTGTACAAATTCGTGATAATGTGTATTAATTATGTATTAAAATTCAGTGAAAATTGGATTTTTTTCCTCGAGAGATTTTATTTTCCAAATTTTCCCGCTCAGCCAAATCTTATGAAGTTTTTAGAAACTTTGAGATGATATTTCTCCGAAATGGTTCAACCGATATATGACCCGAAACTATGGCGTTCCAAGTTAAGTCGACGTGTATATAAAGAGTTTCACGTCGATCAGTCAACCCGTGCGACCTGTGCAGTGCAGTGCCTTCAAGCGAACAGAAACAAACTCATGTCAATGGATTGTGTTGTAAGATGAGCGAGATATCTGAATGAGGTATATCATCAAAGTCATTAGACGAGCTTTAGCGAGGATTCAATTTGACATACTGAAAAAATTGGTGTTCGTTTTCATGTTTTTTTTTTTTGTTAATGTTTTATTGTCGGTTCTCCACAGTCCACAGGTCAAACGGCTACAGCTATCAATTTCAAACTTTTTTTTCATCATGGTTCCTTATCTAACTTAGATCTGTATAGTTTTGTGGCATTATCGGATATCAACTTTTCTTTATAAATTTTAGAAATTTCAAAAATACCCATTAGAATAACACGGCGTAAAAAAAATTAAAAGATTTTTATTTTCAAAAAAATTGAAATTTTGTGTGAAGTTGAATAACATCTTGATACACATTTCTGGAAATTCTCAGCTTGATCGGGTCAGTCATTTTGAAGAAAAAACATGAAATGTGCTAAATTGGTATACCACTCGAAGCCGTTTTTACCCATTTATAACTAAAATATTACCCAATTGGTGAATTTAGGCAGAAGTTTGGCAAAGAAGTCGACATACTATTACTTTCCGCTCGTCTCACAACGCGTATATGGTATATAGCGTTTTCCTAGTCAGCTATAGCTAATGCAATCAGCAAGTAGCTATCTCTACCTTTGCTACTTCAACGATTCTTGTACAATCGAAAACTACACACACCTTGACGAACATAACATGGAGAGAGGCTCTATCGATGATTTTTTAAAGCATACATTCTAGTATGCTTCTTGTAGTTCTATTTTTATTTGACATTTTTATATTATTTGACTATTCTTGATGACATTTACACAGTGTACGTTTTTAAATGTATCAATCGTTAACAAATGGCTGAGAAATAAATATCGGCCTCCTTCATCCGGCAAGGATTGAATCTGGAAGGCAAAGAATCTTGGTTTGCTGGGAATCTGGGAATTCTGCTATTATTTCTATCCATCTGATGAATAAAAACAGTTTATTAAATCATTTTCTTCAGAACGGCTATTCTGAGCGTGTATCTTCTGAGTGTTCACATTCGGGAAAAAGGTTTATTTTTCGTGATTTATTTCATTTCTGAAATTTTCTTGCCCAACCTAATCATTTGGAGTTTTGGGAAACTTTTAGACGGTATTTCTCAAAACTGGTCCAACCGATTCAACTCAAAAAGTATACAGTTCGGAGTTGAATAAGTTTGCTGGACAGAAAAAGTGTCATTTTGATCAGTCAAACTCTGTGACCTGTGACCTGTGACCTGTGACCTGTGACCTGTGCAGTGCTTACAAACAGAAAAAACCAGACAACAGCTCCTTAAGAGTGGAATGGAGGTCTACGCATTCCCTCATCTTATTATGTGTGGTGACTTGGTGACATTTGATTGCAAATGTACTGGCATATTGCTACTACGCATGCGCACAAATGTACTGGCATATTGCTACTACGCATGCGCACAAATGTACTGGCATATTGCTACTACACATGCGCACAAATGTGATGTTTGTGCTAAAACTTTGATTATTTATCACACAGCTTATTTTTACACTTCCATCCCACTCCAATGGAGCTTTGTCGTTTTTTTTTGTTTTTTTTTTATTAAAACCGGGGGAATTTAGATCTGTATTAATATCGGAATGAGAAAGGATAAAATGGTGTGTTCTCTTTTTTTTAACCTCAAATTATAACGATTTTCTATTGTAAAATTACGTGATTTTTTCAAATTTCCGAAACTGCAACTTTCTCACGACTCGTTCATCATTTCAAAATTGTACTTCCAAATTTGTATTAGTATTTCATTACATAGCTTCAATCTAGCTTCAATCTTCAAGCTTCATTTTTGATCTCAAAAACATTCATTTTATGATGTTTCATATCTGATTAGGGGCAGGTAATTAGGTCTACTGTTTTCTTCATAGCTATCTACACTTCAGACTGGGCCAATAGGGTATCCCCCCCCCCCCCCCCCACCATTCCAACATCAAGTATAATAATGAATACTTAGATTTCATACCGGCACAGTAGCTGAGTGGTTAGCGCACTTGCTTCATGTGACCCGGGAGGTGAAGGGACTTATCGGACCCGGTTCGATCCCCGCCACCGTCCATCTTTAGAGGGGTGCATCGTGGTTTCCCTCTGTAGTCTAGGCTAATGCCGGGATGGTTCCCACAATATAGCCCACGACCGCTTCCTTCCCACTATCCTTCCCATTACCCATAAAAACCTTCATCTCATCATCCCATCATCTCATTAATCATTCATCCGACGCCAACAGATCTCAGTCATCATTACAGTGCGTCGTTAAAACCCAATATATACCATACAAAAACACCTGATGAAATAACCCATCATCTCATTAATCATTCATCCGACGCCAATAGATCTCAGTCATCATTACAGTGCGTCGTTAAAAGCCAATATATACCATACAAAAACACCTGATGAAATAACCCATCATCTCATTAATCATTCATCCGACGCCAATAGATCTCAGTCATCATTACAGTGCGTCGTTAAAAGCCAATATATACCATACAAAAACACCTGATGAAATAACCCATCATCTCATTAATCATTCATCCGACGCCAATAGATCTCGGTCATCATTACAGTGCGTCGTTAAAACCCAATATTTATTTAGATTTCATTCAGAAGCACATCTATAATGATTGTGTTGGGCTATTACTGAGGAGGATCATTGTATAAACTTTGATCGGTACTAAATAATAGGCCTTTGTTGGAATAATTATATTGACATTTGCTAACGGCAAGACAAAAATATGAAACTATTTCAGCGAACAATGTTTTTTTTAATACTCTCTATGCATTATACATGGTATCTCAAAACGTGAGCCACCCACCGTTGGGCGTGGGTTCGAGTCCTGCATAAAACATGGGTTTTTGTAAATGTACTTTCACTTATAGTTTCATAATCACCTGCTCATTCGTACCCCCGTATAACCCAGCTGTTGATGGGGTCGTTAAGCTCATTCGTACCCCCGTATAACCCAGCTGTTGGTGGGGTCGTTAAGCTCATTCGTACCCCCGTATAACCCAGCTGTTGGTGGGGTCGTTAAGCTCATTCGTACCCCCGTATAACCCAGCTGTTGGTGGGGTCGTTAAGCTCATTCGTACCCCCGTATAACCCAGCTGTTGGTGGGGTCGTTAAGCTCATTCGTACCCCCGTATAACCCAGCTGTTGGTGGGGTCGTTAAGCTCATTCGTACCCCCGTATAACCCAGCTGTTGATGGGGTCGTTAAGCAAACAATAATCATCATCAAAACGTGAATAATATATATTATATGAAAATATACGATTTTTAAAAATATTCTCACTTATTAATTTGATTTTTTGGGGTCTGACGCCCCTTAAATACTTGCCGCCCCGTGCCCGGACTTCGTGGGTCTACGACCCTGCCTAGAATAGACGAGTCAAGAGTAGAAACATGTCATTATTATATTACCGTATTCGTGATTGAAGTGGGAAACTCGAGAATAACACAGGTAGGTATTGACTATTGTCTGATGAAATGCTCGTGCGGTGACTTGGCGGTTTCTGCGGGGGATGCTCCAGTTTCTATTGAAAACATAGATCCATTATGTTCCGACATTCAACAAAGCGTTTGTTATGTGGACGGTTACCAGAGGTATCATTAGCCGCACAAGAGAGAAGGAGGATATAAAAACTGCAGGTGGGTGGGCCCCGAGTGAGTCTAGATAGATAGGAAAGAGACGAACTAGGACTGCTATAGAATAGGCCTGTAGTTGAATGTGTTGAGTTGGGAATCGCATGAGACGGGTTGGGACTGCCATAGAATAGGCTGTAGTTGAATGTGTTGAGTTGGGAATCGCATGAGACGGGTTGGGACTGCTACAGAATAGGCTGTAGTTGAATGTGTTGAGTTGGGAATCGCATGAGACGGGTTGGGACTGCTATAGAATGGATATATATATATATATATATATATATATATATATATATATATATATATATATATATATATATATATATATATATATATATATATATATATATATATATATATATATATATATATATATATATATATATATATATATATATATATATATATATATATATATATATATATATATATATATATATATATATATATATATATATATATATATATATATATATATATATATATATATATATATATGTATATATATATGTATATATATATATATATATATATATATATATATATATATATATATATATATGTATATATATATATATATATATATATATATATATATATATATATATATATATATATATACATATATATATATATATATATACATATATATATACATATATATATACATATATATATACATATATATATACATATATATATACATATATATATACATATATATATACATATATATATACATATATATATATATATATATATATATATATATATATATATATATATATATATATATATATATATATATATATATATATATATATATATATATATATATATATTCATGTATATATAAATATACATATATATATATATATATATATATATATACATATATATATATATATATATATATATATATATATATATATATATATATATATATATAAATATATATATATGTATATATATATATATATATATATATATATATATATATATATATATATATGTATATATATATATATATATATATATCCCCAGCTGGGTGACGAGAAATTGTCTGCCAGTCGGTTTGTGAATGGGACGGGACGGGACGTGACCAATGGGAACGCCAAGATGTGACGTCATAACGCAGTTTGACCGACCCGGGCTCCGTTTCAGTCTAGTAGCAGAATGAGAAGGATTCGCCGCTGAGGCGTGTTACTGTCAGTGTGGCTGCTCCCCGTGCTCGCGGTCCACGGCTCGACTCCACGCGGTCACTTCTTCCACCCCTGCCCTATGGTCAAGATCAAGATTCATTTTCTCCCAATTTGACCACAGAAACAAAAATATCCACACTAATGTTGTGATTTTCAATGATTGTTTTTAGTCCCATTTAATAATCGACTTGCAGAATAATTCTTTTTTATTCATATTGGCTTTTAACGACGCACTATACTGATGGCTACGATCTATTGGCGTCGGTGGATGATGAACGAGATGATGGGATGATGAGATGAGAGGTTGTTTCATTAGGTGTTTTTGGATGGTGGGAAGGAGTTGTTTGTGGCCTGTGAACCATCCCAGTATTGACCTGAACGACAGAGGGAAACCACGATACGCCCCTGTCAGGATGGTCGACCATGGCGGGAATCGAACCCCTGTCTCCCGAATGACGGTTCAGTGTGTTACCACTCGGCCACGCATCTCGGTGCAGAATAATTCTCACGTCAAGGTACCATCAGGTATCTCTGAAGAATCCCATCCTTCTGTTCTGTCCCCGTTCTCCGTGTTCAAAACGGCACCGACGACAGTGCGAGGCGAGAGGTACGGTCTGAAGCAGAAGTAAAAGTCTCTTTTTGTCGTTTGATACCTGTTGAATCCTATAACATGGTCAACTGGTTTGACCAGGTGGCAAAGAGACTTGTACTTCAAGCCGTCCATGTCCATGTGGCACCTTGCGGGTCGCTCAACGCTGAGCTGTGAACGTCCTCAAGTTGTAGCCATCGTGAGTGTGAGCAAGCACACAGCATCCGGGCTTGAAACGCCCGTATCGATCTTGGTAGTTGGTCCTTGCGTCCTCGCCACCCCTTACCCCCCCCCCCTCCCCCTCCCCCCTCCCCCCTCCGCCCCCGCCCCCGCCCCCCTTTCTACTTCGACCCGGTACAACGCTGGCAGCTCAGCTTGTGTACGCCCGCCCACACAAACCAGGCCTACTGGGTAGCCCAGCTTACATAACACAAATAGTGGAGGAGACGCGAACGCACAAATAAGATGGCATCACAGAATCAGCCTTGCCATCTTTTGAATGGGAACAACAGGTGGTGAAAACCTAGTCACTTTTCTGCAAGTGACATTGTTTCCTTGGTCCCGACCAGCGTTGAGCTGGACCCGTGAGAGGAATAAGAGCAGTAGCAATATCTGCTGAAACAGTCCGTATTGAACCTTCGTCGTGCCCCTATATGCGTATTTAAATATTTACGATTGACTTCGAAATGATCAAGTGAATTCTCAAGGAATCAATTTTGGGCTAACACGATGTATTTTTATTATTTTTCAATTGGGCAAAACTTTTCAATAATGACCAAGTTTGACTCAATTTCATCATTCTTATTTGCACAAAGATACCAATCAATTAAAAAAAAAGGCCTTTGTGGTAACACCGTATAGTTGACCGGTCAAATAGTAGAAATAAATATACACTACAAAGCTTCTTTCATTGACTACGTTTTGCGGAATGTTAGAGGTCTCAAACTGGAATAAACCATCATTGATGTAACCTCAATATTAACCGCGGTCATCGCATGGAAGATGATCATTTTTTAAATATTTAAAGGCCTATTGGGTTTTTACCGACGCACTGTAATGACGACTGAGATCTATTGGCGTCGGATGAATGATCAATGAGATGGTGGGATGATGAGATGAAAGTTTTATGGGTAATGGGAAGGATAGTGGGGAGGAAGCGGTCGAGACCTATATTGTGGAACCATCCCGGCATTAGCCTGGACTAAAGAGAGAAACCACGAAAGACCCCTGTGCTTCTGGGGGTCATTCATGTGTACAAGATGTACCGAGCCTACCTGGTGGTTTCACTCAGCTGTCAATCTTGTTCTATTCCATAAGTACTGACCTTGAACCTACCTATCACTGCTCTACCTATAGTGTACAAGATGTACCGAGCCTACCTGGTGGTTTCACTCAGCTGTCAATCTTGTTCTATTCCATAAGTACTGACCTTGAACCTACCTATCACTGCTCTACCTATAGTGTACAAGATGTACCGAGCCTACCTGGTGGTTCCACTCAGCTGTCAATCTTGTTCTATTCCATGAGTACTGTCCTTGAACCTACCTATCACTGCTCTACCTATAGTGTACAAGATGTACCGAGCCTACCTGGTGGTTTCACTCAGCTGTCAATCTTGTTCTATTCCATAAGTACTGACCTTGAACCTACCTATCACTGCTCTACCTATAGTGTACAAGATGTACCGAGCCTACCTGGTGGTTCCACTCAGCTGTCAATCTTGTTCTATTCCATGAGTACTGTCCTTGAACCTACCTATCACTGCTCTACCTATAGTGTACAAGATGTACCGAGCCTACCTGGTGGTTTCACTCGGCTGTCAATCTTGTTCTATTCCATGAGTACTGTCCTTGAACCTACCTATCACTGCTCTACCTATAGTGTACAAGATGTACCGAGCCTACCTGGTGGTTTCACTCGGCTGTCAATCTTGTTCTATTCCATGAGTCCTGACCTTGAACCTACCTATCACTGCTCTACCTATAGTGTACAAGATGTACCGAGCCAACCTGGTGGTTTCACTCGGCTGTCAATCTTGTTCTATTCCATGAGTACTGTCCTTGAACCTACCTATCGCTGCTCTACCTATAGTGTGCAAGATGTACCGAGCCTACCTGGTGGTTTCACTCAGCTGTCAATCTTGTTCTATTCCATGAGTACTGACCTTGAACCTACCTATCGCTGCTCTACCTATAGTGTACATTATGAAACTATGAGTCATGTCTTCTGCAACCCTCAAATATCGGCCTTTCAGCTGAGTCGAAGTAAACGCAATTCTGTGAACAATGTTCGTTCGTTTTATCACTACTATATTACTCACAATCGGTAGATTAGGTTATTTGGACGGTATATTGGTAAATATTTGCAACATTGGTTGGATAGGGAGTCGAGGGGATGCATGCACGGCATTCATACATACAGAAATCCACCCTCACTATTTTTTTAATATATATATATTTTTTTTTTTTTTTTTTATAGAATCTATAAGAAATATATATAAATCTATAGAATAAAATTTTTCAATTGAATGAAAAAGTGTACAAACTCTAAGATAATTCTATGCTCTTCAGTAATAATATGACAATCCATTTTTGTGAATTCAATAAGTTTTACATGAATGAATTCAATCACATTTTTGGTATTCTTTCACGTTTTATCTTAAAACTGATTAGATTCGAATAAAATAGCATGTCTTATTAACTGTTCTGAGCATGAACTCATCTTGAGTATACTTGTCATTCAGTGGCTCTGGTTCGTGAATATAGTCCAATAGACGGGAAAAGCAACGCAACCCTAGCTACGCATCCTGCGTCCTCATCCTGCGTCCTCATGTTGGGAGGTGAATGGTTTTCAGCGGTCTGTTGACCAAGCTACCCTCATTTCGGGTTCCATTCACATTGTACGTATACGCGCTGAGCGAGCGGCAAGTCTTCCTACACGTAGGCCGTCCCACGCAGTGCTCTAAGCATCCTACCAGTCCTTGGGTATTGGCGAGCTTCAAATCTACTGCTGGACCCTTATTCCTCAGATAAATGAGATGTGAGAAATAAAAATGAGTGAGAAAACGATTATCTCACTTAAAATGGTCGATTGTTAATGGTAAATCGGCCATTTTAAGTGAGATAATCGTTTTCTCACTCACTTTTATTTTTCTCACATCTCATTCATCTCAGGAATAGGGGTCCAGAAATTAATCATGATTCAAAACAAGCGATTTGGTATACAGTGAGAGCCAAGCCAAAAGCCCACTCACTCTACTTAGTTATTTATTCATTTGGGAATTTCAACACTCTTCAGCTTAAACATTGTCCAAGTTATTATTACAATGTGGTGAAAAGCATTGACAATATCAACACATTTGATCAAATCCACAATTACGACACTAGAAAGGAGAGGATTTATATTTTCAAAGATACTTGTTGAAACTGTAACAGACCAACTCTAATCATGGTAAATTCAAACTGTATAATAAATTACCGGAAGCTATACAAATTTTGAAATCAGTATCAAAATTTGAAATTCAATTTCAAATGTTCATTAGACAAGCTTTAGCGAGGATTCAATTTGACATACTGAAAAAAATTGGTGTTCGTTTGTATGTTTTTTTTTTTTTTTTTTTTTTTTTTTCGTGTTTTTTTGCCAGTTCTCCACAGAGCAAACGGCTACAGCTATCAACTTCAAACTTTTTTTCATTATGGTTCCTCATCTAACTTAGATTTGTATAGTTTTGTGGCATTATCGGGTGATAACTTTTATTTTTATGAAGTTTAGACATTTCAAAATTACCCTTTAGAATAACACGGCGGGAAAAAAATGAAAATATTTTCATTTTCCAAAAAAATGAAATTTTGTGTGAAGTTGAATAACTTCTTGATACACATTTTTGAAAATTCTCAGCTTGATCGGGTAAGCCATTTCGAAGAACAAATATGAAATGTGCTAAATTGGTACCACTCGAAGCTGTTTATACCCATTTATAATTTGAATGTCACCCAATTGGTGAATGTAGGCAAAAGTTTGGCCATAAAAGTCGACATACTATTACTTTCCGCTCGTCTAACAACGCATATATGGCGTTTTCCTAGTTATAGACCAAGCTCGAATGTATATAGGTTAATATGATGACGTGAGCCTAGAATGTATTTTAATTATATTCAGTCAATCAAGCGTTTCAAATGTAGGGCCCACTGATTTGACTTGATCCAGATTTAATTCACGATAATTAATAAATAAATGCCATGAATAAATGTATCAGCATCCTTCGATGACATATAATGTGCATTGTTCCATGTAGTTAATGTAAGTAGATTTCCTGAAGACAATGATGCTAATAATAATAATAATAATAATAATTATTATTATTATTATTATTATTATTATTATTATTAGCACATCTAATCTTATCAATCTTCTCATCCAACATTATTTTTGAGAAAGTTTAACATTATATTTTGCTGTTTAGTTGATGAAATGTTGCTATTTGTTAAATTTATTGAGGAATTGACTATCAAGTTGAACTTGATTCAATTTTTGATTTTATGTATGTATGTATGTTATATCTATGTCTATGTATTTATGTATCATCCAGCCAACTGAATTCATAAGTCTATATTTTGTATTGTAAATGTTAATAGAGAAAAGTTAAAATTCTTGATTTTGCAGGTCTATACGCCTGATTTGAATGATGAAAAACCTCGAATTTTTGTTTTTTCATTTTTTTATAATCAGAAACAGTTTACAAATTCTGTTTAAAACTCCGCTATATAAAACCCTCAATACATCAAAGACTAACCCAACTTGACATGAAGGAAAAGGAAAACACTTCAAGTTGGGTCTGGATGTAAAAATGACGATCTGTAACCTTATTCTGTTATTTTGTGATGAAGTAACAAAATTAATAATGTTTTATTTCACATAAAATTTATGAAACTGATTCCAAATAGCCTATACAAACCCGAATTAAAATTTAACAAACCTTTTTTCAAACAGTTCCTGAGGGATATTTACTCCAGGAATATTTTTTGAAGGATATATTTCCACTTACTGAATCAGTTATTCAATTTTTATTGATCACAAGCACCACTAGTATTCATTCTTGATTTTTTTTATATAACATCGAAACTTGATACAAAATCATTGTTCCCCAATTAAGGCCATGGAAGGAATGTAGCTAGGATCGTATAGACGGGGCATTACAAATGTGATATTTCCCCCCCATTTCAATTATTTGAAAACAATGAACTTCAACACCAGGACTACGCTGTCTGTGACCATAATTTTCCGCCGCAGATAAAGTCTTCACTTTCCAAAGTTCGGAACACATTATAAGTATAGGCCTAAACTGTTTCTGTGAGATATCCGGACATTATTAGAATTGATATTGAGAGTGAACAAAACACAAGAATGTTGATATCTTCCACTTTGAACCAAGTCTCTTAAGCAATATTCACTCCTTTCCATTAACAGCAGATGTAAAGTTCATCAATAAACAATGAGAAAAAAATCAGAGATAAGCCTATAAGACCAAACTGGTATAATAAGACCTATCACTCTTGGCCAATTAGTACTTCATCCAAGCATTTGCTTTGAGGACTGTGGGAAACCACGAAGAACCATGTCAGGATGGATACAAATAAGATTCTCTACCTAAAAATGCTTCATGTGTGGCAAGACATACAGCAATTCGAGCGGACTGGCACACAGTAGGTTCGTTTCACATGGCCTATGTTATAGGCATGCGGGCACTTGTTATGCCTGCTTTGTCAGCTATCAGTCTGAATGGAAAAATTAATCCATTCTCATTTATTTTATCGATAAACGATCTCTGTAATGTCATAAGACACCGTCAAATGCATTTGTGTGCACCACTATGTATGTATGCCTACTAAAAAATAGGTAGAATTTATCTGAACACAAGCAAGATTGAATCAATTATTTTGTGTTTTAAATATATATAGAAAAATATTGTTAGTAGACTAAGAATGCCAAAATTAATTTTGAAAATGAATGTAACAGAAATGAAATATTTTGGTTTGATTGTAGATAACGAATTTGAATTCAAGAGTCATGCTGATAATATTATAAGAAAAATGATTGGAAAAGTAGGTAATTATCCAGGAGAAATGATGGGCGTCTACCTACATGAGAGCGGAACTAATGTTAGGCCTACATTAAGCCACTACTGTGCATTTGAATGTGTCATTGTGAAGAAAGTGATTGTAGCTTCAAACAATGACTGATCTCGAAGGACAAAGCTGTGTTTCCATCTAATCGTCAATGCAGTCCTGAAAAATCGCAGGTCTTCAGAATACTCCTTGCTATTCAAATATGAATGTGATGTATGTGTTTGTTATGATAGTATACAAGACCTTTTACAAGCGTGAATACAAGTATACATAAACCGTTTATACATTTTTTAACCATTTTTACAAATAATCCGTTGAATAGATCAAAGACGTTTTGTCAACTCAAACATATATCAAGACATTCCCAAGAAAAGTATCGGCAGTCCTACCAATACAATACACATGTATAAATAACTTACGTTTTGCGAGTGCAATTGAGTTCGTCTGAGAAGTCTTTACAATCGTTATCTCCGTCGCATCTCCAGGCCGTCTTCACACAAAGACCGTTATCACACTGGAACTCCTCGCTGGTACAGTTCACATCAGCGCCTGCAAATGGAACGAGCAAATCAATTGAAGCGCCTCACTTGGATTATGTTCATTAGGTCGAAAGCCGTTGAGAGGTGAGCAAGGCTTATCAACATTTCAAATACCATTTCACGTTGGGCGCCATATGTTCCTCTACTATTCTCGACCCGGTGTTATCGAGGTACAGTACAATTACGAAGCCAAGTTTATGGAAATCATTTATTGTGAAAATGCACATAAGCGACGTAAATGACATAAAATGTAGAGAGCGACATGAAGTCTTTGGAAATACAGAAAATCTGCACTCTAAGTCATGATGGAATAATTAGGAAAACGCTATATACGCGTTGTTAGACGAGCGGATAGTAATAGTATGTCGACTTCTTTGCCAAACTATTGCCTAAATTCGCCAATTGGGTGACATTTGAGTTATAAATGGATAAAAACGGCTTCGAGTGGTACCAATTTAGCACATTCCATGTTTTTTCTTCAAAATGGCTGACCCGATCAAGCTGAGAAATTCCAGAAATGTGTATCAAGATGTAATTCAACTTCACACGAAATTTCATTTTTTGTTTAAATAAAAAAAATATCATTTTTTTTCTGCCGTGTTATTCAAACGAGTATTTTTGAAATTTATAAAATTCATAAAAATGAAAGTTACCACCCGATAATGCCACAAAACTATACAGATCTAAGCTAGATGAGGAACCACGATGAGAAAAAGTTTGAAGTTAATAGCTGTAGCCGTTTGACCTGTGGAGAACCGACAAAAAAAACATTAAAAAAAACATAAAAATGAACACCAATTTTTTTCAGTATGTCAAATTGAATCCACGCTAAAGCTCGTCTAATAAGGTCTGATTTCTTACAAGGACACATCAAATATTATATCGATTATGTTATATGAATGCTTATTCCATTCCTATTATCAATATTATTGTCATTATAATTCTGTCTGTAAATAATATATTCGAATGTTGGTTCTAACGCCGTACTGTACTGATGACTTCGAACGACTGGCGCCTGTGAATGATGTCTGAGATGATGGGATGATGAAATGAGAGGTTATTTCATTGTGTTTTTTTTGGATAGTGAGAAAGAGTCGGTCGTGACCCGTCGTTGAGAAACCATCCCAGTATGTTGAACTGAATTACAGAGGAAAATCACAACAAAAAAACTGTCAGGATGGTCGACCATAACGGGAATCGAATCGCAGTCTCCTGAATGACGGTCCAGGGGGCTAGCCACTCGACCACTCGTTCACTCGTCTTAGTACCAGTACAAGCTTGCATATTCATTCAATTTAGTATTTTAAGCAATAACATCGAATGAAACAAGAAATAAATATATTTGGATTCACTTAAAACATCATTTATATATATATATATATATATATATATATATATATATATATATATATATATATATATATATATATATATATATATATATATATATATATATTAATAACATCGAAACTTGATACAAAATCATTGTTCCCCAATTAAGGCTGTGGATGAAAGATAGGATCGTTTGGACGGGGCACCACAAGGGCGATTTTACCACCCCATTTTAAATGTTTATAACCAATGAACTTCAACACCAGGACTGTGCTGTTGGTGATCATAACTTTCCGCCGTAGATAACAGTCTTTCAGTTTCCGAAAGTCCGGAACACATTATAAGTAGAAACCGTTTCTGTGATATATATCCGGACATCATTACCAGTATTGGTATCAAGAGTAAACAAAACACACGAATGTTGATATCTTCCACTTTGAACTGAGTCTCTTGGGCAATGATCACTTCTTTCCCTTAAGAAACAGCAATGTTTCACACAAAAAAGCAATGTGAAAAAAATGCAATTTTACAACAAACGGTGATCTTCTTTCCAGTGAGAACAGCTGTCTACCAAGTCATGAAAAATGAGTTATCCAGTCTTTGCTGAATCCAAAACCACCAACACAAGAACTGTATCATATGAAGTTCAGTTGCCATGGTATTTAATACAATTTGGAAATGTGGGTAACGAATGAACACTTTTGATAGTAGAAATGGGAATATCAATAAGATAATAATTAATCTAAGGATATGTATACCAGATAATATATTGGAGTTATATTATTTCCAGTCATAGATCTACAAAAAAAATCGTTCATGAAATGAAAAAAAATCATTTTTGGAAAAAAAATGCTTTCTTGCCCCCCTTAACATGGAGTCGATGAAGAAATGGTCCTAGTACCGTTCCCTGGGGAACGTTACTAGTAGATAGTATCTCGAGGAACCACTTTATCGATGCACTCACTAGGGAGTTGCAGCAAACATGTCCCGAGAGTTGCAGCATGTCCCAGGAGTGGATTGCAGATAGAGGAACATCGGGGTGAGAGCTCAGTCGAAGCCCGAACCACTCCAGTTGTACCACGTTTCAACAGCACGCATGCGCAATGATTGTCAAAAAGAACTCGGACGATGCACGAGTGTCTCCATAATATTTATAGTTACCCAGTTGTGTGCGTGTGTCCAACGCTGGCGCGCGCACTCATACAAGCTTGGTGGGCTGACCTTAGTCTAACCATATGTATCAGTGTCTACATTGTATTATGAGTAATCAGAATAATTTCAATTCCAATGATTTATCTCAATTGCATATTAACTGGGAAAACGCCATATATGCGTTGTTAGACGAGCGGAAAGTAATAGTATGTTGACTTCTTTGCCAAACTTTTGCCTAAATTCGCCAATTGGGTGACATTCAAGTTATAAATGGGTAAAAACAGCTTCGAGTGGTACCAATTTAGCACATGTTATGTTTTTTATTCACAGTGGCTCACTCGATCAAGCTGAGCATTTCCAGAAATGTGTATCAGAATGTAATTCAACTTCACGCACAATTTTCATTTTTTTGTAAAATAAAAATATATTCTTTTTTTTCTGCTGTGTTATTCTAATGGATATTTTCAAAATTTCTAAAATTCATTAAAAAAAAAGTTATCACCCGATAATGCCACAAAACTATACAGATCTAAGTTAGATAAGAAACCATAGTGAAAAATATGAAGTTAATAGCTGTAGACGTTTGATCTGTGGAGAACCGACAAAAAAACATGAAAACGAACACCAATTTTTTTCAGTATGTCAAATTGAATCCTCACTCAGGCTCGTCTGATCAGTCTGAATTGTTTGAATGTATCATTATTTGTTGTATTGTTTGATATACTATGATTACTAGTTGGTTGATAATTCATCAATGATGGCGTACTGCAATACTCAATTGTAATGCTATATTTATAAGTTGTATTGTAAAATATTCAACTTGCGTATCGATTTCCTCGAGAGAGGGTTGGAGGAATATGTGAATTCAGTAAGCACTGAAAAGTCTCTTCCGCTGTATTTATTATAACATGCATAGGGCAACTGGTTCTGTGAATTAACAATCGTATATTATCTGATGTGGAATTGTGAATAATGTTATTTGGAGGACCAATACGAGTATATTTGAAATTTGAATACACAGATGAAATCAATGTACTCCCACAGAGTAGCCCAACAGTAACTTTAAATTTTTAATTTTTGCTTTCAACTAGGCCTACAACCTCCTGAGATTAATGTCAATGTACTTTTTATAGTGAATTTATTTTCATACTTGTTCTTATTCCGTTCTTGACTTGGTAGTTGCTAGGTATTTATAAAAAATAGCATCTACCATTTATCTCAATATGTATATTTTCTTCGTTTGTTTGTGTGATATATTATCTTTTATTTTACCCTTGACTGTCCATATGATTGACTTAAAAATTTTCCATTTTAAATTGCAATCCTCTTGGACGAAAATGAAAATAAATAAATAAACAGATCGCAGTGGACATTATGTTCGGTGAATTACCATGTATTTATTCCATCAGGCGCGGCTCGTCATTTATAATGCCAGTGAGGCTAGCCTTCAGGTGTAGTCTCAAGCTTAAACCTGAGCTGTTCTTCCTGGTAAAACAAAATACATTTGTTCTCAATTTGTATGCAATACATAGGCCACAAAGCAGTCTACGACCGAGACGCGTGGCCGAGTGGTAACACACTGAACCGTCATTCGGGAGACCGGGGTTCGATTCCCGCCATGGTCGACCATCCTGACAGGGGTTTTTCGTGGTTTCCCTCTGTCGTTCAGGTCAATACTGGGATGGTTCCTTAACAACAGGCCACGACCAACTCCTTCCCACCATCCAAAAACACCTAATAAAGGAACCTTTCATCTCATCATCCCATCATCTCATTCATCATCCACTGACGCCAATAGATCGTAGCTATCAGTAAACTGCGTCGTTAAAACCCAATATAAAAAAGCAGTCTACGCCACATCCGAATTTTGCTCGTTTCAAGCGAATTTCAGGCCGTTATCACAAAAATGAGAGGGAGAAAAATACGGAACAGCAGAACGGGGATGACAAGAAATGGACAAGCGCACCGGCACATGTAGCGCAGTGGTTAGAGCACTCGTTTCATGTGATCCGGGAGGTGTAGGGGCATATCAGTGTATAAATGTATGACGTTTGAGGGTTTGGGTGCCTACTTGGAACGTGAGGGTGACGGGGGAGGGGGGGGAGTCTAGTTTCAACACACTCTCTTCCATCATCCCCCAGAAACAAAAATAGCTGGTTGGAATGAATAAAAATAGAATAATTATTTGAGGTTTAGTAATGAAAGCATTGCAAGTTTGATCATTCTGAAAGAATAGCTGAATTAAGAAGAAAAATTGAGGCTTTTACTCTTACCTGCTCATTTGCATGAGTGTTGTAGGGGTGGTACTACTTCTTTGAGGTTCGAAAATCAACTACGCTGATTTCACTACATTTCTAAATCTATGTTTGCCAATTCATTGTTTTGAAACTACATTTCTAATATTTCCACGAAAGTAGTGATTTTTACCCACGACGGAGTCACCATTTTCACCTTCGACATTCCTTGAATGTTTAGAAATAATGTCTAGCCAAATCCATTGTGACAATTAACTCGTGAAGGGCAGTTTGAATGTCAAAAAGACATGTGTCCGTGTAAGCGAGGTTAGGCTACATGTTACGAGTTCAGTCATGTGACCACATTTGAAAGAATATTTCTGATTACAAGCGTATACATTTATTTTACCCCGTAGTACAGCCATGATAGAACCAAGTTGTTCTATGATGGTAGTAGAGCAAAATATACATTTTTCTTGACGACAATAAAAAACAAATCGACAAAATTAATTTCATTGGAATGTTTGGAATGTTTCAGTATCACGTTATCAAAAAACCTTCGAATAGCTAGGCGGATTATATCGACATAACGGAAGTTCTAAGGGTCTAGGGATCACACAAGTATGAACATTCTACGATATTTCGAGTAAAAATAGCTGATGTGAAGAACAAAGAAGACATCTCGATTTCTCATCAGTTTGTGGATGTTGAGAGTGGGTGAGGGGTGAGGGGTGAGGGGTGTGGGAAGGACGTTCTAGTGGGCGTTAAATTATATCACGTCCATTTTGTTAAGATATCATACCTGTCTTTCCACTGAAGATATTGTTTCAAATATATTTATATATTTCAAAAAATATATTTCAAAGAAACTGGTGATTTCGACTTATGACGGGCTAAATAAACATGATTTTTTACCAGATTTCATAGATTTTTTCTGTTTTCTGTTTTTTCTTAGAAAAAGAATCTTCTCAAATCTTAGTAACCCGGTAAGCCTCTCAACCTTCAGTGTGACGCTAGTGTACAGGAATAAGACAGTCTTTAGCCCTTTACTCCCCCCCCCCCTCCTCACCACCCTTGCACCATCAAACAATACCACGAAAAATACGACAATTTGCCAGGCTACCTCTCTCTGGGGGTCGGACAATTTGCCAGGTTACCTCTCTCTGGGGGTCGGACAATTTGCCAGGTTACCTCTCTCTGGGGGTCGGACAATTTGCCAGGTTACCTCTCTCTGGGGGTCGGACAATTTGCCAGGTTACCTCTCTCTGGGGGTCGGACAATTTGCCAGGTTACCTCTCTCTGGGGGTCGGAAAATTTGCCAGGTTACCTCTCTCTGGGGGTCGGACAATTTGCCAGGCTGTGTTTGATGGGTGGGACAATTTGCCAGGGTCGCTGAGGTATAAATAAGGGGTTGGACAATTTGCCAGGTTGTGTTTGATGGGTAGGACAATTTGCCAGGGTCGCTTAGGTATAAATGAGGCAGTCAGACAATTTGCCAGGCTGTGTTTGATGGGGAGGACCATGTTGGTGTTAATAAAAGAGCGCGGGCTTTTGAATTACATTATTTGAATTACATTATTTATAATTAAATCATACATATTAGTAGAACACCAACTGTACACTGATCAGGCATAATTAGTATATCGTAGACCATGGTGAATACTTGGAACATTACCGCTCATAGGCAAATTAATAACAATTGAGCGTGGTCCAAACACAAGGCTATAGATATTAATCACGTGATGAAATACATGTCAAAACTCACCCAAACTCATGATATTATAATCATTCCAGCCAATTTAAAACATAATCACAAAAATGTCATGCAATGTTATCAATGTGCAGGATTTCATCATACAGGTCAAATCATTTTTGGATGATTAGATGAGCGTAGCGAAGATTCCATTCCACACACCGAAAAAAAATGGGCTTCGTTTTCATGTTGTTTTTTCTTTTTGTAATTTTGTACGCGGCATATAGGTCGGGAAAAAAATACCTATATCGACTTGAAACTTTTCCTACATGTTTCTGTCATATCAGAATGGGTTGGGATTGTTTTTCAGAGAAATCGGTCGGAAAGGTTCCGGAAGGTTTTTCCGGAAAAAATCGGAAAGTTTGAAAAATCCTCATGGAAAATAATTGAAAAACAATAATTCTTCAAAACCTCTCAAATTTTCACCGAATATAAATAATACCATTATACACCTTTACAGAGATTTTTGCAGCAATCGGATGAGAAATAACAAAGAAAGCGCAATAAAAGTGTACATTTTATTAAATATTCGAATCAATTGGTTTTGCAAAGTGTATATACGACAGGTTGCAGCACTATATATATCAACAAATTGCAGGTATGGTTTTTGAACGTTCGAAGTGATCCAATGTCTGTAGATGTAGACTCAGCTGGCAAATTATTTTTCATTGTACATTTGAATACTTTTGAGCTTATCCCACAACGCCGAGTCCCGCGTTTTCCTAGTTAGATGAGCGTAGCGAAAATTCCATTTCACATACTGAAAAAAATGAGCTTCGTTTTTATGTTTTTTTTTTTTTTTGGTTTGTTAATTGTTTGTTTGTATTTTGTGCGCGGCATAGCCTACCGGTCAGGAAAAAATACCCATCGACTTGAAAATTCTTTTACATATTTCTGTCATACCAAAATAGGTTGGGATTGTTTTCCAGAGAAATCGGATGAAAGTTTTTTCCGGAAAAAATTCGGAAAGTTTGAGAAATTCTCATAAGAATGACACGGATAGAAAATACTTGAAATGTGGGAAATTTTCAAAAACTTCAAAATTTCCACTGAATATGGAAAACATAATTACGTATATTTTCAGTGACTTTCACAATATTCGGATGAGAAATAACAAAGAAAACGCAATCAAAGTATCCATTTGATTGAAGGTTGGGATCAATTAGTTTTGCAAAGTGTATATGCGACAGGTTTTTCTCAACAGATTTTCTTGTTTCCGGTTAGTCTAACGAAAATAATGGCTATCATAAATAAAAAGTGTGATGAAACATCTTCTAGTTTGGAAGAAATCCCAAGTGTTTCTATTGCAATTCATATCGGTGATAGTATCATTGAAATGAAATCCCACCTGAGTGTTCTTATTAATACAGCTTATATAACATATATTCATATGACTTTTTTTGCAATCCAAATGATGTAATTCAAATGATATAATTCAAAATCCCGCGCGCTTTTATTAACACCAACATGGCCCTTCAACAACCATGGAACATTAAACACAATGTAGGTAATGAAAAAGTACTCTTGCAAAATCGCATTATTAACAAAACTTGATTCAACAAGAAAATGATAGTAGACATATGATATATTTGTTCGTTATCAAGGTCATGGCCTTGCCACGTCGTCTGAATGTCAAGACGTCAGAATATTGCGAGTTCATTGTAGCGATACTGCACTAGATACATGTATGAACAGTAAACATACACAATCATAAAAATACTGATTTCAGAAGAAATAGAAAAGCATTTTCTACCTACACCAAACTGCGATACAAAAATATCAAATGCGATAAGCTTTCAAATTTGCGTCGCAAAAATGCTATACAAAAAAAATCCTATTTTTCTCACTTATACATATATATATATATATATATATATATATATATATATATATATATATATATATATATATATATATATATATATATATATATATATATATATATATATATATATATATACACATATATGAATCCCTGACGCCGTGCAAGGTAGGCAAACCATCAGCCATGTATGCAATGTTGGAAAGCTCAGTTGAGCCAATTTGAAATAGTATTTCAGAAATGTATGCATATATATATATATATATATATATATATATATATATATATATATATATATATATATATATATTTATATATATATATATATATATATATATATATATATATATATATATATATATATATATACATATATATATATATATATATATATATGTATATGTATATATATATATATATATATATATATATATATATATATATATATATATATATATATATATATATATATATATATATATATATATATATATATATATATATATATATATATATATATATATATATATATATATATATATATATATATATATATATATGCATACATTTCTGAAATACTAATTCAAATTGGCTCAACTGAGCTTTCCAACATTGCATACATGACTGATGGTTTGCCTACCTTGCACGGCGTCAGGGATGCCGGCTAGGTCGGATTGGGAGCCAGTATATATTTTCTGTGGATCACTTCATCGGGGTACAGTTTTCGGTTCGACAATGCTAATCTCTTTGTGGGCCATACCAATTCGGTCGTTGGAACAGACATTATGGACCCGGGTGTTGTAATTTTGTGGGCCACTATATTGGGGGCCACAATATCGGAGTTCAATATGTCTAACTAGCTCTGGGGTACAGAATATCTAGTTTGTGGCCCACTATATCCACACGACATTTGGATACACTTTCGTGGGCCACAATATCGGGGTTTAGTTTATCGAGGTGAACAATGACAAATCTTTGTGGATCAGTTTACTGGGGTCCACAATACCAATTAGGTCGTTCGAAAATATATTGTGGACCCCGGTGTTCTAGTTTTGTGGGCCACTATATGGGGGCCACAATATCGGAGTTCAATATGTCTAACTAGCTTTGGGGTACAGAATATCTACTTTGTGGTTCATTATGTTCACACGACATTTGGATACACTTTTGTGGGCCACAATATCAGGGCCCAGTCTACGGGCTATAGGTCTTCTTGCGATTGTGGGTTGAACATGGCGTTTTTTCGTTTAGGGCCAGAGCTGTGGTGAACCGTTCACGAGCCGTGCCTGTCTTCTGTACATGTATCCTTTATCCATGTATTTTCTTTGTTATTATTGAGCAAATAATGTAATCAATGTGTCAAGTGGGCATTACTTTTCAATGGTCCCATGAAGCATGGCATTGAAATATAAAACTTATAAAAAAAAGGCGCATCCTGTAAAATACTGCATTCTTTTATAGTTCCTACTTTTGGAAAATCTAAAGATCCTTATAAATGATGCTATGTCATCACATAACTATGTGATTTAGGATCCGAAAGTGTATGATGTTCACAAAAAATCAAATATTCTCCTGGGTCCGAGTTTTATTCTGAAGTTGTACCATTTCTATATCCTATACATGTTTATAAACGACAAATTAAGTCGCATCACTTGATTACTTACCACAATGTGTTTCATCTGAGAAATCCCCACAATCGTCCTCTCCATCGCACAGCCATTCTTTATTTATACATTTACCAGTCCTCGGACATCGCACATTTCCATCCGCCAACACACAATCGTCGTCTTCATCCACTCCACACATCTGTTCGTCCTCTTGCGCTACACAATCGATCTCCTTATCACACCTCCACCTCTCCGGTATACACACGCAAGACACAACACAATTGAATTCCTCCGGTTTACATGGCTCCCCGCATCCATTGGCTACAGCAAGACCATCCTTCAGATTATCTCCTAACTCTAGCTCAGGATCAGGCATCGGATCGTCGACGTCGCCACCACCATATGTGATTGGGAGTCCCCCGGAGTACACGCCATGCTGGGTGCCAACTGCTAGAGAAGGGTCCTCATACATCGATACACCAGTCTTCATTGGAATTCCTGCTCTGTATCTCGGTCCAGCTCTTCCATGCTCGTATACGGGATACATCTGCATTGGCAAGGGCAGCCGACCGATAGCGTACGGTGGTAGTCGGCGGTTGTGGTCGTAAGGATACCGCATGGGGTAGTAGTGGTTTGGTGGCGGCCTGTGGGGCATTGGGAGCACACCGCCATAAAGCTGAGGAAGTCCGCGATTGACGTACCCACCACTGCCGTACATGCCTTCAGGCTGCTCGGTGGGGACTTCTTCTGCCTTATCACAAGTGGCAACTGGAATCAAAAACAAAGTGGAGGGTAAAACAATGCGCACTGAAATGTGATGACAATGATAAGTTCTGTCTGTATGTTATATATGTATGTTCACGTGACTGATATCATTTTTGAAAGATCAATGGTCAAAATAAAGGAATAATAATAATAATTATTATCATTATTATTTTTACAAGAGATGGTTGTCACTCCTACAGCAGGCTATAGTCTTGGCAGATATAAGTCTCTGTCCCCATTAAATATGTACGAAGAGAACATGGTATTGAAAATCGTCGAAGAAGACACAAAGAAGTCCAAATGGTCAGAGATGGTGACACACGGGAGACACTATAAAGAACTGCACAAGCAAAACGTAAACACAGCAGAATCGAACAAATGACTGAAAGTAGGGGACCTATTCGGAGAGACCGAAGCTCTCACATAGCACGGGAGGGTCTGCATGCAAGGCTGAAAAGGGCAGATACAGAAGGCAGAATCATATCGCCCCAACAGACTCATCAGTCTGCTGAGTTTCTAGTCATCAGGTTTGTTAACGACCGTCATCCTTCTCCACTCTAGTATCATGGGCAGAGTTTCTTCAAATCAGCTAGCTGTAAGTGGGGTTGTTGAATGTTCCAAAAAGGAGAGTAAAAACACAATAATTTGGGATTCAACAATGAATCAAATTCAAACGAAAAATATATTATGCTATTGTGAACAAGCAAATGCATCTAGTCATTATGAAGCAACAATAATTACTGATATCCCCCCCCCCAAAACCCTGACGGGTAAAAACTTGGAGCCAAGTCCTGAAATATTTTAGCAACTACAAAAACTTCCTGATATAAGAGGCATGAAATCAAAACTGTATGCCAAGTGTAACTTATTATTCATCAATAAGGCCTGGAAAATTACAGGAAACGCTTGACTCATTGCCCCCCACGTCCCCTCATATAACACCACCCCGAATTGAAGTGAAGTGCATGATGCTAAGCAATGGGTAACTCAGGATAATAAATATATCAATATAATATTAGGTGGCAGTTTCAATGATGATTGGCTATTGACAATTGAATTAGATTCACACTTTCCAGACTCTAACAAGAATCCAAATGTATTTGTGTTGTGATTTTCGATTGGTGGAAATTGAATAGCAAACATTTGATTGGTTAAGAAGAACTATCGGATCATATATGCAACAGTGTCAACAAACCGGGAAGAAGGGATGGAAACTGAAGAGAGGACAAATCCAACCTTCGAAGGAGGAAGACGTATACTAGATAAGGTCGAGTCTACGCGGAAGACGACCAAAAATCGAGTTCAACAGTCTGCGTTCGAGCAACTTCGCTATGGTTCGAGCAACTTCGCTATACTTCGAGCAACTTCGCTATGGTTCGAGCAACTTCGCTATAGTTCGAGCAACTTCGCTATGGTTCGAGCAACTTCGCTATGGTTCGAGCAACTTCGCTATGGTTCGAGCAACTTCGCTATGGTTCGAGCACCTTCGCTATGGTTCGAGCAACTTCGCTATGGTTTGAGCAAGTCATCGGCATAACGACACGAAAACCACAACATTGCGTGTGCGTATACTGACGTGTGAGCGAACAACAACGGTAAACAGACATCTTGAGCACTCAATTTGTTCTCTTCATCGTAATCAGGATGGCATGAAACTGTCCTGTAGGTGGGATGGGTTAATTGATCGGGGTTCTATGTATTACACTAGATTCAAGTTATTTCAGTTGGTCATTGGAATAAACATTTTGTAAGTTTTTGCAAGCTGAAGTTTCTTGTGTTTTCAATTTGATTCTACATTCAATTATTGTCGACCTTTTGTCCTGTCATTTTTCAACAATATATAATCCTTTCATTTTGATTCTGGTTTCTAAACAAAAGTTTGCTTCTCCCATCATTCCCTATCACTTTAAAATCTACAGTTTGTCCCAATTTTTTTTCAGATTTAGCTAGAATATTTTCTTTTAAATTCGATTACCATATTTCAAATGTGATTTTCAAACAGGTTTAGTTCAGTTCGCCCAACATGGGGCGCCAATTGTAGCTCTCCGGTTCAATCCCGAACTAAAACTGTTTTACTTGTCAATATATGTAGGCCTATACATAATTGATTGTTCACAAAATATCCACGAGACCTGATTCATGCTTATCTGTGGCATGTGAAGGAAAATGCACGGTATTCATAAGTGAATCATGATATAAACAATTATATTTATGTGGTTCATCTATAAACATCTGTATAATACAAACTATCCTTCAGTGCATTCAAATTATCTTATGATGAAAGTGAGGATGTATAGGAGAGTAATAATAACAACCAGAAATGATAGAGAAGGGAAGAGGAGAGAGAGAGAGAGAGAGAGAGACATTTCTCGTTCACATACACTTATGGAAACGAAAATTCTAACTCTCTTCATGCTTGAATTTAATTTAATCAAATTGTAATGATAATGATCATGGCTAATTTGTGGAAAAATGTGGACTTGATTTGTTTCATGTATGAGAGAAAAATGAACAACCATTCAACGTGAAAATAATAATGATAAAAATAGTAATTGGACGAGCTTTAGCGAGGATTCAATTTGACATACTAGAAAAAATTGATGTTCGTTTATATTTTTTATTTTTTTTTTCTCATATTTTTTTGTCGGTTTTCCACAGGTCAAACGGCTACAGCTATCAACTTCAAACTTTTTTTCATTATGTTTCCCAATCTAACTTAGATTTGTACAGTTTTGTGGCATTATCAGGTGATAACTTTTTTTATTAATTCAGACATTTCAAAAATACCCGCTAGAATAACACGGCGGAAAAAAAAAGAAAATATTTTTATTTTCAAAAGAAATGAAATTTTGTGTGAAGTTGAATAACATTTTTATACACATTTCTGGAAATTCTCAGCTTGATCGGGTCAGCCATTTCGAAGAAAAAACATAAAATGTGCTAAATTGGTACCACTCGAAGCAGTTTTTACCCATTTATAACTTAAATGTCACCCAATTGGCGAATTTAGGCAGAAGTTTGGCAAAGAAGTCGACATACTATTACTTTCGGCTCGCCTAACAACGCGTATATAGCGTTTTCCTAGTAATAATAATAGTAATGTTCTCTTCAATGTGCAATTTTGGACATATAGGCCACAATAAGGCTCACACGAATCTCCACATAGCCAATGCATTACAGTGTATAACCGTATTACTGTGGAATTAACTCATTATTTTATCTTACGTTTGTATTGAATGAAACATAATTACATGAAGTTTACAGGTGAGACGTTAATAAATAGATTCATCATCTATCAACTCGAGATAAATACTGATGAGAAAAACCAATAGATTATAGAAAACAATCGACAACAAAGTTAGTGTGGAGTGTATAAACAATAACTTACTCTATTTCATAATTGTGCCAAATACATATAATCAAGGGTCATTCAAAGTTTGAAGCAGCCAACATCGTATTCGACTTCTAGCGATAAATCCATCAAGTGGCCAGGTATTTGATCAAACATGACTGAGATGGCGTACTGTGAATTACTTTTACCCTGTTATTATTGGAATATGATTCAATATAATGTTGCTCGGTGCATTTTCTTTTTGAGAATATTCTCGAGAATATTCTCATGATGGAGCATATTTTGAGCATATTTCATAAAATAAGTTATAAAGGGTTTATCAATAATATTTTTGACTTTTTTTGACACGTTATAGGCCTATACAATTTTATGATTCATGTTTAGGCCTACATAGGTCCATATGTATAAATTTAATAATATAAATATATCACATAGGCCTACATTAGGTACATGTGTGTTATTGACTTATTGCATCAGCTTCTTGTCTGACGATGATTCCCTGTACTCAAATCATTCATAGGTAACAGGTTATCAAACAGTATAATTGACGAAATGTAAATATAAAAATCTAAAAATTTCGTCTAAAAATTTAAAAAAAATGAGCGAGCATAGCGACGACTTAGCTACACCCTACATGAAAAGCAACGCAATTGTGTCCATTCAGCATTTAGCTAATGATCAAATAACTCACAAAATATTTGGCTGGGAACATGGACGGTAACTCGTGATTTGACAGCCGTTAACTATTTCAAATTATGCCTGCGTTTACCTGATAATTAATTTATATTTATATTTGGCAGGAACATGCTACAGGAACATGCATATTTGGTCAGTGCTAGCACTTGATTATTAAACAATAAAATTAGGTTTTTCGAATTGTAAATATGTTCTATGCACTTGAAATATGGTTAAGAATAATGATTGGAACAAAAAAAAAATGCTCGAGCATATTTGAGCATAATCTTTTGGAGAATATTCTAGTGCTCGAGAATCGATGTTACGCCCAAATAAACATAATTGACCACTTGAGTTAGTTTTTCATTACATTTATCACAAATTTGAGCGTTTTTCAGACTATGTAGGCAACTTGGGTATGATTCATAATGCTCACTGGTTGAAATTGAAAACCGCTGGCGGGTGAACAAATATGGGTCAATTTCGTTTCACCAACGTTCATTATTATATTATATTATGGGCATATGTTCATTTTAAAATCTGATTAAAATCTATTTGTATGTTTTTTAATAATTATTCATGTACAAATAGTAGAACAGTATCATCAGCGTAGGAAAGCGCGACAGTGTGCTAGACACTTCACCATTTCATTGACATAAATTGAATACACTAAAGGACCCAATATTGAACCTTGAGGCACGCCAGTGTTGATATATCAACTATCATATCATATATTCATTCATATATGATGGGCCTATATTGATCATACATTCACTACTAGTATCATCAACTTTAATTAAAAACTGTGATTTTTTTCAAATAACTGGAGAACCAAGAAAGCATGGAGCCTCTCACTTCAATATTCTCAAGGGTTATAATCAATTCTGTATGAATTGACCAAGTATCAAACGCTCTCGAGAAAGCAATAAACATGGTGACAGTGTGCATATCATCATTTGATTTAACATCAACTAAATGAGAAAATTCAACCAACAAATGAGAAGAACTTTCACCTTTCTGGAAGTAGAATTGTAATTTGGTACGGTCATTATCTCAAATATTTCTCAAGAAACAATATATCGCTCCATAATGTTATCAATCGTTGGTAACCATGTTATGGGTTATTATGTACATGTTTTCAAATTACTCTCATTTTGTCAATGATATCAGAACATTACATTTATTGATTCAATTTCATAGATTCATTGAGGTCAGATGATATCTAGACCTAAACGAATACCAATAACTTGGAATAATAATAACTGGGCAAATGCAACTTATACGTTATAAGATGAGCGAGATATCTGAATAAGATATATCATCGTTAAAGTGGTTTTATCTGTGCCACTTGATCGACTTTGGTATGGTTGAAAACTCTACACACCTTGAATCCTGTGAAACATTAGGTGAATATCGAAACCAGAAAGCAGTGAAACACAGCAATGACTA
>OZ023327.1:1713880-1806357 GCA_964007535.1 Brachyptera risi | reverse complement strand
TGCAAGACTCAATTTGTCTCGTTGTTTCCTATTGAAACCCACTTCGTTAAAATTAGCTGTCATTTTTTTCACTTTCATTTTTTCGTTAACTTATCATAAGTGTGAATATATATCAAGATTTTTCTAAATAATGATGTTAAAAACGACGAGGGTCGTTTCTAGGGGTGAGCAAGAGGGCCTAATTCGAGGGGGCGCTATCGGCGCCCATTTGTGACTTTCTATCAGTGATCGTATTCTATAAATCAAATCAATGGCATTTTACCCCCATCACTGGATGGAGAAAATATATTTATATCTAAATTTCACTGTTATCCAATGATGAATTAATTCAGTGTTTTATTTGCTTAGAACAGCCATTTGGCAAAATTAGTTTTGTTAAAATCTTTGTACAGGCACATGCAGCGTAGTGGTTAACGCACTTGCTTCATGTGACCCGGGAGGCAGTGGGCACATCAGACCCAGTTCGATCCCCGCTACCGTCCATCTTTAGAGGGGTTTTTCGTGGTTTCCCTCTGTAGTCCGGGCTAATGCTGGGATGGGGTCTACAATATAGGTCACGGCCGCTTCCTTCCCACTATCCTTCTCATCACCCATAAAACCTTCATCTCACCATCCCATCATCTCAATAATCATTCATCCGACGCCAATAGATCTTAGTCATCATTACAGTGCGTCGTTAAGGGACATGTGCACTGAAAAAATGACATCTTTTGAAATTTTTTCAATTTTCTTTTTTCAATCCATATATTGTTTAATGTAATAGTAACTGTCCTGAAAGCTAGTTCCAAGTTATAACTCATTTAGTTGTGATTCAGAGAAAATATCTGAGGATTGCTTGCAAGCTAACTTCAGCTGCTTTGCTTGGATTATTGGTGGCATTGATAACTCAGAAACATTTTTAGCTACGCTTTTGTTGTTTCGATTTCCTACTAGTTTTCAATGATGAGACATAGAAAGCTGTGGTTTGTTTTATTATGTTACTAATTAATTGTTACACCAAATTTGGCATTCCAAAAATATTTTAAGGTCATAACTCATTTGTAAAATGTCATTCATCTTGTGTTGGCAATAAAATCCCATTTTTAACAAGATGTAAAATTCAAAAAATTGAAAAGAGGTTTTCATCAAATATCTTTCAAATTCAAAATGCCAATTATTATTTCTCCAACAGTTCTCAACAAGATGAAAGAAATGAAATTTTGAAGTGTTGGTACAAAAATGAAGTAAGCTTTTTAGTGACTCATTGTTAATTTCACTTTTTAATTGGTCATTAAAAAATTAAAATTGATTGAATGTTTTTTCAATTTTTTTCCTGCTATATACATATATTATTGACCTTATTCCAAAATGTCATATCAATAAGTCCCATATCACCAGACTTTCACATTTCAGTGCACATTCCCCTCAAGAACCCAATATATACAAACAAATCCTTGTATTTCATAGATGTAGTTCCTGAAACCCGTAGAATCGTATTGAAAAAAGGACATTTTCTTAACTTTTCCTGCGGGGCATGGCTTCTTCCTTGCATTCACAATCGATATATATGCTCACTTTTGGAGGGCGCACATTTGACTGCGGGGTGCTAAAATATCACTGAACGACCCTGCAGCTACAAACATTGGTTTCTTGACGCCATTTCTAATTTCATAAGTACCGGTAGAATTATTTCGGCATCTGAACCTCATCTGAAACACGCTAAACCATAATAAAAATGGGTGTAATTTCAAAAAAAATCCCTGCCGGACCAGAAGGGGGCCTTCCCCCTTGCCCCCCGCGGGTCGCCGGCTTCCGTTGCACAACTGTTCTTATGTGGCATTTTTTTCAAACTGTGATCCCCCCCCCCATCCTGATCCGCCCCTGCCAAAACCCTAATGGGTTCTTTTCTTTTTCTTTTTGTGAGGAGGGGAAATCTTGCATGAGACCCCCGCCGTTTGAATTGCGGGGAGTGTCGGATTCTTACCGACTAAAACCCTTCCTCGTTTTGAGTGACACCGACAGCGAGGTCATTTCATCACCAACAATTCCAGTTTCTGAATCTGCAATTGCTTGGACAATTCCCAATTACATGCGAGTCACAGAGGTCATTGAACACATCGAAGGGCATTCTATACAGCCTGGATAATATAACTTTGTATAAAATGATGAAACAATCAAACACATCACACCAATCACATGGAACAGTTAGTTGTCCATCATACAATCTTCACAGACATCATAGGTTCTTGTTTAGAACTAGAACAACAGATAAATAATAAGATAATTCCTCAAGACTTGTATGACATTCAAGAAGAAGAAGAAACGGAAATGAAGGAAACTTATTCAAATCTACAACTCAAGTATCAAGCTCATTTGATAATAACATTGCAGAGTCCAAACTTGTTCCACATGTAATTAGAAACCACTCAGAACAAGTGATGAGATGGTAAGCTTGCCCGCGGGAAATGGTTGACAACAATGTTAATCACAGATGATGGGCATCAGGGTGCGTTCCGATTACCAGTCATCTACAGATTATTACAGATTAGTATTTCGTATTTCATGTTAATAGTATTAGTAGTAATTAGTAGTTAATAGTAATTATTGATTTGATTTGAAAGCTTATAACTGAAGTGTTGGTTATCTGAATGAATTGATATTTGATAATATTCACAGTGATGATTAAATGTGCAGAAGTCCAGCCAGTAATTAGTCCAACTTCACTTGTGCATTCACTCTATTGCAGAATGAGAAGATAGTCGTGTAGGGTACACGTTATTTTCAGATATCATTTTCCGAAGTTGTGAAATATATTTTTCTCTGATTCATTAATAATAATAATAATATTGACTAGGCAAACGCGAAATATGCGTTGTAAGATGAGCGAGATATCTGAATAAGGTATAATAACAGTCCTACATTTGCTATTTATCGACTCTGGTATTCTACACACTTTGTCCTTCATTTAATTGCTACTTTATCTTCTCTGGTATTCTACACACCTTGACGAATATGGAGAATATTTAATGCTTGGGCAAATATCGAATCTAGGAAGCAGTGAATCTTGGCTCATTTCCATATATTTGATGTATAAAAACAGTTATTTGAATTTTTTTCTTCGAAACGGCTGATTCGAATTGCTTACAAAATGATGATTATGTGTATCATTTATGTTTGAACACTCAGAGAAAATTTTATTTTTTTCGGAGAGGTCTCATTTTTTCAAATTTTCTCACCCAGCCTAATCTTACGGGGGTTTTAAAAACTTTGGCATGATATTTCTCAAAATCTAATCGACCGATTCATTCCAAAAACTATACAGTTCTGAGTTGTAAAAGTTGGCCCGTACAAAAAAAGTTTCATGTTGATCAGTCAAACCCTGCGACCTGTGCAGTGCCCAAAAACAAACAGAAAAGCAAACAAAAAAACAAAAAAAAACACACAGACAAAGCCCTATAGGAGTGGGATGGAGACTTCGCTACGCTCATCAATAATATTAATAATAATAATAATAATAATAATAATAATAGCAGTTTATTGTCTTCAGCATTGGGCACGAGTACCGTACTAGAAATCCCAGCGTGTGAGTCAGTGGCGGATACGGAGGGGGGGGGGGGGGGGCGAAAAAAGAAAGAAGGAAAGAAAGTAAAAAAAAGAAGGATGAAATGAATATCGTATAAGGCTATGTGGCGTGGTTTCAACATGTCAGATCTAGTAGGCCTCTAGCTGTTAGCAAGAATCAAACAAACACCACAGCTACCGTGCTTCTTTCAGGTTGTGGATTATATTACTATTTTTGAAAATAACGGTCATAATTACGACGAGGGTCGCTTCTAGGGGTGGTCGAAGAGGGTGGTTGCCCGGTGGCCAAATTTAAGGGGCGCTATCGGCGCTCATTTGTGACTTTCCATCATTAATCGTATTCTATCAATTAAATGTCATTCTATATTTACATCACTGGATGGAGTAAATGCTCTTATATTCAAATATCACTGTTAAAGAATGATGGGTTAATTCAGCGCTTTATTAGCTTCGAGCAGCCATTTGGCAAAATTGGTCTTGTTAAAATCCATGTAGATGATGTGGGCCTATTCCAGGAATTTCGTGTAGTTCCTGAAACCCGCAGAATCGTATTAAAAAAGTACATTTTCAAAGATTCCCCTGCGTTTCATGGCTCCCTCCTTGCATTCAGCTTCGCTATGGACACTCAGTTTTAGGGGCGCACAATTGAGTGCTTGCCCGGGGCGCCAAAATGACACGAAACGACCCTGCAGGTACAAATATTGGTTTTGACGCCATTTCTATTTCATAATGAGACTGATTTTGGCATCCGAATCTCATTTGAAAAACGCTGAAAACCGTATTAAAAATGGGTGTAATTTCAAAAAACTCCTGCGGGGCCGGAAGACCCCCTTGCCCCCCACGGGTCGCCGGCTTGCGACAGCGGGTCGTTGCACAACTGTTCTCATGTGGCATTTTCTTTTCCAAACAGACTGAAATCTAAATACACGTGTTCATATATATATATAGTCGTTTCAAAAAATTATTGAAACATATTTCAGTCGAAACACTCGCGGCAACGAGAGATGTAATATTATTGGTGACGACCTTGGGTGGAGAAGACTTTCCACAGAACACAGTTTCAGTCATTGTTTTCGTATATTTAAATAGCGGGTTCCATGGAACCGCTTCCATGGATATGGAATAGTTAGTTTCCATGGAAATAGAATAGTTTCCATGGAATAGTTTCCATGGAACAGACATTCCGAGGGGTAGAGATGCAATTAATACATTTAATTATATATTAGAACAGACTTTCTGAGTGACGACTTTCCAAGGGGTAGGATTCAGGCAACCCAGTCAACTTCTCTATGATTAGATTTTCAGTTACCGTTACCGACTCACTGTACCATGATAGTCATCTAATTGCATTTCATGCGTCTTCCATCAATCTATCTCTTCTCCTTTCTTCGCGACACCACCTTTCCTTTTTCTCATACAATCTCAATTATATTCTCATTTGTATGTATAGATACATCATGTTTCTTCTCCAATATCCAATTTGCAATTTGATCGTGTGATGTTGGGTTTGTGTATTCTGTAAACTGGAAAAAGGCAATAACTCTCGAATCCTAATTCGATGCTATATTGTTGTTAAAACCAATTTAAACGTGGAAATTGAAACTTTGTAAAATTGAAATGTATGGTTGCTATAGTTTTATTCAATCAATACATGTACACATATAACAGGACTTCCAACGTAAGTCCCGAAGGGCAGGAATAATTGTTATAACAAGAGATAATTTACTGGTGTTATACTATAGCCTGAAGAATACGCACGTAATAAATAACACCAACATTTCCTAATTCATATCAGCGGGAAATATAATCAAATCGATTGAAACGAGACCAAGTGATGGGAGACATATTAGCAACTCCAAAGAGAAACGCTCGGCTGGACGTCAGTTTGACCACACTACGGTATTGATCTGAGAATATACCTATCAAATATGACAGCACCAATATATTCAGCAAGCTGATCAACAAGCCAAAGCCCCAGAAAACCGCCAAGTCAAACATAGATTCAATTAGTTATCATTCTATGACATTTTAGTCTAGTTAAAATAAATATTGAACTCACATTTATTTTAGAATGGAACTCCATTCAACGATACTTGTATACGATGTTGTGTACGTTTGTATCCAACATGTAAACTAAGCGTATATGTACACATAAATTTTCAAAGCTGTTTGGAAAAAATTAATTTCGTTGCGATTTCGATCCCTATAAGTTATTCGTCACGGGTCAACTGTGCTAGTAATACTGAGCTAATATTAGAGAGAAATACTTGACTCTGGCGGGAAAAACACTTACATCCCCCAATATCTAAGAATAATACATGAAACAGTATAACACATGTTGGTAATTATTATTATGTTACCGGCACAGTAGCTGAGTGGTTAGCTCACTTGCTTCATGTCACCCGGGAGGTGAAGGGACATATCGGACCCGGTGCTATCCCCGCCACCGTCCATCTTTACAGGGGTTTTTCGTGGTTATACCCTCTATAGTCTAGGCTAATGCCGGGATGGTTCCTACAATATAGGCCACGACCGCTTCCTTCCCACTATCCTTCCCACTACCCATAAAAAACCTTCTTTATCTCATCATCCCATCATCTCATTAATCATTCATCCGACGCCAATAGATCTTAGTAATCATTACAGTGCGTCGTTAAAACCCAATTAAAAAAAAAAAATTATTATGTTTCGTAAAAATGTCGTGTAGTGTCGCTGTCATTGATGGGCAGCGGGTGGTCACCTTCAGACAGACCATGGTCAGACGAACGTAGGCCTATATATATATGCTCGAGACATCAATTAATCTACGATAGGGCCTACAACTAGAATACCATAAGGGCTGAAAGACAGTCGTTGAATTGGCAAATATGAATCAGTGTTCAGCATTTCTTCATTCAAGTGTTTATTTTATTTCCTTCAACAGATTGATCAAATATATTTTGATATTGTCAGCGTCAGAAGTATATTATTATACAAATATATTTTACAGATATATCACAAATAAAGTCAATTATATCAGTCAAGATTTATGGTGAATCATAGTCCTACTAAAGATACACATATTCTCAGATATACTTCCATTTTCGTTAAAAGTGGAGATACGAATAATTTTGAAGAAAAGTTGAGATAATTTTATTATTTTTACTTCACGATGTAGACCCTACTTCTTAATAAGAAAGTCATTCAATATATAACACCGCCCAACACGGAGAAAATTGATATACTTTATCAATATATAAAATAAAATATTGGTGATCGTGCGTGCTATACACACAGCACTATGGTGAGGCGAGCTGAGATGGGCACAAACAAATAGAGCCCATCGACAGCTTTTTGGCTGCCAAAAGTACACTGCATTTCGTGGTTTGCACATGCGCCAGATGCCTGCAGTGGCGGGTCGCGTGCTTGCTCACTGCCAGTGCCATCAGAGCAGACCTCCACGAGATCTACAGCGTGCAGTAAAACCTTTCTTGTCAGAATACTTGACGATTTGTTTCTACCTTTGTATCCAATGTGGAAACTATACTGTCTATACGCGTATTTTTACATCATATTTGAACATTATAATTTGGATATTAAATTAATATATATTTTATTGCTTGGATTTCAATTCATTACTGCCTCCCTGGAGCGCTAGTGGGCACGAGCCCCAATGCCTAAATGGACCAACCGCTACTGCCCCACAGTTCTTTTAACATGTGGTTTCTAAACCCTCTATCTAGTCGAGCGGTAGCTCGACGAGAGCCAAGTCCGTGCGAAGTCTCAGCTACACGCTTACACTGCTTACACGAAGTACTTCCAGGCGGTTTTGCGCATACTGTATCTCGGGAACTAACAAACCCAGATACCTCTAGTTTGTTGTAATGGAATGAGGCGCCATACACGACACGACATATCGAATCAAAGATATATCTTTGGAAGTTATAGCACTGTGAGAAGACTATTTTTTCCGTTTTCTTCAAGTCCTCCTCCTCCCCCTCCTCCTCCTCCTCCTCCTCCTCCTCCTCCTCCTCCTCCTCCTCCTTCCGTCGTCACCCAAGAACTCGGCTACAGGCCAAACGAATCGTCCAATTTGTCTGATTTTTTCAGAGATTATGTGAACTCATATGAAATTGTGACTTTTGAATCCCAAGTTGCTCTTGAAACCGGAAGTAAGGTAATTTTTCACTCATTTTTCAAGTTTTTATCTTTTTTAAAAATCACCTCACGACATATTTCAGTGACATTTCCAAAATATGTTTGTATAAATTTACCAGATCGATCGTGTGTGCGAGATTTGTCAATTAATCATTCTCCATCGGAATAGATTGAAATAATAACTTTCAGAAATGAAGAATACTGTCGTATCTACGAATCGTCCGATTTGTCTGATTTTCACAGGGATTATCTGAACTCATATGAAATTGTGACTTTTGAATCTTTTAACCGGAAATTGCTTTTGAAAACCGGAAGTAAGGTCTTTTTGCACTCATTTTCCAAGTTTTTATTATTTTTAAAAATCATTTCATGACATATTTCAATGACATTTCGAAAATATGTTTGTATAAATATCCCAGATCGATCGTGTGTGCGAGATTTGTCAATTAATCATCCTCCATCGGAAGAGATTGAAATAATAACTTTCAGAAATGAAGAATACTGTCGTATCTACGAATCGTCCGATTTGTCTGATTTTCACAGGGATTATCTGAACTCATATGAAATTGTGACTTTTGAATCTTTTAACCGGAAATTGCTTTTGAAAACCGGAAGTAAGGTCTTTTTGCACTCATTTTCCAAGTTTTTATTATTTTTAAAAATCATTTCATGACATATTTCAATGACATTTCGAAAATATGTTTGTATAAATATCCCAGATCGATTGTGTGTGCGAGATTTATCAATTAATCATTTTTAACCGGAAGAGATTAGAATAATAACTTTCAGAAATGAAGAATGCTATCATTTCGACGATTAAATCACCGCCACCAATGAATCATCAAAAACTTTGGGTACTTTTTTCTCCTCTCTATCTATCTGAATGATCGTCACCAGACACAACAGACAGATGGTGGATGTCAAATGAAACAGCTGATATTTATAAATTATCACGTTGATACCTTGTTGCCTGATGATGCATGTTTTAGTAATAAGTATATTTCAAGTATGGTATTTGAGGAATATTCCAACTTGACGCCCATTTGGGGCCATTGAATGCTAGCTGATATACGATAGGCGAGGAAATCAATTAAGAGACAGTATTTATTCAAAAGAAAATTTGATAACACGGACGAAAAATATATTCTGATGCTATTGTGAACAAGCGAATGCATCTAGTCATTATGAAGCAACAAAAATTACTGATATCCCACCAAAAACCCTGACGGGTAAAAACTTGGAGCCAAGTTCTGAAATATTTTAGCAACTACAAAAACTTCCAGATATAAAAGGTGTGAAATAAAAACTGTATGCCAAGTGCAACTTATTATTCATCAATAAAGCCTGGAAAATAACAGGAAACACTTGGCTCATTGCCCCCCACGTTCCCTCATATAACACCACCCCGAATTGTAGTGAAATGCATGATGCTGAGAAATGGGTAACGTCACGTTCCTGACACAGGGAAACGTATTATGATTCAAGAAACTGGCCCTCTCCCATCCATTCTCTATTCTAAAATGTAGTTTCCTATCAACTTGATGACATTTAGTGGGTAGTGAGTGATTGAGAGAACTTGAATTGAGAGCCTATATTTGATTGGGTAGCAGACTATCTTGAAGAGATTTGAAAGTTATAAGTTCATAAAGCCTAACTTACAAACATCTTGTTAAATTTCGTAATTAGACGAGCTTTAGCGAAGATTCAATTTGACATACTGAAAAAAATTGGTGTTCGTTTTTATGTTTTTTTTTTATGTTTTTTTGTCGGTTCTCCACAGGTCAAACGGCTACAGCTATCAACTCCAAACTTTTTTTCATTATGATCCCTCATCCAACTTAGATCTTTATAGTTTTGTGGCATTATCGGATGATAACTTTTTTTATGAATTTTAGAAATTTCAAAAATACCCATTAAAAAAACACGACGGAAAAAAAAAGAAAATATTTTATTTTCCAAAAACATGAAATTTCGCGTGAAGTTGAGTTACATTCTGATACACATTTTTGAAAACTTTCAGCTTGATCGGGTGAGCCATTTTGAAAAAAAAACATAAAATATGCTGAATTGGTACCACTCGAAGCAGTTTAAAAAGTTTGGCAAAAAAGTTGACATACTATTACCATCCGCTCGTCCAACAACCCATATATGTCGTTTTCCTAGTTATGAGAATGCTGAGATAAGATTTTCACTTCCTGGATCAAGTGAAGGCACCATCTCCCGGCCGCAAACAAACGCAACCCTCAATGCATCTTGGATGGAACTAATAATATTGGTAGTTTGTAGGGCGATGGTCGACTCACTGGTGACACTGAAGAGCGTATACCAGAATAGTGTGACATGGGCTTCGGGGTACTTACTTAGGAATGGAGGGTTGTAAAAATGTGGTTTGAGCTCAGGTCGATTGTATTCCGGTATGCGTTCTTCAGGCGCCCCGATTCTTTAGCGCAAAGTGCTTGTTAACAAGCTCAAAAAGCTTATTAACAGAAGAAGTTCCAACGCAATGTTGAAATAATTGTTCCCTAAAAATGGCGATAGTAGTGCTGCGGGTGGTTGTTAAATGAAATACTTTCATAAAACGGCCACGGCTGCTCAGCAGACAAGAAAGAATAGTAGTTATCTGCAACTTGATATTCACCACAATAAGTTTCTATCCGAATTTACAGTCACAAATGGATGATATTTCAAAAAATACAATTCGAAGAGTATTTTAATACATCATTAGGTTATTTAATAGCAGAATTGTGATTAAACATGTAATTTTGCCGCACCCCTCAATGCACGCTATCTGGAAGGCAGTGATGCGACTATGCTGCTCTCCAGTGGTTATTAAATTGTATTGTATATATTTATTGTTTAGCTAAGAGCTATTACATTTACAGGTTTTACATGTTATAAAACATTTTTTTTTTTTTTTGTACCTCATGGGCTTCACAAGTGTCTAAATGACTGTAATCGTGAAGAGGTGGGATAGGATAGTGGGAAGGAAGCGGTCGTGTTAATATTTCTTATAAAAAACTCTTAATTATTGTTTTGTTCTCTCAATTGTAAGATATGTTTTTTAATATGAAATTTCTTACATCTATAATATTTTTTACAAGACTTTGTGCATTAATATGTATAAGTCTGTAGTACTCTTTTTCCTTTAGTTGCTACTTTATGCATTTCCACTGAAGCAACGCATAGGTACAAGGCCATAATTCAGTTTGTTACTACACCCAAAAAGCTCTAGCGATAAATGTTTGAAGATACGGTCTTACCAATATGACATGGTGGCGCGATCTAGCAATTGAGAGAAAAGTATTTTTTATGGCGGCGGCTGGGTGGGAGGAGCTTATTCAAATTTGAAAATTGAAACTTTTGTATGTATTTGAAGTTGTATTTGAAGTTGTCTACTTTAATTGGTTGTCCACGGTCAAAATCTAAACAATTTGGTAACTTGCAAAGTGCAATAGACAAACTACAATATATTTTTATGCCTATACCAATTTCCATATTTTCACTTGATGATAAAACATATAGTTGATATTAAAATCATAGTAACCAGCTGTCAACTTTGAAGTAAACAGATTATTTTACAAATTTACAAATTATAAACAAATTGAACAAGTATGATAGGACAGAAAACAGCTTCAATCGAATACATTTATTAAAACCGGAATGCCACCTATCAACACAAGATTAGATTCGATTGGATTAGATGTCAGTAAATTTTCTTTCTTGAACAGAACAAATAGGGATTGGAATGGGGTTAGAAGTGTTTCTGAGGGGGATGAAATAGGGTTAAAATTATTGTGTCAGAAGGTTAGGGAGGTAGTGGGATAGGAGTAGTTACGGAACTTGCCATCGCGCATTTCTGTGCAATTGCAAAAAGAGTTTAAATTATAATAAATAAAAGACTGGGCCCGCAATTGAGGATATTGCAGAGCAAGAACAAGGTATAACTTCCAGATTTACGGAGCATTTTTTATATTTTGTACCCTAGATGAGGCTAAACTGATATATTCTGTACTCAGTGACAGAACCCAGCAAATTGATTAATTCATTTTTCAATAGTTTGATCTGTCAGGCTGTTTCCTGAGTGCATGAACTGTTCCTTGCTTTGTTTTCCTTCTGTTCAGACTTTTCAAAAGTGCACCGTTTTGGTAGGGCCTACTAATGAGTAATGACGCATGAAAAACACGTCCAACAATTTTAAATGGTAGGCCTAGAGATAAAGGAAATGATAAAGGAAAGACATTCCTTCAACTGTGATGGTACTTTGAAGTTTGAACGTTTAATTTTTAAATGTGTGGTAAGGCCTATAGTCTATGTGCTGCGAATGCGATGGAAGTACTATAATTTTGGCTGCGATTGTCACTTGTCAGAAATTTTCATGCTATCTCTGTCTCTGGGATTAGATTAGTAAATACCCTGGCAAATACTATTTGAATTTGAGATTAGGTTGTGATAGGCCTGAGCCATACCACTATCTTTGCACAAATATATTTGCTCTGCATTAGTGTGCACGTCAGCATGTGACAAAATGACTTGTAGGTCCTAGTTGTTGATTATCAGTCTACCTACCGTATAAGTAAATATATATAATTATATATATGTGTGTGTGTGTATTGTGTGGTATCTGCTACTACAGTAGGCTATGATGAGAATGGCTAGTTCAATCAATTGAAAAAGGCAGACTAGGCCTACTTATTAGAGAGGTAATTTAATATAACATAACCTAGAACTAGCTCGAAAGTGTAAATATGCCATAGGCTATCTGTGAACTGATCTGATTGGAGGTTGTAGGCCTCTTATGTGATGATGGAGAAATTATTTGAACCATAGAATTACAGTCTTGTCCATTCGACACAGACCCTAGTTTACCTAATCCTTACCTTACCATCACAGAAAAAAAATACGGAACAGAGATAACCTAACATAACCTTAAACAAATGGGCAAAACTTTCTATGGTAAATTGACTTCGCCCTTGGGCATACTCCCAGTACCATATTGCCAAATTCAATTATATTGCTTAATGCCCACCATCCCCCACAAAAGAAAATAACTTACAACAGGAGTTATTATAGTACCTTCAGCCCTAGATAAAATCATATACGACCTAGGCCTATAACCTTTGTTTCATCATTCACAAGCATTAGGCCTAATGTATCTGTCAAGTAATACATCACGCCAACATCGGGTTTATATTGTTCCCACCATAAACTCCATGACGCCGTGCTGATAACTAATACAGCTTTGCTCAATTGCTTCTGGCTTATCACTTGCTGTCCAGCTAAGTCGACTAAGACACTGTTTTAGAATCTTCGATCAAGTCGGAAGGAGTTGCGAGTCCCGCATAAGTCATCGGTCAGGTTAACAATAATCACTCTGAGGCCAATGCTCTTAATTTCAATTTTTGCACAGGCCTAGGCAGTGGTCGAATTGGGAAATTTCTTATGGGAGGATGGTAACTCGAGTCACAAAAGGAAGCGCTAAAAGGATAAATGTGGGGGGGGTGGGGGGGAGGCTCCCCCCCCCCCCCACAAAGCCTTGCAGGGAAAATGTATTTAATTATATTTTTTATCCTGTTTTCCAAGTTTTGGGAGTCTAGGTAGTCATACACTATTTTACTATGTATTCAAGTATTTTATAAATTAAATCAATCGTTAGGATAGGTTTTACGTATAATGAAGCGAGGAGGAACCAATATTTTGTATATATCATAACGATGAGTCACCGGTGAATTACCGCAAAATGTGCATGTTTTCGTTCAAAAGTAACTTTTTTTTTAATAACATCAAAATTTGATACAAAATCATTGTTCCCCAATTAAGGCTATGGACACTGGTAAACTGGACTATGAAGTATAACATGTAAATAGGCCTACACGCAAATTACGCAAGTAAAACGCTAGATTTTAAAATAACTGTGTTAATAAACTATCAATTGATAATCAAGATATTATATAGGAGGAAAACTAATAACTGGAATGGTATCGGTTCTAAAACACGTAAGAAAAATGTAAAAATAGAATAGTAAAAAAACATTTTAGGGGGGATAGTGTATGCCACCTTTTCTCTTTGAGGGGATGGTGTGAGCAATGTTTTCTCTTTGGGAGGATGGTGTAAGTAACTATTTCTCTTTGGGGAGATGGCATCCTCCCGCAGCCCCCCCCCCCCCCTCCTCCCCCCAATTCGACCACTGGGCCTAGGCTATTCTACTTTGTGTGGAGAATTATTAATTAATAATTACATTAGGCTTATATTGTTTTATTTATTATCAACATTTTTGTTTTAAGCTAACATTGTCTTATGCCTAGGTAACCACCAGTCCTGTTTGGTTAGACCACATCCCTCTTTGAGCTGTGTCCCACATTTTTTTCCTGTCAATGCTGAGTAACGACCCCACCAACAGCTAGCTTATACGAGGGTAGGCCTACGAATGAGCGGTTGATAATGAAACGATGAAGCGATGATAGATGAAAGGACGTTTACAATAGCCTTATGCGTGACTTGAACCCACGCCTGTCCTGATGCACCTGACGACCTGACGTCCTAACGCAGTTCAATAGTTGACTGAGCCACAGGAAGGGTTACATTTTTTCTTTTTTTTTAATTCAAGTGGTAGGATATTGCACATATGCCTACTGTGTTTGGAAATTACATTATTATTATTATTATTATTTTATTTTATTCCAAAGGACATATACATTGATGACATAATGTAACGTATATGGAACGTCAATCAGTCGATAAAATACAGTTAACAGCTAAAAAGCAAATTCAATTCTACAATTTCACATATACAATCATTCATACAGTTTCATATACACACAGTCATACGTACATTTCCACATAGTCAGTTTCTTATAAAAGTATCTTATGGCCTAGTTAAAATATGGCTAGATTAATTGATAAAATAATGTTCATGTCAAGAACGCTCACCTTGTCACTAGATAGATCCCAATATAATTCATATAATTCAATATATAATTCAAGGATGAGCACACTACATGTAAACTGTTATGAAATTAGCATTTCATTTTTTTTCACTAGACCTAGGCCTAATATCAAAAACTTGACATAAAGTAATTGAATTCCCAATTAAGGCTAAGGCTAACAATTGTTAGGATCATTTGAATGGGGCACCACAAGACTATCCTACCATCCCAAACAAATAGTTGGCTTTAATCAATGGTTTAATATATAACTGATTTAACAAATTGTAAAAATTGGAGTAGGTAGGCGGGCCTAATAAGTCAACGGATGAATAAAATATGTGTTGTGGAGAAAATCTTCCCTCTACTATTTCTTTAATTCTTTTCATCTTTTCTTCCATAACTTTCTCATTTTTTCTATTCAATATTCATTTGTCTCATGGGGAAAAAAATTCAATCTTTTCGACGTTTATGAACTTTTTGTTAGGCCTACTTCTTTGCCGGTTTACGAACCTTTTTTTCTTTGTCTATTTCTTATTTATAACTAGCGGCCTATTTGTACATTTTCTTCATTTTATGTTTCATAACTTAATCTGTTGTTTTATTTAAATAATCTGCCAACCAGGGTAGTTACTGTTGACTCTCACAAAGCTCTCGCAATGTAATGATTGCCAAGCCAGCAACCATCTACGAGCGAAAAAGTGGTCTTGACGTGATTTTTAATCATTTGAGAAATTTTTTAGTCATTTTTTTGTGATTTACTAGAGCTCTGCTTAATGCACATACTAGGCCCTAAGTGTTATGTAATATGTATACCTACAACTACAAGAATCACATTCATTATCAAACTTTCTTAGATTAAAATCTTTAGTACCGTAACTCTTTCTCAACAATAGTTTATTTTATACTACACCGTACTTAATGCCACAATAACAAGCTATATTCTATTCGTAACGGCTTCTTTGTTACGTGTACTTTGAAGCAAACACTCGAGTGTACAATTCATTGATCTTTGAATTTTCTAGCAATGAATCTAAGACTGAGAACCTTTTTAAATCGCCGATCCAGGAAGATCTGCAAGATAGTCTGCGTGTCGGCAGTTTTAATTGGATTCTTCACAGTATTTGCAACAAACTATTTACAAGTCTCCGACATTACTGCAAATGAAGGTCAAGAAGACCCTAAATCTCCCTCGCATCTAAAACGTGCACAACATAAACTAAATGAGTTGGAATTACCTGAAGTCACTACGGACACTATTCAACCGGTCAGTCATTATTACGACGGTTCTTTTCTTCGAGGTGAACGAATTGAGTCGTTTGAGAATGTGATCGATGAAGAGATTTCAAAACAAGTTCCTGGCCTGGGAGATGGAGGTGACGCCATCAGAAACGATAGTGATAATGACAAAATGACAGCCATTTTGAAGACGGAAGCGTTCAATTTGATTCTTAGCAACAAGATTCCGTACACAAGAAAGCTGCCCAACTTGAATAATCCACTGTAAGTAGGTTATCACTACCAGTAGGCCTACTCTATTCTTATTTTGGATCATTACTATTTATAAGTGGTGATTTATTTGTTGAATAATCATTCATTCAGCGAAAGATACACATTTGTGTGTAAAAGTAAATTTGTGAATTCTTATTTTTTGGGGGAATAATTTTGAATTGATGAAATAAGAAAACAACGTGTTATATTCTTTAGGTAGTGTTTTATTGCCCAAATTCAACATTTTATTTGCACATTTTATACATAAAATCATGTAATCTCTTGAAAATAATAGTTGCATGTGGTTAAAATGAATATTATATTTTGCTACCAGTGGCAAAAGAAAGTACATATTGCCATGCCATCTCTTTTTATCGTATCTTGTTCTCTCCTGAAGAAGTGCCCAACCATCATCATGCCTTTTATTCATTAATTTAGTTTCTTATTCACTGGTACTTATTTGATATTTGTCAGCAGAGCCTCTCGTCAAGTTTCTCAAGGCACAAGTGCGATTGGTATCTTACTGCGGTATAATGCTCTGATGTGTTGAAAAGATGAGTGTTTATGTATTGGGAGTAGAAGAATGAATCACAATCATGTGTCTTAGAGTGTTATTGAACTGCAATTAGGCAACTTTACACATCATGCTACAGTCGGAACATTTAAAAGTCCAGTGCAGTGTAAGCCTATAGTGTCCTGAAATCTTGCAATTGTGTTGGTTTTTCATGTCTAGTAAATTATTATTCATCTGCTCATAAAACCCATGATTAATTCAGTAGGCTACTGTTGTTGCTAATGTTAGGTTCTAAGACTGACTTTTTTTTCTTTCAACAAGATTGAAACTTGATACAAAATCATTGTTCCCCAATTAAGGCTATGGATGAAAAGTAGGATCTAGATAGACTTACTACTACAGTTCACATTATATATGAATTGGGTGAAAGGGAAAGAAAGAACAGCAGCTTACTGAGATTTATGAGTAGAGAAAGGCCGACTCATAGTGGAGAGCTCGTACGTAGATAGAACACAGAGGTGGAAAGTACACACGAGATTCTGACGTTTCGGCTATTGATTTGGTCACGACCCTCTACTCTACTGTGACCAAGGCAATAGCCGAACCTTCAGAATCTCGTGTGTACCTTTCATCTCTATGTGTTCTATCTACGGGCTCTCCACTATGAGTAGGCCTTTCTCTACTCATAAATCTCGCTAAGCTGCTGTTCTTTCTTTCCCTTTCACCCAATTCATATATATTCAGCCTCAGGCTATTTTCCTAGACACACCTACAGTTCACATTGTTTGTGTTGATACGACGACATTTTGTAGTATTATTCGTAAATTGTAATATTTTGATCAATAATATTAATCCCGGAGGATGTTTGGCCACTCACAAATTAACTATAATTTGTTCCATATTTTTTTCATGTGTAGGTGTAGTACTCTGGTTTATGGTGAAAATCTGCCCACTGCAAGTATCATAATCGTGTTCAACAATGAAGCGTGGAGTTCGCTCATGAGAACTGTATTCAGTGTTCTCAATAGATCACCGCCACATTTACTCAAAGAAATCATTCTTGTTGATGATCTAAGCACAAGAGGTATGTACCGGTATCTAGATTCACTGTTTCGACATACTTCTGCATTTATTTGTTCTTTTCAAATATGTCGATTAGTGACAATGATTATCGGCCATTACAATATTAATCAATGGAATTGATATTGCTATTTATTATCAAACAACCTTAATGAGGGTGTAAGTGCTTAGTAGTTTTGCTTTTTAGGGCTTTACAGAAGCCAAAACTAACTTTGAACCAACTTTTTTGAAGGATGATCTCCAAAAGCAACTAAACATAATTCATCCATCATCCTCCCATTCATTTCGTACCTCCGATTAATCCAACTGTTGGTGGGGTCATTAAACTAACAATAAATAATCAACCTGATCGTTGTACATTTTTTCCATTCATGCTACAATTGCAATTACAATTACAATTTTACCCTATCATCATATGTGGGCAAAATTAACTGTGGACTGCATTCTACAGAATGAAATTTAAACCATTCGTTTCCAAAAAGTACACACCAGAAAAAAACTCACCAGAGAAACTATTCAACGTGTGGGAGCAAATGAATGGGATAAGAAAATAAAACTTACCAAGGTGAAAAATGTGCTGAAGAGAAACCTACTAAAGAGGTTCTACCGTATCAAAAAATATATTTTCATTATTCAGGACTTACTCCCGTCACAACATAAACCACTCACAAATAGTGATCTATAATAGTAGGCCCAAACTATTATAAATAGTACCAACAAGGCAACAATAAATGCGTGATCTTGCCGTCACATTTGTACATGTACGAACAAATACTCAAGTGTAATATGGAAGAAATTTTGTAAAAAAATTGGTTATCCTCGGAGTATTTGGGCATTTGTTTCTTACACGCTCATAACGTTCGTAACTTCATATAAAATAATATTATAATTTAATATGTTTCACAAACTTTATTCTTTTTATTCTAATAATGCAATTTCAGTCCAACTTTGGTCAAGTTTATGCCATTGTACTTGTATGAGATTATATCATGTTGTACCGGTACTTGATTTTCAGCCTGCTTGGGCAAGCAGCTTGACTACTATATAAGCACGCACCTGCCATCGCTTGTTAAACTGGTACGCCTAGAAACACGGTCAGGCCTGATCAAGGCACGGCTCGAGGGGGCCAAACAGGCTACCGGTGACGTCCTGATCTTCCTAGATGCGCACTGCGAAACAACACCTATGTGGTGAGTACGCCCCATTCTTGCTGCTCAAGTAACCACATTCAGATTGGAAGAAAAGAGACAGTATTGTCTGTTATAACAAAATGTATTCCCAATAATAATAATAAATTGCCATGAAGTATAACCTTGTCAAGAAGCACAGTAGATACGAGCCTGAACAAGTACTTGATAGCTAAAAGATTCCAAGCTGTGCTATAATCGAGCTGTATTAACCGATGAAACTGTACACAGCAGCAGAACAGATGCTTGTAGGCTGTTCCATTATACCACAACGTGGAGAATAGGCCTACATGGAATGACAAAATCAACAAATATAATGAATTGGAAACCGAAATCAAACGAATGTGATACGTAGTTGTTATAATAAGAGTTGTTGACGTATTTTGCCCTGGCTACCTGCAGGGTGGGGAACAATACCATTGTTCTGTGGCTTTATACCTTTGTAGGCCTATATAATCTTTTCCATCAACTGCAGTACTCCCCATTGTTAAAGTCACTAGCCGCCACTGTATATACCTACAGTGAAACCTCTATCCATCGTTTCTCAAGGGACCAGAAAAATAAAACCATCCATGCAGGAAAACTATCCATCCAGGAAAATTTAACATTGATTATATGGGAGTGGGGCTAGCAAAAATGAATGATACATCCAGGAAAACGATAAATCCGGGAATGATGCATAGAGGTTTCACTGTATATGATAATGATTAGGCCTACTATCTTTTTTTCATATTATTCTGGATCCAAGTTGCCAATACCATAATGAAAGCAGCTGACTGACATTATCTCTTGTTTGCTCAACGACCCCACCCCACCCCACCGACAGCTAGGTCATCAGATTGTTAATCGTCACTCGGATTGTCTGATTACAGGCTTGAACCGTTGCTGCAACGCATCCTGGAGGAGCCTAACGCAGCCGTGACGCCTTTCATCGACGTCATAGATGATAAAACGTTTGAATATATATCAAGCAACAGTCTGCAGGGACTGCAAGTTGGTGGCTTCACATGGAGCGGTCATTTCAAATGGTTCACGCCTGACCAAACGAATCGCACTAATTTGACTTCACCAATAAGGTAAATTGTTTAGAATCTACCGCTACTTCTGTCGGATCAACTTGGTCTTGTTCACTGGGTTGGATATCTGAAGCCAAGTCAGTCATTTCCACTGGTTCCAAATAATCATATTGTCTTACACTTATTCATACTACAAATAACTAGATGCATGACATTGGTGCATTAACCATTTTGATTTTTAGCTTTGTCTATTTCAAAAATAGCATTTTATTTATATAGCATCAGTCACATTTTAATTTAGCATTAATTTATCATCAAAAAGCCTTTGAACCAACGTTAAGGTTCTGAGATATGAATGATGTACCCGGTATGTATTAGAAGCCATTTACAACATATTCTCAGCTTGAGCAGTGACCAAGTTGTACATGATTGACGTCAATATGCCCCACATTAACTGCTCAAACTAAAACAGCACAGTAAATCACTGCAACAGGACAACAAATGTTGATGAAAAAATATGTTATTCAAACAAATTTTAACTAGTCTAGATTTTGAGTTTTCCTGATACTTGCATTCATTTTGAAATAAGTGAGTGTAAGCGACAAGGAAATTTCTATTTTGTCACAAATATGGCATATTTCGGGTCAATATTGATTTATCGTTGTAAAAAGAACTTGCATTCATTTTGAAATAAGTGAGTGTAAGCGACAAGGAAATTTCTATTTTCTCACAAATATGGCATATTTCGGGTCAATATTGATTTATCGTTGTAAAAAGAAAAGGCATATATCGCTTCAAAAAGCGACAAAGAACTTGGTCTAAAATGTTTTTGAACATCACAAACATGAAGATACCCCCCCCCCTCTCTCCCAAAAAAAAGGAGGAAAATGACGCCAATAGGTCTTAGTTATCATTACAGGCATTGTTAAATTCAGTATAAAAATGAAAGAGAAAAAAATGGATAGAGAAAAAATTGAAAGAAAAAAATGCGAATATAGAGAGAATAAAAAAAAGGAATTTAAAAAAAAAAAACGTTTCATGTGACAATTATATTGTGCTTATAGGTAATGATGAAATGTCATATGCCTACACAAATAATCAAACTACTGTACTGGCAATACAGTGAGACCTCGATCCATTGTTTTTCAAGGAACAGTAAAAAACATATATCCAGGAGAACTATGGGGAAAATGTATCATTCACTATAAGTTACTTAGTAAGGTGGGACCGAGGTGTATCGAGCTTAGATGGTGAACTCACTCGTTTGCCTCTCAATTCTTTTCTTTCTCGTGAGTATGCCTACGGTCCTTGAATCTACCGATCGCTGCTCTACCTAGGAAACAATTTGTAACTATGTGCTATGCCTTCTATATACCTCAAATATAGGCATCTAAGATGCAGTGGAAATAAACAAATGTGCTAGACTTATAAAAGAGGATATTTACTGACTACAATTGATTATAATACTTATTTGTTCGAGGCATGCAGACTTCTCGCACGATTTCGATTGCATAATTAAATCAACCATCTGAATGTGACTTGCTACGGTGGAACTTCTTTAGTACGTTTTTCAGGGGACCAGACAAAAAAACATACCAAAGAGGTTCTACTGTATATAACTTGCGTTATTATGAATCACTTGACAATTTAATGATGTCCAATTCAACCTCACTATCTCTGTTTTCTGTAAGGACGTATTATTCCAGTATGTTAATTTTGTTATCTTAGTTTAGGCTGGTGGTAAGGCACATGTTACGGGGCTTGCTCCATTCTTACCACCAGCGGTACACTACATTTAAAACTTATGTACAATGTATTGTTTATCGACAATAAATAATAATAATAATAAATTGTGGGCCTACTCCCTGTGAATGTACTCTAAATAATACTTTTCCTGTAATAGGTCACCCACTATGGCGGGAGGTCTGTTTGGAATCAGACGCCAATACTTCTGGGACATAGGAGCGTATGATCCTGATATGCAAGTCTGGGGAGGAGAGAATTTGGAAATATCTTTCAGAGTATGTACCGGTATTCTAAAATGAGTAGGGGTGTGCGAATCCATGCTTTTCATTTAGAACCGAATACGAACCGAATCTTCATCAAAATTACCAAATCCGAATCTTTTTAACATCCATTGTGTAGCGTAATAATGGGACAAACGACACTGCTGATCAAGTTACACTTGATCCAGAAAGTGAAAATCTTATCTCAGCATTCTCCTAACTAGGAAAACGCCATATGGGTTGTTGGACGAGCAGATGGTAATAGTATGTCAACTTTTTTGCCAAACTTTTGCCTACATTCTGTAATTGGGTGACATTTAAGTAAGAAATGGGTAAAACCTGCTTCGAGTGGTACCAATTCGGCACATTTTATGGTTTTTCTTCAAAATGGCTCACCCGATCAAGCTGAAAGTTTTCATAAATGTGTATCAGAGTGTAACTCAACTTCACGCAAAATTTCATTTTTTTTTTAAATAAATTTTTTTTTCCGCTGTGTTATTTTTGAAATTTCTAAAATTCATAAAAAAAAAAGTTAACCATCCGATAATGCCACAAAACTATACAGATCTAAGTTAGATTTAAGGAAGCATGATGAAAAAAAGTTTGAAGTTGATAGCTGTAGCCGTTTAACCTGTGAAGAACCGACAAAAAAACATAAAAAAAAAATTTAAAAACAAAAACCAGAAAACGAACACCAATTTTTTTCAGTATGTCAAATTGAATCCTCGCTAAAGCTCGTCTAATTACCCCTGCATGAAACATTTTATACAGCACAAGTCTAACCATTACAGCAATGGTTCTTTAGAATGGAGAATGCAATGTTGCCACGTTTTTGGCACCAAGATTCAAAAATTTTTAATCTTCTATGTTGGACCGAATCTGAAAGTGGATTCGGACTCGATTCGAAAAACATGGATTTGCACACCCCTAAAAATGACAATTAAAATGTATACTCAACTTGACAGCATATTACATTGTATTATACATTCATAATGTAGGTCTCTGGTGGCTGAAAAGTATTGTTTTCATTTTGTTTCTGTCTAGGAAATTGGCTCTTTTTAAATATTCTATTTGAATCAGAGTAGGAAAGTGTGCCAACAAACTCTAGAGCTATGTTATACCAGACTAACAAGATTAATCTAGCTCAATTTCAGTTTTACTAAACAAAAGTAAATAGCTCAAGAGTCAGTGACAGAAGTGCTATCTCATAAGGCGCATAGGGTATGTCTGATTATTGGAATCGATGCGGATCAATGATTAGAGAATAGGAAGAACCACCCAAAGGGCCTTGTTGTCTGTCATCTCATGTGGTTAATTGACGCTCAAAATAGGCACAGCCACTGTTGTCATGGATCACTTGACAGTGCAAGATGGCTGGAGACTGCTGTCATTCGCACGTCAGGGAGAGTTGAATCTGACGTCAGCCCCGACGTGATCTTCCCCGCTACGTTACCCCCACTACTCATCTAGTTGGGGTGAGAGGTCCGAAGCTCTGGCGGGATCAAAGCCGAAAGGGTCTATTACCTGCGTCGGAAAGAACAATAAGAGTCAATGACCGTTGTAGAAATGAATTAAAATCGTCGTCGAAGAATTAAGATCATTATATACCAAAGATATGCATTGGAAATGAAAATCTAAGCAATTTACTTTTTTATAAGAAAAAATACATTCATTTGCGGCCAAGGTACGTCAATATGTCTGTGGGAGTGATTTTTATCTCTCGGACAGGTAGAATGTTCGACCAGAGAAATGAAAATCACTCTCACAAACATATCGACGTATCTTGGCCGCATATGAGTGAATGTTTTCCAATAAAAAAGTAAATTGCTTAGATTTTCATTTCCAATGCATATCTTCGGTACTGGTATATAATAATCTTAATTCTTCGACGACGATTTCAATTTATTTCTATGTTGGTCATTGAACTTCTATTGTTCCTTTCGGCTGCAATCCGGTCGAGAGCTTCAAACCTCTCGCCCCAACGAAGTGAGTAGTGGGGGTAATATGGTCTAGGGCAAATAATCCCACCCTTCATATTTAAATGTATTGAAACTCGGAATATTACTAGACCATGTTGGGCCTGGCCTGGGAATATATTTTTGCCTAGATGTACGACTGAGTTTTATCTGTCAAACTGACACATGACACATTGTATCATTGTAGGGTCAAACTTTGTATTGCTCATTTCAAAACTGGACGTGAATGCTTCAATTTCTACAATAATTACTGATGAAGAATAGAAACTCTGTCAAATAAGTAGGCCTATGCCAGAGACAACAGAAAACAAATTATCAAACACTGCTTAGGCCTACCTGACCTTAACAAGTAAGTTGCCAAATGAGCACTTTTCAGCCTTCCACACATCTTCAACCTTTTAACTGCCGAGTTTTCTGACAGCAGCTGTAGTTCACCCTGTGCTGAGTTATTTTTCCCAAACTACAATAGTTTGTACAAATGATTACAGATGCTACATTTGTGATTATTTCTACATCACATTTTTGACAAACCACAGGAAAAAGATCACAGATGAATAAAAAAAAATAGAAGGGTGATGAAAAATCAGATGGGTAATTGATAAATACTGATTTACGTTTCCTAGTCCAAGGTTGAGTAGGCCTAGGAATTGCCGCAGAGCTTGGATATCATCTTCATGTTCATTGGTGAATACATTATTATTGTTATCAATACCAAAAGTGAGATAATAACCAGTCTCATCTTCTTATATTCATGTGTCAGGTGAGTTGCTCATTATCGGCCGTAAAAAGCATATTATATCGCCGAGTCCGTCATTCAACATCCGCCATTTTCACTCGACTCTGAATCAGTGTGTTCGTTGACAAAACATTCGTCTGAATAAACGCTACTATTATGAAATGAATCAAAGGTCGACGTTATTTCGAAGAAGTACGTACCGGTATATACAACCAATAGATCGTGCAAGAGCACAATACAAATCAAGTTGATAACTACAGTTTACAGTCCAGTAGAAAATAATCGACGTAGCGCAGAATTCATAACGGCAATTTACGTGTGTAGCACGGTGCGTGTTTTTACTTGTTTAGAAGTTGAAAGGTCAACATATGAGGAAATGTCAAGGTTTTAACCTTTTTTCAGAAGCTGCTGGCCTCCTTCAACTCCAACATACCTATCATGAGACCCTCACGCACATTCCCATCAAGAAATGCAGGGGATCCTCTTATGTCAATACATTTGAGAACTGAATGAAGATCGATCCCCTGCATTTCTTATGGGAGTATATCTTGTTGTTTGGGGCAATGACAGCAGTAGCCGCGTGCGCTCGATTTGTTTCAGGTCTGGCAGTGTGGCGGTAGGCTGGAAGGTATACCCTGCTCACACGTAGGTCACATCTTCCGATCGTTTCACCCGTACACGTTTCCCGGCGGCGCGGATACTCACGGCATCAACACAGCGCGACTGGCCGAGGTGTGGATGGACAAGTACAAGGAGCTACTGTACTTACATCGGCCAGATCTCAAGGTTTACACACACTTGTCTGCTCTTGTTTTTTCATTTATTTATATCGGTTTGACGACGCACTGTAATGATAACTATGATCTATTTGCGTTGGATGAATCATGATGAATGTAATGATGGGATGATGAGATGAAGGTCATGGGGTAGTTATTTCTTATCTTAGGAAGGATAGTGGGAAGGAAGCGGTCATGGCCTATATTGTGGGAACCATCCCGGCATTAGCCTAGACTACAGAGGGAAACCACGATGCACCCCTGTAAAGATGGACGGTGGCGGGGATCGAACTGGGTCCGATATGTCCCGGGTCGCACGAAGCAAGTGCGCTAACCACTCGGCTACTGTGCCGGTCCCAACAGATTCTACCGTAGCCATATGCATCACCTTGAAGATGGACGGTGGCAGGGATCGAACCGGGTCCGACATGTCCCGAGTGACACGAAGCAAGTGCGCTAACCACTCGGCTACTGTGCCGGTCCCAACAGATTCTACCGTAGCCATATGCATCACCTTGAAGATGTAAAGATGGACGGTGGCGGGGATCGAACCGGGTCCGACATGTCCCGAGTGACACGAAGCAAGTGCGCTAACCACTCGGCTACTGTGCCGGTCCCATCAGATTCTACCGTAGCCATATGCATCACCTTGAAGATGGATGGTGGCGGGGATCGAACCGGGTCCGACATGTCCCGAGTGACACGAAGCAAGTGCGCTAACCACTCGGCTACTGTGCCGGTCCCATCAGATTCTACCGTAGCCATATGCATCACCTTGAAGATGGATGGTGGCGGGGATCGAACCGGGTCCGATATGTCCCGGGTCGCACGAAGCAAGTGCGCTAACCACTCGGCTACTGTGCCGTTCCCATCAGATTCTACCGTAGCCATATGCATCACCTTGAAGATGGACGGTGGCGGGGATCGAACCGGGTCTGACATGTCCCGGGTCGCACGAAGCAAGTGGGCTAACCACTCGGCTACTGTGCCGGTCCCATCAGATTCTACCGTAGCCATATGCATCACCTTGAAGATGGATGGTGGCGGGGATCGAACCGGGTCCGATATGTCCCGGGTCGCACGAAGCAAGTGCGCTAACCACTCGGCTACTGTGCCGGTCCCATCAGATTCTACCGTAGCCATATGCATCACCTTGAAGATGGACGGTGGCGGGGATCGAACCGGGTCCGACATGTCCCGGGTCGCACGAAGCAAGTGGGCTAACCACTCGGCTACTGTGCCGGTCCCATCAGATTCTACCGTAGCCATATGCATCACCTTGAAGATGGATGGTGGCGGGGATCGAACCGGGTCCGATATGTCCCGGGTCGCACGAAGCAAGTGCGCTAACCACTCGGCTACTGTGCCGGTCCCATCAGATTCTACCGTAGCCATATGCATCACCTTGAAGATGGACGGTGGCGGGGATCGAACCGGGTCTGACATGTCCCGGGTCGCACGATGCAAGTGGGCTAACCACTCGGCTACTGTGCCGGTCCCATCAGATTCTACCGTAGCCATATGCATCACCTTGAAGATGGACGGTGGCGGGGATCGAACCGGGTCCGATATGTCCCGGGTCGCACGAAGCAAGTGGGCTAACCACTCGGCTACTGTGCTGGTCCCATCAGATTCTACCGTAGCCATATGCATCACCTTGAAGATGAACTTTTTTGAGCAGTTTGGTAATTGGCACATGTGATCATTAATACTGATGAATTGACTGATAGTCATTGACTAGTAGTCAATCGATGGAAACCTCGATATATCAATACTTCCAATAACTCTTTACGTACTATTAACCAGTTGACGGCCGCTGGCGCAAGTACGCGTCTGCTTGATCGTGCTGCCCAAGCCGCTGGTGCATATTAAACGTTTTATTCCACACCTTGATGAAATGTGTTGATATTGACACGGGACTTGTACTGATGTCTGGGAGATAGATTGGGAAATTAGTTTAATTTTTTCTGGCTGATAGAATACAATAATGTATTGGAAAATGATATTATTCAGTCAGCTGTTATTCCAGAACCTCGTTCCAGGCTACATGGGTCAAATTGACGAGCCTCTGAATGGTTAATAGGCCTAACAGTGATATTGGCAAATCTATTGTTTTACATATCAATTACAACAATATATCAATTAGGGATGACATCGATTCTCAAAATCGGGAATCGATTCTCTATGGTCCAGAATCAATTAAAAATCGATTTTGAAAAAAAAAATAGAAAAAAAAATGAAAAAAAAAAATTGAAAAAAAAAATTGTAAAAAAAAGTTTATTCTCAAAAAAGTAGTGTAATTTGAAACTTTTTTTGTTCAACCTTCCCAAGGCGTTCACGTGAAAAATAGCTGCTAGAGACTTCTTTGAACTGTACTGTACCATTCGGGTGTTTCTGTCAACGTTCTGCTGTCAGACGTAACCGAAGGGATAGCTTTTGTCCAGATAGTAATATCTCAACAATACAGAATAATATGGACAGCGAAATGAGCACTTATTACGACGTAAAGAAGAACAGCACTGAACCGAAAAAAAAAAAAAAAAAAATTTGGGGGGAAAAATCGATTTTTTTATTTGAGAATCGTTCTACATCAGAATCGATTCTTAATCTATTCTCGATTAATCGATGTTATCCCTAATATCAATGCAATAAAATCATTTGTTTCTGCTACAAATGTTATAAAAGGCCATCCAAACACAAGTAAAACCCCGGCCTGGGAGGTAGGGTAGTTCGTGACCAGCTGTCAAGTGGTTAAAAGCCTGGTTCACAATTTAAACAGTGATTATGAAATATGGATAGTATAGTGTTAGTGACATAGGTGGGCCACAATAGCCGTTTATTCCAACTTTAGGTTTGCCAGTAGTTTATTTCATAAATTTACATTAGTGAATACTTAAATACAGTATTATAATAATACTGTGAATAATGAATAATAATGAATACAATTATTTTATACTGTATTTTATATTTTATCATAATACTACACAGGCCTATTACTTAATTACTATTTCATAAATTTATGTTTACCATAAATGGTAGTCATTTGACTCCAGTAGTAACGTTATCTGATTGGTCAGAATTTTGTTGTTATAAGGAATAGTTATAACTCATAAGAAATGGATTTATTTCATTTCTTATTCCTTATACCATATCACTGTACCACATTTTCTCATTGTGAACGGTAACACAGAAATGCCATCATCCATTTCGCTTAAACACTATACCATAATCACTATTTCAATTGTGAACAAAGCTTTAACAACAAATTTAAAAAATTTGTTTCTATTGTCAAATATCCTAATTTGAACACATCCCATCAGTCTCCCCCCCCCCCCCCCCCCCTCTTGGCAGCGGTGCAGATGTGGTTGCACCGTAGTTAAATCCTCCCAGGGTTGGCCTTGTACTTCCTCATCCCCTTATCCTATACTACCAGTTCAAATATATAGCTGTTGGTGTTTCGTCTGTCAAACAACTTATATGTACTTATATGTAGCTGATTGACAGGCAATAAAGGGATGCAATTTTTCTTCATCAAAATTACGCTCAAATATCGTGAAATAACCCGGGTGATTTTGGCGCGTACCCGGTTCCTGATTTGTCGCCCGAAGACATCACTATGTACTACATTGTAATGTTTACGTAGTAGGTCTACTGCATGCCCAATAACTACTCATGCCGTTGTTTTGGTGATCTGATGGAGCAAGAACTATAAGAGCAATCAAATCTAGAGTACCGGTAGCTTGATTTGTCGCCCAAAGACATCACTATGTACTACATGGTCATGTTTACGTAGTAGGTCTACTGCATGCCCAATAACTACTCATGCCGTTGTTTTGGTGATCTGATGGAGCAAGAACTATAAGAGCAATCAAATCTAGAGTACCGGTAGCTTGATTTGTCGCCCAAAGACATCACTATGTACTACATTGTAATGTTTACGTAGTACGTTTGCTGCATGCCCAATAACTACTCATGCCATTGTTTTGGTGATCTGATGGAGCAAGAACTATAAGAGCAATCAAATCTAGAGTACCGGTAGCTTGATTTGTCGCCCAAAGACATCACTATGTACTACATTGTAATGTTTACGTAGTACGTTTGCTGCATGCCCAATAACTACTCATGCCATTGTTTTGGTGATCTGATGGAGCAAGAACTATAAGAGCAATCAAATCTAGAGTACCGGTAGCTTGATTTGTCGCCCAAAGACATCACTATGTACTACATTGTAATGTTTACGTAGTACGTTTGCTGCATGCCCAATAACTACTCATGCCGTTGTTTTGGTGATCTGATGGAGCAAGAACTATAAGAGCAATCAAATCTAGAGTACCGGTAGCTTGATTTGTCGCCCAAAGACATCACTATGTACTACATTGTAATGTTTACGTAGTACGTTTGCTGCATGCCCAATAACTACTCATGCCGTTGTTTTGGTGATCTGATGGAGCAAGAACTATAAGAGCAATCAAATCTAGAGTACCGGTAGCTTGATTTGTCGCCCAAAGACATCACTATGTATTGTAATGTTTACGTAGTAGGTCTACTGCATGCCCAATAACCACTCATGCCATTGTTTTGGTGATCTGATGGAGCAAGAACTATAAGAGCAATCAAATCTAGAGTACCGGTAGCTTGATTTGTCGCCCAAAGACATCACTATGTACTACATTGTAATGTTTACGTAGTACGTTTGCTGCATGCCCAATAACTACTCATGCCATTGTTTTGGTGATCTGATGGAGCAAGAACTATAAGAGCAATCAAATCTAGAGTAGCTTCTATAATAGTTCTGCATATTTCAATACATTTGATGTTGTTTGATCATGCTTTTGGAACAGCAACGACGACCCAGCTGAATTTTGGCTATTCAAGCTCTTCTCGGAATTCTTAGAAGTCGGCTATGCAACGAACTACAAACAACTGATTCCACTATGTTCAACATATTAGCACCGGCACATGCAGCGCAGTGGTTAACACGCTCACTTCATGTGATCCGGGAGGTAGTGGGCATGTCGGACCCGGTTCGATCCCCTCCACCGTCCATCTTTACAGGGATTTTTCGTGGTTTCCCTCTGTAGTCTAGTCTAATGCCAGGATGGTTCCTACAATATAGGCCACGACCGCTTCCTTCCTACTATCCTTCCCATTACCCATAAAACCTTCATCTCATCATCCCATCATCTCATTAATCATTCATCCAATGCCAATGGATCTTAGTTATCATTATAGTGCATTCTTAATCCCAATAGAAAGGAAAAATCAGTGATTAAAACGCAATCTTTGGAATAAAAAACCATTACAGTATAGACTATTTTTCTGGAAAATGATATCAATTGGAGTGTAAAAGGGTAAAGTTGGTTGGAGACCTTTGAAAACCAGAGTCCAGCTGCAAAAGTAGGTGGCAGATGAGGGATAGGTTTAACCTGCTGGTGGACACAATTTATCTCAAAATCTCATTTTGGGTTATAGATTTATAGTGTTATTGTTACTCTACAACGTTGTTGCGCTACAAAACACATTTCAAAATAATGGGTGCACCAAAGTGCTATTTTTCAAATTTGAAATGCAATGAGAAGAAACAGTGAAACCGATGTTCACATGTCTCTACTAATGATACATATTTTGTTGAAATTGTGGTAGGCCTATTAAAAAACAAGATATCAACAAAAAAACAAAAACATGAATACAAAAACCTACCTTACAAAGATGAATTACATTTATATGGTTTTTGTTTCAGATTGCAAGCATTGGTGACTTGACAGATCGTAAAGAATTGAGGAAGAACTTGAACTGTAAGAGTTTCAGATGGTACCTTGATAACATCTACCCAGAGAAGTTTATTCTAAATGAAGATGTCAAAGCCAGTGGCCGAGTAAGTACCGTTTCATTCGTCCAAGTGTGTGTAGGCAGTCAATTTCAAATCACTGCAAATGAATAAGAGAATGTGCCTAATGTTCTTTTCACAAACATTTATATATTTGATTATCAATCAAATTGATTATCCATTTATACAATTATTTTCCTCAACCCCCTCAAAGTCATATGGACGGTTTTCTACTGTAATTGCAGGCCGCATAATCGGTAAAACGTGAAGGAATGATATAGAGCTAGGTTGAACAACCAGAGATCTATGGTGGAAAACAATTTGTACGTCAATCAAACTGAACCGGCTTCAACGTAAACCTGTCTTTCTTGTATTATTATTATTTAAACTCTTGCAATTGCACATGAATGCGTGATGGCAAGTTCCCTAACTACCCCTATCCCACCATCTCCCTAACCCTCTGACGGAATAACTTTAACCTAATTTCATCCCCTTCAAAAACACTTCTACTAAGCCCATTCCAGTCCCTAATTGCTATTCAAGAAAGACATGTCAGTGGTTAAAGGCAAAAGAACAGCAATTTCAATTGTATTCTTCCATTTCTGCGCTCTTGGCCAATTCATTTGACACTTGTCCATTACTATAACTCTGTTCCATCCTGTTTCTGATGGATGCTATGAAAGATGAATGATTAGTAAGAGAAACAAGTGATGTGAGAATGATGAGGTGGGTACAGGCTGGAGGAAACTCATGGACAGAGCACAAAAACACACACATGGATCGAACATCGGTAGGGTCTACAGTACAAGAATCAACATAGGTTCTGAAGTTTCTCACTACTGTACCTTTTCCACAGACTTGTTGGGAAATTTGAGTTGGTTGATTCTTGTGGAACCTACCTCCCAGTACCGGTACTCATTTCCAGCCCATTTTGTGTTATTTTGTACCACATTATTCATGTGTTTCCTCCAACCTGCACCCACCTCATTATTATCACATCACTTGTTTCTCTTACTCTGCACCATCATCCATCATTCACCTCATATCGTCCACCATACTGTCCATGTGTTTCCTCCAACCTGCACCCACCTCATCATTCTCACATCACTTGTTTCTCTCACTCTGCACCATCATCCATCATTCTTCTCTCACATCGTCCATCACAAATTGATATTCTTTAAATCAAATCCTATTTCACAATACTGTCTGTTCTATTGAAGGTATTTGTGAACATCAATGATAAGAAATTCTGCCTGGATACAATGCAAAGAGAACATGATGGGGCAGCGTACATTGTGGGACTCTATTCATGTCATCCAGTCATAGCAATGTCACAGGTAAGAATGTTACAAACTAGTACGATTTATTTTGAAGTATGCTAAAGTAAACCTCCGTTAATCCAAACTCGGTTAATCCAAAATTTGACATATTTCTAACTTAAACTAGGTCCCTACTTCCTGCCCTGAAGGTATAGCATTTCAATGGTCATCAATGTGGTTAAGCCTGAATTTCAGCTGAACCGTAATTCAAACTATAATTTCGATCGTTCAATTGCTTTAACACTGTTTTCAAAATGTTGTTTTCGAAATAGTTTGAGTGAGTTCCTTGAATTAATCATTATTTTCCTAATTTCCATCCTTTTTATTTGACGCGTACGAATAAGCCGAAGCACGTTGAGCTATCTGCTGTTTTGTGTGTGTCGCCTGACAATATACAGTCTGACCTTGACGAGCCCGAGAAGCACTTTTGAGCTCAGAGCACTCGTTTGTCAGACTCACTGAAGCCGAGCGCCAATGGCAATTACCCTAATTCTAACCGGGAACAGTGATGATTTTCGTGGAAAGGTAGTTCTTTAATTAATCCAAATTTGTATGAATCAAAATCATTTTTTGGGGTCCCTTGCATTTTTGATAACATGGGTTTACCCTACCGTACTGATAATTCTTGGTGAAACAATCATTAATTTACATCTGTCCGATCTTTGTTCTCAGTTTATGTCTGTTGGGTCTATACATCCTCATTTCATTTCTTGGATGAAATGTCCTGAATTCTAGGCGGACATTAACCCAATGCATTTAAATTATATTCACTATTTGGGATTAGTTTTTCTAAACTAGTATTCATTCTTCCATCTTGAGAATTGTATCGTTAATTGATCTCCATATTTACATCTATTCTCAATTTTTAAATAGTGTTATTATTCTGTGACTTTTGGCAACCCAAGATTGGGTAGAGATCCTAATAAAGATAGATGCTGGTATATAAGTACCGTATTAAATCAACATTTCACATATCAGTCATCCTGACAATTGAACTTGAATTGCTGTTTGAAGCCTGATGTTGAGTTGGTGTATAATAAGCGCTGTCCCCGTGGATATTGAATGCCCTGGTTGTCATCAATAGCAGATAGCGGATTGTCTTGTCACATCACCGAGACCTATCCATTGTTTTGACCCAACTCCAGTGTATTCAACTGTATTACGTATGTAAGCTTCATCTCTGTGCCACTCAACTCTTGATAAGGTATGAAGACCAAATCATCAAGTTTTAATATTAATTCTTCTCTAACACGACAAACCAACCAAATTAAGACTCGAATATCTCAATTATGATATTTTTTCCAGTACTTTTCGTTCAGAAACAATGGGGAATTCCGTCGCGAAGATATGTGTGCCGAAGTAAGCGATTTCGACATTCGTAAACAAACTGGTTTTGTGAAAATGTATAATTGCCACGGTAAGAAAGGAAAACAGGAGTGGGAGAAACTTCCTAATGGCCAGCTACTTCACGTCGAAACCAAACTGTGTATGGACTCAGTCACGTGGTTGAAATATGAAGACAAGCTACGCACAAAGAAGTGCGACGAGGATTCAAGAACACAGGTCTGGGAGTGGAGTGATGCCCTTCATTGGGATTAAATACAGATCTCAGTCATTAGTACTCAATTGGGTTGTACACAGATTTCACCTCATCAGTTCTTAATGGAAGTATCGTCTGAACTTGAAGCAGATTGAAAATAATATTGATTTATTTTATGATCAACAAAGTTCTGTAAATTTACTTCCCTGTAAAGGTCTGTGATTTTTTGAGCATTTCTTGTCTTGACTGTTGTTTATTTACCGTGTACAGTATATTAGCACTTTAGCAGATCAACCTACTGTTCCTAATACAAAGGTATATTTCCGAGGAACATTGGTTGAAGCTTTGAGGTTGAGAATATACATATGCTGCCTATAACAGGTGAATACATATTTCTGCTGCCTTTTCATTGTAGCAGTTTCTTCACATGAAGTATAGGTATAATAATAATGATTGAGTGCTTCTGAAAGCACTTTGATGAAGTCCACTAGAAGTGAACTTCATTTGTATCCACATGGATGTGAACGATTATTGTAAACTGTGGCCTTAGTTCTTAGTTAACATTAATAACTAGTCATATATTTTGCCAAATACTGTTCAAGATATGACTAAATTAATACCGTCAACCATGCACAGTATTAATGACGCCTTTTATTCCAAATAAATATCTACAATATTGAGAGGTCAATTTTCACTGACCAATGATACTTTTGTTTGCTCATCATTTTCTGTTTATGTGTCTCTTGATTAATAAGTGTGTTTGATAGACTTGTGAATTTTAAAATGTTCATTTAAGCTACGTCACGTATTTTATTCCTATTGTCATTCAATTAGTTCAATTTTGTTGTTGTTTTGTTTGTCATTTGTTTATTGTGTTCAGTCCCATTCTCACATGTCATCACGTGCTTTTCTGGCACAATGATTTCAAGATTACGTAGCTATGAATTTAATACCAGTGCACATTTTGCCTTAATTGCAAAACAAATTACATGACTTATCATATGCTTCATTTTCTGGCCTTTCAATGTCCAATACAATTCTGAATTTGCATTCCAATATGTGGTTTGATATTCAGTGGTCATGAGCTACTTACCGGTGGGTGTATGCAACTGTCAGGTGACGTCAACCTACACATAATCTTCAACATTCAGTTTGTAGTTGGATATTATTGTTATTTATTGTTATTATTTTGTTATGATAATTATGTCTTCCATCTATGAAAATGTAACTTCACTTTGAGTAATGTGTAGAAAATTCTCAGTGTAACTTCTAATAATTTTTGAACAACGTGATTGCTCCAATTATAATGTACTATGTTGCATACATACAAACCATTGCATTATTGCTTTTGGTAATTACAAAATTTGAATTGTGTGATATATGTCGCATCTTTTTCTACATATGTGCTGTTATTTTAAATACATGTAGCGTTCATATAAATTTTGATGAATTAGATTACTACTAGTGATGCCTCCGGGTATCAAATTTTGGAACCGAGTACCCGCCAAAAATACCCGGGTATACCCTGGTATATTTTTTTTTTAATTGGAAAAAGCGTTGTTCTCTAGTGGATACTAAAATTCTCGCCATCCCGTTCAAATTTGCGCCGTTGCGCCTGCCCCGCTCTAGCGAGAGACGGTCTACTTCACACTCGCTTATTGGCTAACATCCAAGCCAATTAAAGAGCTTCCACAACTAGCTTGACAACAAGTCAGCTGTCAGTTGCAAGAGATGGGATGTTTAACAGAGTTGGGGACAAAATACAACAATACACCACACACACACTATTATCGCACGCAAATAAGCGCAAGCACGAAATTGAAATTAATTCAAAACAGCACTGCACAGCTCAAAAGACGAGTAAGACTGAACACGTGCAGCTAGCAGGCTAGTGACAGCAAGCAAGAAGACTGATTCTCGCGCGTCGCTCGTCACACGCTTGTATTGCATTAAACAAACATTGATACCCGCGGGTATGAAATTTCATACCCGGGTAGCCGGGAACCCCAAGGCATCACTAATTACTACTAGATTTTGAATTGACACAGTGCAAAATGTTGCTTAGAACTGTGCAATTCAGTTTTCAGATAATATGATGGGCCTATTAGTATTTTGAAGATTTTACACAAGAGCATAATAATTACTGCCATGAACCTTTTGGTGAGAGGCGATAGGCTATAACCAACTTCTCTTGATCCAATGGATAAAATCAATCAAATAGAACCATCGGCATATATGCTTTGGATAATAAAATATTTTGATAAAAAAATGTTTCAGGTCAAATGTAGGTCATCGGTACATGTGAGATGTTTCTGTACTGGTGCCCAATGCTCAATTTCTGTGTAAACCTGAATTTACCAAATAAAATATTGGATTATCTCTGGGGGCCAATAAAAAGCATGTCAAGTCAACATCTACAATTTTACTTTCACCCATTTATTCTCATCCAGTATTGTTACATTTCCCATTTTTTCGTTATGTAATTATGAATTATAGTATGAAATTTAAGAATAATAAACATATGCTTAAATGGATTGAGTGAACGGTAAAGAAAGAACAGCAGCTTACCGAGATTTATGAGTAGAGAAAGTCCTACTCGTAGTGGAGAGCCCGTTGATAGAACACAGAGATGAAAGGTACACACGAGATTCTGACGTTTCGGCTATTGCCCAAGTCACAGTAGAGTCGAGAGTCTCTACTCTACTGTGTTTTTTTTATATTGGGTTTTAACGACGCACTATACTGATAGCCACGATCTATTGGCGTCGGTTACTCTACTGTGACCAAGGCAATACCTTCATCTCTGTGTTCTATCTACGGGCTCTCCACTATGAGTAGGCCTTTCTCTACTCATAAATCTCGGTAAGCTGCTGTTCTTTCTTTCCCTTTCGGCTTTCACCCAGTAGTCGAATTTGGAAATTTCTTATTGGGGGATGGTAACTCGAGTCACAAAAGGAAGCGCTAAAAGGATAAATGTTGGAGGGGGGTGTGTGGGGGGCCTTCCACAAAGCCCCGCAGGGAAATGTGAAATCATGTTTTCTATCCTGTTTCCCAAGTTTTGGGAGTCTGTAGGTAGTCATACACTATTTTACTATATGAATTTAAGTATTTTATAAATTAAATCAATTGTTAGGATAGGTTTTACGTACAATGAAGCGAGGAAGAACCAATATTTTGTATATAACGTAACGATGAGTCACCGCCTCGCCGGTGAATTACCGCGAAATGTGCATGTTTTCGCTCAAAGGTAGGTCTACCGCGACACTGGTAAACTGGACTATGAAGTATAGCATGTAAATAGATGCGAATTACGCAAGTAAAACGCTAGATTTTAAAATAACTGTGTTAATAAACTATTAATCAATAATCAAGATACTATATAGGAGGAAAACTAATAACTGGAATGGTATAGGTTTTAAAACACGTAAGAAAAATATAAAAAAACATTATTATTATAGGGGGATGGTGTATGCCACCTTTTCTCTTTGGGGGGATGGTGTAAGCAACGTTTTCTCTTTGGGGGCGATGGCATTCCCTCGCATCCCCCCCCCCCTCCCATTTGACCACTGCTTTCACCCAATTCATATATTCAGCCTCAGGTTATTCTCCTATACACACCAAGTCATTTGACATCAATTTAACGTATGCCTATCATATACAGTAGTCATATTGTATTGGACATCTCGACACATTTTAAAAAATTTGGAAATACATAAAATAAAAATCATTGATATTCAACACATTTGTAAAAAAACACCTGAAAATACACACATTTTATACCGTACCATGAAACACTTCAAAATATATCGAATAAAACAGGGCGAGTCATCTGAAAACATAAATTATCAACACCATACGAATTGCGCATCAATTACCAAAATCCTTTTAAAATAGAACCAAGATAAAATCACTTGATTTAATATTTGTGTCTACATCCCCACAAAGAGAAATAGTCACTTACACCATCCCTCCAAAGAGAAAACGTTGCTTACACCATCCCCCCAAAGAGAAAACGTTGCTTACACCATCCCCCCAAAGAGAAAAGGTGGCATACACCATCCCCCCTATAATAATGTTTTTTTATATTCTATTTCTATATTTTTCTCACGTGTTTTTGAACCGATACCATTCTAGTTATTAGTTTTCCTCGTATATAGTATCTTGATTATTAATAAATAGTTTATTAACACAGTTATTTTAAAATCTAGCGTTTTAAATTTCTCTAATACAGAGAATGCAGTTTCAAATGTCAAGCCAAAAAGTGGCTTTTATATTTTTCCATTTTAGAACTTGATGCATTGATTAACATTTAATTTCGTTGTCAACTGTCTTCAATTATACCCCTAGACCTAGGCCTATATCATCAATCAATCAAATCTTTATTCGGTCTGCTTGGGAAGGAGCAACCTTCCGGTGGCAGATGATTTATGTATGTATATATTTATTTATTGAATGATGAATTACAATATTTAGATGAGAAATGATGATGATAAATAATTATGAATGAATGAATATTAGAGTTTTAAGGCGCATCGACAGCGAGGTCATTTAGCGCCTGTGAAATAATTATCATATGAATTTATGAATGAATGGAAACACATTTAATTCACCTTCTAATTTTAGTTGTAGCTCTCGACTAAGTCTTAGTTTATGTTTTCAGCTTCATAATTTCATTAATTTGTATAATTACATAACAATTCCTGTTTGATCAGTTAGAATCAATGCACCTGGCATTTTAATAAAAAAAAACTTATATATATATATATATATATATATATATATATATATATATATATATAATAATAATAATTTCCAGCTGCTTTACATTTTAAAATTACATTTACTTCATACTTTCAATGTTCACTTCAAATATAAACCTGATCATGTTAATTTTAATAATTCCCCTGCACAAGATTACTCTCATTGGGGAATTTACACTTTTATAGCTTCATTTCCTGTATACCATGTGAAGAACAAAAAAATAATAATAAAATGGAAAATTGTGAGACTGAAAGTCTAGTGAAAAATACATATTTTAAAACACGCGCGCAATTTTTAATGCACGTTTTACGCCGAACACGAACGAAAAACTCCGAACGCCACTGGTTTTGTAAATGTCAGCAGCTGTCATTGTTGTTGAGGTTGTTGATTCCCAGACCTTACGCAATGCTGATCTAGTCAAGTGATACGAAGCCCAGTGATAATGATTATTAATTGTTTAAATAGCAAAGTACAACTTCATCATCAGTCAGTATTATATTTGATGTCTTTCATTAGTCTAGCTTGTCTAGGTCCATAGGGTAATGAGAATTTTAGTTTAATTCAAAATATTTTGATGACCATTGACCAGCAGGCTCTATACTTAATGTAGCAGGTAGACCTAGACTTGGTTTAGCAGTAAAACTTGCAGCTGCAAAATAGGTCGAAATAACTCTTTGTGTGATAGTTAGTTTTCCATACAGAAGTTGAAACTACCAGTGCTAGCAAAAGTATCAGCATAGGCCTAGGAACAGGCCTACCAAGCATAATCTATAGGTTAGACTTGGCCTGTGATGTTCAAACACTCGATGCTTTTGGCATTATTATGTCTCGTTTCCTGCAATTATATAGTCAATGCCTCTCTTGGTGAGGATGAATACCATAACGATTTGGGAACAATTGTATTGGCAAATGTTGTAAGTATGAAATTTCATTCATGGCTAGATCTTGGAGTGTACTTGACTTATATCTCCATATTAATAACACAGTGATCTTTACAGATTTACCGGCATGGTGACAGAACACCAATAGATCCCTACCCATTCGATCCATACAAGAATCTTAGCTACTGGCCTGTAGGTTGGGGTCAGTTAACAAATGTGAGTATTTTATTTAAGAATATATATACAGATACAAACAATCCATCCATTACACTCGGGAGCAGTGCCGGACTGGGCCACCGGGCAAACGGGCAATGCCCGGTGGGCCGCTGGCGAAAGGCATATCAAAATGGGCCGCGGTCACCCGCGAATACCTTTTTATGCGTTTGTACTGTTGTTTCACTTCAATGTTTCACTTTCATCCAAGGTTTTACCTAAATGGTAATAACTTGAGTAATCAAAACTGACCATAGCCGAGCATTCTGATTATTTAAATAGGCCTATAATTCGTTATTTTAGAATATTATTTAAATTGTATTCAAAAATATCATCAAGATCCATTTTATAGTCAGTATGAATATAACCTTGATAAATTAGGTACCGGTACTGGTGAAAAACAATTGAGGTACAAAAATATTTCGAGATGAATCAGATGATTACACAATCAAAATTCAGATTTTTATGATTTTATTGTACTTTGATGAAATCTAATTTCCAAATATATTCTTTCAATTGTGATGAGCTTGTAGTTGGAATGAAACTAACAAAAAATGGCCCCAACTTCAACCTGTAGTCAGGACTATTGCAATAACAGCAATAAGCATAGGGCTAAGTGTTGACGTCTACTAAAAATAACAAAATGTATACCGGTACCAAAAAACACGATTTTTTACATATTTACATACATTATGCATGCATTTTAACCCCTAATTTTGTGTGTTTAGACTGGCAAAGAGCAGCACTATGAATTGGGCCAGTGGTTAAGACGACGATACTCACAGCTGTTGTCAGACGCATACTCCAAGGAAGACATCCAAGTACGATCGACTGACGTAGATCGCACACTGATGTCTGCTGCTAGTAACTTGGCAGGACTTTATCCTCCTGTACCAATGCAGCAGTGGAACAAAGATGTCAAGTGGCAACCTATTCCGATTCACACGTTGCCAGAACAATTGGATGAGGTAATGTTCTATATCTGGCTCTTAATGTACATCTATTCAATAATTAATAAATTAAGAATCTGAAATCAATTCAATGTGATATTTATCCATTTTGATATTTTGATCATTCTGTAAACCTTCGTTATTTCGAACTCTGTTAATTTTAAATTTGTCACAATTCGAAGCAAACTCAGTTCCTGACCTGAGGTACAGCGAAATACAATGTTCAACATACTGATAATTCATCATTTGAACTCTTCTGTTCTGTCCCTAATCGCTAGTTTATAACTGCAAAATCATTGTTTGATTTGAGGTATTTCTTCCTACACACACATGATACATGCAATGTCAACTATTTGTGTCTCGTCCCTTTCAAACTATAACTCGTTGTTGATTTTCTTTCCCCTTCAATTGACCACTAGTGATAGGCATGGCTTATTGGCAGGCCACCTGGATCTATACTTCATGTGGGCATTTAGAGATACTCTGATAGGTCAATGTGTAATTTCCCACATAACAAACAGCCCATTTGATTGGATGTTCTGTTTTGTGACGTTTATGGACGGGTCAATCACTAGTCGTCAATTGGATTGAACGACACACTTTAATGATAACTAAGATCTATTGGTGTTGGATGAATGATTAATGAGATGATGGGATGATTGGATGAAGGTTTCTTAGGTATTGGTAAGGATAATGGGAAGAAAGCGATAATGGCCTATAGTGTAGAAATCATCTCAGCATTATAGCCTAGACTTACAGAGGATAACCACGAAAAACCCCTGTAAAGATGGACGGTGGCAGGGATCGAACCAGGTCTGATATGCCCCTTCACCTCCCGGATCACATGAAGCGAGCGCGTTAACCACTGCGCTGTATGTGCCGGTATGAGCTAATTAAATGAGTTGATGATGATGCATTACCCGTACCTTCCCTGGGTGCATCACTAAAATTTAGCTTGAAACCCAAAAATGTTGGTAACCGCATATAAATATTTGTTACGCAGAAATGCCATTACGCTTAGTAACGCCGTAACGCTAGTAGTATATAGTGAAAGTCATGGTGTGGCAACGTTGATGTACAGTGAAACCTCAATGTATTGTTCCCAGATCTATCGTTTTCCTGCTCTATTATTCACTAGGCAAAGGCAGCATATGCATTGTAAGATGAGCAATATACTGTATCCATATGAACTATGAAGTGTAATTAAAAACTCTACACACCTTGACTCTATAAAATATACTCCTTTTAGTAAATAACAAATCTAGAAAGCCGTGAATCTAAGCAATGGTTCTGCTATTATTATATTTTGTTTATATATATATAATATATATTGGGTTTTAACGACGCACTATACTGATGGCTATGATCTATTGGCGTCGGTGGATGATGAATGAGATGATGGGATGATGATTTGAAAGGTTATTTCATTGGGTGTTTTTGGATGGTGTAAAGGAGTCGGTCGTGGCTTATTGTTAAGGAACCATGCCAGTATCAACCTGAATGACAGAGGGAAACCACAAAAAAACCCCGTCAGGATGGCCGACCATGGCGGGAATCGAACTTCGGTCTCCCGAATGACGATTCAGTGTGTTACCACTCGGGCACGCGTCTCGGTTTCTGCTATTATTTCTATCCATGTATTTGTTGAAAAAAATTCAATTATTACGTTATTTTATACAAAACGGCTGGTTCGAATTGCACATAAAATTGTACTAATGTATAGGCCTACCATTAATGCATCCACATTCAGAGAAAGTTTCAATTTTTTGTATGGAAAGATTTCATTTCACTACGCTGAAACTAGGTTCCAACGAGTAATTCCCGTAATTTGAGAGAAATCTATTCATCATCTAAGTTTGAAAATGTATGGTCAGACCCAAATTTATTTGTCCTTCAGGATCTGGTCCTTTTTCTGAATCGTGTTGTTGTGGACATTACTCGATTCTGTTTATGTTTCTGTACAGAATCAGTAAAGCCTACGTATGAATGACTCATGGTCTCTGGAGGACAAAACAATTGATTATAATTTCTGAATTCGAGATGATGATTTCTAGTTTTCTCTGAAATCAGCCCGAGGGAATAAATACCATGATTATTCCTTGAAATGTAGTTACAGGGTTGGGATGTCCTTTGAACCAACTGTGTCGTTGGTGAGAGCATTGTTTGTTGTCTCAGGTACTAGCCGCGAAGAAACCTTGTCCTCGCTACGACACGGCCCTCCAAGAAGTGAAGAACTCCCCGGCCATGCAGAAGATCAACATGGACAATGCAGAGCTCTACAACTACTTGTCACGACACTCGGGCAAAGATGTACGCGATATACAAGGAGTTGAATATATATTTAATACACTGTTTATAGAGGTGAGTAGTGAGGATTCTATTCCAAGTGTTGTCAGATTAATTATGTATTTATTCATTCACTAGGAAAACGCTATATACGCGTTGTTAGACGAGCGTAAAGTAATAGTATGTCGACTTCTTTGTCAAACTTTTGCCTAAATTTGCCAATTGGGTGACATTTTAGTTATAAATGGGTGACAACGGCTTCGAGTGGTACCAATTTAGCACATTTCATGTTTTTTCTTCAAAATGGCTGACCCAATCAAGCTGAGAATTCCCAGAAATGTGTATCAAGATGTAATTCAACTTCACACAACATTTCATTTATTTTTTAATAATTTTTTTTTCCGCCGTGTTATTCTAATGGGTATTTTTGAAATTTCTAAAATTCATAAAAATGAAAGTTACCACCTGATAATGCCACAAAACTATACAGATCTAAGTTGGATGAGGAACTATAAAGAAAAAAAGTGTGAAGTTGATAGCTGTAGCCGTTTGACCTGTGGAGAACCGACAAAAAAACATGAAAAAAAAAAAAACATAAAAACGAACACCAATTTTTTCAGTATGTCAAATTGAATCCTCGCTAAAGCTCGTCTAATAAGCCGACCACCCAAACTTTTAGATCAGTAGGACTAATTGAAAAAAGACTTTCTCTCCTTTTCCACGTAAATCATCTGTCTTCCTGGGTAAAATTCAGTCAATTTCGTATTGCGCGTAAGAGAAAGCTATGGCGCCGGCCCAAACGACTTGTGAGAAACTGGTGAGAGAGGCCTCAAGTGATTGCCATATGGCCGGTTTCGAGTGTTTTTTCAATTTTCACGCTAAACAGTCTCGTGCTCGTCAAGGTCTGACCGCGTCAGGGTAGCGCCTAGCGCGTAGTAGGAAGACAAAGACACACACCATGCAGCAAACAGCTCGACGTGCCATGTTTATTATTGCGCATCAAATAAAAATGATGGAAATTGAGGAAATGATGCTTCTTCATAATGAAACATTTATTAAACGTGTTTTTAGTGGAATGTCTCTCAGTTTGTAGTCGATTCCGTTTTTGTGAGTGTGCGGATGTGGTAAGCTTACGACCAATTAAAATGAGCGAAAAACGTATTTTTGACCTATTATAGGCCGAGATTTGCATATAGGCCGAGGGTGACTTTTGGGCTTGAAATTTCGAGAAAAACCGTCGGATTATATTCGGGACAATACGGTATTCTATTGAAAGATAAATAATGAATTCCAGATGTATGATGTTACTTGTACTTTTATAAGTTTTATTACAGCTCAGAAATCTGCCTCAATTCCTCTATCCCATTATCTTTCTACCCCTCCCTGCTAGGACCGAAGTCCCGCACGTAGTCCAAGGTCAACCACTTGTCAATGAATCAATCAACACAGCTGTTTAGACGCAATTTGTAACACAATAATTCCGATGCGATACAATATTTTGACATTTGATACGATTATTGATTAGGAGAAAAGATATCGATATAATACGATTAATAACCGATGTTAAGTAAACGATTAATGATATGAGTTTTCATATCGAACGGCAACTCTAGAATAAATTATACCGTAAATCAAATTTTGCCCATCTGCAGACCTTGTACAAGCTGCCACTTCCCGACTGGACAGATGATGTTTACCCGAAGAAGATGGTTGGACCAGCTGCTCTGAGCTTCAGCATACCAGCAATGACCAAAGAACTGCAACGCTTGAAGTCTGGCCCACTACTCGGTGAAATCATACAACGCATGGGCCAGAAGTCCAGGAACAGACTGTATCCCGATCGGAAGATGTTCATGTATTCTGGTCACGACACTACCGTAAGTTGGCTTCATGTTATTTTCATTGTTTCACCATGGTTGAAGGATTTATTTAAATTGGTTAAGAGCAAATGGATTTAGTGAAATATTAGTTTGTGGTAATCATATTTGATCAGTGTGGTCAGAAATTCAGTTTAACAGAAGTACAGATCATTTAAGGGAGGACAGAGGTGAAAATCTTATGATCTAAAGTATCATATCAAACAGTCTCAAAATACTACACTATACTAGTAATCAGGTAACACAAAAACATACAAAAAATTGAAAAATACAATTTTTGTATTTTTGGTATGGTTTTTGTGTATTTTTTGTATAAATTTAGGCATTACTAGAAAACACCTGATTCTGTGTAGAAACGTGAACTGATCAAGTAATGTCTACATGACGACTCAGAGACCATGAGTTATGACGTAGGCATTTTTGATTCTGTACAGAAACATGAACAGATCGAGTAGCAGAAAAACTGGCTGGTCCTGGAGGACAAATAAATTAATTATAGTTTCTGAAATTGTATTGATGATTTCTAGTTTTCTCTCAAATCAGGGGGGGGGGGGGGGGCAAATGTACAATGCCAATGCACAATGTGGCAATGTTGTTCAATGTACAGGCCACAATGTAACAAAGGTAAAAGTTTGAAATGAATAAATTGAAAAGAATTCTATTGAATAGAAATGAATAAATGATGGTTTATTTTGCAGGTAGCTAACATGTTGATGACGCTAGGTGTATTCGAGCTACAGAATCCACCCTATACTGCTACCATCATGATTGAACTCAGAAAAAGCCAAGAGAGACACAATGTCATGGTATGTTTGAAATGCCAGTAGCGTTACTGTTCTAACCACTGGACGGCCGTGTGCGCGTACATGCGTTCACGTGCTGTGGTGCTGCCAGGCGTGAACGGATGAGCGCGTTCTCACACTTTCCAACACGTTGCATTTAATATCTCGACAGCATTACGTCTTGTCGACATGGGACTTGTGCTGACATCTAGGAGATGGATGGAGAAATTGGTGCTAATTTTTTGTAGCGACGATAGAATATGCTCATGTATTGAAAAATGATGTAATACAGTCAGCTGTTATTCTAAAACCTCGTTCTAGACTCTACGTGTCAAACCAACGAGCCTCTGAATGCTGAATAACAGTGATATCGGCAATTCTATTGTTTCACATATCAAGTACAATACTATTTCAATACAATAAAACCATTTGTTCATGCTATAAATGGTATAAAAGGCCATCCAAACGCAAGTATCTTTGCAATAGAACGGGGAAAAAACCCGGCCTGGGAGGTAGGGTAGTGATTTCGCAACCTGGCTGCCAAGTGGTTAAGGATGGAATTGCCTGATTGCTGTCAAACTTGACTAAAGTTTTGGAAAAAAGTTTTTTTTCATCCATTTTCAATTGATATATTTGGGGTAAACCCCTTTGCATGAGCTGACATTGAGATTGACATATTTTAATTCGTAGGGGCCCCCGCTGATTCTATTGACCGTTTCTTTCGCTTGCCGCATCCAGTGACGTGAATCACAAATAGGAAACATGTCGCCTTTTTAAAGTTATTTTGGATGATTCATAATTCACGCTGTTTTCCGGCAAGAGAGTATTGAATAATAAAACGTTTTATTATAACAAAAATGGTGCATATGATTTTATTAGATTCACAAAATATCTTTAAAATGTATGGTTCATCAAGTTTCCGTTTACATGAATTGCAATTGAGCCGTCGTGTTTGAACGAGCTGCCCCAGCAGATGAGAATAGGTCAATCACAATCAATTCCAAGATACAGAAACGGTTTCTACTTATAATGTGTTCCGGACTTTCGGAAACTGAAAGACTGTTATCTGTGGCGGAGAATTATGGTCACCGACAGCGCAGTCCTGGTGTTGAAGTTCATTGGTTTTAAATAATTAAAATGGGGTGGTAAGATCGCCCCTGTGGTGCCCCGTTCAAACGATCCTATTTTTCATCCTTAGCCTTAATTGGGGAACAATGATTTTGTATCAAGTTTCGATGTCATTAAAAATATATATATATAAATAAAATGTACAAATCTAAATAATGTATGTCTCTAATAATTTGTGCAGGTGTGGTATCGGAATACAACAGTGCGAGAGCCATATCTCCTAACGATCCCCGGCTGCTCAGCTCTATGCCCGCTCAAGATGTTCATCAGCCTGACAGAAGACGTTGTTCCCAGAGATTGGTCACTTGAATGCAGTCAAACAATGCTGTTATATGGCACCGGAGGACTAGCTGTGAACCCCATCGCCCTGATCGGTAACCTATTTGCTGCTCATTTCTAACACTACTCGGTGTCTACACATTACATACCAGAGTATTCACATTCAGTGTTGGTAGCAATTGCCAAGTGAAATGTGCATTTTGTAGCAAACTACTTGAAACTAGATCAATAACTATGGGAATATCAACGGAAATGTCACATTCTATCGAACGTTTTAGTATGTGGCAGGAAGCTGTCGGAATACCACGTGGTTATTTAAGGAAAGAGAACAGTTCTTCTCAACTTGACCATTGCTTTCTCTGAATGATTTTATATTTGAACACACATTTGGAAAACGATTTTCCATACAATACAGCTAGCTCATTGTCTTTAAAACTGTACATATTTTAATGAAATAGCTAAATGTAGCTAAATACTCTGAGAAAAACATTGTAAGTGAAATATAATATAATGTTGAATGAATCCAAATAACAGCACACAAGGAAAACAAAATATATATCCTTGTGAAATATTAATATTATTATAACACTCACAGTTGCGCATAAATGCACGGGGGCAAGTTCCCTATCCTTGGTCACGGCTGTTTGACCGCCTCCCTAACCTTCTGACGGAATTGTTTTGCCCTTTTCCCTCAAATACACTTCTACTGAGCCCATTCTAGTCCCTACCTGTACTAACTAACAAAGAAAGTTTGCTCACATCTAATCTAGCACCCTTTATGACTACCGCTCTATCATGACCCCGCCTACCCCCCATACCCTGACTCATTCCTTTCAATAAACCTATTCAACTCCCCCCAGCCCTCGTCTCATTTCATTGCCCTTTTCTCCGTTCTTCCAAATCCTGCCAGCCCAAGTCGTGCATCATCTCAGACAAACTCTTTACCCTTTCTCCCCTTTCATTGTCTTTCCATCTCCACCTCCTAACCCTACCTGTACCCTTTCTACATGCCTTATCTCACCCACCCTATATGGATCCCATACCAAACCTGCCTATTCCAGCAGGATCTTTGTACCTGTCCCCCTAAGCTGCCTCATAACAAAGTTCAATGCATTACTACTCCTCTTATTTATTCGCTCAATTTGACTCCCGCACCCTAAGCGTCTTTCAAATACTACCCCTGAATATGTGTAGTTGTCCACTGACTCCTCCTCCATCATACACTACACTACATCTAGCCCATCTCTCCTCCTACCTACCTTGCACTTCCCTGCATGTAACCCCATCTTGTTCAACTGCCAGTGCTGCCAGGTCTGCCTGAATAGTGCCCACATCCTCCGCTGTAGTCATTTCCTTATACATATAACACGCAAAAGCTATAACTTGGCTATAACTAGCTAAACTAGCTGTAACTTGAACTTCACTTATAGTACAGTATCATCATTGGTTAAGCTGGCTTTAAGCATAGCAAATACTCAATTTCAGTTTGGACTGTACAGCTTTTAAAGCTTGAAAGTTAAAAACAAAAAATGATCATTTTCAGGACTTGTGCTTAGGCAAGAGAATTGGTACATGTACCAAAATACTCTGTGAAAAAATGTGAGATTCTAAGGAAAAAGTGGAAGATTTTCAGGCCTCCAGTACCTGAAAATCTCCCATTTTTGTGGTGTTAGGTGGGGACACTTTCAAGTTCGATCAGCTATTCACCAGATTTTTGTTACAAATTCAAAACTCTTAATGTAAGGAATACACTTTAGCCGTATGAACTACCGTATCTTGTCATTATGTTTAGATGATTTTTGTTACAAATTGAAAACTCTTAATGTAAGGAATACACTTTAGCCGTATGAACTACCGTATCTTGTCATTATGTTTAGATGATTTTTGTTACAAATTGAAAACTCTTAATGTAAGGAATACACTTTAGCCGTATGAACTACCGTATCTTGTCATTATTTTTAGATGATTTTAAAAATGTACGTGACGAGAGGTCTATTGATTAGTATGGACTGAATTAGGCCAAGGTGAAACGCAATAATCAGTCACGATTACCCAGAACGGAACTGCAGTATCCATTTAGTAGAACTTGTGTATGATTTATGATGAAATGACATATTTAGATGACCTGATCAACATTCATAAATGACAGGCAATGAGTCCAAATCAAGCTATAATATGTAAAAAAGTGAAAGTGGATGTAACCGTACTACATGTGGTCTATACTCGATTCTATTATCAATTGATCAAGTTTTCTTTTCTTCTCTCCAGTTGATTGACCATGCAACAGCTCCATATGTTAAAATAGGCACATAGTGAACATTATAAATGAGTATCTTCTCACTCTTGGAAAATGTTGGTTCCAAATCAGCTTCCTTACTTTTTGAAATAGTCCGTCCGCCTTTGCTATTCTCTTATTCACTTCTAGCTCTGCTACCATACTTATGAATATTTTGATCCAATCCACTTATAGTAAAATGTTCTTGTCTGTTCCCAGGTTTGATAATATCAGCAGTGCTTGCTATTATGCTGATTGTTTGCTTTACCATTGCGATTATGCAATGCCGCCAACAAAGAAAGGCTACGTACAACTACCATCAGCTTCCTGCCTCACGCAATCTTTTATAAAAAGGCACAGATACTTTTCGATGCCAGCTGACTTCCAGGAGGCACACACAAGAGAGCACTTATTTTTTGACATTATAACCATTTTTTACCATGACACACAGGCCTATTCTTCAAGTCAGTTTCTCCGAGATAGATAGCTGTCAACAATAATTATTTATATATTAGAGCCTACTGATTATTTTTGCATCTCTTGTGTGTGTTTATGTACTCCCTACTCGAGGCTTTTCCAGATTTTATGTATGTGTCAAATTTTAATGTTTGTGGTTGTAAATAGGCCAAGGCCAACACAAGGTTAGTGTATTCTCTTAATATATAGGTCAGGTGACATTCAGTTGTGGGCAAAATGACTTATGTAAATTATGATGTATGCAAGTTTAAATTCTGGAACACAAACATTGAATTATACAAATTTTTCATGTATTACTCTAATCGACTTATAATTGTGTTACATCTTTGTTCTGTACATGCCAGTTTACCAGGCTACCAGGGATGGAACTTCATATATTAGCAACGTTCACTTCACATTTGCCAGTAAACTGCAGATTATGCACTGCACAATTATGTAACACAAAAGTGAACCCTCCCGCTCTTTCCCCTCCCAGGTTAATATTTGGCGATTATAGGCCCTACAAGTTTTTCAAGCAATATGTTTGTTTTACAATTCAAAACGTGTCTGCATGAGTTACTTACTCTCACTTCCGGACAATACTTTGGTGGATGACAATTGGGCAAAGACAGAAAGAATGTTCAACAATTTATTTAGATGCCAGCCGCATTTATTTACGATGAAGATTTATTTAGCTGATCGATGCCTAAGGAGCCAAGTCTTTACATAAGGTGTACGATCAAACTTGACTAGAGGTGGTCCATTTAGTTTGATGAACAAAAGCGAGGCAATATTCTTAACGATAAGTTTCGTACGAAGATCGGTTACTATCAAGTTCATTGCGCTACATCCCAGTAAATATCTTCCTTTCTAAGAAAGGTCCTTCCTTTCTAAATACCTTCCTTCCTCGTTCAGTAATGCTTGAGTAGGAGGCCTACAAAATATGTTCCAAACTGACTCTACACTACATTACAAGATGCTGTCATTATTGTAAAGTCTGACGTTGCAAATAAATATTGGCAGATTCCATCTATCAGGATGCATCACTTTTAACATTGCGCATTTACAAGTTAGCTGGTTCAAGTTAGCTTTATGTCTTCAAATATGGTGTTCAAGAAAAAAGGTACCAGGGCGCCGCCCCGGCCCGAATACACCACTGGTCAACTGGCTGCGTCAATGAAAACCGATTGAATCGGGCGATAAAGGCACAAACATGTCAACATTCTAGTTGTCCTATGTAATTATAGGTTCATTGCGAATGGACGTTACTTGAATCAATATACTCACAGATAAATTGAGTGCTGTACATGAATCCCACTGCAATTTCCGTTTTATTGGCGGTGATATTCAGCCATTTGTGCTCGATTCCTTTCTTCCTTCCCAGTGTTATAATACCATATTTAATTTGTATTTGTAAACATTCTTGCAGATGTGCTAGATGCATGGTGGCAAGATATTATTATTCTATTGGATCATTTTCTTGAACTCGGATCATTTCTTTGCAGATCTTCCTTTTTATTTGAGTTTATTCCAGTCTCTTATCGTCCTCTACACAAAACCGTTTTTCCCTATATTTGTCTGATCCAATACACCACACAACGCACCTGCACCTCTTCCACCCTTTTCCCACGAAATTGATAGCGTTCTGTCACTTCTAATCAAGCGATAACCTGGTATTTGTACGTAAGGGTCGACGACAGGTCTCGAAAAAGATTCAGTCGAGCCAATTATGCCAATTATCCTCATTTTATAACAGGGAACACAAAAACTATCCAAGTACAGTGAAACCTCTATCCATCGTTTTTCAAGGGACCAGGAAAATAAAACCATCCATGTAGGAAAATCCAACATTGATTATATGGGAGTGGGGTGAGAAAAAATGAATGATAGAAGCAGGAAAACGATGGATCTGGGAACAATGCATAGAGGTTTCACTGTACAGAATTCTAAAATATGTCAAGAGGTAAATGCTAGCTTAAGAAAGCATTAGGAGTGAGAAACAAATATTTGGTATCAAGATTCAAACGGAACGTTGTGAACCATTTGGGTCCATCTATAAAAATATCATGAATATACTTTAATAATGTCAAAAAAAAGCTCCTCAGAGCAATTACTGGTTGTGTAATCTTATGAAATACAGTATACTGTATAGGCCTACATTTTATGAATAGAGTGAAAGATTTTAAAAGTAGTCATACTCTGTCATTCTCATACTGTATATTCATTATTCATAGAGCTTACAAATAAAACAATGACCACTCCTCTTACAGCCTCATGGCATGTTTTGAATATTGGCAGAGAAAATGTTGCTCTGTGGCAGTGTTGCAAAATAGAATCAACTCAGTTCACAATTTTGAAAATTATGCCAACTATACCTCATTATGATAAGTTGGCTCATCTGTAGATACAGTAGAATATTTGATGATGCTCTTGCACCAAGTACATTTGTTCCATTATTGCTTTCCTAATCTCAATTTCCCATCATTTATGATGAACCCTATTAATGACTCCACAATTGAGTAATTGACAAATAACAGCAGTGGCTGGTGGAGATAACTGAATTGTGCCAGCATTCCTGAATAACTAAGCATAAAGATTAATCTTTGTTCATCTGTGGTAAAACATTAAAAATGCATATTGTTTTTCATAAATCTCATTTTTTTTACTGCACCATGTATTTTCCATCAAAGTCTCAAGATGGTCCCTAAATATATATAAATCTAGGCCTACACATAGGTCGTGATTATATATAAATATCAACATAGAATAGGCAAAAGAGCGCAATTTTTCAAATTGTTCAAGAGGTGAAAAAAACACATGTGACATTAAATTTGTCAGTCATGAATTGTCATGAATTTTTCTGTGCACATGCATATTATTTAAAATGTTCAAGGTTCAAATACGTTAACCTTACTTATTATTTATATGAGATAATGGTAGGCCCACTTATGACAGTTATGCTAAAAACAGATTCACTATGCTGATGCATTTGAAAATGAGATGTCACTTATGCTAGGAATTGTTTTTTCTATGTTACTTTAATGCCAAATGGGCAGGAAAAATCATAGTCTAGCATAGGGCAACCATATTCAAGAAAGGAAATGATACAGGGGAGACAGATACAGTATTGTCAATACCTCCTAGATGGTATTTAAAGGGGGGGTAAGGTGCAAGTCTTAATTTTTACCATTGGTCCATCTCATTATGTCGTGACATAAAACGCCCCTTGAAAATAAATAGCTATTCCAAATATTTACAAAAAAATGTTGAAAAAATAAGCTGTGTGAGAAGTCCAAAATATTTGCTGAATATGATTTTATTTTGTTCAGTATTGTACAAACGTCTGTCACTCAAGTTTCTGACAATCATTGTGAATAAAGCAATGTCCTCTTCCCCCCTTCAGACACCTGCCATCAAACTGTCATAGTAGAATATGTTGACAGCTCAAGGTTATTGCTGGGACATTGGTAAAATCAAATCTGCAACAATGAAGCCACACGCCATGCGAGTTCATCAATTGAAATCATATGGCGGAAATAAGTAGCTATGTTATACATATCAAACGAAAGATGACATTCGAGCGCAGATATTTTGTGGGAACACTTTTTCTCTACCTATCGTAGTTCTTGTACGTTCCTAGCTCAAAAAAGCAATACATGTTATTTTCCATGAGAGAGATTTTCGTTAGGCCCGGTCGAAAATTATCGACTTTACACGTTTTTTTTTAACCCATGTCAAATGGGGTACGAATTTTTGCAAGGGCATTTTATGTCATAACATAATGAGACGGACCAATGGTGAGAATTAAGTTTTGCACCTTACCCCCCCTTCAAGTAAAAAGTACAAACTATTCAACTTATCCTGCATAATTGTCACTGCACTTTGAAGAGTGCATGGGAGTGGATGTTGCCCCTATTGCATCTATGGCTTTCTATTTGATGTTCCACTAACATAATGAAAAGATGTGCTCAAGTATTTTAATATTTACATATACAAATGATGTCCATATTATAATGATACGGTAGGCCTCTATCATTTTATTGTTGTCTGAGAAATCTGTCACTCTTTCTTTGACAAAGACATGACTTTGGAATGCAATCATATGTCACAACATAAATTCAAAATTCCGATACGATACAATATTTCGAGTTTAGATATGATTATTGAGAAAAAAAAATATATAGGCCTATATCTAGGTCTATATATATTATATGTACATATCTTCGACGCTAATAGATCCCAAGTTATCATCACAGTCGTCGAATACAATATGAATAAATAAATGAAATGGATATATATATATATATATATATATATATATATATATATATATATATATATATATATATATATATATATATATATATATATATATATATATATATATATGTGTGTGTGTGTATATATATATATATATATATACACACATATGATGATATGAGGCATAGGAAGGGTTAAGAATGTGATGCGCAATACATTTCGGATTCCTTCGATTCTTGCCTTTTCTATTGAAATTGTCTCATTTTGTCTTGGTGTTGAATACAGGCCAATGTATTTCACTATTAATTATATTTCTTGTTTTGTAGTTTCCAAGCACCAATTGTATAACGCAACCATATGAGGATCAGATCTTTTCCCATTTGCAACCAGCTAAATACAGGTACTATTTTCGAACCTGAAATCAAACATCATGAGTCAATTACATTCAAGTAAATATTTCCGTAGATATAACATACACCAAACAAAAGCATGTACGCCCTACCTAGATTTTTAGCATTTAAATATAGCATTCACATTTTGTTTTGATAACTTTTGTGTGTGAAATGTAGCATTTTATAGCAAGCTACTTGTAAAACAGGAGCTGATAACTGTAGATCAACAACTACGGGATTATCAACGGAAATCACACATTCTTCAGGATATTTCAGTCTGAGGCGGGAATACCATTTACTGTTGACAGTTATTCAAGAAAAGAACATTCTTTTCAACTCAACAATTGGTTTCTCACAAAAATTTCACATTTAAACACACTTTTTGAAAACAATTTTTCTTACAAATACAGCTAATTGTCTTTAATATCATAGAAATTTTTACTGAATGTCTAAATATAGTTAAATGCTTTGAAAAATACATTAATAATGAAAAATAGTGGAATAGAATATGATTTTAAATGAATCAAAATACTATGAAACACGAGGAAAACCAAAAATATATATATCCTTGTGACATATTTAGCTTTGATTGTCTATTTCATTGATGATAAACTACATCTCTGCATGTGTATATATGTGCCATATTGACCTATGAGGCCATATTGACGTGTTGTCAAGCAGATTTCAAGAATAAGTAGATGGGGAAGCGCAATTGATTGATAATTGCAGGTGCAGGTGGGGATATAACAATGTAGGCCTATGTATGTATGGAAGTATATATGTTTGTATGCGCAACATACTTAGTAGAGATGTCCGATAGAACATTTTCTAGGGCTTAAACAATAACGAGCATTTCATCTGATTGAGCCTTCCATAAAATAGAAATGTTGTCTCGATTCAAACTCAGTTTCCTACGATTATTTTCACGTTTTTTGCACATTCGAACTGCATTCCAGAGCTTCAGAATTGACTGAAAGCGTACTGCATCTATTCCGAGACTTACTCCCATACTTGACAGGACATTCCAAAACGTGCCGAGCTACTAGTTCTATGTAGGTTACTGGAAACACTCGACTTTTTCGACCTAGTAGGCCTACAAGCAGTCAAGACGACAGAATATCAACAAGACATCAAGTGAATTCACTTGACTTCGAGGCAAGTGCCACAAGATCAATTGAAGTGGAAGGAATTTTGTTAATAAAGATAAAGAGGGGAGACTGTCGTGAAAAATACAGTGGAACCTCTTTTATACGTTTTTCAGGGGACCAGACTAAAAAAATGTATTAACGTAAAAAACTTATCAGTGAAACTATTCAACATCGGGAGCATATGGGTTGGATCAAAAAATAAAACTTATAAATGTAATAAATGTATAAACGAGAAACTTATAACAGAGGTTCTACTGTAATTCTACCAAGTACTGCACTCCCAGTAAAGCCAGGAAGTTCCCAGATGCACCTAAAGTTACTTGATTTTCTTAATAAAATAGTTAATTTGTCCAATCCAAAGATAAGTTGATATGTTCCAGCTCATCCATCAACGCGGCAACACATAACGCGTTTGCCTAGTAAAATTATTATATGCCTACATGTAAACGACACTTTCAACTTCTTCAAATTCAATACTTCATATGGTCAACTCAGAATATTAGAGATACAAGTAGTCTACTTTTCAATCAACTTACCTTCAATCTCTGTCCAGTTTACTGCTACTTCAGTAATGGGAATGTTCAGACATTGTGCGATATAGAGCAATTCTACATCAAATGCCCTGATGACAAAACAAATATCACAACTACATATATAGTATTATTTTCCATGAAGGCATATATATACTACATTGTAATCTCTATACATGTAAAAATAGCAATTGCTATAAAAGCGACAGAATCTAAAAGTGTTTTAAAGCATATTTTTCTCACATTTCTTCATGTTTCGATACATTTGATGCTGTTCGATCATGTTTTAGAAAAGGCGACAAAGTGCTACAAACATCTGAAGCTGCTATGTTTCAACGTATTGGCGATATAGACGCTATATTCGAAATTTATTTTTATTTATTTATTTTTCAGCCATTTGTTAACGGTTGATACATTTAAAAACCTACACTGTGTAAATGTTGTCAAGAATAGTCAAATAATATAAAAATGTCGAATAAAAATAGAACTACTAGGAGCATACTAAAATGTATGCTTTGCATAAAATAAAAGTAATACAGTGAAACCTCGATCTGTCGTTCCCGATTCTATCGTTCGTTATTTTCACCCCTCGCCACTTAGAAGCTCGAATGATCGTTTTCCCGCATCTAGTGGTTTGTTGAATTTTCCCGTATTCATCGTTCTCGTATTCATCGTTTCCGCATTCATTGTTTTCCCGCTTCTATCGCTTGTTATCTACTAATAATTGTTTTTTTTGTCATTAATGGAAAAAAGTGCGTAAAAAGAGATAAGTGATTACAGTACTGTATTAATTACAATAAAAGGAATAATGTTCACATTAGTGTTTTTCAACGTTTTTAATGATATCCCGCATTCATCGTTTATTTCCCCCGGTCCCTTCAAAAACGATAGATCGAGGTTTCACTGTATATAAAAGTAAATAAAAGCATTATAGATGCTATTTTCTGCAGAATATATCAATTGGGAAGTAAACGGGTGGAGTCAGTTGAGGAATTTTGAAAACTAAAGCGCTTCAGCAAATGCAGGCGGCAGATGAGGCGTAGGTTTTATCTGGTGGTGGACACCATTTTACTATCAATTTAAGTGTTCCACTTGTAGGCCCTATGCCTATTGTACGTTATAATGATTTTACCGGTACCATACTGATATTTATAATGCTACAGAATGTTATTGCGCTACAAAACACGATGTTTCAAAATAATAAATGCACCAAAGTGCTACTTTTCCAATTCTAATTGCTATGAAAAGAAAAAATAGAAGCTATATTTACATGTCTCTAGAATATCTATATTCTACAACCATTTCAACTATTCTTACACTTAGAAATGTCACTCATATGTAAATGTGCCATATGGTCATATAGGCCTACCAGAATACATCTCTGGACAAAATGGGTTAGGTCTATCTTCATCAATTTAGAGAAAATTGAGGTTGTATATTTGAAAAACCTATGCTAGAGGTAACTTTGGTTACAAAATTATCACTGCCAGTTAAGCTATTAACACAACCAATTCTATAACACTGGAGAAGAAATAGGTCTGGAATGTTAAACTCAAATTGGTACATGGTGCAAAAAAAGGTGCTTAACTTAATTGTGTATTTTTATTAGGGTTGCCGTTCGATTCGATTGATTCGATTGATTTTCGACTATAGGTTTTCGATTCGATTTCGATATGTACTTTTCGATTTTCGATTCGACCGATATTGAAAAGTTTTCAAAGATCGAAAGCAAGAGTAGCGCGAGACGTCACGAGTAACGCGCTCGCTTCCATTGGTAACATTATACTTATATATATATATATATATATATATATATATATAGCGCGTGCGGGGTATATAAACATGGTATTTTGCTACCCAACACGTTTCATTTCAATTCGATTTTGATTCGATTTCTTACTAAACTTACCACGTTGATAAATGTACTGAAGAGAAAGTTACCAGAGTGGTTCTACTGTACCGGTACTAACAAAAATAGACAGGCAGACTCACCATTTCTCTACGTGCATACTAGGAAAACAATCCTTGGCCGCTTGTCTGGTGAATAGCTTGAAACCACACTGTGTATCTCGTATTTCTTTGACAGCCAACAACCAGACAAGGAAATGGAATCCGTGCATAAGCAGTGTGCGGAAAACAGATCGCGTTGAAATAGCATCGTCTTCCAGATGAGCTCTCGAACCGCATACAATACCAACCGTCTCGGATACTGCAGCAGGCTTTTTGGTGTAGTCCACTGCAACGACACAAGTAATGTCTGCTCAGCACACCGAGAGAAGAACAATCCACTCTCAACAAATCATACAAACTACTACAAGCATTAGTGACAGACTGGTAATATACTGAATCGTCATTCAGGAGACCGGGGTTTGATTCCGGCCATGGTCGACCATCCTGACAGGGGTTTTCCCTGGTTTCCTCTGTCGTTCAGGTCAATACTGGGCTGGTTCCTTAAAAACAGACCACGACCAACTCCTTCCCGCTATCCAAAAACACCCAATAAAATAATCTTCCATGTCATCATCTCATATATCATTCACCGACACCAATTGATCATAGTCATTAGTAGAGACATGTAAAAATAGCATTTGCTATAAAAGCAATGTAATGTAAAAGTGCTTTTTCCCATGTTTTTCTGATATTTCTTCATCTTTCAATACGTTTAGTCTTGTTCTATCATGTTTTAGAAAACGCGACAAAGCGCTACAAACGTCTGAATCTGCTGTTTCAATGTATTGGCAATATAGACACTATATTCAGAATAGAAGCATTATAGATGCTATTTTTTCCAAAATTATGTCAACTGAAGTGTAAACGGGTGAAGTTAGTTGGGGTATTTGGAAAAAAGTGCAGTTGAAAATGCAGGCGGCAGATGAGGCGTCGGTTTAACCCGCTTGTGGAGACTATTTTTCTAAAAAATATCAATTGGGGTGTTTCTCTTGTATGGCTATTGTACGTTATGTAGTGGTTTTACCGGTACAGTACTGTTGTAATGCTACAAAACACAATGTTTCACAATAAGAGATGCACCAAAATGCTACTTATGAAATTCTAAATGCTATGAGGAGAAAAAATAGAAGCTATGTTTACATGTCTAGTCATTAGTATAGTCGTTGAAACCAATATAAATAAAAAGTCACATCTTACTATCAACTAATGTACTGAGACTCGCTTCCAGCTTGGAAAGATCTCCAAATTTAGTGGCACCATCTGCATCGGCAAATAGAAGCACTGCCCCACGAGCATTTTGGATTCCCTAAAAGTAAGAAAATATTATTTTAGCGCCTGCTATTGTTGTGGCGCAAAGGATTAATCGGGGCAGACTGGCTTTTTCCTAGTTTGTATGTTTCAAACAATATTGTTTGTTATAGAAAATCCTCACTTGTCTATAGAAATACAGTGAAACCTCTATCCATTGTTTTTCAAGGGACCAGGAAAATAAAACCATCAATGCAGGAAAACGATCCATCCAGGAAAATTTAACATTGATTGAATGGGAGTGGGGTGAGAAACAATGAATGATACAAGCAGGAAAACGGTGGATCCGGGAACGATGCAAAGAGGTTTCACTGTGATATATGAAATTCAGGATCACCAAACTAGAACCTATGAAGATCTAAGGAGATTAACAAACCTCAAAAGTGAATTGAGCCCAATTGTCCTAGTCATAACATTGTAGGCCTACAATAAACTTACACAGTGTAAAATTGATTAAAAATTGATTGAAAAATTGATCACAAATGTGAATTTTTACACTTTCCAACACGTTGTATTTAATATCTCGACAGCATTACGTCTTGTCGACATGGGACTTGTGCTGACATCTAGGAGATGGATGGAGAAATTGGTGTTGACTTTTTTTGTCGTCAATAGAATACGCTAATGTATTGAAAAATCATACAATACAGTCAGCTGTTATTCCAAATCCTCGTTCTAAGCTACATGTGCCTCTCAATGCTAACAGTAATATCGGCCAATTTATTGTTTCACATATCAAGTGCAACAGTACATCAGACAAAAAATATTTGTTTCTGCTAAAATTTGCGCCATCAGCCATGTCATCACGTCATCTCAGTTGACCAATGAGACGCGTCGAAGCGCTTGTATCTACGCAACAGCTGTTCATAAATTGCTGCATGTCCATTCTTGTTGTGACCATCACGTGAAGTGGTTGTATGCTCGATAATGGCGAGTGGTAAAATCAACAGTGATATTATTACAAGTGAATAAACATCAGTTGTTGACATTCTGGCGCAAAACAATGAAATGACAGAATCATTCCACATCAAATTAAATTTACCTCACCATCTCTGATTTTGAAGAAATTTATACCAGTCATGCCATCACCGAGTCGACCAATTGTATGAACTTTGAGCTCAGTAGCCCTTATAGTTTTCAAGTTACGCCATGTAGAAAAATCCCAAATTTGGCGCGCCTTGCGCCGTTCCAAACTTTGCTTCTTCTAGACCATTCAACATGAGGACATATTTTTTTTTAAAACTAAGCTGTGATTTGATAGAAATTTTTGGCATCAGATTTGATGCTTGAAAAAGTAAACGCTAGTTTATGTTAGATACCGTAACTGTTATTATTATTATACTGACATATATGATATGCATTTTTGTTGATAAAACCTGATACATTGTTAAAGCATGAAATATATTCTATCAATCATCTATAAGATTATCCGTTTATTCGATAAATTTGCTCGGACCCCTCAAAAGTCGTATGAAAGATGTTCTACTGTATCAAATCCCAGCAACCATCCAAATCAGATCAAAACAGTTCTAAGATAGCTCACCAGTCTAACCGCTCCACCCTTGCCACGATTAGTTTTCAGTTTCAAAACACGCATCTTCCGGGGACCATATCTTGCTGCGTACTCGTGAGCTTTCTCCACAGTCTTATCCCGACTACCGTCACTCACAACTATCACCTCGTAGATAAAGTTCTCTCCACGTGCCTCGAGGACCTCGAAACATTCGTCCAGCATCGGACATACTGAAAAAATATTTCAAATAATAATAATAATGTTTATAAAACAGATTGATTGTGTAGGCCTACATGATATTGCCATCATCAATATAAAGATTATTATAGAATACAGAGAGAAAAAATCGTTGTGCAAACAAGTTGTCAAGGTTGAAATGATACAAACATGGATAGAAGATAGAAGAACTAGGAGACAAAAGTTGTTCTGATGTTGAAGTGAGACTTTGATGACATATTGTATATTTATTCACAATATTAATTTGCAATTAAGAATTGATTAAAGTTATAGGCCTATATAGTTGGGGAATTTGGCTCGACCATTCGTTCAATATTTTCTACTCCTAAAGTATTGAGGCTGGTAGATAAAATGCTTCACGAATTTTGTCAAGGTACATTCTTACGCGCAACATGCAGTGAGCTACTTGCAACGTGCATCGACTAATCGGAGAACGAGCTCCTCTGGGTTGCGTGAACACTTGCTACGTGCGCTGACAGATGGGATACGTCCATCTTTTCTACCTGCAATGTGCTCCCACAATGCAACGGACCTGTCAGAACTGTCGGGCCCAACTTGTCGACTGCTATCCGCTAACCGGTCTGCACGAGATATTATATCAGTTTTTGACACTCTTGATAACATTTTAAGAAGCTCATAGAGTCTGGTAGGAGACATTTAGTGGAATTTTAAAGAATATTTCACTGTAGCATGACCGCAATTTGAAGTTAAGTTTGTCGTCGCCACAGCGCTCAACTGTAAATGGATTCATGCGCCGAGTGCATGTTGCCTGTTGCTCTTGAAGCATGTGGCACCTTGCACAAAGCAGAAGTGTATTTGATTGATCCGCCCAGATTTGCTTTAGGTCTACCCGCTATTCAAGTAGTCAGTCAAGTTCCAGCCTTCACCGACCACGTCACGCTCTTTCTATTGTTTCCAACCCTCAACAGCTTTGAAAGTATGGGTGAAAGTTAGGGAAAAGGCTAGCCTATTATGTTTCTTGGTTTATACACACCGCACAGGTCGCACGCTTTACCTGATGGACAATAAGCAAACTAATCCAACTTGAAACTGAATAGTTTTGGGGTCAATCGGTTGGACTACTTTTGAGAATAACATCGCAAATTTTCGAAAAACCCCATAAGACTAAGCCGAGCGGAATAATATAAAAAAAAATCTCTTCGAAAAGCTTCAAAATCCTACTGAACTTGAATACAAATATGATGCACATTATTTCGATTTTTTATTGAGATCGGGCCAGCTTTTTTGAAGAAAGTAATTATTTAATTTATAAATTTTCATCAAATAGTTTGAAATAGTGGTCATTCTTTATTCAGTAGGCCTATCTAGCCCACAGTAATTCACGGCTTTGTAGACTTGATAATTTTCACCAAGGTGTGTATAGTTCTCGAGCATATTTCATGCAAATCAAGGCTGTAGAGTTTCTGAGTAGACTTCATACAAATATCTCGCTTATCTTACAGCGCATTTGCTGCATTTCTTGGCATTTTCTAGCACATTTCTCAGTACTTTTCTAGCACTTGGTACATTTCTCAAGGTGTAAATAAACCTATCAAATGTTTACATTGAATACGGATCCAAAAAGTCGACATTATTTTGATGAAAGATGGAATTGAAATCGAAAATGTTATGAAAATTGGACTCAAAATCGAAATTATGGCGGTGTGAAGTAAAATCGAAATCATTGATTTTCAAAAAATGGAAATAGATACAGTAACGGTATAAATATTTGCTAAAAAAGTGAAATCAGAAATGTTATCACCTAAAGATGGAAGTAAAAATGAAATGAACAAAGTGACACTCTGAGTAGACTTCAGGTCTCGGTCAATTGTATTCATAAAACCACTTACTTCTCTTTTCTTCATCGAATGCAGGTATGATGACACTCAGATGTACGCTCCAGGGATCGCTCAATGAAGGTAGTTGTATATCATGCCCTGTAGTTGGATCGTAATATGTCTCTTCTTCTTTGTGTCGCCAGACAACAGGGTACGGTTTGGAAGTTTTCAATAGTACAGCACAGAGCTAAATGAAAATAAATAATAAATAAACCTAAATTTAAATTTAAACAAATTGAAATGTACACCATGAGCTACGCGGGTTCAGGTTCATTGAATGAAACAATGAACGTCAAATATTAGTTCAAGTTATTAGTTATTTTACTATCATTTTATTTGTGATATCAAATCTATCAAGAGACATTGGCACTATCTAGATAGAATACAGCTGTTTTTTGGGACCAATGAAACTCGTCACACATACAACTCCCCATAAACGTTACCGGTTCAGAGTTCCCTACAAAATCTACGCCTGTTCAGGACCGAGCAAGTATCAACCTAGACCTAGTTCAGATTTGGGCAAGTCAGTAGTCACCATTTACTTTCTGACCAATTTAATTGATTCACAATTTGTTCTCAGATTACTGTTACCATAATCACCAATAGGCCTACAATAAAGAAGACAGTACATGATAATCAACTTTGATAAAGTATAAGCCCTCCTCACCCAATATAGACGCAGAACAAGTCGAAAAGCATGCACATTCTTAATTTTATACAACAGGACCAAGGTTTGATTCTACCTTGTGCTACTTGTTGGTAATATTACATAAATGCTTTTGGCTTTTGGCCAAGGTTAATAATGGGACGAGATTTTTTTTGCCACCGATATTGGTACGTTAATGTATTATACTTATTTTTGCTTTTTGTTTCCACCAATAACGATGTGTTCCTGTCTACGTCACTTTGACTTCACTTTTTTCACGAGTCAGCATAGTGTTATCAGAACAGAATTACCGTACATCAACGGAACACACGACTCATTGCTAGTAGGCCTAGTAAGAGATGGTGGGGACGGTCGATTGTTACGGTCAATATTTGCAAATTGAGGTGTATAGCATACATACATATTTTTCAAGATTAAGATAGTCTTGGAAGAGAATTCATTGCGGGCAGTATCTTATCAAGAGGTTTCAAAATTATAGATGTTGTAGGGATTCCTGTAATTTAGTCTTATAGGCAAATCCAGAGGTAGAATCCTGCAAGAGATTCCCCATTACTTAGAGCTGGTATATAAGGACAAGGAAGGCAACCCATGACTTAGTTGTCAGTTGAGAGTGTTACTGGGGCCTACATACAACTGTAGGGCCTACTAACACTGTAGTCATACACTGGATCTTCTACAGAAAGACGTTCGCAATATCATGTGTTGTATTACCATACGTAGTCATTTCTTTTAGAAAATATACATTAAAAGCAGTCTAAAAACAGTGAAACAATTCCCTATGAATTTATTGGGATATGATATTCAAATTTTACGAATATTTCGTTTTCATCTAGTTGGCGGGCCACAAAATATGTCACGGTAGCAGCATGCGATCCGGAGGTTGTATACCACTGGCTTAAAAGATGACGTAATCTGGGCCCTTACACTATAACTGCAATTGAAATGGGAGTGAAACAAATGACAATGCCCATATGATACCCTATGTTAGTGTACACAAAATCGTCAGAACAAAACGAGGGTGTGCCGCTTTCAGTTTGTTCTATAGAATAATAGCCCTGGCGCATCGAACATTATTTTTCTACTACTTTTCTATTAATAAGTGCCTTGAAACAAACAAGATGTACGCACTTAGAACTGAGTAGACATACATATGCTAATATTTCTGCACAAGATCAATGGGGGTTAAGATCGCCCAAAGGAAGTGATGACAAATACTTACCGACAAAAATGTGAAAGTGAATATTATTACTGTATATATCGCTATGTAACAAAGTAACTCAATCATGTTGATGAGTCAATTATTCACACCATTTCATTCAACACAATATGTGTACAGTGATATCCTAAACGTCAGCCACGTAACCTACATCAGTCGTCAAGCGTCCACGAACAATCCACGAACACACCTATCAATCACTTGACAGTTAAAAATGTTATTTACCATCGTCAGCTGTAGGCGGCCTAGTTGGTAGTGCGCAGGAACGGTCAACGATAATCGATTCGGTACGTTATGAGTACCAACATTCAAATATCGTTTACCGCTGGAAACCAATTTTGAAAAGAGATGGATTATGATGTTTTCACGTAATTTTATAAATATCCCGTAGATGAGCCTCAAACGCTACTTGACTAAATTTCATGAGAATTAGAGAACATTCAATTCATAAACTTCATTACTTGATAATAATAATACAGGCGATGATCATAAATGTCTTTATTCAGCAAAAATAACAAGTACATATGGTTCACAAAAACTTTCACAAAGCCTGTAACACAGGCTTAACTGTGGAAATAAATAAATAAGTTTTTTTTCAAAGTGTTTTTTTTATTATCATAACGACACATATGAGTACATTTTATAGACCCGCAAAGTCAGAGTGTTGACTTGTCTGCAATAATGTAATGTAAGTAATGTTGTAATAATAATAATAATAATATCTTTTATCATCGGAGACTGTACAGTACATGGCAGTACCGTATGATAAAAGTCAAGAATCACAATTAAAATTTTGAACAATTAAAATTACGTATAGGTAGACCTATCATAGTCAACCTACATGAGTTAATTAAGGAGGGACAACACTGAAAATCCCAAATTCTACAGTTTACACCCGATCGAGTTGATTTTTTTATTGTGGTCTCACATCACCAACAAAAAAAATGAAAGTTACATTTTTTTCTTTTCTCTTCTTTTTTTCAATTATTACCTAAACATTTTCAATTGTCACAGAGACACTTTTTTCTAGAAAACGGCTTGAGATAAGTGGTTTTTAAAAAATTCGTAGTCCTCTCGGAAGTGCATTCGACAAAGTTATGTATTGGTGTTACATAATATTTTTTTTTGTTGGAATGACAAATTTATCCATTTAACACTTTTTTTATTTCAGAATTTTTCATTATTTTTCTTATTTCAAAATTTTTTGCATGCATGCTATTTTCAAGATATACTGTTGATAATACATAACTTTGTTTATTATCTGGTTCATGAAATATACACAAAAATTGTGCAAATCCATCCAGTAGAATAGATTTCACTTACTTCTCCATCCCAAAATACGTTGGGAAAAAAGATGCCAAGAAAACAGCCATCAAACATTTAACTGTATTCCGTTCTGAAGCTAATTTGGTTCGACACTATATGGTTAAAAGTTCAATATAAAATATACCTGTGAATCAATTCTCATTATTTCTTTGGTAGCCCAAAAAGGAGATACTAAATAAATTGTTCATCAAAAAAGAAAAAGACGTAAATTCTGACAAATGGACATATTTTCAGTGTTGTCCCTCCCTTAAGGTATTCGCCAATCAAATAAAAAGCTTTCTCCAACAAGATGCCTTGATCTTACACTTGAATACATCAACATTCACAATACTCCTAATACCAATACTGGTAAATTATTCTATGAGATTGACAGAAGGTAATGTGGTCCCCTAGTGTATGAAGTGAGTCTGTGACTATCTATATGTAGATCATTATGACGCCTATAGTAGTAGCATGACGGGGAACCTGGTTGTTACATATGAAAAGTTGCACACTCACTTTGAAAAAGATAACTGATTTGAGGATTGGGATGTACGGCAGTGTGAGAAAGAAAAAAGATTTGAATAAAGGCCTACATGGGGTCAATTTCCAAACTTTTGCAATTGTTCTAACAGCTCTCTTTTGAAGAATGAGATGCCTATTTGCATGTGTTGAGTGTCCCCAGAAGGATATTCCAAATTGTAAGTGTGAATATATGTGAGCGAAATAAATATTTCGTAGCACGGTTGGAGAAACTACCTGACAAAGGCACCTTAACATATAGATACCTTTTAACACTTTTTTGGTGTTACTTCTATGTGGGATGCCCACTCCAAAGTGTCGGTAACGGTAACGCCCAGAAATTTCGTTGATGTTGTCATCTCCTCACTGGATCCATTTATCTGAATGAGTGGACTTCTATCTACTTTCTCTTGATATGTATGGAATCGTATACCAGTAGTTTTCTTTGCGTTTAGAATGAGTTTGTTCAAAAGTTCTACAGATTTATCAGATGAGTGGCAGAGAAGACTCCAACCCATTCTTATAGAGCTTTGTCTGTCTTTTTTTCTGTTTGTTTGTAAGCACCGCACAGGTCGCATGGTTTGACTGATCAACATGAAACTTTTTGTGCAGGCAAACCAAGACGCATTGAGGGTTGCGTTTGCCCTTTGGCTAGCGGGAAACCAACGCAACCCTCAATGCGTCTTGAGGCAAACTCATCCAACTTAGTACTGTATAGTTTTTGGAATGGACGGGTTGGACCAATTTTGAAAAATATCATCTCAAAGTTTCTAAAAACCCCATAAAATTAGGCTGGGCAAGAAAATTTGAAAAATAAAATCTCTCCAAATGAAATAAAATTTTCTGTGAATGTGTACACATAAATGATACACATTATCACGATTTTGTATGCAATTCGAACCAGCCGTTTTGAAAAAATTATGTTGCCAAGATTCACTGCTTTCTGGATTTGATATTAGCTCAACAATGTAGTATTTTTTATATGCGTCAAGGTGTGTAGAATGTCAGAGTCGATAGAGTAGCAAGTGAAGAATTACTTCAACGAATTGTATACCTTATTCAGATATCTAGCTCATCTTACAATGCGTTTGTTGCATTTGCCTAGCTAGATGAGAGATAGCGAAGACTCCATCCCATTCTTATAGAGCTTTGTCTGTTTTGTTTGTTTGTTTATAAGCACTGCGCAGGTTGCACGGTTTGATTGATCAACATGAAACTTTTTCTGTACACATGGACTTATCCAACTTAGAACTGTATAGTTTTTGGATTATATTGGTTGAACCATTTCTGAGGAATATCATCTCAAAGTTTCTAAAAACTCCATACGATTTGGCTAGGCGGAAAATTTTGAAAAATAAAATCTCTAAAAAAATTGAAAATTTTTCCTGAATGTGAAAAAAATAATGAGATGAGCGTCAGCAAAGATTCCATTCCACTCTTATGGAGCTTTCTCTGTGTTTTTTGTATGTTTTTTTTTCTGTAAGCATTGCACAGGTCTCAGGGTTTGACTGATCAACATGAAACTTTTTTTTACACGCAAATTTATCGAACTTTGAACTGTATAATTTTCAAAATGATTTTGAGAAATATCATCTCAAAGTTTCTAAAAACCTCATGAGAATAGGCTAGGCAAGAAAATTTGAAAAATAAAATCTCTAAAAAAATTGATAATTTTCCCTGAATGTGAAAAAAATAATTAGATGAGCGTCAGCAAAGATTCCATTCCACTCTTATAGAGCTTTCTCTGTGTTTTTTGTATGTTTTTTTGTTTGTAAGCATTGCACAGGTCTCAGGGTTTCACTGATCAACATGAAACTTTTTTTTTACACGCAAATTTATCCAACTTTGAACTGTATAGTTTTTAAAATGATTTTGAGAAATATCATCTCAAAGTTTCTAAAAACCCCATGAGAATAGGCTAGGCAAGAAAATTTGAAAAATAAAATCTCTCCAAATGAAATGAAATTTTCTGTGTTTTTTGTGTACACATGAATTATACACATTATCACCATTTTGTATGCAATTTGGACCAGCCGTTTTCAAGAAAAAAATTCAGTGAACTGTTTTCATTCATCAAATATATAGAAATAATCAGTGGCGAGACGTCTGGGAAGACAGGGTAGATGCCATCCACCCTAAAAACTCACAAGACCAGCACTAAAAAAACGAATCTAGACTTCAACATATTCTTTGTACTTTTTTTTTTCAATTGTATTCTATATTTTTTCACAAAAATGTGCTTGATATGTTGAAAAAGTTTTGTTCTTTTCGAACGAATTTCATGTTTGCTTGGCAGTGCAGTCGGCCTCCTTGTATGCACAATGAAATAGTACAGGGTAGACAGATTTAAAAACATCTTCCTTCGAGGTTCCCAGCGCGCTCACCAACACGCTGAACAGCCAATCAGCGATGAGCTACTTCACGTATAGATGATGAAGAAAGCAAAAAATATCGACCAAAAGAGTCACCGTCTACCTTGGTCTTTCCACTGACATTGCCATGCTGCTAGAAGCGTAGGTTTGTTGAATGGTTTGTGCGGTAGCAAACCTAGTCCTGATCATACACGATCAGTGACAGCAGAGCGTTGTCACGTGCGAGAAGCGACCTTATATTTTGGCTAGTCTTTATTTTTTTTCCGATACAAAAACCATATAAACTGAACATTTTTTTGGTATGACAAATGAGGTACAGTTTTACTTCACCTATTATTTTGCTCTTTGTTTCTACTCCAGTTATGTAGCAAAAATAGACATAAGAAATGCTGTTTTTGATGCGTCACCGAGTTCTCACATAGCTGATAAAAAAAAATCATATCTGTTGACCCTGATTAAAACTCCCCCTTTGCCACTGGAAATGATAGCAGAATATTATTATGTTATCAAGATTCACTGCTTTCTAGGTTTGATATTAGCTCAACAATGAAGTATTTTTCATATGCGTCAAGGTGTGTAGAAATAGAATACCAGAGTCGATAGAGTAGCAAAGGTGGAACTACTTTAACGATTCTGATTATAACCTTATACAGATATCTCGCTCGTCTTACAACGCATATGATGCGTTTGCCTAGTTAGATGAGCGATAGCGAAGATTCCATCCCACTCTTGTGGAGCTTTGTTTGTGTTTTTTTTTTTTTTGTAAGCACTGCACAGGTTGCAGGGTTTGACTGATTAACATGAAACTTGTTTAGTACATGCAAATTCATCCAACTTGAAACTATATAGTTACATAAAATCATAGAAATCAAGTTTATAAATAAGTAAATAAGTTTATTATAGATGTGGGTTAGGGTCACGAGGGTGACCAGACTTCCAGAGAAATGTTCTCGGGAATATATCCCGGGAATGTAATATATAAGAAATGTATATATAACTGGGTATTGTATTTCACGGTTAGGTGGAAGAGTGGCCAACAGACCGAACCTCGCCTTTTCACATTGTATTTCATAGTTTAATGCAAATAAAGGCAATTATTATTATTACCATCATTATTATTATGTTTATACATTAAAATTCTCCTTCCAATACTTCACTTTTATTTTCGAATATCGAAAGATTAAGTAGATCATTTCAGGTAATACAGATAATTTTGTTCCTGTGGTCTAATATAACAAAAAATGTATTTAGTACTTATAACACGTGGGTGTTGTTGTTCTTGTTTTCGACAACCTGAATCAAACTAATTATACCTAATCTACCTAACTTTATAAACCTAGCCTAACTAATCTTATTTGATCAACTTAACTTGATCAACCTAACCCAAAGCTAACAGTTATGCCAGAAAGGATATCCTCAATAGACAAATGTTATTATACAGTCAGTGAATAAATTAACGCATGATAAAATGCATCAACTATGTGTAGGCCATTTTCATTCTATTTTATTTTATATTTTTCACTAATTTTTTATATATTTGACTTGGTAGATATTGGGTATTTATGAAAAATAACATCTACCATAATCCCATGAATGTTTCCATTTTAACATGTATATATTCGAACTGTTATTATTATTCACATATTAGTGTTCTGACAATGACTCATATTAATGTATTAAACTATGGTCAGTAAAACTATTATTATTATTATTATTATTATTATAAATATTACGTTCGTTTGCGTCGGGTCGTGGGAATAGACACTTCGAAGAAACAAACCTACTCATTATTCATGTACAATACGATAATACATATTTGTGGTACGATGTGATGATGAATACTTGCATATTCAAATTTTCTATTATAGACATTTTTATTGTATTGTAATTTGTGACGACGCTGAGATATTTCAATTCGAACGAAACGGAAAAATCCCGCAAAACGAAATGGGTTTGCTTAATGCGAAACACTAATCGTCAACGTTAAAGCATACATTCAAACGGACAATCGAACCGTCAGTACCAGAACACGTATCTATTACCCAGAAAGCATTGCGTATTATTTATGAGCGACTCGAAACTTCAAGTTAGATGAATGACTATAGAAAAGTTGTCAAATATGGCCGACGATAAGGTTGTTTCCGATGAGAGCGGGACGCTTTCGAGTATATTCTATGAAATTATCAAAAGCCCGATAAACATTGCTCTTGTGGGCATAATTACATTACTTGTTTACAAAATAATAAAAAGTCGCCAAAGAGTACCGACCCCAGAAGTTCATGAACCTGAACTTCCCAAGCTAAGGAAGGACTTCACTGTGGAAGAACTGAAGAAATATGATGGTCATGGAGCAGAAGTCGATCACAGAATTCTTGTTGCAGTAAATGGAAAAGTATTTGATGTCACAAAAGGAAAACGATTTTATGGACCAGGTCAGTCAATTATTTTAATGTTGAATCACTTGGCAGTCATTTTGAGTGCCACTTAAAGCTTCCATTTACTCATGGAATAGCTTAGGCGCTAGGTGGTCCTAGCCATTCAATGTCCTAGCCTAGGCTCTAGCCAAGGCCTGAGCTTGCGTTTGCTGAAATAACAGGGACAAATTATGGCTTAAACCAAGACAGTAGACAGTAATTTGAGTTTCAAGGTATAAAACAGGGGTAGCTAGGCTTACAGACAGGCAAACAGGCTGGAGAAAGACGAGATTGTATAGTGCTAAAATATAGACAAAAAGGGGTAAAACATGGTCAAAAATTGAAGGATATTCAATGGCTAGAATAGGGTTTGTGGAACTCAATGGTAGTGGACAGGTCTTCAAGGGTAATAAGTTGGGTAAACTATGGCTACTAGACCTCCAAGGGATATAACACGACGGCTTGAACGAGGATTTTTTACAAGTATTGTAGTGACCAGAATACCCCTTCAATGCCCATTCCTTTGAAAGGGACAAAAATTAGGGTAATTTAGCTACATTTTAGAGATCTAGGCCTACGGTACTTAAGCCGGCAATGCCGGGAAGTTTCGAGATTCCTAGAATTGGTCGTTTGACATTGGAATGTCGAACGTTAGGCCTACTGTGTTGAAATAAGCATACGCCTACCGGTACTTATATTTCGAATTGAGGATGCTACGGAGTGTCTTGAAGACAATCGATCGGCATTGCTTCCGTTGCAAAGGAATGTACTATTTGACATGAAGCAAGGTTGGGTTAGGGGTAAATACCCAACTAGTTCCATCTGTCTCCAGTGCATTTGATTTTGAGTCTCTCACTTGTAGGCCTTCTTTTTGAGTTAGCATAATGAGTGCAACGAATCTGCATTACCCGGTCAGCAATGTGATTTGTTGGAGAATTGCTGGGTAATTTTACTGATTAACTTACCATGGCCAATTTTTGTTCGATGTTTGCATTTTTGGTGTTTTCTGATAGATCTTGTTTATATCTATGGTGTGTAGTTCGGACATTTTGTTTGTTTTGATATGTATGTGTTTTACTCACTTGAATTTGATGCTTTGTGATCTGATAAAGGTGACAAAGGTGGACAGTGGTTTAAGCTCTAAGTTAGGTCAGGTTGGTGTATAAACCTCGCGAATACTGTCGGCAGGTGGAATGGAGCTTATATATACTTGAAAAAAAATGGGAAAAATGAAAAATCATGAAAAAAAGAAATAGGCGTGGTATGTTAATCAGTAATTTTACCGATTGGGTAAATAAAGGGCCTATATTATCAATTTGAATTTCATCGAGAGAATTCTTTGTTCCCAAAAAGTTGGAACGAATGGCGTAGGCCTACCAGAAGGATGCAGACATAGCGTAAAATGATACCTCTAGCTCGCGCTCATTTGTAACCCCAAATAATCTGTTCTCCTTTTGCGTGTGTCGCATCAAAGGCATAATTCATCAGTAAATTTGATTATTTGTATTTTGTTTCTGTACCGTTGGGCCAACTTATATTTATTGACACTTTTATAAGGCGCCACAGTGTCAGGTAGATACCCTAACAACATTGGATAAGACTTGGTAAGCATTGAAAGTGCTCGAGGAAAAGTAGGCCTAGAGGCCTATCAAGATGATCATCAATGCAATAAAACTGATTTGTCCCAAGAAATTTCAAATCATCTTTGTTTTAACCCAGGACAAAAATTACCATATGATTATTTTCACTTGCACTTTGAAATTAGGTATTTAATTTGATATTTGAATTCGTATTGAATTGAGGTGGAACTGATCAACACCGCCAAGAACTTTCTTCGAGTAAAGGCACCGAGGTAAATTTTTTGTCTTAAGCCTACCGGTACTCTTATGAGTTCAGGAGTTTTTTTATTGTTTTTTTTATGATCAACTGTGCTTGTACTACTCAATTTATGTTGTGTATTGATTTATTGTACAATGTTCTTCAAATACTTCTGCCAAACTATAACTATGTGTTGAACCAATAATTCACATTTTTTATTTCATTCAACTCGAGACTTGTTCTTCTAGAGAAGTGTTATCTGACGCATGGGTCACTACTTTTACATCAACTGTTTGTTCCTTGTGTATTCTAGGTGGCCCATATTCAGCTTTTGGAGGGCGCGACGCATCGCGTGGTCTGGCAACGTTTTCTGTGGTTAGCTCGAAGGAAGGTTATGACGACTTGAGCGATCTGAACACAATGGAGATGGAGTCTGTTCGTGAATGGGAAATGCAGTTCAAAGGTATACTAGGCCTATTCACTTTAGGCATGCTATAGGCCTACTTGTAATGCTCAAGAAGTGGTCAACTAGTGGACGACAAACGGAGACAGCGGTAACTTGTAACCTGGAGCTGTAGAACGAAGCAACTGAGACGAGTGGTCAAGTGGCTAGCACACTGAACTGTCATTCACGAGACCGGGGTTCGATTCCTGCCATGGTGGGCCATGCTGACAGGTGATTTGTGTGGTTTCCCTCTGTTGTTCACATAATTCCTTAACAACAGGCCGTGACCGACTCCTTCATAGTATCCAATAAAATAACCTCTCATCTCATCATCCTATCATCTCATATATCATTTAGAGATGCCAATAGATCTCGGTCATCAGTACAGTGTGTCTATCAACCCAATATAAAAGATGAAAGAATGGAACGGAGCAGACAAGTGGTAGCATAATGAGCAACCATTCTGTGCCCTCAACGCTTGTGTGTAGTTACACCTAGAGGTTTAATGCAGCACTTGACTATTTAAAACTGTAAAAAAACAAGATCATTTTGGTTTATTCAAAAGTTGACAGAATTTACATGTTTGGAAACTTTGTACCGGTATTGATTACCTGAAATTTTCATTTCTAAAAGTCAACATTGCCATTGGCATCAAGTAGGCCTAACTAAAATTGATAAGTTGAAATGAGTGGAAGATTTAATTAAGGTTGTGTTGATCACAAAGATTTATATTCTAGACTATTACTTTGACATTTTATATTTCAAGAAGATAAAGCCAAATATATCTGTAAATGAACCTACAATTCCATAGACTTTGTTCCATGGGTACATCTAGAGACATGTAGAAATATCAATTGGACTGAGACGCGTGGCCGAGTGGTAACACACCGAACCGTCATTCGGGAGACGTCAATCGGGGGTTCGATTTTCGCCATGGTCGACCATCCTGACAGGGGTTTTTCGTAGTTTCCCTCTGTTGTTCAGGTTGATACTGGGATGGTTCCTTAACAGTAGTCCACGACCGACTCCTCCCCACCATCCAAAAAAACACCTAATGAAATAACCTCTCATCTCATCATCCTATCATATCATTCATCATCCACCGACGCCAATAGATCGTAGTAATCAGTATAGTGCGTCGTTAAAAGCCAATATAAAAACATATATATACCAATTGGGGTGTTTCTTTTGTATGCCTGTTGTACGTTATCTAGTGATTTTACCGGTAGGCCTACCGTACTGTTGTTATGCTACTGAACTTTGTTGCGCTACAAAACACCATGTTTCAAAATAATAGATGCACCAAAGTGCTATTTTTCTCTTCTCAACTTGACCATTGGCTTCTCACAGTTAATTGTTCATACTATACAGCTCATTGTCTTTAAAATCGTGGAAATTTCCACAAAATCGCTACGTATAGCTGAATACTCTGAAAAATACATCAAAGGGAAAAATATTGAAATGGAATATGTTGAAGGAATCAAAATACTATTAAACATGAGGGAAATCAAAAATGTATTTCCTTGTAAACTATTTGGATTTGGACACATCTGTAGGCAATGCCACTGATGACATTGCTATAATTGGCCATTTAATGATTCAACATTTGTATTTGTTACGCACAGAAAAGTATGAATTCGTGGGACGTCTCCTGAAACCTGGCGAGGAACCGACTAACTATTCTGATGAAGAGGAGGATGTTGCACAACCCGAAGCTGGCGATAAGTCCAAGAGTGAATGAAACGACCGTGCAACAAAGCAACCCTGCATGCAAGGCTTTTATTCACTCAAGCACCATTGTGAATTTACTTGTCTTACAAAATGCGGCAACATGTTTAACCTTGGTGTGGTACTGTAATTTTTGTCGCTTGTTTCCAAATTTGTGTGCTTATTTATAAAAGTACTTCTCCATAACTCGAGTTTTCCAGAACTACTAAATTATTACTAATAGAAAGTATGTATTTTAAATTAAAGGTCGAATTTGTTTTCAAGTTCTACGTACATTAATTTCATATTAGGTATAGGGGGTGTAGTTTTCCGAAATTGTGAGCCCATCACGTAGCTAGTATTGATTTTATTAATAAACAAGGATTTTAACAGAAGATTTGTACGCGTCTCGACATTACTTATGATTTTTTCGGAGCAATGATTAATACTTTTCTGCATTTCCTAATATCGGAAGTATTAAATATAGTTTTTAAACTACAAAATGAACAAAAACTTCTCAATTTCTATTGTAACTTGATATTGTTATATATTTCTGATATTATGGAGACAGATAATGTTTTCAACTATCCTAACCTGGTCCGAAACAATATTGTATAATTAGCTTGACCATAAAAATGCAGAACCCTTCGGCCTACATCCATCTTATTCGTACTTGACTCTATCTGTGAATTGGAATTTCAAGCTACCCTCAGTAGGGCAGTCAACTAAACACGGCTTTAGAAACGGAAGTCAGGTTGGGCGTGGGTTCGAGTCCCGTATCAGGCATGGATTTTGTAAACTTCCTTTCACCTATCATCACTTTATCGTTTGATTTGTACCCCATGTAACCTAGCTGTTGGTGTGATTGCTGAGCACTTACCATAATGGAATTTCAATTCATTGCTCTTCGCAGAGTCTACTAAATAACTGACAAGTTTTGTGTGATATGAACGTGCCATGAAAAAGTCCTACCAACTAAACCCTTGCTAGTTGAACTGTCAGACATTCAGGTCTGTTAAGGAATATGTTTGGGACAGATCACAATCTGACTGATTTATTTGTGTTGTCCTTGTTTCCTCTGTAACAGTCATTATTATTAAGGATTACAGTGGATGCCTTTTAGGCAACTGATGTATTCAGTTTTTAACAAGTTGTATTGTGAGGTTTTCACCTTGCCCACTTGTTCGTGCTACATAACCACGAACAACATATCCAGAACCCATTTAAGATTTCTCAGGTAGAATCAATTCAGTGACGGTACTTAAGCTGATGGTGACAAATGTAAATTCTACTTTCGAAACCGATTCAAAACATATTTTGGCTATAAATTATAACTTTCCAGTAGGTGCATAATTATACCGTTGGAGCAATTCTATTTGTGTACGTGCGTGATTGACATGACATTTAATTCTAATTTTCAGTATTTGTACATTTCTTGGTTATTCATTTCCTAAGAAGTAACCACTAGGCCAACATTGATTTGTATGTCAATTAGTGGAGACCTAAATTTAGTTAATAGCTAACAGCAAAAACTTGTAAGATTTTATTATTTCACTTCCAGTTATAGAATAATATGTATACTTTTCTATCCTAAAACGTCGTAGTCGAAATAAATATGTGGAATTTAAATGATAATTGAATATACAGTAGGCGTACATATAGAAATTGTGCAACTACGGGCATAGGTCTATTACTAAACGTAGGCTCACCAGTCCTAATAGTCCAGTCATTTAAAGTACAGAACGCTAGAACAGTTTCAAGCGAATTGAGCTTTTGTTTTTTACTCGCGTACTGTCAACTGGGACCACTCGGAAAATCTGGCCAAACTTGACATTATTCAGTTTATCAAATGCAGGCATTTTCCATTGTTTGTCTAACATGAGTCACATTTACCAAATTTTGTTGCTTTGTTGATTTCATTTGTCAATACGTACTACTCTTTTAGGCAGCCGGTATTCATCGGACCATCGGTCCAAGACCCAACGTAACCCAAACTAACCTAGGCCCAACCTAACAAACATCCTAAACTAAAATCAATCTGAAACCTAATTCTGGTTGATGAATAGCCACTTTGACTCTTTTAAACCCTGAATGAATGAATATTTGGGTTTTACCTATTATGGATAGTATTGCCCTGCTACTTATCTAACTTGTGAAGCAGCATTAACAAGCGATTTATTTCATTCCAGAATAATGTGGAATACTTGATTTAAACAGCTTATTTCAATTATTTACAAAAGTTTGTCTTAACTGTAGGCCTACTTTCTTATAATTATATTGAATAAAAGTAAAATGTTGAAATGAGTTTATTGAAAAAGTAACAACAAGAGGTGATATATATCCATTTTAAAATCTGTACAATACTTTGAAAACTCAATTTGCAACAATAAAATTGTGATATCAGTTGAACATGGGAACTAGCAAAGCTGCAATAAATCGCATGTGGCTCCTCTCTAGTAGTATGCCAAGCATGCCCAGGAAATGGTAGGGTTACCAGCAAATCACTTTATCATCTTATTTTTATATATCTAGGCCCATCCATAGATGATCGTTGAGTAGGGTTCGGATGTATTCCCAGGAACAACTCGATTCTTTTAATGTATTTCAAGGAGAAAATGAAGATGCCTCCCTCGGTAGCTCGATTCAACTGAGGCACCGCTTCAGAAACTGAAGTCACGTTTGGGCGTGGGTTCGAGTCCCACATAAGGCATAGGTTTTTGTAAACGTCCTTTCACTTATAATCACTTCATAGTCCCATAATCACCTGCTCATTTGTACCCCCGTATAACCTAGCTGATGGTGGGGTCGTTGGGCAAACAATAATCATCAGAAATGAAGACAAGCTAATTATTTTTTATACCAGAAAAACCATCATGTATTCTCATTAACATGTACTTAATATTGTCAGTTTATAGTAAATCGAATATAGATGAACAAAAACAAGATATATTGAAAGTAGTTTCTTTAATAAAGCGTGTCCTTGAAGAATGAAGCGTACAAGCTTTTCATCGATGCACTGCCACACCCATTACTACCGGTATATGGCTCCATTGTGTGCCATAGGGTGAAACATGATCCAAGAAACTGCCTTGTATTCGCAGACATGCTGAATTGTTGCTTGAAATTGACAAAGCTAGTTTAATTATTTTTGTCTCATTTCCCATTGCCAAAACTGAGACGACTTTGACAATGAATTATTGATGAGAATGGCTGGTTAAAGAAACACTGTGATTGACACATTAAATCAGTAACAAGCTTGTATCCAGATCCTTGAGTCAAATGCTAAGTAAATCCTTGAATACATTCAACCCAAATAAATACCGGTAATGAGTAAACAACAATATAATACTGAAAACATCTATTTTTTCATAATGTTGTGAATTTGAGCTTTCACTTTGTACCATAAATTTTACCATGAATTTGTGGCTATACATTGTAAACATTTTATATGTAATAGAAATCCAGAATATTGTACTAAGCATGGTGTAGTTTTAAAATAAATAAAGGTCATACTATTCAAGTAGGTGCACAGTCTATTTCTGGTGAATGCCATTAAATATATCAATAGGCAGTAGGCCCCATTCAATTGTTGACGCCATAGAAACTGTGATTCAATCAACTAATTACTTGAACGTGAAAGTTATGGTAATTGGTGAATACTGAAGGGCCTAATATGTCTTGAAGAGATTTGATGGTGGAGTAGGGTGACCAGACGTTCCGGTCTTCCTGGAATTATCCTTGTTTCAAACTTTGCAACCCAACAAATGTTCTGGTTTTTAGAAATATCGGAGAAATATATATCACTAGGTTCATATGCTGAAATTCATCTCAAAATCCATTCTTGTTTTGAAATTATAAACCGCTATTGACACTAGATGAGTTAATTTGTAGAATTTCAGGGAGTTGTTGAAATTGATATTTGTTGATGCATCGTGGCACAACGAATGCTTTCGTTGCGTTTCTCTCCCATCCAAAGTCCAACCGTTGCGCGGCTTACATTTTACAAACGCTTCCTCTTATCTCATCATCTCCACGTTGTGATTGCCATCTTGCAATAGCAGCGTCTGCGTACTGTGAGCAAGTATTCGGGGATTATTATGAGGACACGAAAGTTTGTTTTCAACGATAATTCACTAAAACAATGGCCGTACTTGGAAAGGCTGCAATATTTGTTGAATCTCTTTTTGCATTATCCATCAAATTCAAATGACTGTTTATCATTAACTTGCATAGGCTCTATCTTACAGGGTATAAAGTTGTATGAAATGACTAAAGAAAAAAATATTTGGTTTTATATCACTAAACTAACACCCAAAACATAACTAGAAGACTAGAAATTGTGCAAAGTGTCCCTGTGGGTCAGTTATACCCTAGAGTAGAGAGCTCTCTTCAATCTGTGGTCATACCTTCCAATCCCCCCACCCCTACAATTCGGTCAGGAATCATTTTGACTTTGAACTTTGTGGCATTCTTCCGGATTTTAATTTTGTAAATATGGTCACCCTATGGTCAAGAATGTGTTCTAGTGTGCCAGTGTAGTAACAAAGCCCAGTGTTATATGCTTGCACTACTATACTGGAACCTTACTTCTAAACGTTGCACTCACACAAGTGGATAGCAATACATTATAATTTAGAGGAGGGTACAATTTATACTTGGCATAAAATACCATCACGTACGTGCTCACTCCCGCATATTTATGACAAATAAATGGGAGATTGAAGATATAACAGATCCGAGTGATCACCTACGATAGTCACACGTGCAGGAATAAGGCCCCTGGCACCTTAAAAATAATAATTGTTTTATTTCATTATTCTGTATTGTTATAGGTATGGATATGAATGACCTTTGAGCTGATGGTTCTTACCATCATTATTGAACCATTTGTTTATTCAAATTTCAAAACAGAAAAATTGCTATTTTTATCAAATTCCATCTGCACTAATCCACTGGAAAATAACAGTACTGATTCTTAAGAACCTAGTAATTGCTGTGCACTTGCAGTTACTAAGTACCGTGTTTTGATTACATATTCAAAATAAACGTCCGACTGAGTGTAAGTTAGAATAGCAAAGACGGTGTTTGTTCGAAGTTAATCAATAGGAGATCTAGGGCTACACAGCAAGGTTTGAACATGATCTCTTCTTTGTTGGATAAGTCTGAATACATTTCTAACTTTTTCATTTGCCAGTTTCTTCAAAGTCAAGTTTGAATTTACGTAACTGATATTGCTGTTTCTTGTTCAAGTGGGCCTGCACATTGACGATTGCCTAAATGTGGGTAGAAAATGATCCTGTCATTCTTATTATCCTTATGACTGGTAGATATTTTCTAGGAATAGTTCAGTGATGTGGTACGATTACTTTTTGCTTGAACCAATACATTTTTAAACTCGTTTAAAAACCTACTGTACTTTGAACTTGGTGACGAGGAATTTTGAGGTCCAGGTCCTCACCAGTTTGAAGAGCCCTGGGCTACAATTGCATTGTCCAATTTTGCAACATAAAGTTCATTAAAATTCAATTTCACATATCTACTACATTGTCTTTTCCTTACCAACTTGGGGAAACTTTCAAATGCTTTTGATCCTTTTTGTAGTTATAAAGGATCCTTAATTGATCTCAAAATGCAAAGATCAATCTTTTTTCCTCTTTTGTTCCAGTTTTATTAGAACTGTTCTGATAACACATTTTTGAAAAGTAAAATATTATTTTCGAATCTAGGTGCTCTGCAAGTCCCACAGATGTTGAAAGGTAGTTGTAGGGGTTTGAACCAAAAGCAAGTGTTTGCTGGTCTGGCCAGGTAGAAGAGTGCCGGTACTACTACTTTTGGCTCAAGCTGTACCACTATATAAACTTGTGAATCAGATCAGCTGAACTGAACGTGATGTTTGCATACATACAGGGGAAGAGATTGTGTGAATAAATGATGATCCCCCTCTCGATAAGTCGATTGCTTTGGGGAGTTTACAAAATGATTGACTTTTAATCTATTATTCGGGATTGATGTTAGTCACCCGTAGCTTACAGTCGACGATTCTGTCGATATGCCCTCACTTATCTAGTACCGGTACCGGTATTGGTTGTTGTGAAGATTGCAATCCTACTGTTGAAATCTACCCCATTACATTATTGATGTTTCAAACATTATCTTCATACTACGATACATTTTGCTATCCATGATTATGTTGCACACTAAATTTGTCATTCTCTGTAATGAAAAATCGTAATAATGTGACCTATGTACTAATGAGGCCTATTGAACTTTTAACGCTTGCTTGTAATAAAAAAATGTTTGTGTTTATTCTTTAGTTAGTAGTTGATATACCAGAGAACAATTTTTTTAATATTCTCAAAATATTTCCAAAACTTGGAGAAGAGTGTTGACATCTTAAAATAACTGCATCTACACATAATCAAAGTGTTTGCTAATGAGACTGAATACATGTCATCCCAATGATGTGAAAAATGAAACATTGCTTTAATGTCCATAGAAATCATGGAACTGACCACAAATGATTTAATATATTTCATTGTTCATGTTTAATTGAAATTGTGTTTGGTAATCAATTTTGGGGTACTTATTGTGATTTTTGCTTAATTTGCAAGTGTCACTACTACTCTTTTATTTGAGACTATTGTTGTACTACCCTGTCTTATATATTGTCATACTATCTTATATCTATGTGTACATTTTATTTGGTGTTGGGTGATTTTATTTTGCAACAATAAAAATCAAGATTGTACATATATGTAGTTTTTCTTTGAGCCTTGCATGACCGATGTTGAAGCGCATTTGTAATGCAGTACACAGAAATGACACAAGAACTGTGCATGCAAAGTTGCAACGGACGTGTCTGGTCTCGTGTTTCCGTTACTCGTTGATGACAGTTTGCGTGTGCAGTGTGTCAGCCTGGAATATGTGTGTATATATCTGGTTTATTTTCTAGGCATACATCTATCTCTTTAGCATTGGAAAATTCGGGTTGCTACTATTACGGCACTTGCATCTGTCTTTTTTTCTGGTCACCATGGAGTATTTCTCAGGATTTGCACCATAATTTCAACCATGTTTTATTTGAGTAAATGCCTTCAGATTAACCATCCGAAAATGACCAGATCCAGGTGTTTTAATTGTATGTGGAGAATACCTATTTCCACAAGAAGTTGATGACTGGTTTTCAATGCTAGAAACTAGATACAGTAGCTCAAGAGGGTTATTACATTTCTTTTCATGGTAGCCTGCAGCTCATTTTGATAGCCTAGTTATATTTTATTGGATGAAATTTGTCAGAATTTGAGGACATTTTATATGACACATATCTTGATGACTTTTGAAACATCTAAAAATAGTTGAATCCTATTAGTCCTAGTAATTTTAATAAAATACAGTTAGTCTCCTGGCTCTAAAAGATTAATTTGCTTTTTTCCCATGACGATCTGTCCAACCATTGCCTAAATATCGTAGTTAGAACATTTCACTATGACGCGAGAGCATAGCTTTTGTAGCCCAGGCTAATGTAATATTGGCCGGCCAGTGTTTTTGTTTCACAGTCGAGTAGAGCTATTGTCATCCACCCAGACTAGTGGCCCTTGACACGCCACCTTGAAAAGTACTTTACTTGTTGACATTTTCGCTCAGCACGGTGTCGATTTCCTCGCATTGCAACATCCACCTACCTTCCAGGTGGTCAAGTTCGGTCGAAATGTTGACCCCCTTGTCGACACTTGAAAAAAAAAACTCGTTACTCTCACTACCGATCATTTCCGATCTCAGCGGTCATATTTGATCTTTTCTAATAGAATATAGAAGGAATTTCTTCGAAAATGTCCAACGTTTCGGAAACTTCCCAGTTTGAAAAGCGGTGTAAGGCTACTGCGGAGACACAAATATGTACGCCTTCTTAACGTTGAGTAACGTACCTCGGTAATATACATCTATGCAATATATCTATGCAATATAGGCCTATACATCTATGCAATCTGAATGAAATTAATAATTATGGTTCTTCAGTAGATCCAACTAGTTTCTGATAACTGATGAAGTGACGAGAATTCAATTTAATTTGTATTACCGTATCTAACTTTTGACATGGTGGAAGGCAGATTTTTTTATTTTTCTAGATTCAAATTTTAGTCACAATTAAGCCAAGGATTGCACCAGCTAGGTATTTCTGTTCTCAATGTTAGCATACTGGAAAGGTGGATAGTTATTTCTAGGATATATATCCTCAAATAACCTAGCTGTTGGTGAGGTTGTAAAGCACCATTACAAAAATAAGATACTAAAACAATACAAAGAAAAAATGAAGCATTGGCTGTATATTTTAAAAAATACACACTGTAGGTGTAATTGTTATTATTTGAAGAGGCTCCCTTCCTCACCATACCCCATCATTTCTTCCACTCTCTATTACATACTTCTATTCACTCCTCACCATATGATGCCTGAGCAAGCAGTACCTCTTCTGTTGGGATCAGAGTAATAATTTGGAATACAGTTGTGATTTACCTGTACAATAATTGTTATTATCAACAGTTCTGCTACAATATCTGAGTTGACGCATAATTGTAAGGTAATCTGTTGTTAATTATATTCTCATACTCCCATAGTTACAATTCAATATTCGTTTCTCTTTGATTGAGGAATATCATAGCAGGCATGGTTAGGTTACCCCATTACACATGCATTTCAATTGATGCGATGGGTGGTGACGTAGTTTTGTGAAACCTTTCCTCCGTGATAATACTGCTGGATCATTATGAAAACAAAAATTAAATGAAAAATGAAAAATGAAATGAGTCATGAGAAATGAGTTATGCCATTTTTCCATAAATGATCAAAAGTGTAATTTTTAGTTTGAAAATAATGAAATAAAAATGGATGTGCAGTTAATGAATATTCAAAAGCATTGTGCACATATTTTTAAAATATTTTATTCGACTCATGATAATGAAGAAAAAATCATTTGGTGTTCGATTTGGGTCAATCTGGGGAAAGAAGAATAATGTGAACTCATGTGGCATAATTGTCAAGCCATTTAGAAATCATAACTATCTGTATTATTACCATTTACCATACTTTCGATATTTTTATTTCTGTAAGACTTATAGCTAGAAACTTAATTCTGACAAGGTTAGGTGGAAGAGCGGTCTCCCGACCGAACCTCGCACTTTTATAATGTATTATAAATTGTTATACACGTACATACAAGATAAATAAAGTTTATTCTATTCTATAAGCGTATAAGCTGAAAAAAATGTGTTTTTTCAGCCTAAACGTTTGACAATTAACCCATGTGATATGAGTTGAATAGTTATAACTTATACCATATTGAAGGTATTAAAGGTATCTATGTTTCTTCTTGATTAGAATTTTGATATCTCATACCATTCAAAAGTTATTATTATTATTATATTTTTGTTTATATTGGGTTTTAACGACACACTGTAATGATGGCCAAGATCTATTGGCGTCGGATGAATGATTATGAGATGATGGGATGATGAGATGAAGGTTTTTATGGGTGATGGGAAGGATAGTGGGAAGGAAGCGGTCGTGACTCGTACTGTGGGAACCATCCCGGCATTATAGCCTAGACTACAGAGGGAAAGTACGAAAAACCCCTGTAAAGATGGACGGTATAGCGGGGATCGAACTGGGTCTGATATGCCCATCTGCCTCCCGGGTCACATGAGCATGTGCGTTAACCACTATGCTGCATGGGCCAGTCAAAAGTTATCACAACAAAACTGATATTCCACTAAATCGATTCCCGTGGACTCTAAAGTAGCTTTGTATGTTGTTATACGAGCATACACGATACACGGCTGTTTTCCCTCAAGCCTCCTGCCCCCCCCCCCCCCCCCCTCGTGGTAGAGCTGCGGTGACTGTTGACTCTAAAGTAGCTTTGTATGTTGCTATATGAGCATACACGATACACGGCTGTTTTCCCTCAAGCCTGCTGCCCCCCCCCCTCTTGGTAGAGCTGCGGTGACCGTTGACTCTAAAGTAGCTTTGTATGTTGCTATACGAGCATACACGATACACGGCTGTTTTCCCTCAAGCCTCCTGCCCCCCCCCCCCCCCCCCCCTCGTGGTAGAGCTGCGGTGACTGTTGACTCTAAAGTAGCTTTGTATGTTGCTATATGAGCATACACGATACACGGCTGTTTTCCCTCAAGCCTGCTGCCCCCCCCCCCCCCCCCCCTCGTGGTAGAGCTGCGGTGACCGTTGACTCTAAAGTAGCTTTGTATGTTGTTATACGAGCATACACGATACACGGCTGTTTTCCCTCAAGCCTCCTGCCCCCCCCCCCCCCCCCCCTCGTGGTAGAGCTGCGGTGACCGTTGACTCTAAAGTAGCTTTGTATGTTGTTATACGAGCATACACGATACACGGCTGTTTTCCCTCAAGCCTCCTGCCCCCCCCCCCCCCCCCCCCCTCGTGGTAGAGCTGCGGTGACCGTTGACTCTAAAGTAGCTTTGTATGTTGTTATACGAGCATACACGATACACGGCTGTTTTCCCTCAAGCCTCCTGCCCCCCCCCCCCCCCCTCGTGGTAGAGCTGCGGTGACCGTTGACTCTAAAGTAGCTTTGTATGTTGCTATACGAGCATACACGATACACGGCTGTTTTCCCTCAAGCCTCCTGCCCCCCCCCCCCCCCCCCCCTCGTGGTAGAGCTGCGGTGACCGTTGACTCTAAAGTAGCTTTGTATGTTGTTATACGAGCATACACGATACACGGCTGTTTTCCCTCAAGCCTCCTGCCCCCCCCCCCCCCCCCCTCGTGGTAGAGCTGCGGTGACCGTTGACTCTAAAGTAGCTTTGTATGTTGTTATACGAGCATACACGATACACGGCTGTTTTCCCTCAAGCCTCCTGCCCCCCCCCCCCCCCCCCCCCCTCGTGGTAGAGCTGCGGTGACCGTTGACTCTAAAGTAGCTTTGTATGTTGTTATACGAGCATACACGATACACGGCTGTTTTCCCTCAAGCCTCCTGCCCCCCCCCCCTCGTGGTAGAGCTGCGGTGACCGTTGACGCTAAAGTAGCTTTGTATGTTCTTATAGGAGCATACACGATACACGGCTGTTTTCCCTCAAGCCTCCTGCCCCGCCATCGTGGTAGAGCTGCGGTGACCATTGACTCTAAAGTAGCTTTGTATGTTGTTATACGAGCATACACGATACACCGCTGTTTTCCCTCAAGCCTCCTGCCCCGCCCTCGTGGTAGAGCTGCGGTGACCGTTGACTCTAAAGTAGCTTTGTATGTTGCTATACGAGCATACACGATACACAGCTGTTTTCCCTCAAGCCTCCTGCCCCCCCCCCCCTCGTGGTAGAGCTGCGGTGACCGTTGACTCTAAAGTAGCTTTGTATGTTGTTATACGAGCATACACGATACACGGCTGTTTTCCCTCAAGCCTCCTGCCCCGCCCTCGTGGTAGAGCTGCGGTGACCGTTGACTCTAAAGTAGCTTTGTATGTTGCTATACGAGCATACACGATACACCGCTGTTTTCCCTCAAGCCTCCTGCCCCCCCCCCCCCCCCCTCGTGGTAGAGCTGCGGTGATCGTTGACTGTATCAGCACAAACTCTTATCATACATCAGAAAAGAACAGCACAAATTGATCGTGATGATGGAGATATACAAATTTCTGCTCAGTTTAATAATGTTTTGATTTTGATTTTTTTTTAAACGATTCAGATACAACAATATGTACATTAAAAATGAGAAAATCCGTCAAAACACAGTGATAATAATAGACAAAATGCATGAAATATTTTCATTTTATCTGGTATTCAACGATTAAAAATCTCTGGATCCATTTTTCTTATGTGAAGTGAAAACTGGTTGCTCAAATAATGATTAAAGGAATATTTTATTAGTTGTCCAAAAATTGCATACGTCATGATATGTCATAAAGCAGGAAAGTCTCTCTGCCTTATCTTATGGGCCGTGACAGTTATTACCGATAAAGTTAAAGCATTAGGTAATTAGAGGGTAAGAATGTTGGAGAGTCCAACTGAGATGATGAGAGACCTGGGGTGGCAGAAATTGGAAATACGGAGGAAGGAGGATCGTTTATGTAATTTCTTCAGGGTAATGGAGGGAGAGGGGGGGTGGGGGGAGCTGCATGAGTTGATAAAAAGAAATAAGTCAGGGTATGGAGGTAGGCGGGGTCATGATAGAGCGGTAGTCATAAAGGGGGCTACATTAGATGTCGGTAAATTCTCTTTCTTAAATAGGACAGGTAGGGACTGGAATGGGCTTAGTAGAAATGTTTTTGAAGGGGATGACATCAGGTTAAAGTTATTCCGTCAGAGGGTTAAGGAGATGGTGGGATAGGGGTACTTAGGGAACTTGCCACCGCGCATTTATGTGCATTTGCAAGAGTTAAATAATAATAATAATAATCTGAAAAGCATGGGTTTCAATTAAATCGACAGTCAATTTATTTATTTTCCATGCCATTGGCCATGGCAAGTGTTGAAACACACGATCACAAATGAATAAGCTCGCAAGATTCAGATAATCGGACATAATGCTATACTTTGCTGCTTATATTAAGCTGCTACGATCTCAGAAAGCTAAGCCATCTAATTACGTTTATGAAATCACTCACGTTGCGTACAAACGTCCACTCTTTTGCTACTCCATTTTGTCATGATTTACTGTTGTTTCCAAGGCATAGCCTGGGTACTTGCACACATAAAACAAAGACATTCTCGGCCATTACTCGCAAAACTGTTTGCAAAACCACTTGAACTACGTAAACAATGTGTGTGAACATTTTCAAATATTCTAATTGCCTATATTCTTAATATTTGTTCTAATTTCTGTAACAGGGTTCTATTATTCAGAATTGAATGATTTCTAACATTAAAATGAGCATCTATGCAGAGCATTGTTCTCATACCCTGACTGCTCTTTGATATTTACCTTTTTGTTATCAAACACAAAAAGCAAATGTAAGTCTTGATTTTAGTACTGTTCTGCCCATCCCTTGACGCAAAAAAAAAGTATACAGAGCATCCCGCTAGTATTTTCCATTTGGAAAGTGTTTTTTATACTTTTGTTAATGATATTTTATAACCGGCACCATTTAGCTCAGGTGCTAACACGCCCATTTCATGTGATTTGGGAGGTGAGGGGAATATCGGGCCTTGGTTCCATCCCAGCCACCATTCGTCTTGACACAGGTTTTTCGTGGTTTCCCTCTGTAGTCTAGACTAGTGCCAGGATGATTCGGACAATATAGGCCATGACCGCTTCCTTCCCACTATCCTTCATCTCATCATTCCTCAGTCATCCGACGCCAATAGATCTCAGTTATTATCACAGTGCAGTCGTTAAATGGAGGTAATTTAAATACTTGGGAAAAATTCATGTGGATCAGTTTGTCTTGTGACATGTGAAGCAAATACAGAGAAAATAAGAGTTCCGATTTGGACCAAATATCAAAACTATCACTTACACTCAGAAGAGTAGTCGAGTGGCTAGCACACTGAACCGTCATTCAGGTGACCAAGGTTCGATTCCTGCCATGGTCGACCATCTGGCAGGGGTTTTTCGTGATTTCCCTTTGTCGTTCAGCTCAATACTGGGATGGTTCCTCAACAACAGGCCATACCAACTCCTTCCCACTATCCAGAAACACCTAATAGAAGAGCCTTTCATCTCATGACCACATGATCACAAGCTGATCCTATCAGAACCACTCTCTTGGTTCATCAAGTCATCTATGTCCTCTTATTCCCGAGTACCCACTTGTTCATCCACACGTAGCCGCCCGCATCTCCTTGGATATATTTCTATGTTCCCTACTCCAACTGATGTCATCCACTTCTGTCGTCAACAACTGAGTTCCAAACACTCTTGTGGTGTAGTGGTGTCTTGGGTCTAGAAAGCCGCAGCCATCAACTACATAGCTCATCCTGGGCTGTCAACAAATATCACCCAATAATCATGTGATTGACCTAAAACTATAACCACTGAGTGCTCAATATACAATTGACCAATAAGAATTGATATTATTTGCTTGAAGTGTATTTTGATATTCTCAATTGGATCAATTGGATATAATGAATAAATGAGAAAAAAAATTCGAAAAAAAAATTTGAAAAAATTTTTTAAAAAGAATATATATGAATAAATATATATATATGTATATATATTGTGTTATTTTGTTAGTATATATACTTTGTACTCAATTCAACACAATTATATCATGAAACAATAATGGATTCATGTATATATGTATATATTTATATAAAATATATATATATATATATATATATATATATATATATATATATATATATATATATATATATATATATATATACACATATATATATATATATATATATATATATATATATATATATATATATATGTATATATATATATATATATATATATATATATATATATATATATATATATATATATATATATATATATATATATATATATATATATATATATATATATATATATATATATATATATGAATATATATATATATATATATATATATATATATATATATATATATATATATATATATATATATATATATATATATATATATATATATATATATATATATATATATTGGGTTTCAGGCGTAGTCCCAGCCATTTTTTCTAATATTTATATTTTAAGCAATTAAATATTTTACTATCCGTCTACCACAGTGGAATATTCACATAATCTATTTGAGACAAATAATCTTTCTTATAAGCTACAAATAGGTACTCGTATCAATGATATAATTAATAGCTGTGTGAAAAAGAGTTACAATCAAAGCAATTGGTATGTGATATGCTGCATTCTTCTCAATTATTGAAAAAAGTAGGCGCTTTTAAAAGCTAAACTGGAAAGCATCAAAAGAATCTTGCATATACAATAAACTTGGCCATCTGATGTGGTACCTATGAATGTACTGTAACTATATATTTTATGCAGGGACGTCGTTAGGGTTTGTGTATTGGGGGGGCGCACAGGTTACAACTTACATAAATAAAATGACCGCCCAGCTGGACACCAGCTCCTTGCGAAAAGGGGAACCCGTCCCCCAGCAGAGCCCCGCAGGGAATTTTTGAGAATATATGGACATTTTTCAAGTAATTTTTGCGATTCACACACAAGTAGTTTCGAAGTCTTATAATTAAATCATCATGGACATTTTCAAAGATATACTTTTCCGATTCCTCCCAGCAAAAATTTTTTTTGAAATAGGCCTACGTCATTTTTCGAGTGATTTACAATATTTACAAGCAGTTTTGAAGTCCAATGATTGAATCACTTTAGACATTATCGAAGTTGTTTTTGATAGTATAATGATTACCGACATTTTCGGAATTATTTTCGCGATTTCTCCCAGTAAAATTCCCAGCAGTGATTTTTTTTTAATATGGTCATTTTCAAGCAATTTTCACGATTCAAGAACAATTTTGGAATCTAATAATTGAATCATTATCAAAAAGAAAAAAAGGAAGTGTATAGTAGTAGAGTGTATACTGATACAATTCATATCATCAAGTAATAATATTTCATTGTGTGTATATTTGTAGGTCAACATAATATATATGAAGGTGGATAAATTATTGGAGGGGCGCAAATGACGATTGGTGCCCCCCTCCCCTTGGACCCCCAAAATACATCCCTGATTTTATGAAACCACTCTTAAAACTACACACGGGAATCATATTCATTCCTTTTGTTTCATTTTGAACATCAGATTAACAACAGAGAAGGATCACAGAAAATATGTTTTCTTGTGATGGCAATAATAATGATTAATTCACAGAGTGTAGGCCTCCTGTGCCGGTCTGAACTGATGAGGTGTGAATAACGACAATTCTGAAGCTGACTCCTCATTGAGTAGCAAAATTGTAACCTGTGACTAACAGAAAATAACTAAAAAATGCTACTAACAACAGAACTATCGAAAATTCATCTTAGAGAAAAATCTCATCAGTCATGATGCAACGACGAATACAATACCATTTTTTTGGCAATTTCACTTTAAAATATAATTGTCAAGTATAATTAATATTTGATGTTAGATAATAAAATATTATGTTAAATAAGAACACCAAAAGAAGGAGAAAAACGCGCCCGCACGTATAACTTCAATAATGAAACAGAACAACGCATTAGAAGTCGAGAGAGCAACTGGCAATTATACAAAATACATTGTATAGTGATTTGATTTACTTGCATAGGGGTGCCCCTTACACGATTTCTATTGAATTCTGTATTTCAACAGTCTTGGAAATGAGTGCAAAATATGGAAGATTAAGATATTATATAGCCTACAAAGCACAAAAGTTGTATTGTTGCATTTTGTTTATTCATAACCGCAAAGGTTCGCAGAACATAAATGATTCAGGATGATTTTTAGGATGATGCTTGCTTGCACACGGAGGCCCGTGTGCAAGCAAACATCGAATATTGTGAATGAAATAACAGAATTCGCTCATCACCTTCAAACGCCAGTTGCCGACGCCGATCGAAACATATACGTACAACATCTAGCATTCATTTCCTATGCAATATGATACAAAAACATTTCTTAGTCTAGGCTTACGTATCACAGACTAAAACAAGACACGTGCACCTCCCACCACATTTCTCCATAATTAGGCTACAATAATGTCGTTGTCGTATACCGATGGGCCCAGACATAGACAATCAATATTTTGTAAGATTTTGCCATGTATTTTTTGAAATACTTTCGTAAGTCAAGTATTATTGCAGACATATATATATTTTGGGGGCCCCTCTGGCCAGGGACCCAGTGGCATTCGCCGCCTAGCCGCTCTGGCCAGTGCGAGACTATATG
>OZ023327.1:1463863-1713680 GCA_964007535.1 Brachyptera risi | reverse complement strand
AGTAGAACGTCGGTTATACGACTTTGAGGGGACTGAGGAAAATAATCGTATTAATGGAAAATCGTATAAATGATTGATGGATTATATTCAATGTTTCAACAACTAGTCACATTTTATCAACATTAATACACCCATATGTAGTATAAATGTGTCAATATACATGGTAATAATTATTCAGTCAGTGGAACTCACACTAAGCAGGGTTTGCTTAAAGTTATCTTTCATTACTACTTGAAAAAGTCCATCATAACTCTCTGTTTAGAAGCTTTAGTCTTCACTCGGTACAATAAGTTGCACATCTTTGACAGCAACAGCTGTTCTGTGTCACTCAATACGCTATTCAACAAGTAGGACTGCATACATTTGAACCCAGCCACTGCAGCATTGAAAGTGGGAGGGGCTACCTCAACTGGGCCTACTACATCATCAGAACCGTCTTCCTCATCACTAGTGTCACTTTCATTGTTTTGCGCTATAATGTCATCAATTGATGCCAATTCACTCGTTACAACACCACTGTCCACATTCACGAAATCTTCGAAACTGCCCTGCCCATTTAGTAAGCCCCAGTCACTTTCTTCATCCATGTTGATGTCGTCAAATTCATCTCCTGGCCCCTCATCATCACGGCTGGCTGTCACGTGAAATCCAGCTTTCTTCATGCAGTTGAATATTGTTGCCTGCGTGATACCGTCCCACGCAGCGGCAATGAAGGTCATTGCCTAGAATGTAACAATAATTGATTTCTTCATTTATTTTCAAAACTTCCTTGCTGGGTACATACGTATATTGGTTATATGTGTATTTGAATGCCTTAAAAAAAAATCTGAACAAACAATAAATATATTGAACAGGCCTAGTATCAAGTGCGTAATAAAAAAGCACCGAACGCGACGGCTAAACTCTCCCGGCGATTGAGTGTCCATCACCCGCCAACGGAGCGCGCGACTCGCCCGCGCATCAAACTACATAACAAACTAGTCCACGCTTGACGTTTCGAAACCTCTGAGCGTTATGTTCGAGATGTGGGATTATCACGCAAATACAGCTTTAAATTATGACGAACATGGAGAAAAGAAAATATCTGAAGAAGTTGAGCATTTTTGTTCGAGATTTAATCAAGTTCTAAACAACAACAAAAAATGTAATAATCATTAGTACCGTATATAACTGTGCTCACCTGTAATACATTCAGCTTCATGTTATCTCTCTGGCCCCTGTTCAATCTGACGCGATGTCACTCACAATGATTGACTGGTTTTTCAAGTTCTGCACTCAAAGCTTGGGTTTTTACGGCTTTTATGATAAACATCGGATGGAAACATCTGACTGGGATTATTGAAAAATGCAGGAAGGGACTAGAAATTGAGGCGTATATACGAAAAGTCGTAAATAAATGAGTTGTATAACAGAATAAATTTAACATGTAGTCTTATGGAGAATGGTCGGGCCCACCTAAAAAAGTCGTACAAGTGTAAAAAACGTATATATGAGAAACGTAGAACCGACGCTCTACTGTATAAGTAAAAACCGTTTCTGTGATAAGGGACTGGAACAAATTTGAGGAAAAGGGAAGAAATGTGAAGAAAATTGAAAAATTCAAGAAAGTGTTGTAAGAATAGATTCAAGAAAGATAATTAGGGCATCTTGCCACCATGCGTTACGTGTCACGCGTATCTGCAAGAATCATGTACGTAACATACAAACTGAATTGTCTGTATTCTGTATACGGTATGTGTTGACAAATCATTTATTCATTGACTAATCAGTTTCGAGTAGTTTCCCAATCATATAAAGGTTTGAAGAATTTATTCAATATCATTAATCTTTTAAAAATCATAAAATATTCCAAGTGTTTTTATATAATAAAGTTCATCGTATTCTGAGCAAGAGGGAAAGGTACGTTACTTAATTCTGAAAAATGTGTCCTGGAAATGACTGGCAGATTTGAAATCATTTTTACAATACTAATATCAATTGAAGTTTTCATGGTCTGTAGACCTATTGTAGGTACAACAACAACCATGTCGTATGCAAGTACAATATATAATAGTATGTCATTATTCTCATCCCTCTGAAGTACAGGTTAGACAAATGCAGTGAAACCTCGATCGATTTTTTCCGGGTCATGAAAAACCGATATGTGCAGGAATATTGAATGTTGCTTCCATGTGAGTAGGGTGGGAAAATAGAAACGATGGATTGAGGTTTCACTGTAGTTGTGGCATTTGCAACAGTTCAAGACGGTGGCATATTCCCAAACTATTGACCTCACCAAGTATTCTTTGTATTCCTAGTACTAATGGTACATTTGTTTGATGTTTCAGGCCAACAAGAATCTGGTTGCCAACTCGATGCTTGGCGGGGGTGGTTCGCTCGGCACCAAAAGTCCAAATATGCAATCCCCACCGAACGTTTCTGTATCGAAAGTGAACATAAATGAAAACAATATAATCGGCAATCTTGTCAGCAATCTACCTAGCAGTATAGCCAGCTCCCTTTCAAACAATCAAGGAACAATGTCTTTGTCATTACCAAACAATCTAAATATGTCGAATAACTCGATGGTTAGTATGAACAACAGTGGTATGATAATGTCGAGCTCGCCAGGCATGAATGCGTTGGCGAGCAGTGGTATGGTTGGCGGAGGTTTAGTGACGAATACGTTGAACAAACAGCCTCTGAGTGCGGTGGGAATGGGACTGATGCATCATGTCGGGCCACATGGTGGACAGGGAATGCCCAACGGCCCGTTGAAGACCCGGGGACATCTGGGCGCCGGCAGAGGGCAGTCGCCGCTTCAACAAGTTCATCCAGTAAATATCAATCAAGGACCGAGAATGCAGGTACGAACGAGATTAGTGTGTTTGTGCCTATCGTTGGTAGTATTGCATTCATGGGGACACGTTTTTGTCTATGTACAGGGTATTACAGTAGAACCTCTCTAGTAAGTTTCTCTTTAGTACATTTATCACCATAGTAAGTTTTATTTTTCAATCCCATTCATATGCCCCCTCATATTGAATAGTTTCTTTAGTAAGTTTTTCACTTAGGTGAGTTTTTTAGTCTGGTCTCCTGGAAGATGTACTAAAGAGGTTCCACTGTAACTATTAATACTGGAAAGCTGGACTTCCATGATAGAGGAATTTTCAAAGCAGATATTTTAGTCGCCATGTTGGAGAAACAACCAACCAGTGACGACTTAGTGTTGACTGTCGAGTTTGGCCCAACTTCATCGCTAAGCGAATCACTAACCGCGATCCTGGAACGACAGCTCTAGTACAAATATAAAGGGTCGGCCCAAGCAAACATAAATAGTTGTATACCGGTACGAAGATATATATATAAACAGTACCTCCAATGTATGTTGTGCTTTGAATCTTTTCACTGCCTAGTGGGTGGGTTTGGTGAGTGTCGTTGAAGTCAAGTTTCTGAAATCGGTTTCCAGATTGTCAATTTTGTGTTATGCAATTGAAAAATGGTACATTAACGGCACCACATCATCATCTTCAATTTGTTTCTGATGACATCCATCACAACTCAAAATTCTTCATATTAACGTGCTGCTCAGATTTGGGTGGGACAAATTTGGTACCCGAGATATTGAAATGAATGTGTTTAGGCACTCAACCTAGCGTGTTGCTGGAACGAAAATCTGGTAATCTGTGGCAAAGGCTAATACCCCTTTTACACGATCAACTTGTTCATAGCAATGCATTTTTGAAACGTATCGCTACCAAGTAGAATGCATGCTTTTCCTATAGGGTCAGCGGGGCGGTTCCCGGCTCTGTGGGCATTTCTTTCAACTCGAGAATTTATTAGCTCACGTCATCGATGATGTGCACTCATAAGCAAAAGGAGATGTTGACGTCATATTTTTATCCGTCAAATTCAGTGTGGGTGCCTTCAGAAATTCAATATAAATGATTTTGTAAAACAATTACATCGCCCATGTTCCCGGCCACTCCGATTGATTTTTGGCCAGGCTTGCTTCAGATCTCGGCTGACTGCCATCGTACCATTGACGCTTTGGTGTTTCGACGATTCTTTATAGTGCCGAGTGCGTAGTTATGATGTGGTTGCCATTTTGTGAAGTGCATTCAAACTGATTCCGCGGGGTTACATATCGATATATCTCTAAACTATCGAGCTTTCCAAGACCACACAGTATTTTCAATAAGGGAGTAGGATCAAGGAAGCTGTTTCAAAATTAAAAGGGTGATTTTCAGCAGCTGTCAGTGACAGTTGAGCAATATTTATCCCGTGACCGAGAACTGAAGCCCGCTGACCCTACTCAAAAAGGTCTTCCAATGTGCCCTATTCTGCCTACCAACTTGTTCTGCTTCTTTACAGCACTTTCCTCTCCTTCCACCTTGAAAATTCCGTCTTGTTGTTTTTGATTTTCCTGCCTCCTCGAGTTTGTAGTGTCTACACTGAAGAAACGAAAGTCAGTATTAGCAAGGAATAAGGTGATGTTATATTAAGGTCATTATTAGATTATTGTTTATTAAGTTTGTTATCTATCATTGTAGTGAAAGTAGGATAGTATATTTGGGAATACTTGAAGACTATGCTTAGAGAATTCTAAGGCAAGGCATGCACGGTGCTTATAAACATTGAGGAATTCATTATCACTATTTTTTTCCATGTTCTTGAACCAGTGTCATCGAATACAAAGTATACCACCTCCGAGATAATTGTATGTCCTCTAATTAATATGATATTCTCTTTTTGTGAATTCCATCACATTTCATTGACGTATTATTTCAAAACTGATTGAATTGACAATAATAGAGTGTCATATTAATTAAAAGAGTGTACAATTATCTTGGAGTTGATTCACATTTCATTCAATCACACCGGTTTGTGAACGTGGAAAAAAATAGTCAAGATGAATCTCTCTATTTTTATAAGCACCGTGCATGCACCCCCTTAAATTTGAGATTGACCGTTTGCTATCGTCGACAAAAATATATATTCTCTACTCGCTCATTCGTTGTGCATCAATTGATACTATTCAATGCTAATTTCCAGGCTCCAAACATGTCATCAATGGGCCAGATGAACGTCGGCAGTCCTTACGGCTACAATTCGCCGCAGGGCGGCACCGGGGTGGGGCCCCAACTCAACGTCGGGTCTGGCGGACCTAACGTGGCGGTTGTGGCGCCACAGCAGAGGAATGTGGGTCCAAATATGACTGCATTGCAAGGGCAGCAGCGGTTTAGTGGATCAGGAGCGATAGGTATGTGACTCGAGCTGGCTCCTTGAAACGAGATTTATTCTCCCAATTTGAGAGAAAACTATTGGCATTGAGTTGGAAACAAGATTCTCATGATGGAATCTTTCAACTACAATGAAGATATGTCTGGAATAGGCCCTGAATGATACTACTGCGAAAAGAGAGATACAGGCCTGAATCAGTCATTCAGCCATAAGTATTTCAGTAACCATGAAACTAGGACTATATCACATTCCTAGGGGTGTGCAAGTGCACCCAACTTCGAGTCCGAGTCTCCGCCGGAATCGTTCAAGTAATTGTAGACTCAAATTTCCGAGTCCATTCCAGTCTTTGAATCTACCGCCGAGTCCGAAATTTGAATTGTTGATTCTTATTGGCTGCTTCTCAGTCAATGATCTCGTTGGCTGGTGAGTTTAGAAGGGTATGGTTGCTGACTTCTGATCTCCAAGGCCAAACAACTAGCAAGTTTGATATTGCAAAGAAGAAGAAGAAGAAAAAGTTTGATCTTGGTAGGCCTAGGTCTATAGGCTAGTAATGGAGGAACTCGTAGTTTCAACCAAAATACTTACAACAAGCAACATTGTTTATGAAACGAAATAGTCAAATGGAGACTCGGCGTGAAGTAGGCCTATCTAGGCAAACCTAACCTTACACACTCCAGCCCATTTTATTAACTAGCTTCAGTAGTAGGCCTAGGCCTGGTTGTTGCTACTCCTATTTACATTGATACTTGATATAATTCCATACACTTCACAAGTACTCTTCTACATCAAATTGTCTTATTAATTATTTATATATTTGAAAAAGACTCGAGACTCAGCTCGGACTCGATAATTTTATGAAGAATCGAACTCGAGTTTGAAAACCTGGACTCGCACACCCCTACCCATTCCTAAGCTGCTTCTGTAAGAAATGTCTTCTATCCATGTCGTATACTTTCACAAAAGTTTCAACATTTTTGAACTATTTCATCACTCGCATCACTATGTATTGGCCTGTGCACAGCTTGAACCAAAAGTAAAAGTCTCTTCTACCTGGCCAGACCAGGCAAACTTGTGATATTGCATTCAATTTGACATGGTATCACAGGAACAGAAACAGACTTTTACTTTTGGTTAAAGCCCTATCCTACTGAGACAAGTGGCTAGCGCACTGAGCCAACATTCGGTTTGATTCCCGCCATGGTCGACCATCCTGACGGGGTTTCGTGGTTTCCCTCGGTCATTTTGGTCAATACTGGGATGGTTCGTTACCAACAGGCTACGACTTGCTACTTCCACTATCCGAAAATATATAATAATAACCTTTCATCTCATGTTTCATTCACCAACGTCAATAGATCTTGGTCATCAGCACAGTGCGATATTAAACCCAATATAAATTAAATGAAAAAGAAAAATCGAGCTCTATATATTGAGATATTGATTTGGGCATTGTGTTGAGGTCTAACCTCCATTACCTCATGGTCATGAAAAAATTATGATTTTTTGTCAGTCGATTCGTTTTGATGTGCTCGATAATAATATCCAAACAGATGATAGGCTAACCGGGATAAATTTTGAGTTATATCACTTCAAGTACTGGATGTTTCCCTATCATTCAACACGCAACCTTCAAATTTCATGCGTTATTATTATTCAACAGATCATCAAAATGTGCTAAAAGGAATGACATTCAATAAAAAAAACTTGTTTTGTTGTAGAAGAAGATGTTACGAATAGAATTATGCGAAAATAAATGTAGGTACCCGTTCTCATTTATGAATTACACTCATTTTAAGAGGAAAAATAGTCGATTTTTCACCAAAATGAAGTCAAAATAGCAACTTAAAATTTCATTAAAGCGCTGTAACTTCGGCCAAAAAAATATGACAGTGTTTCTGATGTAATTTCAATTCAAGAATACACATGTTCAATAAAGCTTTACTCAAATTTCCCCAATGTAGAATTAATTTCAAAACTACTTTTTGACTCTGCTGACCAAACGGGTGTTAGACTTTAAAGGCCATTTGGTTTGTCTAATTTCAGGTGGGCCCCCTGTTGTCGGCGTCAGTGGCAACGAAGGCGGTATGGCGCAGCAAGCACAGCCGCCTGCGCCGTCCCCTGCGCAGCCTCAATCAGGCGCTCCCAGCGGGGGCCAGCCCGGACCGCAAGCCGCCACCCAAGGTCAGCCAAGCCAGGCTCAAGGTGGCGCGCCCGCAACTGCCGCCACGTCCACGGCCGATCCCGAGAAGCGGAAACTGATACAGCAGCAACTCGTCTTGTTGTTACATGCGCACAAATGCCAGCGGAGAGAAAGTCAAGCAAACGGTGAAGTTTGGCAGGTGAGCACCATCAAATTCCCATCTAGGTTGGATTATAAATATTCCCCAAACTTGAATCTAGAATTAATTGATTAGGTAATTGAGTTCTATTTTTTTCTGTCATCTTATTCTGACTGGAATATGCTGAAGAATGGCAATTTCAGTTCTTTAATATTGTTTCTGTGATTTTTGCCTGGTTATTTTCTTCCGAGTCCGTGGAAAAAATGATGGGGAACTTGAGTGTGTTGATTCTTGTGGAACCCACCTCCCAGTACTCAATGTCCAGTCCATTTGTGTGTGTTTTGTGCTCTCTCCAAGTGTTTCTTCTACTGTGTATCACCATCTATCGTTCATCTCTCATATCGTCCATCACAAATTGATATTCTTGAATATTAAATTATTAATAGCCATAATTTATATCTAAAATGATGTAAAGTAGGACTAACCGTTAAGAGAGATTTGTGAACCACTGTTTTGTTTTCAGTGTACGTTACCACACTGCAAGACGATGAAGAATGTCTTGAATCACATGACAACCTGTCAGGCGGGTAAATCGTGTTCCGTACCACATTGCTCATCGTCTCGACAAATCATCTCTCATTGGAAACACTGTACACGCTCCGACTGTCCTGTTTGTTTACCGTTGAAACAAGCCGACAAGAATAGAAATAATCCCAATTGTAAGTACTACAGATAGTTAGCAACCTTGCCAGGCTGATCTTCTACTTTCTTAATTTGTTAATGCCCACTGGCTCACTACATTTTTTTGATAGGGGCTATGATGAGCTGATGATGAAAATTAGGTTTGATAATCTACGTTACATCTTTATGGGAACAAAGGTTTTTGAAATGAATGTATATGCTCAGTTGAAATATTAGTTAGAGACACGTAAACATAGTTTCTATTTTTTGTTTTATAGCATTTAGTTGAAAGTAGTCTTTTATTTTGAAACATGGTGTTTTGTAGCGTAACAACAGTACGGTACCTTTAAAACCATTATATAACGTACAATAGGCAAACAACAGGAACACCCCAGTCGATATTTTCAGAAAAGTACTCTCTACAAGTGAATTAAACCTACGCTTAAACCTACCTTTGTCGCCTTTTCAAAAACATGATAGAACGACATCAAACGTATTGAAACATGAAGAAATATTAGAAAAACATGTAAAAAAGCACTTTCAGATTTCATCGCTTTCATAGCAATTGCTATTTTTACATGTCTCTACTTATATTGAATACAGCCTGTCAGTTTTCTAAAGTAGGCAGTGGTTAGAGAAGAGACTATAGAGTACCGTAGCTTCTTTTGCTACAGTAAACCCTCGCTAGTCCAAACTCAATTGATCTAAACTTAGTAGTCACTCCCCTGCAGAAGGTATAGATAGGCATTTCAATGTTAATTAATATGGTTAATCCAAATTCCAGCTAAGCCGTAATTCAAACTAATATTTCGTTCCTTCAATTGCTTTTACTCTATTTTCATATTGGACTTCTTCGAAATGGTTCACGTGCATTGTTATCAAATAATAATTATTATGGGGATTTGCATGCTCTTTGTTTGACGCGTAAGAATGGGCCTAATCCCGTTGAGCTGTTGACTACTTTGCGAGTGTCGTCCGACTGAGTGTGGGCTGGCCGTGATGCGAACGAGCCTGACGAACTTGAAACAAACGTTCATCCGTCTCAGGACGGCCGAGCCGAGTACCCACGGATCAGTGAGGCCCGTCTACGGTTTCTCACACGTAGTTGTGGCAGTGGCACTGCTTTCTTTCATGCACAATATGAAATTGACTGAATTCGAATCGGAAAGAGTGGTGATTTCATGGAAAAGGAGGTTTTTTGGTAATCCAAAATTTTATAAATCGAATGCAATATTTTTGGGGTCCCTTCCATTTCCTATTAACGAGGGTTCACTTTATAACGATATCTTGATTTGACTTAGCTGTACTATAGAAGTTTCTGTTTAGAGCATATTGGAATCAATAAGGAAATCGATTTGCAAATTAGAATAAAAGAGTAAGATAATTTTTTCTACTTGTTTGTAACTTTAACCTTCCAAGCACGGTCCCAACCTAAAATATCAGTTACGTGTGGGTCATTGGGTCGAAAAGGACTTGACCTTGACCAACTTGGAATTTGATGAAATTCGGTTCACTTGTTTAGAATGTTGATTCGAGAGAAAGCATTTTTTATTTACTTATTTTACTCGTAAAGGTTCAGAAGTTCTAGGGGGTTGAAGGTCGGACATTTTGAACCCCCCTCCCCCGCGTTCGTATTATATATTATTTGTAGGTTTCTATGACAGCTACAGAGTTTCTAGGATAGCTCACCTCGAAGCTAATTTAATTCTCTACTTGAAAAATATAATAATATGTGCCACTTTGTTGACAGCAATTTTAGCTTGATTTTCTACATCTGCATTTTCAAAACATGCCACTGAAAAAAATCCTCCTCTCTAATTCACAATTTTTTTTTAATGTTGACAACATATGAATGATCAGGCCTACTTGTGCCAAAATTCAAAATTGGCATCCTTCACGGAGAAAAACATCTTGTGTGTACAAGTTTCTCATGAGGCAGTTGCACAGCACAACATGGCCCACAATGTGTTACAGTTCAGGACTTTGTTGACATGGTGAGTAATGCTTATTCTATATTTGATTGTGTTCGTTCCTTTCCTCATTGTATGTTTATTGTTGAAAGCACACTTCTTCATGCAACGACATGTTGAAACTTGAAATGTGTGAACCTCATACTTTATGGCCTGCATCAGTTTATTGTCCTCACCCAAGATTTTTTGTTTGTTTGAAAAATGTGTTCAATTGGACTATTCTTACCTGTTGAGTTCTTTACCTGCCTTTATCCAGAATCACACATAGCAATATATACCTTGGGATTATCTCATTTCTTAGTTTTACAAGTTATGTGCTTGGTGCTGTTCGAGTAATTTATTCATTTGATTCATTTATACTGGGTTTAACGATGCACTGTACTGATGACTACAATCTACTGGCGTCGATGAATGACAAATGAAATGGTGGGATGATGAGACGAAATTTTTTTGAAATTATAAGGTGTTTTGGTTAGTGGGAAGAAGTCGGTCGTGGCCTGTTGTTAAGGAACCATCCCAGTATTGACCTGGACGACAGAGGGAAACCTTTCTGTCAGGAAGGTCGACCATGCCGGGAATCAAACCCTGGTCTCCTGAATGACAGTCCAGTGGGCTAGCCACTCAACTACTCGTCTCAGTGTTGGAGACACCACTAAGCACATAGCTCGTAAAACTAAGACATTAGTTGAATCCCAAGGTATATTGCTGTCTTGATCAAAAAGCAAGTAGGACACTTAAGAACAGGTAAGAATTGTCCAATTGAACACATTTTATAATTATTCAAACACCAAAAAAAAATCATAGGTGAGAACAATAAGATGTGGTTAGAAACTGATGCAGGCCATAAAGTATGAGGTTCACACATTTCAAGTTTCAACATGTCGTTGCATGAAGAAGTGTGCTTTCAACAATAAACATACAATGAGGAAAGGAACGAACACAATCAAATATAGAATGAGCAATACTCACCATGTCAACAAAGTCCTGAACTGTTGCACATTGTGGGCCATGTTGTGCTGTGCAACTGCCTCATGGGAAACTTGTACACACAACATGTTTTTCTCCGTGAGGGATGGTGGAGTGCCAATTTGAATTTTGGCACAAGTAATCATTCATATATTCTCAACATTAAAAACATTTTTTAGGTGATTCAAAGAGGAGGGTTTTTACAGTGGTGTTATTTGGAAATGCAGATGTAGAAAATCAAGATGAAATTGCTGGGAACAAGGTGGCACATATTATTATATATTCAAGTAGAGAATTGAATTATCTTCCAGATAGCTATCCTGGAACTCTGCAGCTGTCATAGAACCTTGGAAAAGATATTTAATGTTACGGTAATACGAACGCGGAGGGTGAAAACACCCAAACTTCCACTCCCTATAACTTCTGAACCCTTCAAGTGAAACAAAAGTCAACATTCTCATCAAGTGATTCTGAGTCAATCAAGGTCAAAATCCTTTCAAAGTGCTCCTATTTCACATGGAATGACCCATGCTTAGTTATTAATCGTGATAATGAGTCGTTTTATTTGTTCCATATTTTCATCGAAGCTCCTGCAAAACCAACGTTGTTGTTTCAAGACTTGACAATAAACTACAAAGCTCAAAGGGTTGGATAATCTGATGGGATGACTAATTAACTACTTGATAGTCAGGCTCCTCCCGGGTCCGGTTATTTTCCTGTTATATCACACGGCTTAGATAGCCTTTTATGAAATTAATAGTGGAACCAAATGTTTTTTTTTCTGGATTGATGGTTGTATTTAATGTGAAACAATAAATTTGTCAATATCATGGTTACCATTGCAAAGTTTTGGGATAACAGCTGACTGTATTGTATCATTTCCTTATACAGTAGTGTATTCTATCGGCACCAAAAAAATATCTCTCTCAGCTTTTAGTACAAGTCCCATGTCAATATGATGAAATGCTGTCTAAATGGTGTAGGAACGCACATACGCATCCACAGCCTCTCGGCATCATCGCGCACACGAGTCCACGGCCATCAAGTCGTTAATTACTGAAACCTTCAACTTATCGAGTACGTGAGGCGTAACCTGTCTCTATTTGTTTGACAGTTGTACCTAATCAAGGGCCGACGAATCAGCCAAACCCCTCTCCCTCCGACATGCGTCGAGCGTATGACGCTCTAGGCATTCAGTGTCCAACGACGGGCGCTCCTGGACTACCCTCGGGCGTCCTCCGACCTGCCAACAGCGCAGTCAACGTGGGCCCTCGTGTGGTTCCGCTTCCCAACCCCAACGTCGCGACTGCCGGCCTGCCGACTGTTCGGCTATTAGCACCTACGCAGAATCAAGGTGAGTTTCTCAACGTGTGCTGAATAACAAATGGTATACTATAATGAATTTGAGGCAAGTGGCTAGCACGCTGAATTTAGGTTTGATTCCCGCCATGGTCGACCATCTTGTCGGGGGTTTTCGTGGTTTTCCTCTGTCATTCAGGTTGTTACTGGGATGGTTCTTCAACAACTTGCCACAATCGACTCCTTCCTACCTTTCATATATCACCCGCCGACGCCATTCCATCTTGATTATCAGTACGGTGCGTCGTTGAAATGAAAGAATATATAATCTAGCTGCTAGTGGTGTCGTTAAGCAAACAATAACCGTCATCAACGTTTGGCCCCTCGCTGTGTCTACCATAGAAGGCAGACTGGCAAATTAAAACAAGTTGTTTAGCTTCAAATGACATTCTGTTTTTCCAGCTCAAGTGCAGTCGTGCACGGCAGGCTCCCAGCAGGTGGTGGCGCCCAACGTTTCCGTGCCGCTAGGGAGCGACGGGTCCAACGCGTCGAGCTTGTCGCAACAGAATCCCGGCTCGGCAGCGGCACAGGCGGCGGCTGCAAACATCCAGCAGTCGGTGGCCAACATGCAACTGTTCGGGCTATCCAACGACTCGCAAGGCAATAACGTAAGTATCACAACAGTATTCTCTGTTCAGTGGCGTCTTGGATTTTGAAATTTTCGGTTTTTGTCTTTTTTGATCTCGAATAACTGGTAGTAGTGGTATGTATCTTTATTGAGCATTAGCTATTATTTTTTCTCACATCACAATACACTCGTTGAAATATGATGCATAGTTATCCACATTTAATATTCAAAATTTCAATCCACTACTGGAATATCCCAGTAATTCAAGTTGCCTATAGTTGCCAAGTTGCCTATATATCAAGGCCTTTCTATGTATTGACAGCGTTGCCGCAGATTCTGAGATCGATAAATGAGGTTTTTTTTTTTTTTACAAAGACAGTTTTTTCATAATGAAAACTATACACAATACACTGCTCTAACTACCAGTATACACAATAAGTCGTATTTTATTTGCAATCTGCATAAAGTATGAAAATATGTATCAAAGTTCCAAGCCATTTATAGATGATCTCTGGAATGATCCAGTTTGTGATGAACAAGTACATGCACGTCAAGATTTGAGCTAGAATAGGCCTACTGTTGGTCAGTGTATGTGCAAGAGTTGAAAACACTATTATTACTAGTCAGTCCATCTTTTGAACCTCTCGCACTGATACTACAAACCCAGATATATATCTCTCAAACTCAGATAACCAATTGAATTGGGCCAGGGGGTGTTTCCACCACTTTTTCTACCTTGGGCAGACTTCATATCTTGATCGGTTCTTGCCAATTCAAACTTCTTCCTCCTCTTCTTCACTACTCCCTCGGTTTCTTCCTCGGTTTCTTCTTCTCTTCCGACAAATTCTCTCCACCGTTCTCTATCCTCCCCCCACCACGCGTCTACCACTTCCTCCCATTTTTCTCCTCGGTCGACTACTCCGAACTTGACTCCCTCCTGCCACCTTTCTCTTGGTCTTCCATCTCTTCTCGTAGCTCCATTGTTTTCTGCTATCTCAAACATTGCTCTCGGTATTCTCTCCTTTTCCATTCGTCACATATGCCCGTACCGCCCAAGTCTCTCCCTTTCCATTCTCCCAGATAACCAACTTGATTGGGTTGGGAGAAAGGTTCCCACCAATTCTTCTCGGGCAGACTTTCTATATCTCGGTTCCTGCCAGTTCCCGAGTCCTGTTTCTACTTCCTCCTTCCATCTCTCTTCCACCACTTGGCCCCATAATTCTCGTTTGTTGAGTTAACAAAACATAGCACCTGGATCATGATTTTGTGAATGTTTGTTGATTTTTATTAAAATGTTAGCTGCTGAAATCTGTGGGTGTGTTGATTGACCCCGAGATAATAACGTTTGTTTGGACAGAATGCTGGCTCTGCGGCGGCCCAGGCTGCGGCGGCCAACATCCAACAGACGGTGGCCAACAACATGCAGAACACGCTGTTCGGACTGTCCAACGACTCGCAAGTCAATAACGTAAGCATCACAACTTCCCACCTTTTCCAAACTGGCTATTGATTTGGATTTAAATATGTTGGTTTTTGATTATAATTAATTGGGTTTTGTTAGGTTTGATTAGGTTAGTTCGATCAGCTGCATATAGACCTGGTTGTCTTTTTTCAATAAACCAGGAAAACGCCGATTAATGTGGGTAACCATCGAAAAGTGTAAAGATCGCAAACATTTTCAAAACGTTTTTACAAAGCATTTCTCGTATCGTTCAGCATTAGCAGTGGAGAGTTTTCACCCTCCAGGGATTAGCTATGCCAATATGTGTACGAACACTCGACATATCTGTTTTTCATCGGTAGAAATTGTAAGAGTGGGGGCAGGGAACCAGGGTCGACAGTTGAAAGATCTCGCCCTGGTACAAGATAGCTAGTCAAGAGAGGTACTCAAGGCCAAGACACAGTATCTAAAAGATGTGAATAGCATGTGCTCAAGTATCTGTTGGATCGGAATGAAATACCGGTTAGGGCCGGAAATAATAACAAATGACGGAAACGGAAGAATTGTGGAAGCCGTACATTTTCAGCCATCTTGAGATCAATTTTTGTGCGAGTCTTTGAACAATGAAAGATGGGGGATGCTTTTGTGGGCGATGAATCAGAAGTTTCGCTCTATTCCAGCTCGACCTTGATATTGATACTCGATTGTCAGTAAATCGTTACTTATCTTTGCATTTGAACATTTGAAATGAGTTGAAAGAAGACATATTATCAATCTTATTTGCCTAGTCTCGACGGGATGGGAATGATGATCCACAAGTCCGTAAGACGGGAATTGGGTTTCTTATTATTGCTTGGCATGTAATGATACCAGAGCACATGTCTTGGTAATATGTTCTCGTACATCTCGACGAAAAATGAATTGTCATGCTTTCTATCAAGTCTGAGTACATGCCATTTATTTTCCATTTGAAAAAATAATACTGCTCACAAATTTGTAGGCTGTTCTCATTTTCTTTTGCTAAAATAATTTTAATTATTGTAGCTCCCATATTTCGTTAGCAGTGCATTGTGCATTCTATCAAATGTCCACTCATACCGTACGTTATTGTAGTAAGTAGTAGAAGAGCCTTGAGTGCAGATAACTTGTCTCTAGTCTACAATAGTCGAGATACATTACGTCGTCAGCCAGCGTATGTATTGCGCGCTTTTTCAATATGAATCCACCCCTTTTCTCTGGGCGCCTGAAGAGCGCGTACCGGAATAAAGTATGCTCGGTTGTGTGACACAGGCTCGGGTGTCAATACTTACCTGACCCCAACCTTATTTTACCATTCATAAGTATCCCTAAACCCATGTCACACAGCCAAGTATATTTGATTGCGGTATACGCCCTTCGCTGTACCTCTTTCTCCACTCGGGCTTGTGTGGCGTTCCACAAACAAGCAGAACGTCAACTTTGATGGCCGTTACAGTATTTTCATTTGAGTTTCCTCTCCTTGTTTATATGCATGAATTGTTTTTTCTTCTAATAATGTTGCCCTGATAGAAATGTGTGCATGATTTGTAAATGTTGATATAATTGGTATTCACTACTTGCTGCGCTAGTGCTATCAACATTTCAGAGTTATCCAGTCCTTGAAGAGCACCACAACAATGAAACTAGATTCTAACGAATAATAACGATATTAGTTTCCCAAATTTCAGAGAAAACTAGGAATCGTTGTCTCAATTTCAGGAATTTTAGTCAATTTATTTATCCTCCAGTACCCGGGTGGCCCTTTATCTGAGTCGTGACTAGGCTTGTGTAAGACTCGAAATTTCGAGTCGAGTTCGAGCAGAGATTGTGTTCGAACTCGATTCGAGTAGGCTGAGAGATTTGCTCGAAATTTCGGGTCTCGGACGTTTTTCGAGAATAAAATCACTAAACTTCACAAATCGCAATGTTTTAACTTTTTATGTTAGGTTGCGATGTTGATCCCGCCTAGAGGTATGACGCATTGTATACTACCAACCTGAGAAAAAAATCCCTTACATCTTTTTGCGCTCTGATCGCTCGTGAGCGAGTGTATCGGCCGTAATAAATTATGAATTTCTGATCCTACTTCTACTCCGCCAAGAAGGCAAGAACTTTTGATTTTTCAGAACATCTTTTCGTGTTAAAATACGCATTTTTGCGCAGTTTCGGTTATTTTTCTATTGTGCTTTTTGAGATACACTTACAAGTTACATTTGGAAAAAAGAATAAATAGTGATAAAGAAGATGACACACCGTATTTATGGGAGAGGATGTAAGGCCTTCTGTTTATTATGCTGATGTGTTACTTACCTTACTTCCTTAACTTACTTAGGCCTATACACATATAGGCCTACATAGCTTGCAAAACATTTAATTTAAAAAAAAAAAATATTGTTGATGAAAGTTTTGTGAGCTGAAATAATGTATTTTATCGCTCGAATTTTTACCCAAAATCCAAGCAAATTTACTTGCTCGCCCAAACTCGCTCGAAAAGAACTGCTCGGACATTTATTTTCAAAATGTGTGCTCGCTCGAAATTAGCTCGAAATTCAAACAAAAACCTCTGCTCGCTCGAACTAATAAAAGGCCTGCTCGCACAGCTCTAGTCTTGACGTAGACATAACTCGATTCTGTTCACCTTTCTAAATAGAATCGATAATGTGTACGTCATGACTCATGGTCTCTAAGTCATGACTCATGGTCTCTGAGTCACGACTCATGGTCTCTTAAGTCATGACTCATGGTCTCTGAGTCACGACTCATGGTCTCCGAGTCACGACTCATGGTCTCTTGAGTCACGACTCATGGTCTCTGAGTCACGACTCATGGTCTCTGAGTCACGACTCATGGTCTCTGAGTCACGACTCATGGTCTCTTAAGTCATGACTCATGGTCTCTTGAGTCACGACTCATGGTCTCTTAAGTCATGACTCATGGTCTCTGAGTCACGACTCATGGTCTCTGAGTCACGACTCATGGTCTCTTAAGTCATGACTCATGGTCTCTGAGTCACGACTCATGGTCTCTGAGTCACGACTCATGGTCTCTGAGTCACGACTCATGGTCTCTGAGTCATGACTCATGGTCTCTTAAGTCATGACTCATGGTCTCCAAGTCATGACTCACGGTCTCTAAGTCACGACTCATGGTCTCTAAGTCATGACTCATGGTCTTTAAGTCACGACTCATGGTCTCTAAGTCATGACTCATGGTCTCTGAGTCATGACTCATGGTCTCTTAAGTCATGACTCATGGTCTCTTTGAGTCACGACTCATGGTCTCTGAGTCACGACTCATGGTCTCTGGAGGAGGACAAAAAAATTGATTTTAATTTCTGACACTGAGATGAAGATTTCTATTCTAGTGGTCTCTAAAATGAGGGAAATGAGTAGTATTGTCAATATTCGTTGAAATCTAGTTTGGGGTTGTGATGTCCTTCAATTTTAGAGGTCAAGAATTTTTCTCGTCTAATACTCGACACCTTTTTTGTGGGGGTGATTTCGTCTTACTGTCAAATGGACGGAGAATCTACTATATTCAATACTCGAAGTTGATCCCATCTCAAGTATCATATACTGAAGGTTTTGCTCATGTTCTTATATGGATTTGTATGTAAATGACTTGAGCTAGGTTCCCATGACGTCCCGTCCATCAAAACTTGGGCCGACGGCAACTTTCAACCAATCACGCGCAAGAGAATGCATCGGAGGGAAGGAACAATTTTTCCCCATCCAAGTAGAGCCAATTTTAACTTTTGACATCCGGCACGGCACCGGACGATTTGCGGATGACGTGTAGAGTACCAACAATCAAATGTGGGATCGCATCGTCGCATTTCCGTTTCATTTCGATGTTACTGTTATAATCGCGAGTAAAATCACACGCTGTTTCATATTTTGAGGTTATATAAACAATTATTCATTTTTAATGATGAGTTTCGATCCCGAAATGTTTATCGAGGCAATTAGAGAATATACCTTCCTATGATAGTGTCATGTTGACTCGTTGATTTCGATGGTTGCCTTCGAAAGTTCTAGTTTTTGCCGATAGAACGCATTACCTTATGTGACGGGAACAAAACGGTATGGGAACGTGATCTATTTTACACCTACGATGCCGTCCGATGTTTTGACGGACGTCACGTGAAAAAATCGTTATGGGAACGTAGCTTTATAACCAGATTTGACTTATGTTTGTTGGATGTTGTGTGAGCTAATTAGAGCCGTTTGGCATAATGGATATTAGTTGCTGTTCCAGCTTGGGCCGGAGAGCCGGCTGGCGAGCCTCCAGCTTCCGGCAGGGTTCCAGGCGGGAGCGGTGACGGCCACGCCCGTGCAGGGGACCAAGGAGTGGCACCAGTCGGTTACCCCGGACCTGCGCAATCATCTTGTGCACAAATTGTAAGTGCATCCCCACATGTTGTCTTTCCTTTCCCTGACTTGCAGCTACGCTCATATTGAAACATTAGGCCTACATGGATTTTCATACAATATAGAATTAAAATCATATAATCGAATAAAATCATGAAAATTTCTCTCATAATAGGCCTATACTTCAATTGGCCCATTTATATTTTCATAGAATAAAGAATTAGAATCATGTAGGCCTACTCAATTGAAATTATGTTATTTTCTCCTATACTATTCCTCTTCTAGGCCTATATGTATTTTTATAGAATGTAGAATTGAAATCATAAATTTGAATAAAATCATGCAATTTTCCACACCTATGTAGCCTATATTTTTATTGAGTATAGAATTAAAATAATATATTCAAATAAAATCTTGAAATTTTCTCTTATAGGGCCTATTATTCTTGTTCTATATGTCATTATAGAATATAGAATCATGAAACTTTCTCCTGTACTTTTCTCTATACTTGATTCATAGAATATAAAATTGAAATCATATGTTCCAAAAATTCATAATTTTTTCTCTTAAATACCATTCTTCTAAATATATAATTTGATTGAGTATAGAATTGAAATCATGTCTTGAAGTGAATTCATGCAATACAATGTAACAGAGCAAGTATTGAATATCAGGATGTTGGTCCCGGTTGAAGGGCGCCGAGATCTTTCAGCTCGCTGCAGCTGATGTACTTGATATGATCTTGAATACTTACTGCAGGGACATTTTCCAGTCAAATATAACTGTGAAACCTCTATGCATCGTTCTCCTGCCTGCTTCTATCATTAACCTGGTCCCACCCTACAGCCTACTCCCATATAACCAATCTTACGTTTTCCTTTTCTCTTGAAAAATGATTTATAGAGGTTTCACTGTATTACTAATAACATGGTATTATAGTGCAATATTGAGTGGTGTCTAGTACATTCCACTTGGTTCATCTGTGAATTCAATTTCAAATCAGAGAATTTTCAATTTCAATATTGAATGATTTTTTAATTTGCTAATGAAGCTGTGTAGATTTGTGAGTATTCATTCTATAACCACAGCAGTTCAGACATTCGAATGACATAGAAGCCATCTTTTAGTTCTGTTGACGGCCGAATCATAGGGACTGATGTGTCGTGTTTTCCGTTTCAGAGTTCAAGCAATATTCCCCACCCCTGACCCCCAAACCATGCTGGACAAGCGAATGCACAACCTAGTTGCGTACGCTCGGAAAGTAGAAGGGGACATGTACGAGATGGCCAATTCACGGGTAAGACGACTCTTTATTTATTCTCTATGAATTGGGTGAAAGGGAAAGAGAGAACAGCTGCTTTTAGAGATTTATGAGTAGAGAAAGGCCTACTCATAGTGGAGAGCCCGTTGATAGAACACGAACATGTGAATTCTGAACTCGTGATTATGCTCCTAGTGGATACAAATAACTATCTCTGTTGTTATGTTCGTCTAGGCCTGTAGATTGCCACAAAAGAGTGCAGAATATTACTTCAAACTGAATCTGTTTTCAAAAGGCTGATTTATTCCACTATTCAATTCAATTATTCGATTAATTCACTTATTCAACTTTTATTAGAGTTGTAGGAATATAGCCTTTACATTCAGATTTGTATGAGAAACGTAGCACTTTGTAGCTAACTACTGGAAAAAATGAGCTGCAAACTCTGGATGAACAACTGCGGGATAACGGGAATTCCTTCTTGGTCTGAGGCAGTTGGCTGTCCGAATACCACATTGACAGAGTATTCAAGGAAAGAGATTATGATTCTTTTCAACTTGATCAGTACGGGAGTTTCTCCAGTTGATTTTATATTGGAACGCGCTTTTCGGAAACAAGTTTCCATTCATTATCTTCAAAACCGTGCATATTTTCACGAAATAGCTAAATGTAGCTAAACGCTCTGAAATATACATTTATAGTGCAATAGAATATAATTTGAAATGAATCAAAATGCCATGAAACATGAAGAAAATGAAAAATATCCCAGGAAATATTTAGATTTGATCGTCCATTTCATTGATGCTGAATTAAATTCCTACATCTCTAGTCTCTACCCTATTATGCATAGAGACATGTAAAAATAGCAATTGCTTTAAAAGCGATGAAATCTAAAAGTGCTTTTTTCATTGTTTTTTTCTGATTTCTCTTCATGTTTCACTACATTTGATGTTATTCTATCTTTTGAAAAGGCGACAAAGCGCTACAAACGTCTGAATCCACTATGTATCATAGACATAGACGCTATATTCGAAATAGAAACATTATAGATGCTATTTTTTTCCAAAATTATTTCAATTGAGATGTAAACGGGTGACGTTGGTCAAGGGACTTGGAAAAAATTGCAGTTGCAAACGCAGGCGGCAGATGAGGCGTAGGTTTAACCCGCTTGAAGAGACTACTTTCCTCAAAATATCATTCAGGGTGTTTCTGTTTTATGCCTACTGTACGTTATCTAGTGGTTTTGCCGTACTGTACTGTAGCTATGCTATAAAACGTTGTTGCGCGACAGAACACAATGTTTCAAAATAATGGATGCACCAAAGTGCTGCTTTTCAAATTCTAAATACCATGAAGAGAAATAAATAGAAGCTATATTTACATGTCTCCAATTATGCGTAGCCGTAAAACTGAAATGATGTCTGCAATAAAACATTGACACTCTGTCAAACTGTAATCATTTGGAATCGTGTTCTTGCTGATTGGATTAGAAACTACAGATCTGAAAGATTCTGAACAAACGTTGTGTCATCATTCTCTATTCTTTGCTATTGGTATACATATTCTCTACTTTTCCGTAGGTTCTAATGTTCATTTTGTTTCCTTTGTTCCAGTCGGAGTACTACCATTTACTAGCAGAAAAAATATACAAAATTCAAAAGGAGCTGGGTGAGTTGAAAGTTCAAATTGTAATGTGGTGTGCACACGTTTGAAAGATTATCTCGAGACTCGTCTCTATTGTTTGTTATGTTAATTGTGTTGGAACAGTTCATCTCGTATCTTGGTTTCATGTTGACCCGTGTATTATTGGATATTGTGGCGTTTGATGCAGCTGCAAGTGCAGTCGCAGTAGCAGTAGGCTCCAGCGTGTGAGCTGGTTATCGTGGTTGCTCACCGCAGACCATAAGAAGTGGTACACTGATTACTGAATCTCGACATTGTTTCAATAATTGAAGATGTTTCAACGACTGCTATCTCGTACAAGATATCTCAATAGACTCTCATGCTCTTCAACTTGAACTAGTCGTGATAGTTCGTTTTAATATCTCTTTGAGGTCGTCGCCCCGTCATCACACCACTTTGAACCGTCAAACAATGAGCAGCGATCGAGGTTGGGTAGCTCTTTATTCTCTGCTGGGCTAATTGTTAGAATTCACAATAACTTGAACATGATCAGCTTTCGTTTTCATGCCAGCTGATCGTGGTGGCTGCATTGGTTTTAGCTAGGGGCAATTGTGAAAAGACCACGACTAGTGACGACAAATATTTCCTGCCATTACGTTGGTCTTACGTGTCACAGTTGGGGCTTGGATTTTGTGGTTTTATAAATTGTAGAATTTTGTTTTTAAAATCTGAAAGTTTGGTTCATGATTTTATCGATGGAAGATTTTGCTTCACAGCGGTGAGATCAGAAGTTTAGGCTAACCTCAGAAGTTGACTCCATATACTGAATGACACTGATTTTTGTAAAATGAGTGAACTAGGCAAGGATGTGGTTTGTACCTGTAGTTGGGTTATTACAGGGAATCCTCGTTACTTCAGGACTATACAAAAAACATTTCTAATGATAACCTCTGAAATTTCGTAAAAAGATGCACGGAAAAAATGGCTGATGTTATTTGGATGGGTAGTACACGCTCAATTGTCGAAATAGGGTTGTTGCTAGCTTCCCGCGTGTTGACCGTGCCCAGTCGGGTGGCCGCTGGTGCCGAACGCAACCCAAGTGATCCGAAGGTGCACGTGCTCAGATACTACGTGAAGAGGCCTTGTCAAACACAGGCGCTCGCCAACAATTGTATTACTTTGTTTGGCCGTTGGAAATCCACTAATAAAACATACATATTGACTGACCAACTATAGATAAGACGGGACAAGGGGGAAAACTGAGATCGAAATGACAGTCTTGAGGTAATATTCTTAGTACAGCAGTTTATTTTTGAAAAACTTTGATAGATTTGAGGGTCAAATTGTATGGCTCATGAAGAAACACGCTTTCAATGAATTGCATCAGCATAACATCATAATCCTAGTTCTAGTGCCAACTAGTGTTCCTTTGCGAATGAGTCCTATTTGAGAGACCAAATTGACTGTACGCACAAGAATGGAACACGTCAATTATTCCCACCGGGCTGGACAAATGTTCAACACTCGGTTGGTGTATTGATTTCGTGAGCCACATATGAATGGCCTCCACTCATATTCATGTATTGGATTTCCAGAGGAAAAACGTCAACGACGTAAAGAACAACAGTTGCAGCAGTTGCAGCAACAGCAGCAACAGTTGCAGCAATCCCAGCAACAGGTACAGATCCAGCAACAGCAGCTGCCGCGGAGGCCGCCTATGCTAGGGGGAGCGAACGTAGCTGTTCCGGCCAGAGCTGTTGGGACTGTCGGTCCTCTAATGCAGCAATCAACCCCTGCGGGACTTGGGAGCCATTCGCCAGGTCATTAAATTCTCTACAATTTCATCATTCATGTATTTTGAAGAAAGTGGCCAAACTAGTGGAAGTTTGTAAATATTGTTGGACCTCAAAATAAACCTTCCGGTATCTCATTCAGTCAAGGCACTGTTGTAGAATCTGAAAATCAAGATGAGCGGGGGTTCTAGTCCTACGGAAGTCATGGACTATTTTATAGGAATCTTTCAATTTCATCTGGTCATTTGTCACCCCAAATTACTTGAAACGTTGATGGGTTCGGTGAGCAAACATCCCTCCCCCCTACTCGCCAGTCACCGTAGCTCATTTGTGTGAAGCATCGCTCTAGAAAATGAAGTCAAGTCAGGCGTAGTTCAAATCCCGCATAATTAGAAGCATGATGTTTGCATTAGCTATAAGCGCGATATAATTGAAAGTCCTCTGAAACCATCATTTCTGTATTCTGTATTCTGAACCATTTCAAGCCAAGTTCTTTTTTGCTCTCTCAAGTGATAAATGCCCTTCACATATAACTATCTTGTATGTCTGTATCATCATTACAGTTCACTGTGTTTCATGCGTTATCTATAGGATAAATTGTTATTCATTTCATGTCTCATCAGGTTCACGTATAGGCCTATTTGAAACTAAAATCTCACCGTGGTAATGAAGTCAAATTGCCTCACATGTAGCTTTTATTTATTAAAAGAAATCAAATTTGAGCTTACAGTTTTCCAAGTGTGTAACTATTTTTGTACACATTTTTTTCTGTGCTTGTAGCCCTACAAAGCCTAGTACGTGTTCAGAAACAATTAGTTTATCGTGTATGTAATCTGAGGCTCTGTATAAACAGATCAGTCTGACACTGCGAGATGCCTATTAGGGACGAGGGATCGAGTGCCTGTGCTAACGTGAGCCTCGCTGTGTTACAGGTATGGGTCTTCCCTTGGCTCTCCCTATGGGCCTCGGTCCTCACAACCGAATGACTTTCCAGTCTCACCAAAACATCAGCCAGCAAGGGCAGCAGCAGCAACAACAACAGCAGCAGCAGCCGCCACCCCCGCAGCAGCAGCAACAACAACAACAACAACAACATCTTGTAGTTGGTCCTCCAGGTCCTAGCCCGAACGGAATGGTTTCTATGACATCGCCGTTTGGACCACCTTCCGTTTACCCACCTACAAGTGTCCAAGGCCCTGCTAGTCAAACTTTCAACGGTGTACCTGGAATGTCAAGTCCCTCTCCGTCACAGATCTCCCAGAATCAGCACAACCAATTCCCGGAGCTAATGATGAAGGCAAAACTAGCAGCTGCTGCCGCCGCCGCAGCCGCCAGTTCGAATGCCCAGAAGCCGTCGACTACGTTCCTACAAAACCAATTCCAAAATCAGAATCGGGTGCCGAGTACAGATGCGTCGGTTGGAAAGCAACAACAAATACCTCCCCAGTCGTCGGTTGCATCGAACAGTGCGTCAAACGGCTTGACAGTACCAAGTGCGACGACCTCCAATCAAGTTCCTCCCGTCAGTGTGCAGCCTGCCACCACTGTTCAGAGTGGCAGTGCGACCAACTCGACCGTCACCACATCCTCCACGGCCACAATGAACCACCTGGCCAGTATGGGTAAAGGTACGCATCAATAATATCTACATTTTACCTTGATTAGGCTATTCTACTTATCCGTAGTGCTGTGCCAACTTGGGTTTCGAAGTCGTACTTGAGTCGAAAGTTTGCAAACTTTTTCGAACTTCATAATTGAAAAATAAACCGATGAATATGAGTGGTTAGCTATTGGAAATAATGGGAAAATATGACTTGTATGTACCGGTAACCCAATTTTTTTATTGTTCAAGGTTTTTAGGCTTCAGGTTTTTTTATGTCTTGTTTTTTTAGTGACGGTCAGGGTTAGCCAGGGTAAGATTCGTGTTTTGAACATACAAGAATACAGTAATTTTATTGTTCACCCCCTCACACATAGTCATATACTATATTATGCATGTATAAGTCAGTGGCTTGAGATTACGATCTGGGACCTTGTGTGTATATGTATATTTATATATATTAGGGATGTCGGCAGGTAGGAATTTCCCTACCCGGGTACCCGTCCTCATTACCCGACTCCTCCCGGGTTTTACTAAAAAAAAAAAATCATTGGCCCTAAATCATCTATATTCATGAAAAGACGCGTCATTTTCCTTAATCCGACCATCACTCTCTAGAGCAACAGAACCTCTAACCTCATAGCTTGGAAGCACACTGACGAGAATGTTGCAACCACACTGGCACATTGGTCCTGCCAGTAACAGCTGATAATGGGGGGGGGGGGGGGGTACGCAAGACGTGTGCAAGAGCGCATTTCTTTTCTGGCGACGAAAAGTAATTCTAAAATCAAAGTATTTTAAAAAGGCAGTGATGATTGCTTTTCATTGTTGGGAGTCAAATGTCATTTCAATAATATTCCCTTTCTAACAATGACAGGGAAACAAACAAATGTGGAGGGCACATTCAAAGTAATGCTACACTAGCCACTAGCCAGTCATCTGGATAGCGTCATTTGGTTGCTATGAGTATTGTGTGTATATCTTACAAAGCACATTTGTCAACTGAGGCTCAAGGAGGGAGGCATGGCTGCTGTACTGATGGGTAGGTGAGGGGAGGGGGGGGGAGACGAGTGCGCGTGAGTCGTGCACGCTTACACTAACAGACCAGACCAAAAACATCATACACAGGAGAATAAAGACCAGACAAAAGCATTGACTGCCTGGCAGGTAATTGTTTGAACCCAAATTTCACTTGAAATTGGACCCACCCGGGTACCTGCCGACATCCCTAATTTCTGCCCACAAATACATATTTTATTGTATTGATTAGTTGATAGGCTTAAGTTTGAATTTTTTTTACAATGTGTTGAAATTTTCTTTGGGATGGTAAGATCGCCCTTGTGATGCCCCGTTTGAACGATCCGAAACTTTCATCCCTTGCCTTTATAGGAAAACTATAGCTTTTCAATGTTGATAAAAAAAAAAGTTGGGATAATTTGATACGATTGCAATTTTAAAAAAGCGGTTCCTTGGATTTCATCCCTAATATATATGTAACAACTGACAAATGTATACGCATTTTTGTAGTTATTGCAGCAACTACTTGTGGAAATGCCAACACATGTGTATGAGATTGGACATTTTGTTTGCCACCAGGCATGTCGAGTGCAGAGAGAGCAGGCCTAGTGAGGAGTAACGCGAGCAGTATGTCGAGCCAAATGGCAGCCATAACAGCTGCGTTGAACCAAGACGAGGACTCACCGCCGTCCATGACTAAAGGGAAACTTGATAACATCAAATCCGAGCCCGAGCACGAAGTGAAGATGGAGACCAAGCACGACATGGACTTTGACATGAATCACAAGGACCATGGATCAGGTGGCAAAGGTATTTAAACTTTTCACTCATTTGGTGTTCAAAGTATGTAACGTAAAGATGATTATATTAGCATCACTTTCGTTTGTGTAAAATCTTTCAATTTATCCACTGCACTCAACTTTCTCTGTAATACAAAATCTTGAATAGGTGCCTTTCATAATGCCAGTGGATTACAGTTTAAAAACTATCCTCAGCTCAGTTAACTAAGGCACCACTTTAGAAATTGAAGTCACCATTGGGCGTGGGTTCGAGTCCCGCATGAGGCTTGGGTTTTTGCAAACGTCCTTCGTATAAACGTCTCATCGTATAAAGTACAAATATTGCAATCATATTGCCCATTACTCGAGGAAAACTTTGAGCGTGACATTTTGGCATACGTCAATTGACAGACATCAAAATTGATCAAGTTATGGATCTTGATATATTTGTATGTAGGCCTAATGTATTTTACTATTGACGTGTGTTCTTTATTCAGGGATAGGTAGTATGAAGATGGAGATAAAGACTGAACCAATGTCAATGGACGGTGATGAGGAGATGGTGAAGGACGAAGGGGCAATCAAAGAAGAACCCATGTCGGCTATGCCCAGTTCGATGGATGGTCCCGACATTAAACCACCTGTACCAGAACCGATTCAACCCACGATCGGAACTGACAAAAAGAGAAAGTGCTGTAAGTACCAACATGCCCCACATGTACTAGCCAGGGAATGAACGTATTTGCGCAGATAAGTGAGACGTTGCTTTGTATAATCATACAGAATTGGGTGAAATTGCCTTGGTTACAGTATTGTGACCAAGGCAATAGCCAAAACATCAAAATCTTGTGTGTTTGTACATAATCATTCCTGTGCACTTGTAACGGGCTGTCCACTATGAAGATCTCTACTTATGAACCTCAGTAAGCTGCTGATCTTGCTTTCCTCTTGATCGGATGACGTATTCAGTGGCAGCGAACAGCTGAGCTGGCTTCGGCCTAATGTTACTCGTCAAAAAAAAGGATGGAATTTGGGAAAATAATGATCAATTCAAGGAATTCACTCAAACTATTTCTGATTATCCAATCCGAAAACAGTGCTAAAGCAATTGAGGGGTCGAAATATTAGTTGGAATTACGGATTAGCTGGAATTCAGATTAACCATATTCATTACATTGAAATGCCTATACCTTCAGCCGGGGACTGACTTCAAGTTCGAAATATGTCAAATTTCGGATTAACCGAGTTTGGATTAACGAGGATTTACTGTATACTGTGTCCTTGACTCACATTCTTGCTACTGTGAACCTAGACCCTTTCCTTTCAGCAAATCATCATCAGTTGAAGCACTAAGCCCTTATTTGCTGTAATGACCTCTTGCTATTTCCTCTTCAACCTTGATGTCACCCATTAGGTTAATATAGACCCAAAAAGAGTTTCATATCTCACTGTATTCAAGCCTGGTATGTAAATAAGATGGATAGATATTCATTGAGAAAAATGAAATAATTATCTGGTTTGCTGTTTGCCTGGTGAAAATTATGCAGGTGCAACATTTTATAGGGTAGTGTACCTTTAGAGTAATGTAACTGTTGTCGCTCCAAAGATGGCATTTCTTCAATATCTTCTTTGTTTGCCCCGGTAAGGTTTCAAACCCGACGAGCTGCGTCAAGCGCTCATGCCGACGCTCGAGAAGCTCTACCGTCAAGATCCCGAATCGTTGCCGTTCCGCCAGCCGGTCGATCCGCAAGCGTTGGGTATACCCGACTATTTTGAGATTGTCAGACGGGCTATGGACCTGTCGACGGTGAAAAGAAAGCTTGACACTGGACAATACTCCGATCCTTGGGAATATGTCGACGATGTGTGGTTAATGTTCGACAACGCGTGGCTGTACAATAGAAAAACGTCGCGCGTCTATCGTTATTGCACAAAGGTAAGCGGGTTGACCTCTAAGCATTTCGTAACGATGGGAACAAACTGAATCGAATTATTTCTGAAGAATGACTCGATAAAATTCAAGACTAACTACAAAGTTTGGTTTTTGAATGTAATCATCTTTGACAGGCTCTAAATGAAGTGTTTGATTTTTCAGCTCTCCGAGGTTTTTGAGCAAGAAATTGATCCAGTGATGCAAGCGTTGGGATATTGCTGCGGTCGAAAGTTCACTTTCAACCCTCAAGTGTTGTGTTGCTACGGAAAGCAACTTTGTACGATTCCTAGAGATGCCAAGTATTATAGTTTCCAGAACAGGTAAGTTATGTTGCATGATTTATTTGTACCGTAGCTCTGTAGTGTGTGTGCTTGGGATTTGCAATTTTCACTCTGAAACCTTGCTCTCACCATCGTGGATATGAAGGTTGATTACCTCTGTCCGAACTCTGTTGAATAATACTACTGCAGTTATCACGCTCACACATCGCTCCAAGAAAGAGCTCTACGACCTTGAATCTGTTTGACTGAAGAACAAACTGTTCAGACATTTTCCCTTTACTTCCAGTTGTATAATATTTGTCTAGTCAAGTTTATTGATAGAATTGTTGTATTCAAGTATAGAATAATGTGAATCATTATAAGAAATGACACTTAATATCTTACGTATCAAGATTTCTTGGATCGCTTCCAAAATATTTGCTGATTTGAACTTATCTTCTCAACAGGTATACATTTTGCCAAAAGTGTTTCAACGATATTCCCGGTGACACGGTCACTCTTGGTGAAGATCCGACACTGCCTCAAACGTAAGTTTAGCCACATATTTGTTTATTCTTGATATTGAATTGATCAGAAATTGTATAAACAATGTAGATCAACCTAACCTAGCAGGTGATTGAAGATGAGGAATTCTATGGCCATGATACCGTGAATCTATAATGGATCTGTCAAATATTAGTTTACTTGAACTAGTGTTTGTGGCACAGTCCCATTGTAGTTGAGTCAGCAATAAGTTTCTCCACTTTCTTGATTTCCTGATTCATCATTTTCTTCTCGTGATCAATCAATGGAAAACAATTGAATTCATCTCCTATGTTGAATTAGCTGGCCAGGTATCTAGTTGTTCACTTTGGCGCTGTTCTGAAAGATTATCTTGTAATACTCATCAATTTCTGTCTATGTTTGCAGTGCCATTAAAAAGGACCAGTTCAAAGAGATGAAGAATGATCACCTGGAATTGGAGCCATTTGTTGAATGTAACGAGTGTGGTAGGAAGCTCCACCAGATTTGTGTTCTGCATTTGGAGAATATCTGGCCTCAGGGGTGAGTTCACAGTGCTTGATATTTATCAAACAACCCGACTATATTGCACCATCATGTGTCATTTATTCATGCCCTAATGAACCAAAGAAGAAGTTTGAAATGGTTTGGAGCATGTAGATGCTTGTAGCGACTCGAAGTCAGGGCTATCTACTGCATGGCCAGTTGAACGATGAACCAGGTTTCATTTCAAGTATTGTAGCTCTTTAATGTGTATTTCCAGGCAGAATTTTTCATGCTCTCAATTTCACAAATTATACTTGTTTTGTGATAATTATTCACCTAGCTCATTTGGAACTGGTGGACAACACATTTTGAGTTGGTAAAAGCTGTCGATGTGCCTTTAACATTCAAGAACCACTTTCAATCCAAGGTTGTTACAAGTCTTGAAGCAACAAACTATGTACATTCAGCTTTGTCAGCATATTTCAATGTTTTCCCGTTCATGTCCCGCCTAGATACATCTGCGAAGCGTGTCACAAGAAGAAGAGCACCAAACGAAAAGACAACAAGTTTAATTCCAAACGGTTACCTGTGACAAAGCTAGGAGTTTACATTGAAACTCGTGTCAACAACTTCTTGAAGAAGAAAGAGGCCGGAGCAGGTGAAGTTTCAATTCGTGTTGTCGCTTCGTCGGATAAGATAGTCGAAGTGAAGCCCGGCATGAGGCATAGGTGAGTGATTTCAACACGGACATCATGTCACTGGTTACGTATTTTGTCCAATTCACAGAAGAAACGTACGTTGATGGTTCCTCATCATAGCAGAACGCATCTGATTGACAATCCTGCCATAGAGTCTTCGGGTTTCTTCAATCTTTATAGATGACTATTAATAAGCGGTGACAATTTGAAAAAATCTGAGTTTGTCCATTGTTCAAACAGTGCTTTAATTTTTCATTGATTCATTTAGATGTACAAAGCTTGAACCTATTAGATTTCCCTTGGTGGAAAAACAGTCTCTGCTTACTATGCACATCCAACAAGGTGATGCCTGCCTTCGTTGCTCAAGTCAGCTGAGGTACCGCTTTAGAAACAAAGTCTCCGTTGGGCATGGGTTTGAGTCCTGCATAAGGCATGGGTTTTTGTAAACGTCCTTTTGTTTATTGTTGGTTCATGATTTTCATAGGACACAAATACATTGTATAAATCAGGTCAAGATACAGAAATTATAAAACTGAAGATTAAATATTTGATGTTCAATTCAAGTTAAGAGTTTAGGTATTCATCAATATTATAATGGCCTTCCTTCATCAGGTGATGCTAGACTGCTATCTTGAATTGAGTCAACTCGAGTCATTTTATTGCAGCTGGTAGGTGATTGTATAATCGTCTGCATGACTGCAAGACGCCGTTTGACGTTAGCTTCAAGCGGCAGAACTCGTGGGCAATGTCTGTTGCACTCCTAGTATTGTAGCAAAATGGCTTGAATGTACAGGCATGGAAAGGGAAGAATGTTTTGCTCCTTGAATGCTGATCTGCAAGATTCTCGTGAGCTCATTGATAGCATTGAACGTATCACTCGCTTCTGGGATCGGAAGACCTTGATGCTTTGTCAAGCCTTCATCACTTCAAAGTTTAATTGTCACCAGCTCATTTGTATTCACGTCTAACCTAGCTGTTGGTGGGGTCGCTGAGCAGACCACAGTCATCATCATCATCAATAACATGATGGAAGTTCTGTAATAATGTGCGACCGAGTAACAACTGGTACTGAAGATGCTCTGGTTTTCTGTAGGTTTGTGGATCCTGGTGATTTACCAGACCAGTTTCCGTATCGGGCCAAAGCCCTGTTTGCGTTTGAAGAGGTGGACGGCACCGACGTGTGTTTCTTCGGCATGCACGTGCAGGAGTACGGCTCGGAGTGTCCGTTCCCCAACACGCGTCGCGTGTACATCGCCTACCTGGACTCGGTCCACTTCTTCAGGCCGAGACAGTTCCGCACGGCCGTGTACCACGAGATCCTTCTCGGCTACCTTGACTACGTTAAGCAGCTGGGGTGAGTCGCGTCATACTCTTCTCCGGTCAAGTCACATGTCATTGCTTTTCAAGTATGATTGCCGTTTTCAAACTTGGATACAAATTTTAGTTACTTTTGAGAGCGCATGGGAGACGATTTAGCGAAATATCAGATTATAATAATATTAATTATTATAATCTTTATTCAAGGAACAATGTACATGTTATAGAATGTGTCACATAAGGTTTGAAATATCAAATTAAGGTGAATAAAGATTAAACAGAATTAGGATTTTTACAAGTATTTTTCTATTTTGCAAGTTTGAATGGGGTAAGTTTTGACTTTTGATTTGAACTTCTTCTTGTTGATAGAAAGGGTATTCTTTATCATGGTAGGTAGATTGTTGAAAATTATATGACTAGTAGGCTGGGTTGGTTTTGCATAGTTTCAGATTGAGATTGGGTATATAGATATGAAAGATATTTGGTGGTAGCTTTCAAACTGTATAAGATATCAACATTCTAATAAGGGGGAACATTTTTAATAGCTTCAAGATGGTATAAGTTGAAACTATTCACAATCACAAAGTTCACAAGATTAAAAACTATCGCATAATTGTTGGACGTTCACAGCTAAAAAAATATATTTCAGCTGTCCACGTGCGACGCTTATGCGATATGAGTGGAATAGTTGTATCTTACACCATCCTGGAAATATGGAAAATATCTGTTTTTCCCCATATCAGAATTTAGATATCTCATCATACCGCTCAAAAGTTGTCACCAAAAAATGATGATTTGCTAAATCGACTCATATGTACTCTTGAGTTGCTTAAACTTTGATGTCCTGATCTTCGAAAACTTTGGTAAAATCTGCAATTTACCAGCATTCTAGACCCATACATATGTATATATATTCTGATTTATGATCCGTCGATACATAGGTGTAGCAAATATAATATAAAATAGCAGATGGGTTTCAACGGCAAAAAACTGAAATATAGTACGTTCTTGAACGGACTCGCCGCTTCGAACACCTCTCGAGTGTCATGTTTTGTCTACTGTGCTTGTAACAATATTCTTATTCATAACATTGCAAATTATTTGTTCATAAATTGATATTATTTTGTATTGCTTGTTTGCAGTTACACTATGGCTCATATCTGGGCGTGTCCACCTTCGGAAGGCGACGACTACATCTTTCACTGTCATCCAATCGAGCAGAAAATCCCGAAACCAAAGAGATTGCAGGAATGGTACAAAAAAATGTTGGACAAAGGAATGATCGAGAGGATAGTGGTCGATTACAAGGTAATATTTCGACTCTGCGCATTACAGTAGAATGTCTGTTATACACAAATTAGTAGGTCTATGCGAGCAGAGCTTCTCGAGTTCGAGCAAGACTAGCGAGTTTGAGGACTATTTTAATTCGAGCGAGCTCGAGCACAAGCTTAGCTTGAGAAAATGAGCACAAACCCTCGTTGATCTGAATGAAAGAGACGCCCAAAAATGAATTCGATTTATACAAATTTGGATTAACTAAACTAGTCCTTATCCACGAAAATCATCTCTCTTCCCCGGTTAGAATTACAGCAATTTCGTATTGCATACGAGAGAAAGCTGTGCTACCGGGCAAAACTACTTGATGAGTTGAGAGAAACCGTAACCGTTGCCTCAATGAGTGTGTCTCGGCTATCTTCGCCGATAGAAACCGTTGTCAAGAGCCTCAGACTCGCTAACTCCGACGACACACGACCATCATATGGCGCGTTTCCATTGGCGCTCGGCCGTCCCGAGTTGCTAGACAACACGCGTGATGACGTTTCGATCTGTCCTTGACAGAGTGAGGATGTGTTCTGGAGGGGGGGGGGGGGGAACTGAGGAAGAGAGAGAGACGCGTGTGTGTATGGCGCGTTGCTATTGGCGCTCGGCCGTCCCGAGTTGCTAGACAACTTGCGTGATGACGTTTCGATCTGTCCTTGACAGAGTGAGGATGTGTTCTGGAGGGGGGGGAGGAACTGAGGAAGAGAGAGAGATGCGTGTGTGTATGGCGCGTTTCCATTGGCGCTCGGCCGTCCCGAGTTGCTAGACAACACGCGTGATGACGTTTCGATCTGTCCTTGACAGAGTGAGGATGTGTTCTGGAGGGGGGGGGGGGGGGAGGAACTGAGGAAGAGAGAGACGCGTATGCGTGTCTGGTGATAACTACGTCTCGGCAGAAGTCACTCGGAGTCAGTCAGTCCGGTGCCACTGACAGTGTGAGATGATGCGCGTTGTAATCTTTCAGCAAGTGTACATATGCAAAATCAAAGGGAGAAATGCAGAAACAAAACTTTATAAGTTTCAGACACTGCATATTTAATACCAATCTGTTGAATGATAAAAAGATGACAAGTTCATCCTTCCTCTCGCTCGCTCGAAATTGACTCAAAATTACGATCCGGGAAAAATCTTTTCGAGCTCGCTCGAAAATTTCCAGACTCGCACAGCCCTACTAATTAGAATGGAGAGGTGCTTTTAAGGGCAATCTTGTAAATAATGAACTCCGTAATCCAGTGCACACAGCTCGAAGTGCCTCGTAAATGGATGAATGGTCAACGAATAACTGCAATATGCCACAGGGAACTAGGAATGAGCAAGTATTTCTTCGTATATCAATGACAAGTAAAATATATGAAGATGAATTAAGCTCTTGTAGGAAAATAGCAGCCCAAGTTGATTGGACCAGCAGTCTGTCACCCCATGCAGACTGTCAAGCTCACTATTAATTAACCTAAACCAACTCAACCCAACTAACCTAATCAACCTAAAACCAGTCGAAAACCTCAGCCAACCAGTATAGCACTTATACTTCTGGTCCAACTAATATTTATTTCAAAGGTCCCACTAGAAACACGAATAAGTTATTGAATTCATAAAATCTGTGCCACAGATGCTGTATAATCTGTATACATAAAATCCTACTACTGTTGGGCCTTGATGAATATCTGCTTTGATCTGTGATTCTAGGATATTTTGAAGCAAGCCGTCGAGGATAAACTGAGCTCGGCAGCAGAATTACCGTACTTTGAAGGAGATTTCTGGCCAAACGTTCTTGAAGAAAGTATCAAGGAGCTCGATCAAGAAGAAGAAGAAAAGCGGAAACAAGCCGAAGCTGCGGAAGCAGCCGCCAACGTAAGTATTCTTTTGTCTTTTTTCTGTATCAGCTCTTGTTACAAACGGTGGTAACATTGTCAGAATAAAATCAGATGGGTATAAGACCAGAAAGAACAATAAAAGGTGAAAATGAATGATAACAGATGAATATAGGCCTAATGAAGGTACAGTAGTAGCCTTGATGAAACTTGGAAGTTGGAGTTGAATGATGATTCAGAAAGTCGTCAACACTGTGGAGTGAGGGGCTCAACATTAGTTTCTTGAGGGGGATGTGTAATTGTCTGGAAGGTTATTGTAACGTCTGGTGAACTTGTAACGTGCATTTCAGTTGGATGCTCCTCTCGTGCTTTAATTGTGATGTGTAATTCCGTCATTAGAAAACTTTGGGTCGCCCCTCGTGAATAGGCGTACATCTAATGTACAGACTGGGTAAGGCAAAAATACTGAGCTGTTACATGATGCATTGAAGCTTGAAGACAGCATGGTGGGGATAATTATTTTCTGAGGACGAAAGGGTCTGATGATATCCGCTGTAGCACCCCAGAATATCAGACCATACTGTAATATCTATTGCACATTTGCAAAGTATACAAGGTTGACAAATGTAATGAATGTTCTTATGTCGAGTTTTACGGTTCCGGTAGTGATGTCATTTATTATAAAGTAACTTTCCAAGTGATTTGTGAGCGAGATGCGAGTTGTTTTCATCAATGGTGGGAAAGTAGTAGTCAGAGTTCCAGTTTTTTCTACTGTAGGCCTACATACCTTTCCAGGATGTCGAGTTAATTTGTAGATATTATGATCATAAACACACGAGTGATCTAGCTATACATATTAACTTAAAAGCGCTTTCCGGTCTCTATTTTCAAGTAAGTCGTAACTTGTATGTCAAAGTAATTTTCTAATTGCTCAAAATTATGTTTTGAATACAGGAGCTGGCCCACATTGAGGATGCTGAAACTGGTGCAGATGGTAAGAAGAAAGGTCAAAAGAAGGCCAAGAAGTCGAACAAGTCGAAAGCGAACCAACGTAAAAATAGTAAAAAGTCTGCTGCACCTCAAACAGCAGGCAACGATCTCTCGGCGAAGATCTTTGCCACAATGGAGAAGCATAAAGAAGTTTTCTTCGTAATTCGTCTACGGTCAGCGGCAAGTTTAGCAGTAAGTGAAACATGCTTCCTCCGAGAAATTCTCAGAGAATTTAATAATTATATAGGCCCACACTACAATATATAAACGTAGACAACCTTGATACGTCATCACAGTCTGCAAAGAAAGTTAGGCCCAACATATCTTTCTTTTGTCAAATTAAATGTGATATATACCTAGGTCTAAGATTCTAATTCACTAGTGACCTTATCTTAATTTTTCCAACAAAAAAATGAATAAGATTCCATTGAACGTCCATCCTTTGCTGTTTGACTTTTAACGCTTCTCTGTTGTTTTCTAGCCTATTCAAGATCCTGATCCGTTCATCAACTGTGACCTGATGGATGGCCGCGATGCTTTCCTCACAATGGCACGGGAGAGGCACTACGAGTTTTCCTCGTTACGGAGAGCCAAATTCTCTTCCATGTCCATGTTATACGAGTTACATAACCAGGGACAAGATCGGTTCGTCTACACGTGCAACAACTGCAAGGGCCACGTCGAAACTCGGTGGCATTGCACAGTGTGCGATGACTTTGACCTTTGTGTTCAGTGCTACGAGAAAGACGGGCATCATCATAAGATGGAGAAGCTGGGCTTGGATCTAGATGATGGTTCGTCACCGTCGGATCAGAAGCAAGCAAATCCACAGGTAAGCCTAACTGTGTTCATTCAGATTAGGATGTTGATGCGAGCAACCGATTCTCAACTCGCCTGTACCGGGTGAAATGGTTGAACAAAGGAGTAGAGATTCGGTCGAGTGGAGACCATCATTCTGTGGGCTTGGTCAACCGCTAGTTAAATACGTCGACTTGAGATTCAGACAAGTTGAGATTACGGACGGGTTGAGATTCGGTCGAGCTCAGACAAAATCGAGTCAATCAGTCAAGGCCTTGCCCTGAAAGCTGAAGTCAAGTTGAGCGTGGGTTCGAGTCCTGCAAAAGGCTTGGGTTTTCGTAAAGATTCATCCATCATACGCTGATTCATACACACAAATATCTACCTATAGGTGGGATTGTTCAACAAACAATAATCATCGTCACTAAATATGATATGGTTTGATATATTAGCATAACCACAGAGTTTGTTAGTGTTCAGAAGACTAATTCAATTTTTCTTTCCTTTGAAATGTAGGAGGCACGCAAGCTGTCGATCCAACGTTGCATTCATTCGCTGGTCCATGCCTGCCAATGTAGGGATGCAAACTGTAGGTTACCTTCGTGCCAGAAGATGAAACGAGTTGTCCAGCACACGAAGATCTGTAAACGGAAAACAAACGGTGGTTGTCCTATCTGCAAACAGCTGATCGCACTCTGTTTGTATCATGCAAAACACTGCTCGGTAAGTGACGTCTTTCAATTCTACACTAGTCGATTATCAGGTGAAATTTCAATATTTATTAAGGCTTTTCTGACATTTATGAAGGTTAATAGCAAACGTCGATTGAGAAAGAACATTAGTATTGAAACTCGAGGTTGCATACATAATTTTTAACTGTTCTGAAGAAGTAACTTGTTTGAATATAAAGCCGTTTGAAAGAAACTGTCCGAAGATGAAACTATTTGAATATGAACTATTCGAATAATAATGCTGTATCTTGATACTTTGGTTAACTAGCCTTGAGAACGTCAATTTATTTAATTGGCCAATCCTAATAACCTTCCCTACCTATAATGTCAACATTAAGCCTAGCAAAAATATCAAAATACAACATTATTGTACTAACAGTTTCATTTTCTAACACATTTTTCCAACATTACTCCAACTCATTTTTTACGAACAATTATTTTCAAACAGTTGGTGCATTCCCATATAGTGTAACATTTCATTTTGTGCTGCTTGAAAGGTCTCTCTGGAATTTCCAACTTATAAAAACCATCACTATATCAAGTCACGTACAGTTCCGTCACTCCCGATGATGTGTTGTGTCTTGACGTGGTATTCGATTGTCCAATTCCAGGAAGGCAAGTGTCCTGTTCCGTTCTGCTCGAACATCAAGCACAAGCTGAAGCAGCAACAGCTGCAGCAGCGACTGCAGCAGGCGCAACTGTTGCGGCGGCGCATGGCCGTCATGAACACGAGGCCCAACGTCCCGACCACGCCGTTGGGCACGCCCACGCCTGCACCCGCTCTCGTCGCGCCCGTGGTCATGCCTCAAGGTATTTACATTGCGTCAGCTTTGAAGTTCATTGTCGATGTGCACTTTTTTTATCTATTCTTATTTTTTAAATAGTCTACAAATAGTACTGTTGTAGTGCCAATTCTTAGTAGTACCAATTATGATATCTGAAACAACGGATTGATACGGATGTGCACCCACCGATACCAAATCATTGCGAAATTAGCCTCGTGTGATGTGACAGATCTGAAATAACAGTGGTTTGAATGTGTTGCTTCAGGTCCTGGTGTCTCGATGCCGCTGCCAAGTGGTATCGGGCTGAAGCCGGGCACTCAGACCCCGCCCGCCAACGTACTCCAGGTTGTGAAACAGGTGCAAGAAGAGGCTGCCCGCCAGCAAGCACCCCAGCTGGGCGTCAACTACGGTAAGGTGTCTCCGGGCGTCGGGCCTGGCGGCCAGTCCAGCGGCATGCCTCCGCCGCAGATGCAGAGAGCAATCCAGGCCGGTCAAATGGGACCCGGTAGCGGGCAACATTTGCTACCAATAGGAGAATGGACAGCACCTCGGTAAGCATGCCCATCTTTTTTTCCTCTTTTGGAGGCTGACGTATGATAATTTAGTATCATTCTCCATTGTATTCTCTCACGTCGACCCAAAATTATGCAGTTCTTCCAATTCCCGTTGAGAATAACTTATTTCTTTTCCTGTAGGCCTATCTACCTAGACACATAATTCAAGGAAAAGCAGATACAGTTACTATTATGTCTCTGAATTATTGTTTATGTAGGCCTACTACTCATTTTTTCTCAGTGGTACGCTATTCAATTTCTGTGATGGAAGAGTGTATGCAATATTAATCTTCAATTTAGTACAAAAGACCTGTGGCTACTACTGTCAAGAACTATCTTACTTCAGGGTCCATCATACTACAAGAATGAGCGGCATATTTTGACAAATACTAGTATTATGTATTATGATACATAAATCCAGTTGAAGTTGCTCTGTACTTGTGACTAAGAGCAGCATCAATTGTTTCAGGTACCCGTCTAACCCTGCGTTGCAGCAGAACCCTGGACTTCGTCAAACGTCGCCCCAGCTGATGCAGCAACAGCCACAACAAGGCCAGCATCATCATCAACAGCCAGGTCAGCAACAGGTGGTCGGGGGTCTGGGCGGTCCACACATGGTGCCCAGTGGTTCTCCAGGGATTCGACAGCCGACTGTGGCTGGAGCGCTGGTGCAGGGAGGGGCGGCAAGTGCTGGTCTTCAGAAGCAAGCCTTACAACAACTTCTCCACACTTTGAAATCACCCAACACCCCTGAACAACAACAACAGATCTTGCAAATCTTGAAGAGCAATCCCCAATTGATGGCTGCTTTTATCAAGCAGCGGGAAGTGTATCAAAATCAACAAGCCCAACAAAACCAGGGAGTTGCTCCAGGCCAACAACAGCAGCAGCAACAACAACAACAACAACAGCAGCAGCAGCAGCACTTGATGGGACAGCCCCAAGTACAGCAGAGAATGCAGTCACCTCAGATGTTGACACAGCATGTCGGCCAACAACAGCCTGCACAGCAGCAGCAGCAACAACAACAACAACAACAGCAGCAGCAGCAGCAGCAACAGCAACAACAACAACAGATGTCCACGCAGCAACAGCAGTGGTATAAACATCAGGTGATGATGCAACAGCAACGACAACAGCTACAGCAGCAACAGCAGCAGCAACAAGGTAGCGCAGGCCCAGGTTTCCAACAGCCGCCCGGCTATCATCAGAGATTACCGGGAGTGAGACAACAGTGGGGTGGTTTCCCTTCGGGTGGTGATCAGCAATATGCAACAGGCCAACAGAACATGCAACAGCAAAAACAAACAGGCCCTTCGCAAGTTCCCTCGCCCCAAGGTGTTATGATGGGTCCCCCCGGTGGTATGACAGTAGTGCAACAGCAGCAGCTCATGCAAGCTGTGAGATCTCCCCCACCGATCCGATCCCCGCAGCCGAACCCCAGTCCGCGGCCCGTGCCCTCGCCCCGGAACCAACCGGTTCCTTCCCCCCGGGGGCCGGTTCCCTCCCCGCACCATCACCAGCCATCTCAACACACGCCATCACATTCGCCCGCTCACGACCTCCAAGGCAGCTCCGAGATGATGCTGTCTCATCAGGGCAACGGGCCTCAACTACCGAGACATCCCTCCCCGGCCAGTCAGCCCCCCAACCCGCCCTCCGCCCCCAATCGCAACGAAGAACCTTCATTGTCTCTGGAGGATAAACTGGACAAATTTGTGGAGAATTTGTAGTAGTGGCGTTTAGGTTTATAATAACTACAATTTGTTAAGGTACTTAAAATTATTATGTACATGTTTTTTTACGTGCGAACTTCGACGTTTTACCGTGCATTTGCGTCTGAGTTTGATATAAAAAGTATTATTTAAAGAGTAGACATATAATATTAATGGAGACGAATAGAGAGGGATTTTTTTTGTGTACATAATTTATGATCTTATAGCGATGTAACTTTTTTAACGATTCCTAATTGAGGCATTGCTCTTGAAGGAAAATGGACTCTGACCCTCCCTATGTCGTCTCAAAATGTGCTGCTGTATATAAAGAATATATATATAAATATATATATATATATATATATATATATATATATATATATATATATATATATATATATATATATATATATATATTTATATATAGGCCTATATATATATATTTATATATAGGCCTATATATATATATATTTATGAATATAAATATATATATATATATATATATATATATATATATATATATATTTATGTATATATGAATGTATGCATGTAAGTATGTATGTGTATATATATATAAAACCGTAGATACAATTTAACTATAACGATGGCAGATTTGTTTTAAAATGAACTATGACATACACGAGGCATGTATATATCGAATCAATTTCACTGCCAATTTTTTTCCGTATTCATGGTCAAGTCTCCATTTTATATGCGAGAATAATAGTGTACTGTACATAGGAAAAGAGAACCATTGTTTAATAATTGTGGGGTTGGGGAGGGGGGCCTAGGATAGAGTTTATACGACATCAACAACAATCCAAGTATTTGGCTAAGCAAGGCTGTGTTTTTTTGTGCTGACTTAAATGAGATTTGTGAATAAATAATAGTAATAATTATCTGATATAACAATAAAAATCAATACAAACAATGAATATTCAATCGAGTAATAAAAACTAAGGGTGCGACCTTGACTAGCTGTTTTTGTTTGTTACTATTACAAGTGAGTGATGATAGAATGGAAACTAATATGATTTGATACACATTATACACTGTACTCTACAGATGGGCCGAAGAAATGTCTCTGCAATTGTATTGATTGTTCATCTTTTAATAATATACGTACTTTATTATTTCATGGTGGCTTTCGTGATGGACCGCCAAGATCATACATACTCCCTTCATTATTTACAGTTCTTGTGGTATTTAATGTTATAAGTTGGCATACGGCTTGGTCAGCTTTTGCTCTCTCTTTCTCGGCCTTGGAAACTGAAGTTTAGTCGGACGTGGGTTTGAGTCCCGCGTAAAGCGCACCATTTATCTATCACCTGTTCATTGGTACCCCAAAACACCGTCGCTGTTGGTGAGCTCGTTAACAGTAATCGTAGTCAGTGTTTGTTGATACCGAAATTAATTTTTCATGAGAAACATTTTGTACCCAGGATTCGTGCCTAGTTTAAGACCCTTTTTTATTTCATCCAAGATCTCCACCGTAAGGCATGTGCCGGTAAATGAATTGTTACGTAAATATACCTTGTTATCAGAGCAACTGAAGACTGACAAGAATAATATGCTAAATAGAGATGAGATGTTTCCCTGCGGCTTTGCATTGAACGTGATTTTGCGGATTTTAGGAACCAAAATTAGAATAGGAAAGTATTTGAGGCATTATAATAGTATGAACATTAGTACCAATATAAGAAGTATTTGTTGGACACATTTCAATTGCGCTCTTTTGGCTTCTTATTTTGAAGTTTGATCAATAAAGTAGACCTAGTTTAATGTACATAAACATGGAATATACAAAACACAACCTAAAAAGAAGTATCTGCATTATTTTGTGGGCCATATTGCAAGGTTCCTTTTTTTTAGTCCTGACTTGAATGATATCAGATCTTCTGATGTGAACTATTTTTCACTTAATTTCCTAAATGATGGATTGTTGATGATCTGTAAATTGTGACTGACAAATATATGGCCAGTAGGAATAGACCAACGCGACCATGTGTGAGTTCTAGCAGTTTTCGTCTTTGAGGTTGGTGAAAATCAAGCTTCGAAATGTGCCCTCAAGTGGCAGGTTATTTCTGTGTGCTCTTATAATGCCTCGAGTATAGTAAACGAGATTTTCTGAAAATGTTGAATTTACTGTGAACACCAACTTGCTTGGAAGACAATCATTCAAATTGTGGTGACAATTACTTGGACCATTCTGTACCATAAACACTCGATATACATCAACTTCTGATAGTACCTGTAAATCAGTTAATTGTCCCTTCATACTTACGATCAGAGATAACTTCTACTGATCATTTCTGTTCAATTATAACAAATCATGTTCTGAGCCTTGATTCTGCAACAGCTAATGAAACTGAAGCAAGCTAGATGTTACTGTCTGAACAAAACCAAGATTGGCAGCTTCAATTTCATTTCCGAGTTGAAGAATAAAGGTTGATATTGTCGGAACCGTCAATGAACTTGCCCCAACCCCCCTGTCCACGATATTACTGAGAGTGATCATTGTCCTGATAATTTTATAGAATTGGCTTGACTTACGATTCAACTTAACAATTGATCTTGGTAGCTTCTTCCAATGTTGATTTTGTACCTTTCATTTGATACTACTTTATTTATATTTTGGTGCATATAACCATCTATTTTAATATTTAATTTATTCTATATGACAGTTTTTCCTGATTATTGAATGATTAAATCTGATGAAGACTGCACTGGTGTGGTGGTGAATCATTTTCTCTGAAATCTTGCATTTTTGGCACAATCTTTTCGAAATGAAGGAAAGCCTATTTAGTTATTTGTGCACATTGTGTGTGCAACTCTTTGATTGTCCTAACTGGGGACAAGTGTACAAAGTGGTTATTGAAGCTTAAATGGGATAATAATAATTCAAGCTGAAACATAATATCACTTGCCACAAGAATGTTTATTCGAATGTGAACCACACGTGTAGCTGCCATGCTCCAATCGGGCTCTGGAGCATTCAAAATTCATGCGCGCTTGCTTCTGTTCGGTCGGGAGATGACATTTTAACTCGATATTTTTAAAATAGTTATTTTCTTACCTTGGCTTATAAGGTACTGGTAACAAGAAAGATCTCAAGCCAACTTTTTCATGATTTTCTATCTTTGAAAATCGTACCTATTCACTGCATATTTTTTAGGCATAAATGGTTGTGATTCTAGATGATTCTCCTTTTACATGAGAAGATTGTATTCCAAACCAATTTAGACAAAACTAACCAGTTGGCAGAAAAAAAAAACATTTTTGTGGAACTATCCCAATAGTGTAATAATGTTCCACAATATTAGTTTTAGAAAGTATGTAATATAAAAGGCATAGCGTATATTCAGTTAATTATAATTATTAAACCTGTACATTCCACCACAATATTCTGCCTCTGATTTTCATAACTTACCAATTTGGCTTTGGAATGCTAGCTTCTCTTTCAAAGTGAAATTACCTGTTTTACCTCGCCTATGCAATACTTATAAAACTTTTCTAATTATGTTTAATTTATTACTGAAAATAAACAAATTAGCATGTTAAGTGTTATCAATGGAATAGTAATCAATTATTATTAATCAATTTATTTCAAGCGCTCAATGTACAGATGTAAAGTGTTGACCAAACGTATAATGACCTTTAAAGACCACATCCCAGCTTTGATTTCAAACTTGTACATAATTTATCTAACAGTCTATTTGTATAGAAAAATTCAAGTCACTTGTTTCCCAATATTTTTTTTCAAATGAGGACAAGGGGAACAACTGACTTTGATTTGTCACACTCAAGTAATGGTTTTTAATTTTAAATACATTATTGGCAAGATGAGAATGAACAATACAATACATACGGTAACTGTAGAATGTACAGTAATATATGTGAAAGGATCTATTTGTTTGTCACGTAAGAATGATACTGGACGTTTTCAACACGTTTTATTGAATATCCCTTGGCATTCCCACATGGTTATTATTTTCACTTGTATGTTTTTAGCCTGTTCCCTAAAGAATGTGTTGATAAGGTTTTACTGTATATTGCAAATAATTTATATATTGCTGTCTTCTGTAGGTTTACGGTCATAAGAGCATTTGATGATTTTATAATAAATCTTGAAGAAATGAGATCTCTTTGTTAATCTGAAAATTTGTCAACTATTCTTATTACCATGATTGAGAAATATTCCCAATTGTTACCCAGCAGAGCAATGAATATTGTTTCAATTCAGCTCCCTTCGGAATTGCATGCAATATTGAAGTGGGCACTAACTGCTGTTGAGCCACCAACTGACTTGATCAACGTAATGTGAACGGAACGCAGTTAGTGGTTGATATCAGTCAGTTAGTACTAACAGTAGTTGGTGAAAACAGTGTGAGCAGGGTATAATTGTAGAAGAGATGATAGGCGTACTTATTGAACAACAAGCAAGTATTGAGTAAGTGGACCTAGAAGTTGAAAAATGTTATATCAATTGGGGAGATCAAAATTATAGTTAGTAGTTCGTAAGAAATAAAAATAATTATTAATTTATTACTTACCAAATGGTATGAATGTGAAACAATTCATCCCTTGTAATTTTAATACCGTTTCAATTAAATAATAAAATATATGTTCTTTCAAAAAGGATTTGAATGTTTATTAATCTGTGAAAACTTACTTACATATTGGGTTGAACTGATATTTTACTTTGACAACTGCGTTTCCTCTAGTGTAACTTGTTAAAATTGAAGTTATCATCGGTATTTGGGAAACGGCGAAACTCTTTGCAATTTGCTCTACAACTATAATTTCACATTTGTTGAAGGAAATGTGTTTTAGCATTAGTCTCTACTCTAGCGCATGGTAGCTATTGCGAGTGGTATGTTGGGATACCTGGATTAATACCAGAGTTCCTGGTTTATGTTTGAAAACACCAGTTTTAAATTCATAACATACGAAACCTAGAGGTACAAAACCGAGTTTTACTCGCAACTAGTGTTGCTATGTACACATAATTTAATTTTGTATTTGGTGTGCAACAGGCCTTATTACTGGCCAGTAGCGATTATTGACCAACACTTGGATCAGGATATCCGTTGACAGAAATTGCTAGTACTCGATGAAAGGACGCTCAAGTTGTGTCAAAGTAGACACTGGTGATCAACTTCCGCATTGTCCCATGTATATCTTCAACGTTTTCAGATTGCTGGCTACTTGGGGTGCAACTGAGTAGCAGTAAGTTCTTGGTGTCGCTAGCTTTCTTTCGGGGAAAAATACAATACTTCCCAAGCTCATAGTAAAGTGGACATAAGCTCAGTAGACTGGCTGACAAGATGAAATAATTACCGGTACTTAGAAATGAACAAACAGTACGTCGAGAGAATAAATGCAAATAAAAAAAATGCTGAATTACACACTTTGTATAGGCCTATAATTCTATTTTTTATTTTCATTTTTATTGGATGAACAGAGTGAAATGTGACACCAATCGAATACCGGTACCTAAAATACTTGATTTTCAGGCTGATGGACGAAGAAGTTGAAAATTCTATTACTTGGGTACTGGTACTGAGGTTTTGCTAATTTATAATATAATAAATCTTTCATTGTATATATTTATATGTGAATAGCTTGGCAAATTACTAGGAGTGGTTATTTTTAGTAAGTCACAAATGGCAACAGTTGAAAATGTAATAGTTGTGATTAATTAGTGTAGGTGAATATGAATGATTCGAGGATGGTTAGAACGCAGAATGTGTTTCAGAAACTTTCACATCTTTGATAATCCCTCGTTGGTCGTTACAATCGTCCCAAAACTTCCTGCATGCTTTGAACTTGACTTCGTTATGTGAGCAGCCCATGCACACAGGCACAGCATCAGACCAGCACGGTATACACAGCACGATGGAAGAGATAGAACACGGTGATTGGAAATTAAACTGATTCAAGCCATTTTTACATTTTCCATAGTAGCATGTGCATTTTTCTTATTTTCACCGAATTGGCAGCAAGAGGATTGTATACAAAAATTAAATTAAATAATGACAACATTCTGAGGGTAAGGTCTATGTGGAGAAATACCTGGTGGTGTGGATTTGGCATCAATGCACGTGTTCTCGCAGGTTGTTGAACTAGGTCTTTGAAAGCTATTATATCGATGTTTCACTGTGGCTTGCAATAGACTAGTCGGTAATATTTTTTATCGCATTAATTCATTGGCATCTTCCTATTGAATTGAAGCTTAATATTATAAAATGTTTCATTTTACTGTAGTTCCGTCAATTTATTGTCAATACATATACTTATACTCAGGGCCGGCCCGTGGGCTGGGCGACCTGGGCGCAACATTTCCAGGGGTGCAAAAATGAATAGTTTTTTGTAGTTTTTCTTCATTTCACTGCAAGAGGCATTTGACAAATGATGAAAGTTATCACCGCCTTTGATTTTGATATTAAAAGCGAAATGGATGCATGAATTTTGTACTCTTTGAATTTTAGTTTTTAGATTTAAATTGATTCCAATGAAAATTACGTCACAGTAGTCGAACAATTGAAGAATTAATTAGTTTCATTTTATATCCTTACTTGAGACATGTTTAAATGAATAAAGTTGTCTCAGTGCATTGAGTGCTTTTGAACACAATAAATTTACCTGTAATTCCCAGGTCATAGCTGGATCTATAATTATACCTAGATTTTATGTATATTATATATCAATGGTAATTATTATCATCATTATAAAAAGGCAACTGTCCTGCTTTTTTGTGCCATTTTTCTTAATTTGTTTTAATTATTTTCTTTTCGAATATATTTGAATTGAATTTAGCATTAGCGGACATAACGTCCAATACTTTTCGTCCATTAAAGGAATTGACAATGATAGACTTACACAAAACTTATGTACATATTAGATTCATTCAATGCCGACAAGTTGAAAAAAAAAAAAATGCAAACTTCTAGTATTTATTTTGATTTTTTTTTCTAATGGTCTGCATACCCCATCTAGCATGCGACGTGACGTCACAAAGGCGTTCACCACTCGTCCACTTGTACTGCTAACCCACGTTATCCCATGTGACAGCTCGACTCTTTCTTCTAAACAAGTTGGACAAATGTTTTGTGTATTTTTGGAGAGGGTAGGGAGGGGGAGAATTATTTTAAGATATAGGCATAAATATGAATTTTCCTTCACTGTTTATAGTATTTCGATTGTTGTGGCACCCACACACGCAACAGTAATGCACTCCTCCCATCATATTACGATAGTACAAGACGTTTATTACTAGTTTTTCAATAAAAGTAAAGAGTACTTCATCTTAATATTCAATACTCAATGATACACATTTAAACACACATTTAAAAACAAACTTCTCACTTGTTTACCCAGCCACAAGTGTCAATGAAGTAACCTTCCTTCTTTGACTGCAGCTATAGCGGGCGGCCGACAGCCAGCTACGTACCCTTACGGAACGCCTTTGTGACGTAGCGCTTATTTGGCGCGACTCGCAGTAAAAAATTCAAAATAAATATAAGGATTTTTTTTTCATGTTACATGTGGTATTTTAACATTAATATCTATCGATAAAACAATAAGTATGTGTATCATGTTCCCGTACTTTGAATATGGTCCATTCCAAATGGTCCAGAACCTAACCTCAAAAACCTAATCTACTGTCCACATAATTGACCATGTTCCTTTTGAAATAAGCTCAAAACGCGTACATATATATATAAATCAAAAACAGCCTGGCAAATTGACCTACCCATCAGACACAGCCTGGCAAATTGTGCAACCCCCAGGAAAGGATGACCTGGCAAATTGACGTTCATATTTGGACCAAAGATTAGCTTGGACGTTTTGTAGATTGGACCTTAATATTTTTGGACATTTTTCATTGGACGTTATGTCCTGTAAGCAGGGACGTCGTTAGGATCTGTGTATTGGGGGGACGCACAGGTTACATGAATAAAATAACCGCCCAGCTGGACACCTGCCAAGCGTGAAAAGGGGGTCTAGAGGGCAGAAGCCCCCCAGCAGAGCCCCGCAGGGAAATTTTGAAAATATGGACATTTTCCAAGAGATTTTTGCGATCCACGAGTGGTTTCGAAGTCTTATAATTGCATCATGGACATTTTCGAAGCTATACTTTTGCGATTTCTCCCAGCAAAGCCCCGCAGGGAATGTTTTTATATAGACCCATGTCGTTTTTCAAGTGATTTTCCATATTTACAAGCGGTTTTGTGGTCCAACGATTGAATCACTATGGACCGAAGTTATTTTTGATATTATAATCATTATGGACATTTTCGAAGGTATTTTAGTGATTTCTCTCGGCAAAATTCTCAGCAGTGATTTTCTTGAAATATGGTCATTTTTTCAAGTGATTTTTGCAATTCACGAGCAGTTTCGGAATCTAATAATTGAATCATTATTGAAAAGAAAAAAGGAAGTGTAAAGAAGTAGAGTGTATACTGATACAATTCATATTAATAAGTCATCAACCCGTCATATTTTATTGTATGTTTATTCATGGGTCAACATTATAAATTTTTAAAGGAGGATAAGTTATTGGGATGTCGGGATATTATTGGGATATTTATTCCCAAATATTGGGAATAATATTTGTTATTGCAAATGTCGATTCCCAATCGACCCCCTAACGACGGCCTTACCTGTAAGCAATTTAGCGGCAGCGCGTGGCTGTTGCATCCAACTACCTCGTTGGTTGCGTCTCCCATAGACTTCTGCCCGACGCATGCACGGGCAGCTGCACTGTTGCGATATTTCACAACATCAAAAACGTAGGGCTTTCTGCAAACAGCCACTTGGCATTTTAAGAGTGCACGGGAGTAGATGAAGCAAAATATTTTTTATTTTTTCTGATAGTACAGATATTTTCAATATGTACCTTCAAGATGATCCAAGTAAAACCTGTTGAACTTATATTGCAATTATCAAGTGTGTAGGCCCACAACTAAAAAATGCTTTTTTAGGAACTGTCCATAAATGTCACACAATTTTAGGGTATATCAACTAGGAGTGTCGGCAGGTACCCGGCTACCCGGGTCGGGTACGGGTACAACACTACCCGACTCCAATATTCCTTACTCGGGTACCCACCACTTCACAACGCGAGCTTTCGTTCTTCATTTTCACTGACAGATAACTATTAAACAAAGCGCGCTTGTGTGGCGGGAAAAACGAAAGAATTCAGGCCTCCTCTACTACTCTCTAGACCATAGATGTCACCAGTCGCATCTGGCTCGCACTCAACCAATGTGTTTGGGTAGATTATGTTGAGCTGAGAGGGTCAGTGATATGATATGAGCAGACTGCTTATAGTTGCAACATTAATAATGGTAACTTAAAGATGGTGAATGAGACGATAAAATACATCTAAATGAAAAGTAGATAAGCATAGGAAAGGTTTAAAAAAAATTGATTACCCGGGTAATGCTCGGGTAACGATGACGGGTACTTGACTCCAAGAATTGCTACCCCCCCCCCCCCCCCCCTGTCTGAGAAGGTGACAGAGATGATGACCACCCCACTTTAATAATATGACAATCCAGTGTCAATATTTACCAACCCCCTCCCTTGAAATTATGTATGCAAATTTGATGAAACTGGGATATCAGTGATATTGTATTACTAGTAATCACACATTTTTTGAATAACAACCGTTGTAACTTAATTGGTGCTACCGAATGGATGGTTAATATCATGTTACTGAATTACCTAGTCACTGGTCCATGGATTCCTAGACCAGTCTGATATCTTGCCCACTGACTTTCTCACCTCTAAACCAAAGCCATCAATCCTACGTTGTGGAGCAATGAAACACCCCGTGTGAACGCGTCAAGGTCAACACTGCGCGCCTGAATCACGTTGTATTTCGCATCGACAGGATGGTGTTGGTTTATGCATGACTGACCAATAGGAGAACAGTACTTTCAATTCCAGTGATCAATAGTCACACCAAAGCAAATTGATTGAATATGGCCGCCTGGACAGAATGTTCTATTGGTCCATTTATCACGTGACTGAGACTTTCCAGCAACGCGATGCGAGGTGCCAAACTTTTGTCTGATGCCCCAAAGCTTGCATCGTATTGCTCGACAACACAGGATTGGCGCGATCGTGCCTCGTCTGAACAGGCCGTTACATGTTTGAGATCCAATGCAATATACTTGACAGAACTAAACTCTCAGAGCTCATAGTTCAGGCAAGGACAAAGGAGTTTAATCACAAAGATGAAACCTATTCTCAGCCACCTGAATTTTGCATCAGAATTAGAATATAATTTCATACAAATCAAGTGGCACCAACTAATTTCCCTAAAAATTAGAAGAAATTGACAATATATATATCGTATAGATGTCATATAGATAGTGTATACCCCCCCCTCCCCCTTCCACCAAATTGTGACTTCATTCATGGACATACGCTTAGCTGTACTCAGTGAAGAATTATGCAATGCAAGTTGAAGTTTTTACTTATACAGTGAAACTTTCATCTATCGTTTTTCAAGAGACTAGGAAATGTGAATCATTCGTGCAGCAACATTCAACATTCGTTACAGGCCTATAGGAGTAGGGTGGGAGAAAATGAATCATAGAAACAGGAAAACGATGGATGCATGAACAATGCATAGAGGTTTCAATTTACCGGTACCATCTTGAAGATATTAAAAATATACGTTTCCCCGTATTAGAATTTTGATATCGTATACCATTCAAAAGAAATCACCAAAAACTTATATTTTGCTAAATCGAGCCTCATGGACTCTTGATAATATTGATCATGACCCAAGGTCAAGTTGGCAAAATAGCTTGAATCGAGACCAAATTCCGAGCATACAAAATACAGGAAGGGGCACTGGAATGGGCTACAATGGAGAAAAATAATGGGCATAGTCACTTACGAAGATACATTTATTTTGTTTAAATATCAATATCTGTAACATAGGCATAGAACATCATAATAATACAAATGATCCAGAGAGTAAAACAAATACTTTTGCTGAATAAAGCAAGATAGCTGAAACATATGTCAGCAAGTACAGATTTCCCCTGATGGAGTGTCTACATAATACAGTGTCTTGTAATCTTCACGGACACCAAGCCACTACGGTTGTGCAACCTGGCGAAGCGCATAAGGTACTGGAAACAGAGAACAGGGATCTTGGTACATGGACTGATTATGATTATTGTTGGCTTAATGACCCCACTAACAGCTAGGTTATTTGGAGGTACGAATGAGCAGGTGAAAGGTGGATGTTTTCAAAAAACCTGTGACTTATGTGGGACTTGCCCCCTTGCTCGACTTGGTGCCTTATCGACCAGCCAGGTGGACTGTGAAACGGATGTCTAGTTCAATTGATCGAACCCATTTGGACGTGTACATCGTACAAATACTGGTTTCAATACATTCAAATAATACTACTCAATAAGATGGGTCATTCTTGAGTATGCCCCGTGACTTGTTATTGTACTGGGTACATACTTTTCATCTGATTTCAATTCTCAAATTATATCTCTCTATAAGTAACATTCATTGATGAGATTCTGACGTTTCGGCTATTGCCTTGGTCACGACCCTCTACTCTACTGTGACCAAGGCAATAGTCGAAACGTCAGAATCTCATGTGTACCTTTCATCTCTCTATGTTCTATCAACGGGCTCTCCACTATGAGTAGGCCTTTCTCTACTCTACTGTGACCAAGGCAATAGCCGAAACGTCAGAATCTCATGTGTACCTTTCATCTCTATGTGTTCTATCTACGGGCTCTCCACTATGAGTAGGCCTTTCTCTACTCTACTGTGACCAAGGCAATAGCCGAAACGTCAGAATCTCATGTGTACCTTTCATCTCTATGTGTTCTATCTACGGGCTCTCCACTATGAGTCGGCCTTTCTCTACTCATAAATCTCGCTAAGCTGCTGTTCTTTCTTTCCCTTTCACCCAATTGACATCTGTTAAATAGTTAATTTAAAAATGTAATCATAAACAGCTGCATTAGGTACTTTATCTAATTTCCATTCGTTTGAAATAGAATCAGCAACGTGTGCTTCAAAGTAACTGAAAACCATATCAAAAGTTCAAACTAAATAGCTCTTTTGGAATTTAAAAATATCACCACCTGGAACACAGGTGAGAAATTTAGCACACATAACTGCAAAAACATTTATTCAGCCCCAAATAGTGAACCTTTTGGGGGAATTAGTGCTTGGATATCAACAGTGGCACATTATGTCACCATAAAAGTCAGTTTTTTATTAAATAAAATGAATTATTTTGAAAAAATAACTCTGAAAAAAGCAATATTTTTCAAGAATCACCCAGATGCAAGTTGATAATTAGAGGATAGATGGAAGACAATATAGATTTATCTACTCAGTGAAATGACTAAACAAGTGTTTGGGTTTATCCCTGTGAAATTTGTTTCAAAGTAGACAAAATGTATAATTATCATCAGTTCTTAGATGTGGCATGAATTAGGTATGACTCGACAACAATCGGTCAGATAGATTTAGAGAAATTTGTGGCTTTAAATTATAAATTATTCATAAGAAATATTTTTATTTGCTAGTTCATATTTTTTTGAATTTTCAAGTGGGCCTAAATTATTGTGTTAAAGAGTCCACGGGAGTAGATTTATCGAAATATCAGTTTCTTGGTGATAACTTGTGGTAGGTATGAGATATCAAAATTTTAATACGCGAGAAACACAGATAATTATAATAGCATCAAGATGATATAAGTTAATGACTATTTAAGTCACGTTGCATAATTGTGAAGCGTCGACAGCTAAAAAAACACATTTTTTAGCTGTCGACGCTTGACAGTTATGCGGCATGACTTGAATAGTTATAACTTATATTTTCTTGAAGCTATTATAATTATCTGTGTTTCTCGCGAATTAGAATTTTGATATCTCATACCGTTCAAAAGTCATCACCAAGAAACTGATATTTCGCTAAATCGACTCCCGTGGACTCTTAAGAACTGGTTCTACCAACTGAACAAGCTTTGTTTGTATCACCTTGTAAGGAATTTACCAATCAGTTAAATCCGGATTAGATTGTACTGAATGCGGACTTATATTCTAGTGGATATATTTTAGAGTACGGCAGGCTACAATTCATCATTTATAGTACATTTTGAATTAAATTATGCTAAAAATCATTCCAAGATTCTATCTATGTATCAGAACGCACTTACCGGTACGTATTATAATTTAATTTTGTATCTTTTGTAAGGCTTTCATTGTTTTACAACTTTTGTTCTGCAAAAGTAGTTTTTCACCATTATCAGTTAGAACATTTTAATAGCTCAATATTAGACCGCATTGTGCAATAATACGTAAACGCAATAATAAAAATGTGTTGATCGAGCTAATTAATAATCAAAGTACAAAAATATTGTTGGTGCCCAAGGGTAATAATAACGAGTTAATCAGCTGCCATTAATTGCTTAATCGATAGATATATTATTTGTAATACTGGACCTTGGTAGTTGGTACATTATCATTTATTAGGCCTAGGCATAGTACATTGGCCTACCATTATTCTATCATACATGTAATAAATATCGCATTAGTCTTTAAAACGTAAAATATCAATTGTATTTCCATCAGTTACTACATTATTATCATAAGTTTCAAATTATTATTAGGTAAATATTATTCCAAAAGGTTTAGGTGGAAGATCACTTTCAGTGCCCTAGTGAACCCCAGAACTTTGGGCCTTCAGAGTAGCTTCTCATAATATGAATTGAATATATCAAATTTTGTCATATTTCATTACATGCCACCAATTATTAAACAAATACACACTTGAAATACAATGGGTACAGACGGAATATCATTAGATCTAAATATTAATTGAATTCGGTAGTCCTAATTATAGAAATGTGAATCATTTTTACTCTTTAGTTTATTCATTTTTTTGTGAATTACTGTTATTTTTACATTAGAAGGGGGGGGGGGGGGGGCAAGTGGGCAGGGGCCTCTTGGTTATTTTGTTAAACATTTTGAGGCTCAAGGTGTTTTAACATCAATAAAGTTTTGGTAAGATGTGGATAGTTTTTGGGCTTCCATGCACTAAGAGTGTTAATTCAAGACCCTATTTTGCCAAATACAAGAGACAAACTGAATTGTTGGAAAATTTGTTAAAACTGTACCGGTAACCGCATTATTGACAATCGCTCTCTTCAGAGTGATTAGTTATTGGAGTCTCACTCTGCTCTATATAGAGTGGAGACAACTTCTTTGGTGAAAATAAGACCAAGTCACCAATACTTGAGGACCAGTTAGGCCTAGTTACATATAACTTATGAATACACCCTCAAACCCATTGTTTCCCAATTACCGTAGATAAACACTGGATCGTAGCTACAGCGAATGAATTGAATGTAATGTCAGTTGACTATAGGCGTACTATAAATGTCTATAGTCCTACTAATGTCTATACGTGTATAGTGATGTAAATTTTCATGAACACTTTTTAAAATTTTCAAAAGCTTGAAAATTTTCAATTTTTTTCAAAAATTATTTTTTCATGGCATATAAGAAACATAAGTCACAGAAGAAACTGGAGTTCGAATTCACTCTCAGTGCTGCGGTACTGAAACAATTTTTCGAACCACCACATGGACGATAGGCCTACCGGTATAAGAGTGCATTGCTTATAAAATTGTCGAGGCTCTAAATGAGTAGGCCTACCGGTAGGGCCTACACAAGATTATAACTGGCTTTTTGAAGTTTCTGAACATTGATAGCTCCTCACTACATGTGTAGACTCCTCGGCAATCACCAGTAGGTGAGGCCAGTAGGCGTAGACATTTGAAGGCCTACTGTTCTATTTGAAAAGTCCTTTGAGAGAGAATGACAATTTATTGACGGCTGTCCGCATAGCGGGATACCAAGATGGTACAGCGTAATAGTCAATACAATATAGTACAATGGTTATTTACAAAAGTGATAAAAAATTGAATACAGAAAAATCCTGAAATATTATAAAACTAACTTAATTGAGGGTAGATAACAAAAGTATGAAAAAAATATGAAAATGGAACAAGGTAATAGAAAAAGAAGGTATTATTAATATTATTAAAATGATTGAAATTATTTGAAAGAATATAAATGGTGCTGTAAAAGACCTACCGAATCTATCAAAACTGAGTTTTGATATTTGATAAAACTGACTATTGAAAAGTTAATGAGTAGGGACAGATTACAGGAGATGGAGGGGCTAGTGAAAGTAGCTCGTGGGAGGTTTGGGGAAGGTAGGGTGGTGGTTAGTGGGATTTTATATCGTAGGGATATGCAGAGGGGGGTCATCAATGGTATGAATGACTTTCTTAGTCGTATGTGCGAAAGAATGGATGTGTGTTTTGTGGACTCCAATTGTTGGCTAAGAGGAGAAGGATTAGGTGGGGATGGACTTCATTTGTCAAAGGAAGGGCAGCGTATGTTTGGTGGGCTGTTAGGGAGGGTAGGTGATAGGCTGGGAACACAGGTTTGACTTGAGGGGGGTGCGATGAATGAAGAAAAGGGGGGGAGAGTGGGTGGGGGGGGAAATAGGTCGAGGGAAAGTAAATGCCAGGAGATTAACCTAATGGTAGTAAATTGTAGGAGTCTAGCAAATAAGGTGGATGAATTTAGAACGCTATTAGAATTGTACCAGCCAGAAGTGGTGGTGGCAGTAGAGACATGGTTGGGAGGGGGTTTTACAGAAAGTGAATTAACTATAGATCGTTACACATTGCATAGAAGAGATAGGGATAGGCATGGAGGGGGGGTAATGGTAGCAGTTAAAAGAGGTATTCAGGGGACAGTGCTCTGGAAGGAAGAGGAAGCAGAGATGATGGGAATGAAGATAACAGTAGGCAAACAGTCTCTTGAGGTAATCGCAGCATATAGGCCTCCGGGGGGGGATTTAGGACTGCTTCATTGCTTAGAGGATAGGCTTAGTGCTAGGGATAATGTAGAGAGTTTAATTATAGCGGGAGATTTGAACATGCCTAACGTAAGATGGGAGGTAGGAGGTAGAGAACAAGGGAGGGGAGTAATGCAAAACATCGTTACGGGCATATTAAACGAAGGTTTTCATCAGGTTGTGGAGGAGGGAACCAGGAGTAGAAGGTTAGGGGGTACAAATATTCTAGACGTAGTGTTAGTCAGGCCGAGTGAGTTGTGGGCAAAAACAGTGATTGTTGATGGCATTAGCGATCATCGGGTACCTATAGTCAGCTTAGCTTTAGCTCCGGTTCAAACCGATAACGTTGGGAAGAAAGTTTGGGGGTACAAAAGGGTGCAGGCAAGAGAGGTTCAAAAAGCTTTTGAGGATAGGTTTGAGAAGTGGTGTGAGATAGACAAGCGTGATGTTGAAGGTCTGTGGTTCAATTTTCGGAAAGTATATGAGGAGGTTAGAGATATGTTGGTTCCCTATAAGGTGTTGCAGGCAAATGCAGATCCTGCCTACTATAATAGTACAGTTAGGAGGCTTAAGAGAAAGGGTAGAAAGATGAGTAGGAAATTGAGGGAGTCAGGGGAGGGAAAGGAAGCGATCAGGGACCTGAGGCGGGACTTAAACAAGGCTAAGAGGGAGGCGAAAGAAAACTTCATGGGTGGTATGTTTAATGAACGTGACGTACAGGGTAGCTGGAATAGAATGTACAGGTTTGTTTCTAGTCAGAAGGGTAGTAGTAAGGAGTTGCCCACCTTAGTTGATCAGGGAGGGAATGAGTGGAAAACGGATAAGGAGAAGGCAGCAGCATTAAATAGATTCTACGGGGAAGTGTTCAATGTGACTGGATTTATAGGGGAGGGAGAAACAACACTGGAGGGGGAGGGGGAAGAAGTCCTGCTTACAGAGGGGGAAGTGTGGAATGTATTGAGGAAACTAAAAAGTGGGAAGTCACCAGGCATAGATGGGGTGCAAAGCGATCTCCTGAAATTAGCGGGTAGGGGGGTTGTAGGTTATTTGCTAAGGTTGTTCCAAGCCTCACTCACAGCAGGTAGAGTACCGCAAGATTGGAAAAAAGCGGAGGTGGTTCCAATTTCAAAGGGAGGGCAAAGGGGCAGGGTAGACAACTACAGGGGAATCAGTTTAACGTCACATGTATGTAAGATGATGGAAAGGGTAGTTATAAAGAGAATAATGGAGAAAGTAGATGAACATAGGGGTATTTCGGAAGTGCAGCATGGGTTTAGGAAGGGGTATTCATGTGAGACACAGTTGTTAGGTTTTGCGGAAGAGCTGGCAGGGGTAGTAGACAAGGGGGGCTGTATTGATGCAGTGTTTTTAGATTTTGAAAAGGCTTTCGACAAGGTAGATCACTCTATACTATTAGGGAAGTTAAAACTGTCCATTGGGAATGCTGGGTTAGTTAATTGGATTGGAAACTTTCTTCAGGATAGAGTTCAAACGGTTCGAGTAGGTTCGGAGGTTTCAAGTGAGGTTAAGGTTACGTCAGGAGTTCCACAGGGTAGTGTGCTAGGTCCGTTATTATTTGATTTATATATAGATGATCTGACTAGGGTTGTTAATTCGAGAATAAGGTTATTTGCAGATGATTGTGTGGTTTATAGGGAAATCAATACAGAGGAGGATGTAGTAGCTATTCAGGCAGATTTGACGGCACTTAATTGTTGGGTTCAGTTGAACAAGATGGGGTTAAATGAAGGGAAGTGTAAGTTAGTCACCTTTGGTAGGAGGAGAGTGAGGGCTGATGTAGTGTATGATGTAGGAGGGAAGTCACTTGAGTCAGTGGAAAATTACAAGTACTTGGGGGTGGTATTTGATAGACGTCTAGGGTGGGGGAGTCAGATTGAGAGAATAGTAAAAAAGAGTATAAATGCACTAAACTTTGTAATGAGGCAGCTTAGGGGGACAAGTATGAAGATAAAGGAAAAGGCTTATTTCTCGTTAGTGCGTCCCATGGTGGAATATGCTAGTTCAGTTTGGGATCCTTATAGATTAGGTGAGATAAGGGATGTGGAAAGGGTGCAAAGGATTGCAGTTAGAAGGGTTACAGGTAGGGTTAGGAGGTGGAAATGGGGGGAGAATGAAAGGGGGGAGAGGGTGAGAATATTGGAGAGTCCATCTGAGATGATCCGAGACTTGGGATGGCGGGAATTGGAAATACGGAGAAAGGAGGATCGGATCTGTAATTTCTTCAGGGTAATGGAAGGAGAAGGGGGCTGGGGAGAGTTGAATAGGTTGATTGTAAGGAATGAGTCGGGGTATGGGGGTAGGCGAAGTCATGATAGAGCAGTAGTTATAAAGGGGGCTAGATTAGATGTCGGTAAGTTCTCTTTCTTGAATAGGACAGGCAGGGATTGGAATGGGCTTAGTAGAAGTATACTTGAAGAGGATGAAATAGGGTTGAAGCTATTCCGTCAGAAGGTTAGGGAGGCGATAGGATAGGATTGATAGGGAACTTGCCACCGCGCATTTATGTGCAACTGCAAGAGTTAATAATAATAATAATAATAGGGCCCAAAGGTGTAGGATATTTTCAATGTTCAAATTTAAAGAAATTCAATGATTTTTCTTTTAGTCATTGGAAAATAGATCAATTGAATGATTCAAATGAATTTATTGAATTCCATCAGATGCACAGAAAATGTTCAATGAATTGAAAATTTTTTGAAAATTTTCATTGAAAATTTCAATTAATTTGCATGGAAAATTTTCAATATTTTCAATTGAAAATTTTCAACGTCCCATCACTACGTGTAGGCCTACACTGTATATGTCCAATGAATGAAAATAAATACAATACAATACAAAGAAGCTGAATTCCACTCGGAATTATTCAACAATGGAAAGGGTCGGAATCAAACCTAGCCCCTCACACTGCAGCCACATGACTTCTTTTTGAGCCACAGAGAGGCTTGGAATGATAGCTGGTTGAAGATATAGGCCCACTAACGTACTGTAACACTGTTCTATCAATCCCAGAAATCCATTTATTATTGTTATTATAGGACAGGGCCTGCCAATGAGCCAATAATAATTCAATGGAAGTGTCTAGGGATATGCTTACCAGCTCGTATTAACGTACAGAGTAAGGCAAACGTTAGAACGTTACCCACGACCATTTCTCTAACTTTTTTCCTTTCTTCTTCTGGATCTGGTCCTCGATCAGGAATGGATTGTTGTATGCGAAGCATGCTTAGTGTTTCGTTTTTGAGATAGTGACGATCAAAGTAGACGTATATAACCAACAAATAACCAATAAAAAATATAAAATATTCAGCACTTCTCTATGGTATAGTCGGCGTTCAAAGCACAGCCTTCTTCATTCAGATCATTGATTCAGATCATTCAGTTCTGAGTTCTGACTTCGGAGTCAAAGAGAGTACTGACTTCTGAGCACGGTGTATTATGCACCGTGCTTCTGAGTGAAAAGTGAGGACAGGGTAGGTCCTACTATTGGTAGTAGATATTTATTTAGCAATAAATGCTATTTTCACATGAAGTTACATGATATTAAATAGTACGGAGTAATTCAGGTACAATAACAATCAAATTTACAATGAAAGAATGAAACAGAAATAAAATGTTAAATATGAGGTCAATTTATAATTTTACAACCTGCGGTTATAGCCGCAGAAATATAAAATAGTATTTGCTATTAATGTACTTTGCTCTAGAAATATGGAAACTGTACTTCAATATAGTGTGCCTTGAATGGATTTTTTTTTTATCAAAGTTAACCTTGAAACTGAACTTTGAAAATATACGAGGTTTTTATGTACTTTGTTTTTATAACACTCATAATTTTACTGTACTTCAGAAGAGATGCGGAAAGTGTATTTTGATTTTGTATAGGGCCTTCCCTTTATAAAAGAAGAACGAACCCTCTTATGCGAAAAGTGTCTCTTGATTTGGTTATACTTGCATACTGTCCCTAAATATAGAAGTGCTTGGGTGGGAAATTCTGTAACATCCTGTAAGTATGCAACCGAAATAACGCCAATGTCCTATAAGATGCCTATTACATCTACGGCGCAACCTAACGAGAGTTTAATGTACTACATGCAGTCGAGGGTCACAAAATCAAAGTACAGTTTCCGAACCCATTTCGAGGTACACAAAATCAAAGTACAAGTACAATTTCCAAATATCGAGAGGAAGGGACACTAATTTGAGAGACAAAAAATCAAAGGTCACTATCCGAAAACGGTGAGGCATAGAAAATCAAAGTACATCATCACACGAATTGAAGTACATTTTACCAAGGGACAGGAAACAACATTTGAAGCACAGAATCACAAATATCGAGGTACACAAAATCAAAGCCGTGGGAATAGACACTTCGATTTTGTTATTATCGAAAGGCCGCGTCTGCTGACAGCTAAGCTGTAAGAAGCCAAAAGTGCTACTGACAAACTAACTTCCTCTATCACTTTATGCTCATGACAGTCCAACTGTCAGTAGACGTATACCGCCATGGTTCTGCTGACACTCAGTTTGAGCATTGTTTGAGTAAATCATCATTAAAACGATAATTCAATGTCTATTTGAACTAAAATAAACATGAAGTGATGCTATAAATAATAATTAAACTGTATTTCACGTTTATTTCATCATTTAAGTACCATTATAGACCTAATTATGAAGTTTAAAGTGTTGTCAAACATCTTGCCATTTCTAGGCATCGTCCATATCTAGGGCCTATAGCTACCAAGGCTTTTGGCTTTGCTATTTCTGGGTTTCTAGGGTCGAATATGCGTCTGGGATATTGCCTAATCGTTTCTAATTATTCTGCTGATATCATGTTAATTTTACGAGTATCATGGTCGACTTTTTAAACGTGTATTTGCCTTCAACCTTATTGACAGTCAGTTTGGTTGAGCTAGGTTCTCGAAGGAGAAATGAGCTCTATAGGTTTACAGGACTACTCTTCCTAGGCCTAAATATGACTCCAGGGTAATGTGAGATCCTTGCTCATTAATATATTCAGTTCAAATTATTCATGAAACCTTTCATTGTAGTGTTTTTTAATCATTTATTGGGCCCCAGCCTTATTGACAGTCAGTTTGCTCCAGCTAGGCCTAGTTTCTCGAAGGGAAAGTGAGCTCTAGGTTTCTAGGGCTACTCTTCCTAGGCCTGAACTCGACTGCAGGGTACTTTGGGATCTTTGCTTAATAATTAGATAAGTCTGTATCACTTTTGAGTCTTTCATTGTAAGTTTTTAATCATTTATTAGACCTGAACCTTATTGACAGTCAGTTTGCTGCGGCTAGGTTCTCAAGGGGAAAATGAGCTCTATAGGTCCCTAGGGCTACTCTACCCAGGCCCAAATTTGTCTGTAGGATCTTTGTTTATTTATATGATGATTTTATATATTTTTTCACTCATTGTATGTTTTTCAATCATTTATTAGTCCTCAACCTTATTGACAGTCAGTTTGGTTGAGCTAGGTTCTCGAAGGAGAAATGAGCTCTAGGTTTCTAGGGCTACTCTTCCTAGGCCTAATTATGACTCCAGAGTAATGTGAGATCCTTGCTCATTAATATATTCAGTTCAAATTATTCATAAAACCTTTCATTGTTGTTATGTATGTAGTATGTAACTCATGATGGTACGTGTGTGCATAGGCGGTGGCTATGCACACCATACCAGTATTAGTATGTTGGTATGATTGAGTGTCTGTGCGGGTAGGGCCAGGTTGGACGGTAAAGGGTGTCTTTTTAACTGGCTGTCAACCTGTACGGACGTGTGTAACCTGAATTAATAAATGTGAGTTTCTTCGATTAACCTTTTCTTATTTATTGAAATAAGAACACAACAGTTTGGCGACGAGGGTTTTAGAACCAAAGTAGAAACTTTCAACGAAAAATTTACTAGGATTGTGCAAATATTGCCGAATTCAATTCGTGACCCGCGTGGTCGCGACAAGTGGGCGTAATGACGGCTGACGAACATTCTAGTGTAGGTAAAGGAAATATGTCTTCCTATTTCGGGAAAGTTGAAACATTTGATCCATCAGTAGAGGAATTTGACATTTATGTTGAGCGGTTAGAGTTATTTTTTGAATCTAATACTGTTCAAGAAGATAAGAAGAAGTTTATATTCCTACAACAGATGGGGGCGAAGGTTTACAGGACAATTAGATCACTGGTTAGTCCGGCTCGACCTAGTTCTAAAACGTATGAAGAACTCAAGGCCATTTTACAAGCGCACTTCACACCAGTAAAGTCTGTGATGGTGGAAGGGTTTAAATTTAATAATCGAAACCAAAGAGAGGGGGAATCGATTATAGAATACGCTGAGCAATTGCAGTCATTAGCCAGTACGTGTGAATTTGGTGCTTTCTTGGACAGAGCGCTTAGAGACAGATTTGTATGTGGGGTAAAAAACGAAGATATCCGCAAGCAGTTATTAAATTGCGAAGATAACATTACATTTACCAAAGCTTGCAAAGTAGCAAGAGGCCTCGAGTCAGCCGGAGATAACGCACGCGTTGTATCAGTATTAAGCGATGTAAAAAAAGTGGTTCAAAGGCAGTCACGTCAAGGTCAACAGTCCAAGCCTTCCAGCTCACAGTCTCATGGGTCAGATGGCGGTCGGCTACCAGTCAAGTCTAAATCGAGTCAAGCACACAGCATGGATCCCAAGTGTCGCAGATGTGGTCGACAACATGAGGAGTCAACATGCCCAGCTCGTCAGTGGACCTGTTTCACCTGTCAGCGAAAAGGTCACACGTCTAAAATGTGCCAAAGTCGGAGCAAGGTGAAGAAAGTGGAACAGGAATCCAGTGAAGGAGAGGACAGCGAGTCAGATCAAGACGTCAATTTTGATATGGGTGAAATAAAAAATATCAAAGTAATTGGTAAAGTTGATAAGCCTTTGATAGTTAAGATGAAGCTTAACAGTAAAGTGATAGACATGGAGGTAGATTCCGGTGCTGCCTGTTCCATTATTTCAGAAAAATGTTATCTCAAACATTTTAGGAATGTTCCACTGAGTAAAACTCAGATTACACTCAAATCAGTTTTTGGTGGTCTGGGAAGTGTAGTAGGCAAGATCACTGTGTCAGTGATTGGTATCAATGCAGTTCATAATCTAGACCTGATAGTGGTGGCTATGGGAAGTAGTAAACATAGTGATACTATACCATTGTTAGGGCGTCCATGGTTGAACGTGCTAACTCCAAATTGGAGAGATGATTTGTCAAAATTCCATCTTGCTGTCAAGTCCTTGAATGTAACCGAGTCATGTAGTAACAAGGTACAAGATTTACGAGAAAAATTTCCAAGAGTTTTTAACAAAGGTGTGGCCAATGCAACAGACAAGTGCCAAACACGTAATTGAAAAGCTAAGAAATGTAATTGCTACTTTCGGTTTTCCAGAGCTTTTGGTCTCGGACAATGGTCCACCGTTCAATTCTGAAGAGCTAAAAACATTCTGTGTGTCTAATGGTATACGGTTAGCACATAGTCCACCCTATCACCCTGCGTCGAATGGTCTAGCCGAAAGAAATGTCAGGACAGTCAAGGAAGTTCTATCCAAGTATCATATTACTACGGATAAGCTTAATAAACAATCTAATCTAACCTTACAGCATAGAATAGATAACTTTTTGTTTCATTTTCGGAATACTCCGACAACCATAACTAATTCGTCTCCGGCTGAAATGATGTTTAGATATAAACCACGCACCAAGTTAAGTATGTTGAGTCCAAATGTAGGAGTAACTTTACAAAAAGCCAGCGCGGAAGTAATGTTCAAACGCAACCAACATTTTGCCAAAGGACCGAAAGAGTTTATGGTAGGAGAACAGGTTTTAGTCAAGGTAACTGGTCCTCAACGAACACCAGGTGTACGATGGAAAAAAGGGGAAGTTAAGGAAAAGATAAGCCCTGTAACTTATCTAGTTAGTGTAGACGGTCGAATTAGGCTATGTCACTGTAATCAGTTGAAATATTCAGTGCTTACTAGTGATAATAGTAGGCCTACAAAGGTCACTAACATGTATGATGAAGATTATGTTGATTGTAATAAGAATAAACACAATGATGTTGGAGAACCGGCAAGGCAACGTTCTCCATTCAAAGTTAAGACTCCTGAAGTACCATGTGAACCAGGGACCATAGGCAGAAAAAGTAAATCTCCAGAAGTTATAATGGAATCAGAAGTTAGAACCAGGTCCTCGCCTCTCAGGGCCCCAGATAGCATGGGAACTGAGGAAATTTGTACACCTATTATACGACGGTCTGAAAGGGCCAGGAAAATGCCTGTTAAACTGGATTTATAAGTATAAATGGAGTTATTATAATTATTATGATTATTGATTTATAAAATGTTTAATTTTAGGATCACTGTAATCCCTTTGAAAAAATAAATAAATAAAAAGGGAAGGAGTGTTATGTATGTAGTATGTAACTCATGATGGTACGTGTGTGCATAGGCGGTGGCTATGCACACCATACCAGTATTAGTATGTTGGTATGATTGAGTGTCTGTGCGGGTAGGGCCAGGTTGGACGGTAAAGGGTGTCTTTTTAACTGGCTGTCAACCTGTACGGACGTGTGTAACCTGAATTAATAAATGTGAGTTTCTTCGATTAACCTTTTCTTATTTATTGAAATAAGAACACAACAATTGTAATGTTTTTTAATCATTTATTCGGCTCAACCTTATTGACAGTCAGTTTGGTTGAGCCAGGTTCTCGAAGAAGAAATGAGCTCTAGGTTTCTAGGGCTACTCTTCCTAGGCCTGAATATGACTCCAGGGTAATGTGAGATCCTTGCTCATTAATATATTCAGTTCAAATTATTCATAAAACCTTTTATTGTAATGTTTTTAATCATTTATTTGGCCCCAACCTTATTGACAGTCAGTTTGCTCCGGCTAGTTTCTCGAAGGGAAAGTGAGCTCTAGGTTTCCAGGGCTACTCTTCCTAGGCGTGAACTCGACTGCAGGGTACTTTGGGATCTTTGCTTAATAATTAGATAAGTCTATAATACTTTTGAGTCTTTCATTTTAAGTTTTTTAATCATTTATTGGGCCTTGACTTTATTGACAGTCAGTTTGATACAGCTAGGTTTTTGAAGGGAAAATGAGCTCTAGGTCCCTAGGGCTACTCTTTCCAGGCCTAAATTTGACTGTCGGATCTTTGCTTATTGATATGATGATTTTATATCATTTTCGAGACTCATTGTAAGTTTTTTAATCATTTATTGGGCCTCGATCTTATTGACAGTCAGTTTGCCAGAGTTATAGTAAGCTGTAGTTTCCAAATGTCGTCTTCCTGGGCTCAAACCCACCGTCCATCTCGACAGTTTTTTTTGTGTGTCGAGAAGGTTCCTACAATATAGGTTATGACTTATGACCGCTTCCTTTCCATTACCTAAGAATCCTTCACCTCACCATCCCATTAATCGTTCCGTCTAACGCCAATAGATCTTGCTTATCATCACAGTGCATCTTTAAAGCCAATTTAAATTAATAGATTCCATGTCTATTTTCATGTGAATTCCATCTTAATACTATCTTGACATTTGTTTAATCATCCCTAATATAAGCTAGTAGTACATTATACTATAGATTTAGGTAGAAGCATGGTAGAAGGTATCAGTGAACAAATTCTTATAATGCTAGGACTGTATTATTTTAATCAAACATTTATTGAACATGAAAACATACATTGTGAACAATGAAACAGAAGTTGATTATTTGTGCTACATGCAATAAAAGAATTGACTTTAGTATCATCTTTTTATGCACTAAATTCCGAACTTATTTTCCCATCTTGGTCCCAAACTCTACGACAGTTTGCCAAACCATCATCTCAAAACTCTTTGCTTCCGCTCTCACTGAGCGAAATTAAAACTTCATCTTCGAAACAACCAAGACTAAGCAGTGAAAGAAAGATATTCAACACACATATTTAAAATGTCGATCAAGAGGAAGAAATTGGGAGAAAAAAGAAGTAAGAATCCACATGAAGACAAACAATAGGGTCTTTTCTTCTAGGTCCACTGCAAAGTTCCTAGCAAAACTCATAAAGACATCACCTTAATTAGATCTGACCTTGGAATTGTACCCTCTATATTTTTCATTTTTTCATTCCGAGTATTACCGAATAATCAAACTTTGAATTTTAACCCATTGTTTCTGCCTCTTTAGTTTAACATTTAAATCCTAATCAAAATTTAATCATCAATACAGTTTTGACAAGGTTATATGGTATCTAGAGCGTCCCTACAAAATCTCACCCCATACTGAATATCACCTCTTTCAGGTACAATGAATTATAGATGACTATTATAATTCATTTTTATTGTATCGTTGATACTATCATAACACCAAAATGAAGACCATTTTATTATTACCATCATTATTATTTGTATTTATAAATAACTGACAATTGATATTATTATTTGTAAATATTTACACCCCAAGCTAGACGCGCAAGCTTCCGCGCAGTGCAGCCTACTGTCACGACCGCACTTTTCGAATTTATTTTAATTTGATCTATAGAAATTAGTGAGGTGTTTACTATACAGAATGGTTATTTTTGTGCTGGCCTAGTATGCTGCAGAATTCACAATAAAGACGTACTGAACTCGGCTTGGGTTCATCATGCGAATGATGCATGCAGCATAGGCCTACTCGCTTAAGCTATAGAACCACAGAAATGCGAGCTTTCATGCAGAGAACTCTCACAACCATCAACTTTAAATAACTATGATATTTGGGCCATTTTCCACGGTAGAAATTAATGAGCTAGGTTAACAAGAGTAGGCCTACAGAATTTTGAAACTCGAATCGAGTTCCATCTCAAAATCTTGAATTCTCTCTATAATAACTTGCAAATTCTCTCATAACTTATTATGTCTGGCTGTTATTTTGCTCATCTAGGCCTACATATTTTCAATGCCAGCGATTTACCAAGTAATCGGCCTATGACATTGAGAAATGGGGCTCATAGATTACGGACAACTCGAAGAAATCAAGGAAACAGAAAGGAATCACGAATAATCTTTGAAAAGACGAGGCATACACAAAATACCGGCTAGGGTTTACACTAGGCGGCCTAATCCCAACTAGACCAATCAATTTTCAAATAAAGTAGCCTGCAATTTACATGTGTCGACCTTAACCACACTTGTTCTAACAACAAACTAGCCTGCAAGTCTACACTCTACAAGACTTTGGAACTATAGGCAACTAAATGACATGAACACCAGGAATTGACAACAATTCTCTATAAAGACAATGCACAGTTAAAATATTGGGCATGAGGTTTAAAATCGCTAATTAATTCACAACAAAGATCAGTGGCAAGCGAATGATACTATCGCGGCCATATTTCATTTCAATATTTCTATTTCCGGCCAAACTGACTGTCAATTGTGACGACTTCCGGTTAAACTGAGTGTCAGGTCTACAAACCGGAAACGGAAACGACAAACTTACTGTCAGTAGCAATTCCCACGACGAATTGCTCGTGACAGTTGAGCTGTAAGCAGACACTCCGTTATCGAAATGAAATTCGATGTCTACTTCACACAGCATTCCAATTAGTGAGCCTACAGTTAGCCATTTCGGTCGACAGTGTGGCGTGAAGTTTGGGAGCTGTAATTAATTAATACATTTACTTTGTAAAGTGATAACTAGTGTTTACTTTATTCGAGGAAAAATTCTTGCAGTTACGATGCTCTTTTGTAAGGGAACGTTGTTATCATCGGGTCAGTTGAAGCGGCTCAGTGAACATAAGTACAATTGCACTAGTGTGAGCTTACTTGATCCACTACTACAACCCTGGTGGAATTGGTTGGTCAGCAAAGTTCCACTTTGGCTTGCACCTAACTTGATAACAATATCTGGGCTTATTGTTAATATTTTAACGACACTCATACTTGTGTGGTATAGCCCTGATGCAAAACAAGAGGTTAGTAGGCCCTATAGTAAATATGTAGGAAGTGCATCCATCTTTTTTAGGGGAAAAATACAGTAAAAACACTGTTTTCAATCACGAAAGGGTAGGGTCAGCGCCCCGGTTTCCAACCACACTAGCACTTCTGTCATTTTGAGAATTTATTGAACTGCTGCTTGGCTCATATTATTGATGGCATGCTTCCGGATAGCAGAAGGACATGTTGATGTCATATTTTTATCTGTCAAATTTAGCCCTAGGCCTAGTGTGGGTAATTCCAGAAATTCAACAAAAATGTTATTTTAATTCAAAATGCTCTGCTTTAGTTACTGGATTTTTGCTCAGTTTTCCCGTGCAAGCTTGCGCCAGATTCCGGCTGGCCGCGTTTGTTCCTAAGCACTCGGCACTGAAATGATTGTCGAAACACTAGAGCGTCAGTGGTACCTAGGCCCAACTAGGTTGTTTGTACCTAGTAGGGCCTGGGTACCACTGACGCTGTGGTGTTTCGACAATTATTTCAGTGCCAAGTGCGTAGTTACAGATTTGCCGCCATGTTGTTATCATGAGATGCATACATTTTCATTTCACAGGTTATGTATCGATAAATCTCCAAAACTATGAAGCTTTAGTTGCCGCCCTCGGTAGCTTGGGTCAGCTGAGGCAGCGCTTCAGAAACTGAAGTCACCGTTGGGCGTGGGTTCGAGTCCCGCATAAGTTGGGTTTTTATAAACTTCCTTTCATTTATCATCACTTCACAGTTTCATAATCACCTGCTCATTCGTACTCCCGTATAACTTGGATGTTGGTGGGGTCGTTAAGCAAACAAACAATCAATCGAGCTTTACACGGCCACACAATATTTTCATTAAGAGAATAGGATCAAGGAAGATTTCACAGAAGGGAAACAGACAATTTCCAACAGCTCTCAATGATGGTTGAGCAATATTGATAAAGTGGCCGACACAGAAGTCGGCCGTAAACCAGGGCTCTGACCCTAGTAGGCCTATGCTGTAAGCTCCTTGACATCTTTTTAGGGTTATGTTATGTGAGGGCGAGGCGATGATTAGGATTGAGTAGGGAGTAGGGTAAGGTTTGAAGTTGAACTTACAGTTGACACCAAGTTGGGTCTACACTACCTAACCATCCTGAAAAAACCTAGATGAATTTACTGATTAACGTACCACGCCATTTTTTTTTCAATTTTTTTCAATTTTTTCTTCATTTTTTTAAAAGTCTATAAGCTCCGTTCCGCCTGCCGGAACGGAGCTATTATTTTTTTTTTCCCGCCCTATTTTTTCCATCCAAATTATATGAAAAAAAGGGTAAATGGGTAGTTAGTTGGGTAATTTGGAAAACTATAGTTCAGCTGCAAACGCACTTGGCAGATGAGACGTAAGTTTAACCCGATGGTGGATATAATTTTTGAAAAAATATCAATTTGAAAAAAAAATCAAAACATAATTTTCACCTTGTTTTGGGGTGTGATCATCGATAAAAGCCTTTCTCGTCTTCATGTTTTCAATTGATAGTGGCATAACATATTAATCACATTTTGATGAATTTATGTATCAAAAGTCAGAATTTTGATAATGCAAATAAAATTACAGTACGTTTGCAGACTAATAAAGTGTTCGACCAAGCTACATTAGAATGCATCCTGAAGGAAATCTATGGGTATTATATGCACTAAAACTAGGAGACAATGTGCTTAGTCTATGAAAACTTTGCGGTTGAATGTGCATAGATTTTATTCAAATTGAAATTGAAGTTTTCGGATTAAACCATTTAATAAGACTGCACGTGTAGGCTGTAGGGACCTATAGTTCTGGAAATGTTTTCACATTCTATACAACAAAAGCTTTTGTTGTGTCTCTAGAAATTGTTACAACCTAGCTTTTTATGGGAGTGTACACAAGTTGTGGGACTGGGGTCGGGACCGGGTTCGGCACCAGACTGGGTCTCTCTTCTCAATGAATTAAATGACATACTTAAAGATACGGCTGTTTATTGTATGTGGCTGGTTGACATACCCTGGAACCTAAGATTTGTGAAGCCCTCAATTAAAAGAAACCTATCCAATCCTAGGTCCTACCGTGTTCCAACAGGGGGCCGCGATGAAGATGCTCAGCAAGTCCTCTCCCCTCTTGGGTAATTCTTCCGTGTCGGTCGTGGTGACTTTCTCTCTCAAACCTCTCCGATGAACTTCCAGATCAAATCGTAATTAGCAGTCATTAGGTGCCCGGTTGCACGCATGCGTACCCCTGCCAGGTTCTGGCTAGTCTACCCGCTTGGCGTAGGTGTTATGAGGCTAGCAAGTTCCAGGGGTGACTGGAATAGGCGCCTTGGTGGCCTATGAAGTATAGGCAGATACATGTACGGATATAAGAATGATAGAGTGTATAAGGTAGGTGAGTGGCAATGGAGATACGTATCTACGTGACAGTATTTCATATTCAGTCAGCCTCTGCTCATCTACATTAGTATGCACCTTGTCTATTTCACTGTCCTGAGTAATATTGATTCAAATTGATAATGCTGGATTGGCCGTTATAGTCGCTCATAGCCATTGTTTGTGGTAGTTTGGTTACGTACTTGGCGCAAATTAAATAAAGTTCAAATCGTATCTAATACAGAAGTGTTTCTATTCTATAAATGATTTTTTTGGCAGATGAGGATTGAAATTTCAATATACCGGTAATTGACTTTTCAACTTTTTAAATGTAGTGTGGTGTGCGTATGATTCCATGTGACTTTTCTGTCGAGTGTGAGTGTGTTATTGTTTGTAAGCCTTGTTGTATCAAGTATGATATTTCACTTTAGGCCTATTTGTATCTTTCTGTTTATTTGCATCTCATACTTTAGCGTCAATTGACGATGTGACCATGCTCAATGTTGTAACACGCAATCTGATGAGAAAATCATAGTCATTATCATTAGTTTAACCGGCACATGCAGCTCAGTTGCCAACACGCTCGCTTCATGTGATCTGGGGGTGAGGGGCATAGACCTGGTCCTTCTTTACTTTCATAGTTTCCCCCTGTAGTCTGGACTAACGCAAGGATGGTTCTCAGAATATAGGCCACGACTGCTTTCTTCCCATTAACCCATTCAACATTCAATTAACCCACTCCTTTCTCATTCAACTTGAACATAAAGCTTCATCTCATTAGTCATTCATGTGACGTCAGTAGATCTCAGTTATCAGAGTGCGTCGTTGAACCCAACAGGTCTATCAATGAACAAATGAAGTACGAGAGTATTATACTATATTTGCACATTATGATATTCACTTGATAAGATTGAAACTGAGACAAGTGGTCGAGTGGCTAGCACACGGAACCGTTGGCTTGATTCCTGCCATGGTTGACCATCCTGACAACAATTTTGTGTAGTATCGTATGTATTTAGGTGCAAACTGTTATATTCTAAAATAAGCCATTGCAATAAATAAGCCATAGATAATTCAACACATATCTTTTAATGCTCAAGCTAGAATACAAAGTCAATGTAACAATTCATTAGAACTACCGGTACCGGTACTCTCTTTCTTGTATCTCGGTCTCTTGGGTTGCATGTTGTGATATTATTGAGTCTGGATCTAAACCAAGCTACCGGTCGGTATCTATATACGGTATGGTGATGTAAAATGCTCGAGCATTTTCCTCTTGACAATATTCTCATGATCGAGCATATTCCATAAAATGAGTTTCAAAGGGTTTATCGATATCTTTTTTCCCTTTTTTTTGACACGTTATGTAATACCGGTAATGATTTATAGGCCTATGGGGTATAGGCTTTACGCCCAACAATAGTTCTCTACCAAAATCATTTATAGGTAACAGATTATCAAAGAGTATAATTGAGGAAACTTGCTATTAATATCAACTAAAAATTATTAAAAAAATGGATGAGCGAGCGTAGCGATGACTCAGCTGCAGCGTACATGAAAAGACACGCAATCAAGTACATTCAACATTTGCCTAATAATTAAATAACTTGAACAATATTTGGCAGGAACATGGACAGTAACCCGTAATTTGACAGCCATTAACAATTTTAAATAATGCCTGCGTTTACGTAATAATTATTGAACATATATTTGGCAGGAACATGGTAACTCGTTACATATTTGACAGCTAACAGCACTAAATTATTAATCAATACAATTGGGTTTTTGAATTGTAAATATGTTTATTGAACTGAATTTATGTTTAAGAAGAATAAAAAGAAAGAAAGAAAATTATGCTTGAGCATATTTGAGCAAAATCTTTTGGAGAATATTCTCAGCCCACATCACTATCTGACAAATACAAACTGAATTGTAATTTTAAATATCAGTTATATGCCAATTTTTCAAAGAGTTCTCTGGTGAACATCCGAGTTGGCAGATATTGTATCAGACGGCCTGCGCACTTTCCAAGCGTTGTTCAACAAGGCATATCAATAGCTCTCCTTGAATATACATGCAATTCTTAAAATAAAAAACAATGCTTTCTGCAACATCGATTTAAATGCATACCCTATGTATCAGCCACATAAGAGTAAAATCATTCCATTGTGTGTGTAGAACAGATGCATTACATTGAGATGGAGTTATATTAGTGCTGGGCATTAAATAGATCAATTCTTATTTGGGCCGTACCCAGTGTCCATAGGGCAAAATGTTGCGAATGTTTATTATGAATTGGCAATATTTTAGAAGGTAGGCCTACTTCTCCGCACGGTGTGAAGCAGTTTCACAACAATACGTTCATCTGGGAAGTCACTGCGATTGTTTATGCTTTAGTTGACACTGAAAATGGTCACAAAACATGGATCTCACGTTGGTATCGATGTGTTCGGGAAAGAACTGCCTTTGGGGTGAACTGAAAATGAACAGTTGAACCGTATGCGCTCAGGGAAAGCCACGCTAGTTTTTGTTGTAAATCAAAGAAACAGAAACTATACGGTTATAGATATTCTGATGTGAGAGAGGAAGATTTACTCAACCAATGTACCAATTGCCATCTTCATTCTGTTCTAACTATCTACCGTACTGGCTTTGTTGTTGGGCCTATATAACGGTTAAGCGTATTTTTCAACTAGTTTCTTTTCTCTTTAGCTGTCAACTGTTTTGGTCATATCAAATTTCTAATATTATACTATTTCAACATTGATACCTATATCAATAAATGACCAAAATGTTGATACGTTTTTGTGGGTAGGTTCCCGATAAATAGGAGAAACCGCATTTAAGATCCACCAAACTAGCTAATGCACTAATCGTACGGTAGACCCAAGATGTATCAAATGTACATGGTGGTTTCACTCGTCTGTCAATCTTTTTGTATGTTATGAGTACTGTCCTTGAACCTACTGATCACTGCTCTACCTATAGTGTACAAGATGTACCGAGCCTACCTGGTGGTTTCACTCAGCTGTCAATCTTGTTCTATTCCATGAGTACTGTCCTTGAACCTACTGATCACTGCTCTACCTATAGTGTACAAGATGTACCGAGCCTACCTGGTGGTTTCACTCAGCTGTCAATCTTGTTCTATTCCATGAGTACTGTCCTTGAACCTACTGATCACTGCTCTACCTATAGTGTACAAGATGTACAGAGCCTACCTGGTGGTTTCACTCTTCTGTCAATCTTTTTGTATGTTATGAGTACTGTCCTTGAACCTACTGATCACTGCTCTACCTATAGTGTACAAGATGTACAGAGCCTACCTGGTGGTTTCACTCTTCTGTCAATCTTTTTGTATGTTATGAGTACTGTCCTTGAACCTACTGATCACTGCTCTACCTATAGTGTACAAGATGTACCGAGCCTACCTGGTGGTTTCACTCAGCTGTCAATCTTGTTCTATTCCATGAGTACTGTCCTTGAACCTACTGATCACTGCTCTACCTATAGTGTACAAGATGTACCGAGCCTACCTGGTGGTTTCACTCAGCTGTCAATCTTGTTCTATTCCATGAGTACTGTCCTTGAACCTACTGATCACTGCTCTACCTATAGTGTACAAGATGTACTGAGCCTACCTGGTGGTTTCACTCAGCTGTCAATCTTGTTCTATTCCATGAGTACTGTCCTTGAACCTACTGATCACTGCTCTACCTATAGTGTACAAGATGTACAGAGCCTACCTGGTGGTTTCACTCAGCTGTCAATCTTGTTCTATTCCATGAGTACTGTCCTTGAACCTACTGATCACTGCTCTACCTATAGTGTACAAGATGTACAGAGCCTACCTGGTGGTTTCACTCTTCTGTCAATCTTTTTGTATGTTATGAGTACTGTCCTTGAACCTACTGATCACTGCTCTACCTATAGTGTACAAGATGTACCGAGCCTACCTGGTGGTTTCACTCAGCTGTCAATCTTGTTCTATTCCATGAGTACTGTCCTTGAACCTACTGATCACTGCTCTACCTATAGTGTACAAGATGTACAGAGCCTACCTGGTGGTTTCACTCTTCTGTCAATCTTTTTGTATGTTATGAGTACTGTCCTTGAACCTACTGATCGCTGCTCTACCTATAGTGTACAATATGAAACTATGGGTCATTCGGACCTTCTTCGACCCTCAAATATTGGTACCGGTATTCAAGATGACGGTTGCTTCAGCTGAGCCGACGTGAATGTTCAGTCAGCTTTTGTATCACCACTACAGCACTCAAGATCGACAGGTTCATAGATTTGGATGGAATATTGGAAAGGCTAAATATTTTCGATACGGTGTTAAGCCACTTTAACAGGCCGCCAAACCAACTCTAACTTCAATCTACAAACATTTTTTTTTTTTTAGACCTATAAAAATTAGGGTTGCCAATCGATATTGAATATTTCGATCAATCTTCGATATCAAGGTTCCCATTCGATTTTTGATTATTTCGATATCGAAACTGGATTCGATATTGAATAATCGAACAATGGGCTGCCAGTCGTGCGTCATATCCATATCTGCCATATCATGTCTGGCCATATCGCCGACACGTATGTGTTTGCACTCGCGGTCCTCTGTTTCCAGGATTAGTCTGTTCATCTGCTGGCACAGTTATTCTTGAGGAGGGGGGGGGGGATCGCCGCGTCTCCTCAGCATGATATTGCGATGAAAAGTTATATTGTTGTAATTAATCCCAATGCCGGAATATAAATCTTAAATGATGTTCTTCATCAGCAAACTCTTGATATCTTAAAGAGGTATTGATGAGTCACTCGACAGTATGAGTGACTACAAGCTTGGATCGTCGTATTCATATAGGCCCAGCATTTCCAAGAAACACATAAAGCTGTTCACTTCATCAAATTGTTGATATTCTCAAAAATACGACCCCGATAATTACAATCCTCATTGAGAAAAATCAAAATGGTGAGAACTTTTTCCTCATTTTTGTTTGTATAGTACAGCTGACTCGCATCGTTTTCTCTCTCTCTCTCCTACCCACGTCAATACCCTCTCCAGTGCATTAGGCAATGTGGTTTCTGTCAGTCAGTAGTCAAGATATCAGTACCGGTATGGTCAGAACGACCGTGGTCAGAGCTCTGAGAAGCTCTCAATCGCTTACCTCAGATCGGAACTAGATTATTATATCATCATGTCATCAGCAAATACATATTTTATTAAAACAAGTCAAATAAGATGGAAAAAATTGAAAGCTACCCAGAACAAGTCATCAAAAACTCATGACTTGACTATGTAAATATTAATCATGCAATGCTAAACCGACAGTCTTGAAAAAAATGTTATGTAAGAAAACACATTTGTCCATCTCCAGATCTTCACATACGTGTGATCATAATATACAAGCAATAATGATGATGTCCTCCTCATCATCACTCAACATTCTCATGAATACTATCTCTAACGTCTTTCGTAATAATGAAAGAGAGAACAGAGAGCAGACAAATCCTTGTCCCTCATGAGGAAGTGAGGAAGAGAGGAAGAGAGAAAGAGAGGATCTCACTTGCAGTGACAGTCGTGTCAAGTCTATAACCTTGGATACCTCAGCTACCTGTGCCGGTACTAGTTACTGATCAAGTGGAGAACTGATACTGCTTGTCAAATATCATAAACACTACTGGACTGAATGAATGAATTGTGTTGTTTCACGGCGCTTCAACGTCGGGGTTATTTGCACTCCATATTCTGACTTAGCGATTGCGTGCTCTCCTTGTTCTTAACATTGACAACCAAGAGTGGTTCTCAGTTGTCGGTGGACGCTCAAAGTGGCAGGTCAACGCAAAGGCAGATCCTTACTACGTGTCACAAAATGATTAGAGACGACTATAGAAAACATAATCAGGACATGAAAAAAACTGATATTTTTGTTCAATATTCGTTATTCAATTTGATATCGAATGGAATTCTTAAATTTCGATATTTTTCGATCTATTTTCGATATGCCACATTTCGGTATCGTTTGCATTTTCTTGATCAATTGGCAACCCTAAAAAAAATACTTGTTACCTGTTGAAGTAGCTTTTAGAAATTGATTTAATGTGAGTAAGAGCATTAGAAATGTTGTGCTTCAATGTTTGATTCCCTTTGTGGTTGTTGTTTCTAGGCACCTAGATGGGCGTGCTTTGTGTGTGCTGTGGGACTTTTCCTGTACCAAAGCTTGGATGCGATCGATGGCAAACAGGCTCGTAGGACATGTACGTCGTCTCCTCTCGGGGAACTATTCGATCACGGCTGCGACTCGATATCCACAGGTACGTTATACTCGAGTGAGGGCCGGTTGAGAGTTGATCCTCTCAACGGTTAAATGTCAATCTGCTGATTATCGCTCAATTCACTGACCATCAGTTGGTAAAACCAGACATAGATTCATAGAATCTGCTACTGTTGATTGGAAATGCATTGAAGCCTTGTTGATCCCAGATGGAAGGGACCCCAAAAAAACAAATTTGATTTACAAAAATTCGGTTTAATCAAAACATTCCTTTTCTACGACGATCATCGTTCTTTCCGGTTGGAATTTAGTCAATTTTGTATTGTGCACAAGAGACAGCCATGCTACCGGCCAAAACTTGGTGTGAGAAACTGTTGAGAGGAGCCTCGCTGATCGCGTGTAGGCCCTACTCTGCCAGCTGCCGACGCTTGATCGTCGTGTGTCCTGCTTAGTGATGTCAAATGCTCGAGCATTTTCTTTTTGAGAAGATTCCCGACAATATTCTCATGATGGAGCATATTTCGAGCATATTTCATAAAATGAGTTTTAAAGGGTTTATCAATAACTTTTTGACTTTTTCTTTCAACTTTTTTTTTGACACATTATATAATTATGATTTATGTATACATAGGTCTATATCACATACATGTGTGTTATTGACTTATTGCATCAGCTTCATGTCTGACAATGATTCTCTGTACTCAAATCATTCATAGGTAACAGGTTATCAAACAGTATAATTGACGAAATGTACTTGCTATTAATATCATCAAAAAATGAAAAAGAAGGATGAGCGAGCATAGCGACGACTCACCTGCACCGTACACAAAAATAAACGCAATTGTGGCCATTCAGCATTTACGTAATGATCAAATGACTCGCAAAATATTTGGCAGGAACATGGACGGTAACCCGTAATTTGACAGCCGTTAACTATTTTAAATTATGCCTGTGGTTTCCTAATAATTAATAAACTTATATTAGAAAGGAACATGGTAACTCGTTATATATTTGACAGCCGTTAACCATTTTAAATTATGCCTGTGTTTACCTAATAATTAGTTTATATTAGGGGTGTAAGGGCAGTGTTTTTTGGTTCGGGTCAGGTTGTGGAAAAAAACTCAGGTTTCGTTTCGAATCGGGTTTCAGTAAAAACACGCGGTATTTTAACCTCGAAATAAAAAAGTTGAAAATGGGCCCATCTACTAGATCCAGGCCTAGGCCTACTGAAGGTATAGGCCTAGAGCCAGTCAAGTGATATACCGGTATATTTGCTTTCAAATAGAGATCTCCATCCATATCCTCCTCACTCATCACGAGATAGATGTAGCCTAGGCCTACTGAAGGTATAGGCCTAGAGCCAGTCAAGTGATATACCAGTATATTTGCTTCCAAATAGAGATCTCCATCCATATCCTCCTCACTCATCACGAGATAGATGTAGCCTAGGCCTACTGAAGGTATAGGCCTAGAGCCAGTCAAGTGATATACCAGTATATTTGCTTCTAAATAGAGATCTCCATCCATATCCTCCTCACTCATCACGAGATAGATGTAGCCTAGGCCTACTGAAGGTATAGGCCTAGAGCCAGTCAAGTGATATACCAGTATATTTGCTTCTAAATAGAGATCTCCATCCATATCCTCCTCACTCATCACGAGATAGATGTAGCCTAAGCCTACTGAAGGTATAGGCCTAGAGCCAGTCAAGTGATATACCGGTATATTTGCTTCTAAATAGAGATCTCCATCCATATCCTCCTCACTCATCACGAGATAGATGTAGCCTAAGCCTACTGAAGGTATAGGCCTAGAGCCAGTCAAGTGATATACCAGTATATTTGCTTCTAAATAGAGATCTCCATCCATATCCTCCTCACTCATCACGAGATAGATGTAGCCTAAGCCTACTGAAGGTATAGGCCTAGAGCCAGTCAAGTGATATACCAGTATATTTGCTTCTAAATAGAGATCTCCATCCATATCCTCCTCACTCATCACGAGATAGATGTAGCCTAGGCCTACTGAAGGTATAGGCCTAGAGCCAGTCAAGTGATATACCGGTATATTTGCTTCTAAATAGAGATCTCCATCCATATCCTCCTCACTCATCACGAGATAGATGTAGCCTAGGCCTACTGAAGGTATAGGCCTAGAGCCAGTCAAGTGATATACCGGTATATTTGCTTCTAAATAGAGATCTCCATCCATATCCTCCTCACTCATCACGAGATAGATGTAGCCTAGGCCTACTGAAGGTATAGGCCTAGAGCCAGTCAAGTGAACTATATTTGCTTCTAAATAGAGATCTCCATCCATATCCTCCTCACTCATCACGAGATAGATGTAGCCTAGGCCTACTGAAGGTATAGGCCTAGAGCCAGTCAAGTGATATACCGGTATATTTGCTTCTAAATAGAGATCTCCATCCATATCCTCCTCACTCATCACGAGATAGATGTAGCCTAGGCCTACTGAAGGTATAGGCCTAGAGCCAGTCAAGTGATATACCAGTATATTTGCTTCTAAATAGAGATCTCCATCCATATCCTCCTCACTCATCACGAGATAGATGTAGCCTAAGCCTACTGAAGGTATAGGCCTAGAGCCAGTCAAGTGATATACCGGTATATTTGCTTCTAAATAGAGATCTCCATCCATATCCTCCTCACTCATCACGAGATAGATGTAGCCTAGGCCTACTGAAGGTATAGGCCTAGAGCCAGTCAAGTGATATACCGGTATATTTGCTTCTAAATAGAGATCTCCATCCATATCCTCCTCACTCATCACGAGATAGATGTAGCCTAGGCCTACTGAAGGTATAGGCCTAGAGCCAGTCAAGTGATATACCGGTATATTTGCTTTCAAATAGAGATCTCCATCCATATCCTCCTCACTCATCACGAGATAGATGTAGCCTAGGCCTACTGAAGGTATAGGCCTAGAGCCAGTCAAGTGATATACCGGTATATTTGCTTCCAAATAGAGATCTCCATCCATATCCTCCTCACTCATCACGAGATAGATGTAGCCTAGGCCTACGTGGTAAAAAATTCCAAGTCGACACAGATTTTTAACACCTACCAACAAAATTTAGCCTCCATCTTTGTTTCGAAAAGCTTTGGAAACAAAGATATCCCAATTTTGTAGACGATGAGCTGCCATCTACTCAACTCCTGTAGAACTTCTGGTAGTTGTTTGCAGTGGATCAGTCAACAAATGAAGTAAAAGGCGCCAAAACCGCGCTATATCGAAAACCCGATTTTAGTGTTACATGAGTATAAGGTCGGGTCGGGTAAGAAAAAAACGACCCGACCCGAAGTCTCGGGTACCCGAACACCCCTAGTTTATATTTATATTTGGCAGGAACGTGCTACAAGACCATGCATATTTGGCCAGTGCTAACAATACTAAATTATTTAACAATATAATTAGGTTTTTCGAATTGTAAATATGTTCATTGCACTTGAAATATGGTTAAGAGTAATGATTATGCTCCAATATGCTTGAGCATATTTGAGCATAATCTTTTGGAGAATATTCTCAGCTCACATCACTACGCCCGCCCGCCCGCTTCTATTGGCGCTCAGCCGTTGCGAGACTGATGGACGAGTGCTTGTCAAGGCCGGATGACACACACAAAGCATCAAACAGCTCAACGTGCTTTGGCTTATTCTTACAATGTCAAGTAAAGAGGATGGAAATTGAGAAAATGATTATTAATTCAAGGAATTCACTCAAACTATCTCGAATTATCTCATTCGAAAACAGTTCTAAAGCAATTGAACGGTCAAAATATTAGTTCCAATCACGGTGTAGCTGGAATTAGGATTAACCCCATTGAAATGCCCATACCTCCAACTGGGCACTGACATCAAGTTCAAAATATGTCAAATATCGTATTAAATTTGTTTGGATTCACAAGGGTTTACTGTATAACCATTCCAACATTATGTTCATCATTCGTTTTCTGTAGGCCTACCATTATGTGTGTAGTTTTCTGTAACCCTCATTCTTTGATATCAATAATTGGCTTGGAGTACTTATCTCTTAAAATTGCATATTATATATGAACAAGTTGATTTCTCCATGTTGAGTGTTCTCTTTCAGTCGCCATTTGGAGGATAGACCTATTTGTGTTGCAGCTTTGTAACATCCAGTGCTGAACCACAGTTGATCCTACAGCTATCCTATATCAATAAAGGTTGAAACTGTGTTCTGAGACAAGTGCTCGAGTGGTCATAACACTGAACTGTCATCCAGGAGACCGGGGTTCGATTCCCGCCATGGTCGACCATACTGACAGGTTTTTTTTGTGGTTTTCCTCTGTCATTCACGTCAATACTGAGATGGTTCCATGACAACAGGCCACGACCAACTCCTTCCCACTATCCAAAAAACACCTAATAAAATAACCTCTCATCTCATCATCCCATCATCTCATTCATCATCCACCAACGCCAATAGAACTCAGTCATCATTACAGTGCGTCGTTCAACCCAATATAAATTTGAAAAATTGAAACTGTTTTCCCTTACTAGGCCCAAGTGAATAAATTGTGTATGCACATCGGTTGATCTTTCTGTAATGTACCTTGGAAATTGATGTTTTTTTTCAGTTTTTGTGGCATTGTCGGCCTGTATAGCTGTTCAGTTGGGCTACTATCCGTCGTGGATGTTCTTTCAATGTTTTTGTGCTATGACATTGTTCTATTGTGCACATTGGCAGACTTACGTGTCAGGTTAGTAAGGTAGCATCTATGTTGTTTTTACATTCACCAAGCAACCACATTGCTGACGGTCAATTTGAAAACACTGAGACGAGTGGTCGAGTGGCTAGTACACTGACCGTCATTCAGGAGACCGGGGTTCAATTCCCGCCATGGTCGACCATCCTGACGGGTTTTTCGTGGTTTCTTTCTATGGTTCAGGTCAATACTGAGATGGTTCCTCAACAACAGGCCACGACCGACTCCTTCCCACTATTCAAAAACACCTACCGGGTGATAAAATAACATTTCACCTCATCATCCCATCGTCTTATCCGCCATAATAAACTGATGATGTCCTATCTTATGGGTCTAATGTACGATAGCAAATATTTCATTCTATGTAGAAATAGTATAGCTGGTTTGTACCTCTCAAACCAGTGTCGGTGTCATGTTAACTTAAATCTCGAGATCACTTTGTGGTTCTTGTTTGCTTACCGACCCCACCAACCAGGCCCGGTCCTAGCGTAAGCGAGATTTATTCTGCTCCCCCCCCTCCCACCCCTCCAATAAAAAGAAACATATAGTTTAATCGCGTTATTATCACAAAAGTTAATTTACGATCAAGATACACTTTTTTAACATTAGAGTATTCAATTTTTTTATTGGTAGTTTTACTATGAAGCAACAAAATAATCTTGTTGATCCAGTGTGAACTTATTTATTTCACACCCAATAACTAATAAAGTAACTACCGGTACACTAAAGTAGCAGTGCGACTGACGACTGGTCTTTGACTAAAGTTGATATACTAGTCGATAGGCCTGTCATACGTGCGTCCCGAAGTCAAGTCAAATGACAAATGGCTCAAAGCTAGAACACTAGCTTCTACTAATCTTGCTCTTCTAATACAATATTCGGATTACAGTTATGTCTAGAATCATTCTTCCTTGTTCTTTGTCACTTGTCAACCAACCAACCAAGCAAGCAACCGACATCTGATGAAAGCCGCTACTTGTGGAATACGAGGCGGGTGCTATTCGAATTTCCAAGGAATTCAATGCATACACACCCATTCTTATTTTATTAATGGACATTCAGTAATATTGTCACTAACCTTTATTCTTGAAAAACGTATTTTATTTGTCAACGAGAACTAACACACAAGATGTAGGTCTATGAAAGGAATTGTGTAAAAAATGTAACTTTAATATATAAATACAAAAGATTGTATACTATTAGAAGAAATATGCCGCCCTTGAAAAAGTGACGCCCTAAGCAGCCTCTACATCGCTTACGCCTAGAACCGAGCTTGCCACCAACAGCTAGGTTATACGGGGATACTAATGAGCTGGTGATTATGAAGTTATGAAGTGATGATTAGTGAGAGGACGATTCCAAAAACCCATGCCTTATGCGGGACTCGAACCCACGCCCAAGGGTGACTTCAGTTTCCGAAGCGGCGCCTCAGCTGACTGAGCTACCGAGGGCGGCAACTGTTTTGATTCCACCACCGAACTTATCATTTGAAATAATAATAGTGACCCCATATATTTCAAAATTGATTCATATTTGCTTTTGTTATCACTTGCATATGCATTTTTTCTCTTATTTATGATATTTGGTACGTCCTCACCTTTGTTCTTTTCTGAACTGTGAACAAATCTAAACAAACTCACGTGCTTGAACACGACATTGCGGCCATCCTCGGTGGCTCGGTCAGCTGAGGCGCCGCTTCAGAAACTGAAGTCACCGTTGGGCGTGGGTTCGAGTCCCGCATAAGGCATGGGTTTTTGTAAACGTCCTTTCACTCATCATCACTTGATAGTTTCATAATCACCTACTCATTCGTACCCCGTATAACCTAGCTGTTGGTGGGGTCGTTAAGCAAACAATAATCATCATCACGACATTGCGTATTCACATTCGGTCGGTCCTTCACACGTACGGTACTGACCACTCGTGCTGTCCGAGGTTGTGTAAGGGATAAAGCGGTTGGGAGACGGGCCTACCCTAGCACGCTCGCTCGTACTGTCCGAGGTTGTGTAAGGGATAAAGCGGTTGGGAGACGGGCCTACCCTAGCACGCTCGCTCGTACTGTCCGAGGTTGTGTAAGGGATAAAGCGGTTGGGAGACGAGTGGCAAAGTGCGCTCTTAAAGCCAAGCTCACGACGGCATGCTCGCTCGTACTGTACAACTTGTTTCCATCAGGTACACTGCGGTTTGGCCGGATCGATGTCACTGAAGCGCAGTTTACGATAATTATGATTCACATGATATCAGCAGTATTTGGTCCAAGTGTGTGGATGACTAAGGTATGCTAAATATTTATTGTTACCTCATTAATATAATTTGCCCAATGAAACTTGTGTATTAGACATAAGGTCTGAACCGAATACAGTAAACCCTCGTTATTTCAAACTTGGTTAATTGAAAATTCGTCATAATTCAAAGCAAACTTGTTTTTCGATCCTAGGTATAGAGAATACAATGTCGAATATCTAGAAAGTTTGGAGAATTCATAATTCAAACCTTTTTTGTACCCCCATTGCTAATTTATAACTGTAAAATTGTGGTCTAATTCAAACTGTCTCTTTTGACACATATTAAATGAATGCAGTACTTACACTACATGAGGGTCATTCCAAATCAAATCAACTGACCATTTCCCTCACCATCTCTGATTTTGACCAAATTCATACCAGTTGTGCCAACCACCGAGTCAACCAATCATACAAATTTTGGGCTTCGTAGCCCTTATAGTTTTTGAGTCATGCCATGTAGAAAAATTCCACATTTGGCGCTCTTTGTGGCGTTCCAAAATTTGCTACCCATCCTAATAACATTTGCCGTAATCTTTTCAAAATTTCATTTTTCCCGTTGATCTGAGTTTTTCAAATTCCCGATGTCTTTTTACTCCCCCGAGTTTCAAATGAACGATGGTTTACTGTACTTTTATTTCAATCACAATTGCATAATTTGGCTGTCAACACGTTTCGTTTTGTTTTCATGACTGATTCTCATTCTAGTCTGACCCCGAATTGACCTTTGGGCCTACTCCCATTAGTAGCATTGATCAGGAAGAGGCATACCTGTTAATAACCGTTTCAAACTGACTATCAATAGCATTTTGTTCTGATTCCAATTGTAACTAGTAAGATGTCAAGTAGGGCTGTGCGAGTCTTGACATTTTCCAGCGGTTTGAGTCTTGAACTCCTCGAAAAGATTTTTTCTCAGATCAAAATACTTTCGGGTCTCGAACTATTTCGAGCGAGCGAGCGAGAGTGGAAGGATGAACTTGTCATCATTTTATCATTCAATTATTGGTATTAAATATCAGTGTCTGAAACTTATAAAGTTTTGTTTCTGCATTTTTCCCTTTGATTTTGCATATAAACTTGCTGAATGATTAGAACGCGCATCATTTCACACTGTCAGTGGCACCGGACTGACTGACTCAGAGTGACTTCTGCCGAGACGTAATTACCACCAGACATGTATACGCGTCTCTCTCTTCCTCAGTTCCCCCCCCCCCCCCCCTCTCCAGAACACATCCTCACTCTGTCAAGGACAGATCGAAACGTCATCACGCGTGTTGTCTAGCAACTCGGGACGGCCGAGCGCCAATGGAAACGCGCCATATGATGGTCGTGTGTCGTCGGAGTTAGCGAGTCTGAGGCTCTTGACAACGGTTTCTATCAGCGAAGATAGCCGAGACACACTCATCGAGGCAACGGTTACGGTTTCTATCAACTCATCAAGTAGTTTTGCCCGGTAGCACAGCTTTCTCTCGTATGATGAATCGTACTCCAGAACCCCTTCTATGACCTCAACGAATTACTAACTTCAAAATCACATTAGACTATCATTGTACCATTACAAATGACTTGGTGTGTATAGGAAAAAAGTCTGAGGCTGAATGGTATATGAATTAGGTGAAAGGGAAAGAAAGAACAGCAGCTTATCGAGATTTATGAGTAGAGAAAGGCCTACTCGTAGTGGAGAGCCCGTTGATAAAACACAGAGATGAAAGCTTCTTTTAGCCCCCTCCCACACATCCAACCTATATGAACCCCCCCTCCCCCCTCACTTCATTTTATATTCACTGTGATTCCCCCTTTCCCCCTCCCTCCATTTACACCCACCCACCTGAACAAGCAGCCTTCATCAGTTCATCACTCTCTACTCTACTGTGACCAAGGCAATAGCCGAAACGTCGAAATCTCGTGTAACTTTCATCTCTATGTGTTCTATCTACGGGCTCTCGACTATGAGTAGGCCTTTCTCTACTCATGAATCTCGGTAAGCTGCTGTTCTTTCTTTCCCTTTCACCCAATTCATATATTGTACCATGATATATATATATATATATATATATATATATATATATATATATATATATATATATATATATATATATATATATATATATATATATATATATATATATATATATATATATATATATATATATATATACATATATATATCATTCTGTCTTTTTTAATCTATTCTTCTATCTACTCATTTTTATATCTAGTTGTTAGTTTTCATACTTCCTATATTTGTGCAACGTGCAAATCTTTGGATTTAATAAATAAAAATGCAATACGAAATTGCCTTAATTCTAACCGGGGAAGAGAGATAATTTTCGTAGATGAGGACATGTTTGGTAATCCAAATTTGTATGAATTGAATTCAATTTTTGGGCGTCTCTTTCATTTCAGATTAATGAGGGTTTGAGCTCGTTTTCTCGAACCAAAGCAGGGTTTCCAGTTGCGATTTTATTTGTCGTACGACACGATATCGGTACGATTTTTGTTATGCCTGTTTCCACTTGGCTGCGCCGTAACGTTTTTGTGACAACAGTACCTCAAACATTTGAGATAATGAAGGCCAGAAACTCACAGTCTTATTTGAATATGAGGAATTGAGCTGTCGAATTATAAATCAACGTACTTCTCTTAAGTGACGCAATTGTAGTTATACAAACACGGATTGTCCTGTACCATCTGAATAAATAATTTAACTGGATAAAAAATTCAATAAAGTGATTCTGCAAGCGTGGTGATGTTTGAAATTGCAGTTTTTATGGATAGATGAATCAATATTTCCGTGCGTCGATTCTTATTTACCGTCGTTCGATATAAATCCTAATAACCGGAAGCAGATGAATCACAATCTCAGTGGAACTTCCGTTAAAATTGTAATTTTGGCCGACGAAAGCTCAAGTTGAGTCAATAATCACGACATCGAATCGGTACTGAAACGGTGTCGTGAACCGCCATGTTGTTTAGGTGAATACTGGCTTGTAATTGGGCAGTTGAGCAAAAAGTGTCGGACTACAAGAAAAAATCTGAACTGAAAACCCTGCTTAAGATTGTACTCGAATTCGCTCGAGTCCCGCTGGAAAAAGCTTTGCTCGCACAGCCCTAATGTAGAGTATAATGCATAGGTCTAGAATTATTTCAATGTTTCCACTACAATTGTAGGCTGTCATGCATATTAGGAAACTATCATGTAACTCTGTGAAACAATCAGGAATCATGTAGAGTTTTCACACGATTGTTTTGCTATAGCAACAGCTCTTACTTTCACCAATAGTTAATATTTACATGCTGTCCTACCTTTACCATATATTGCTTTGTATGTAACTTGATTTGTATTTTCATTGTCAACTCCAATACATATATCTACGTGGCAGTCTGTGAGTGGCCCCATCCTATCTTTATATTCTGACTAGACAGAATTTAGTTGAGAGGAGCCAAAAGTTGTTTCTATCAGTATTTCATTGATCTATTTTGATATCAGTAGGCCTACTCATATTTTTACCTGTGGAAGAAATACCGGTAGTACAATAATAGTCGGTGAGAAGTAGTTGTTTGCCTTGGGCCACATCACGTCTCTTGTACTTGAATGCAGGTAAGTCTGTCAACATTGATTGCTTCTCATCGAACTTACAACCATCTTAATTCTCAACCAAGTGTTCTCTGGTAAGAGTAATTCCTCTAGCAGTGTGACAAGCTAAACCCACGTGTACGTCGAAGCCTATTCAGCTAAATATCAGATTAATGGTGATGATGACTTTCAATGATTCAAGTCGTTGACGTTCCAACAGTGAAGAAACACATATAGGCTATCTGTAATTATTGATACCTCTCAATATATGTATTTATGAAAATCTTTCATTAGTTAGTTATAACGATCATATCTATTGTTATTTGTACTGTACAAACAAGTTTTAAAAAAAATCCAGTTCTATAGGCCCCATTAATGAAAATGATGGGACGTAGAATTAATTCTTTTCCTTCATTCCGTTTGGTGGAAATTAATCCATCAGCTCTGTTTTTCTATTGTATTAAAACTTTCGTATCTTGAATCGTTGAAATGTTGATCTCCTAAAACCTGATACTTTGCTAAATTGACTAAAGTCAGACTTCTGGATTTTTCCATTTGGCAGGTGTTACGTTGTAGGAATGTGTAATGTTGTGCTTAATACATCGTGTTTTTCTTTCTTACAGATTCCCTTTCTAAATTTCCCGATGGTGTATTTAATAGGGATATTTACCCTTGTGATAGCCATTATTAGTTCCGTACAGTACGCTATAGTCATATTCACTGGTGGGGTGGGTAAAAATGGCTCGACCATTGCTGTAAGTCGGAATGAACATTCACAGAATTGATGACACACATAAAGAGTTTGATTTCGATGGCCGTGGCAAATGTGATTTTCGTGTCGCTTTCTCCTCTTGATAGTTGGATCAGTCGGTCAAGACACGTTGACGGTTTCTTAATTTCGCCCTGTTCCAACGTTTACAGTAGGAAGCTGAGCTAAATCCCATCTAGGTGAGGTGATCACCAGATAGATATTAGGTGTAGATAGATGGATATCAAATATTACAGGCTCAATTACTTGTAAATTATTACAAGTATTGCTGTGCCACAATTCAAAATCAACGTGATCGTTTACTAGCTAAAGAAGTATAGTTACACCTATTTTGCTTTACCTCCTGTGTGATGTTAGACTTTGAACTACTTACGTATCAGATCTAAAAATGGCAAGTTATTTTTCAAAGTGATACGAATTTTGCCTTGTCGCGGCCCTTGAAGTTGACCTACACACACAGACACTGAAAACAAGACAATACATGTACACGGAAACATTTAGATGTGGGATGCATTTTACATTTTACGGCATATTAATAATAGACGGTATGTTTGAACGTATTGAGTTTATTGCGGTTAAATTAATAATGAATGTTTTAAAATGAATGTTTTTAACCTTCTGTAAATGTAGTATTGGGATGATTATGAAACTAGATTCTTGTTACCCTTGAAGTAATTGAAATGCTTTTGTAGAGTTACATGGTTGGCACTCTGCCACGTGGACATTGAACTTCCACAACAATTAATCTGTTCAACAATTTTGCAATACGTGTAAATGAAAGATGAAATTTACTATGGTGTTTTAAAATATAATACTATTTGACCTATATCAGAAACGATTTTCTTTTCAAGTAATTTTTTGACTCGTTTTCATTACTATACCATACTATAATATATAGACCCTACTACGCGTATTATTATTACTATAGGCCTACTATACTGAATTGATTACTATACCATAATTATTTTTATTGGTATAATATTACTAGTGTTGCTGTTCGATGTCAAAAAGAAACGATTGATTGAATTTCTCGTGATAATCGATAGGGCGATGATGGATTATTTCACAACTAAACGATGATCAATCGATAATTGATTATTCGATTATACGAATGAATAAGTGACTAAAATAACAATGCAAATAAAGTTGGTTGAGTAGTCACAATATATGTCGTTCAATAGAAGGCACCTACCCGCTAGCTGTGCTGCGTTGCTACCAACTCTTGACCGGCCGTCTTGAGAACAGCACAAATGTTTCAACAGTTTGATAATCTCTAATCGGCAGCTTCCCAAGCATGCTTCATTGAGTACCGTACTCATTCACATGATTATAATGGAAGTGTAACTTTCAAGGTCAGGTGCCAAATTGAGTCATTCAGATGAAACTGTGTCCTTTTTTCATATAAGAAAAGCATAAATTCAAGCCTCTGTCAAATCCTAACTTTGACTTCAGTTTGAATCTCCAGTCATTCTTGTTTGGACTTGATTATTATTAGGACCGGGATTATTGCTATGGAATGGCAATACATGAGAGACGGGTCATTGGGTTTATTCGTGTAGCATCTCTCACATTCCCTTGTGCTGAAACAACTGTGCAACTGCATCAGTAACTTGGGCCTATAGTAAACCACATTGATTGTACAGTTTGATCAAGTCGGCTCCTTCGAACATGTAGTGTTGATCTCTGATGGACACATTTGAAAATGATCTGTAGATAAATCTATATCTGAAAAGTGTTTTAAAATGTTTCACTTGGCCTACATTTGTCGTTCGCGTTAACGTTCGCTTCCCTCCATTTCCTACTTAAATACTGATATGAGAACTTTTTCAATACATTTTTCTATTTTTCTAATAGATCCAGCTTCAAGACTGAACTTTGTTCCAAGCTATAATTACCACTTTCATTGATAGTCGTTTTCTCATAATACCGTAAAATATCGAAGAATATTTGAACTTTGGAATGATGTACTTGGATTATTTACTGCAGATGCAGATTTAAATCACTCAAGGCCACCACAATGATGAAACTAGATTTGAACGAAGAATTATATTATCCGATACTTATCTCCCCAATTTCAGAGAAACTAGAAATCATCAGCTTAATTTCAGACATTATATTCAATGTATTTGTTCCCCAGGACCGGGCCTGACTAGTGGTCTCGGGTGTCTGGAGGACAAAAATATTGACCCCAATTTCTGAAATTGAGACGATATCTAGTCTACACAAAAATGAGGGAATTTAATATCATCATCACTCATTGAAATCTAATTTCAGGGTTGTGATGCCCTTCTGGAGTATTACCTTTAGAGGCCGCAGGCGCTCTACACGGGCTCGTTGTTCGCTCGCTTCAGACTCGAGTTTAACATGCATAGTGTGCTAGGCGCAACCCATAGACTAGCCCTCCAAACTCATTCACGTAAACGTCGTTAATTCCCTTACTCACACTTTTGATATATTTCACAGTCTATATTTTTTTCGGTATTCAAAAAAATGTATCTAGGTTTTCGTAAACTAGAAATTATTTCATTTTCCATTTAAAGAATTTGAAAAATTACAAATTTTTTGTTCAAAATTCTGTAAATGCGATAACCTCCGTTTTTCAATTATTAACAGAATGCAAAAGCAATCATATTGATATCTAAAAAATAACGGCCGTAATAGTTTGCGGCGTGAAATACGAGCGCCTGCGGCCTCTTAATTGGGTATAATGGGGAATTAGTTGACATCCACTTGTCCCTGTAAAGGATTTCCAGTCATTCATTTGATTGGAATAATAATACTATTTAGGGTTTTGTATTTGTTTGAAATACTGGTTTCTTCTGCAATATTCCGGGCTGGATCGGATTCTTCTTTGCAACACATTTAATTATACAATATATTTCTAACCGCAGATTAGAATTTCCTATTTTCGTATTGTTAGAAAGATTTCGTAGAGTTTCGCGAGCATTCTTATAAACCCTGACTGAAAAATAATCATTGGTAACTCACTGTTAGGCCCCCAACAATCGTCCAGATTAGATGTTAAAAGGTTTCGCGACCCTAATCTGAGGTATTTGATATTGGATGCTTTTGTCGCTTCTTGCGAGATGAAGAAATCCTCGACGTTTCAGCCACCATGTCAAGACCGAATGGACCAAGATCAAGAGAGTCTGTCCGGCTCAGTAGTCGGAACCATCTCAGGCGAAAGGGAACGACTGACCACTTCTGTCGTTCATTTCTTCCGAGGCGATTCTTTCTTCTGAGCTGTACTGACTCTTGAAAACGGTCTCAATATGCAGGCCGAAATGTGACAACAGAATCACCCGATAACAATCACCTCATATTTGACAATTAGACAATACTGTAATAGATTTGTCAACGTGAGTCAGTGTACATCTATGGGCACTAGAAATACATAATTTTTGCAAAACTATGTTCTCTTGGATTATTTGATGAGCGTAAGCAAAGAAGACTTCCACTTGGTACTATATATATTCATATATGTTTATGTACATAAACATATATGAATATATATAGTACAAAAAAGGTGATATTCAATATTTTCTGGGATTTTTTTGGGGTCACTGCCCTGAAACTTGAATATAGTATGATGAGGTATTTGTAGATTCAAACCTTATGCAAATTAGATCGTCTCGTGTGATGTGAATCTATGTCCACTGCTCACCGTTGCAAGCTCAAATCTCGACACATTTCTCAAACATTCGTTGGAAATTCATTTTTTCTCTGTGAATTTCATTCATTTCAAGTTGTCAATGGGGTATTCATTCTGAAAGAAATAGAACAAGTTGATTTTTCGTGTGCCACTCATCCATCAATACGAAGAAGTGTGTAGGACTATAGCGTTTTCTTGGTAGATGTAAGTTGGGAATGACTTTCCAATACTGTGCCATAGGACCATTCATTGTAGGCGGCCATGTATACTTCTCCACGTTGCCAATATTGGTACTGGCACGGTTTCAAGCCATTACTTATTAGTTTTTGTTATTATTTTGACCTGTAGATACCATGGACTGATGAGAACCTGTCACTCCTAGTTTGTGCTGCCTTTTTTCTTGGATATGCCCAGGTTTTAGCTTCGTTTATTCTCGCTTTTCAAACTGGGGGAATCGGGAAGAATGGTTCTACAGTCGCTGTAAGTCATCGACCTTCACATCCTGATCCTGATAACCTAACCAAACGTTTCCTCGAGTTTCTCCTTTTTTATTAATATGCTTTTGCTCGACTTGAAATTATTGTATTTTTACTTACTAATTAATACTGCAGAAAACTTTGAATGGAACATGGATAACTTTGTTTGCAGAATGCTCCTTGCACTAGGTTGATGAAAAAACTTTATCTTTGTTTTCAATGTTTTTAATGCTTACAACTGCCAAATTCAAGTGGAAAGGAGTATAATAAAATCGTTTGTTCATACGTTGTATAGGTAATTGTGATTTTTAGCGCTATCTTTGTAAATAAAGTTTCATCTGTCTTTTTTGTATCTGAGTTTCAATTGTTGGTGGTTTGGAATTAATTTTTCTATTGGTCTGTTTAAAAAATGACTAGGCATGCCTTATCTGTGCTCGGATTGTGTCAGAGAAAATGTACCGCGTCTTGCACCCTCTCCAACTTCTTTCTTGCTCTCATCCCGCGACTCGTCAATACCTTTCTTCACATGTAGCAAATACAATCAGTCAATAGATTTCCATCAAGTCTTATTGCAAGATCATACCCGTTCCTGTTAGTAGAACTATTGACATTATTATTTGGATTAAAATGTAATCACAAATTGAATTTATGACGATTATTTAATTGTGAAAATCAAAATCATATCCACTTTATGGAGTCGCCTTTAGCCAGAAATGTGGTAGTTCAAGCGTTCAGAATCAAACAAGTGCTCACATGCGTCGCATTCGGTTTTCAAGTTCTTGTTCTCTGATAATAACAGTATGGAGTATTCGACATTATTCACTTGAAATATATTCATGGCGAATAATTGTCTATTTTAGTTTTTAGGTGACAATCTGCATGATTATTGCCTCGCTGCGTTTGGTCATCAGATCTGAGATTTGTTTTCAATTCCAATAAGCACGCACCAAAGCAACTCCTATTCATACATGCATTTATCAACCTACTTATTTTGGCCAATTTTAATTTTAGGAAATAACTATAGATAAAAGCATTTCTATCATTGTTCCATGGTAGATCCTTTCATGTGCTTCTCCAAAAATCTACAATTTACTAGGCTTCTCTTTCCAAATCTGATTTGGTTTCTTTGTACATAAATGTATGTTATGGGGTATTTTCAATTACTCAAATTGTCAATTGCTAAGAGTCAAAGTCAATTGCTAAAAGCACGTTATGAAAGATTAAAGCCTACTTCGCTGATCTATTATTATCTTGAAATGTACAGTTTGATATATGTTTAGTGAATGTCCTATTTCTGAGGTTCTCAAGCTCTATATGAATTAGGAATGACCTTGTATTGAATGGTGAAGGTCAACTGAGTTTCGGTAGTTGCGTGTCGTTTGGAAACCTCTGCTTCTTTTCATGAAAAAAATTGGTTTTTAATTTTCATTTCTTGTCAAGTACAATACAATGAGATTGCTGTGGAATTAAGTACTGGTTGTATTGTAGTAAGTTAAAAGCACTACCAATTAATAGATGAAATGAATGTATTCTGTTTTTATTCCCATGTTTTTGTAACTAACACTTGCTATAATAAGTGGTCCACTCAATTCCATTCCACAATTCATCAGAAAAAAAAAGAAATGAATAGTAATTGTTATGTTAGAATGAGTATGGCACACTTTCCGTTCTACTGAATTTCTAATCAAATTCTGCTCAAAGCTATCGATATTTCCATTTCCCAGCTGATTTTTGAATTGGAAAATACATATCATTACCTTTTTTTTTAAATGTTGTTAAATTGATGAACTCGTCAAGTTAGTTATGGTACACTAGGACTGGACTGTGTTTTGAAATTGCCCGTACTAGATTACTGTGATTGAATAACAAATACGCAATCGTTTGAAACAAAATAACTTCATCCAGTTTGAAATGTTCAAATTCCGTCAATAAAAGCGAGTAAAATGAACAGAACCCCGAAACAACTAGATAATAACCGAGACGCGTGGCCGAGTGGTTAACACACTGAACCGTCATTCGGGAGACCGGGGTTCGATTCCCGCCATGGTCGACCATCCTGACAGGGGTTTTTGTGGTTTCCCTCTGTCATTCAGGTCAATACTGGGATGGTTCCTTATCAACAAGCCACGACCGACTCCTTCCCACCATCCAAAACACATAATAAAATAACCTTTCATATCATCATCCCATCATCTCATTCATCATCCACCGACGCCAATAAATCATAGCCATCAGTATAATGCGTCGTTAAAACCCAATATAAAAAAAAACTAGATAATAGTTGATTTGTGTGGAAGTCCATTTTGCTGGGAAACAAATGAGTACACAGGAACAGAACTTTTCCGTTGACCCTAGAGAATATTTCTCTCACTGGTAGATCATCTTGAAAGGTACAGAAAAGATGGGTCCTTATAATATTCAACATCGAGTCATGTGGTCGAGTGGCTAGCACACTGAACCGTCATTCAGGAGACCGGGGTTCGATTCCCGCCATGGTCGACCATCCTGAATGGATTTTTTCGTGGTTTCCCTCTGTCATTTAGGGTGATACTGGGTGGTTCCTTAACAACAGGGTATGACGAACTATTTCCCTCTATCCACAAATACCAAATACAACATGATCACTGCAGCACAATGGTTAGCACGGCTGATTCCGAAGTCGGGGAGCTCTCATCGCATCCTGCCTGTGACTTATTTTTCATTTCATTTCTCAAATTGGTTTCTCCAGAGTTTATATGGTCAATTATGTGTTCAAAGCCAGGTTGTGGACAGTGGGGTAGGTTAGTGTCCAAACCTCGCGTAAACCGCCGGCAAGCGAAACGGAGCTTCTAGATCATGTTCATTTATCGGTAACTGGTGTCGGGTGCACTCTGGCAGTGAAAATTACAAGTAAACTATTTGCCCCCATATCTCGATACAATCCCACCATCTCATTCGTCAATAGATATACCGGTAGTCATCAGTACAGTGCATCGTTAAGGCTGTTTGAATATCTTACGAATAACTATGGGGAACCATTGAAGTGAATTGATATTGAACTGATGAAAAAATAATACGAAATATTTTTTAAAGGGTGCCTGCGAAATAACCAAAAACGCTCGCAAAATACAGGAATGCCACAAAAATGATTGTAAAGTTTTGAAAACTTGCCAAATTTATTGTTCAAACTGGTGAGCATGTCATCAGATAGTTCTAATTTCCATAAGTCGTGCCATTTGATTATTATCAACAATTTATGCCTGAAAATTTTTACAAAATTTAATGCTAAATAAATCTATATCAATAGAATGGCAAGACTTATGGAAATTCTAATTATCTTGGTTATTATTATGATTATTATTATACATACATATATTATACATATATGTATAATATAATCATACAGTTGGAACCAGGGACGGATGATTATTATTATTCGCTCAACGACCCCACCAACAGCTAGGTTAGACGGGGGTACGAATGAGCAGATGATAATGAAATTATGAAGTGATGATAAGTGAAAGGACGTTTACAAAAACCCATGTCTTATGCGGGACTCGAACCCGACTTGAGTTTCTGAAGCGATGCCTCAGCTGACCGAGCTTCCGAGGGTGGCCTAATTATCTTATGACATACTGGCAAGTTTCAAAGCTCTACAAGCATTTTTGTGGTATTCCCGTATTTTGCGAGCGTTTTCGGTTATTTTGCCGGCACACGGGAAAAAATATTTTGAATTTTTTTTCATCAGTTCAATATCAATTCATTTCAATGGTTCAGCATTAGTTGACTCAAAATCTAGTTATTTGTCAGAAGTATAAATGGTCATTTTTAGATGGGATGAATAGCCTTGAACCTAATACAGATGAGTATTCAACTTGACTTGAGGAGGTGAGGCCCTTTTGGCAGTTACTTCACAAAAATGAAGCATTTTGACTTGGCCTATCACTGTAGATATATGAGCATGCAGGACACTTTTCCAAACAAAATTATATTAGAAAAGTTCTGGCCTAAAACGGTACTTGGGACCTAATAGCAAAACACTGCCAAAAAATGAACATGCATAGTGATAAATATATTCATGACCATGTATTAAATTTAGCTTCAAGTGAACGTTACGGGCACGGTCGAGCTCTTCCCTCTACGATGTCCATATGCTGAAGTTGACCGATTACGCAGGAAGATTAAGTCGAATAAACCACCGGATCAACATTAGTTGATACTAGTTATGCTAATAAAATCTGAGCCTTCATTCCATAGTGATTCTTGGAGGAACCGTGTTATTCTCGAGCATGGTACAATCTGTTACGACACATGTCGAAGCAAGACGATGCATAGTTTGAGTACATCTTTATCAGTCAAATAGTGATCAATTATATTGCTTGATCAATGTTTGCTTCCATTTGGAACACGTTTCTTCTTTCAAACATTTGAGCATTTGAAAATGGCGACTTTCATTAAATTAAACTCTACTGGTCTGTTGAATTGAATGGATCATATGGGAAATAGGTGGGGCAGAGCATATGTTGAATTGAATTACTTTTAGTCTGTAGTTTAAGTAGTTATTATAAAGCATCTTCGATAGATAGATTCAAACTTTTTCAAGAGATGCAAGCTTTTTCGAAATATCGCTTTTTATTTTAGGAAGGAAACTTTGAGGAGAAAGTGTTTTCTTGCAGGTCTCTGTGATCAACAGTCTTATGTTGCAGACATCAATATTATTTTAAATAAAGAATGAGCCAAACATGTCAAAACTTTGCTGGATATTACAATACAAGTATTTTTACCTGAAAATCAAGCTGTTGGAAATATATTGTGAATTTAAAAGTGGTTGATTACTAGAATTTAAAACAAACTCATTTTAAGATGGTCGTAATAGAGTAATCCCAAGAAATGTTCTTTTCAAGTGTCTTGATTTTTTGTGAAAAGTTTGGACACGTGATATCCCGTCTCCTCTTCATTTAATATATTTGTGAAACATTAATAATTATGAAATTTGACAGTGACACTAGTATCTTGATTCTTGATATTTATGTAACCCAGTCACTTCGGGCATCCATCAATGCACACAATTCATTTCACGATTCTCAAAACAAAATACTGTATCTACTATCTAGCCACATTGATGGCTACAGTGGATCAGCATTAATATAATTTATGTTTGTATTTACTTCATTGTATTATTAGTAACATTCTATTTCATTTATTTTGAGACAAGTGGTCAAGTGACTAGCACACTGAACCATCATTTGTGGTCGTTCAGGTCAATACTGGGATGGTTACCATGACCATATCACCTGATAAAATCACCTTTCATCTCACCATCTCATCATCTCGTATACCATTCACCGACGCCAATAGATCGTAGTCATCAGTACAGCGCGTTATTAAACCCAATAGAAATGAATATTTCATTTATTATTTGTTCTCAATCTTTATTAACAAGACTGTTATATTCCGTGGTAATTTCGTTTTGTATTTTCTACAACAAATCTTGGGATATGATGCGAGTCAGCTTTTACTCAACATCTTCCATAAATCGAATTGAGGATACAGAGTCATTGGTCTCTCTGCTGCCGTGTTTTGCCTTGGAGAATGCCTATTTACCCCGTGTTGTGTATATATATATATTGGCAACGTAACATGAGAGTACTAAAGGAGTGTGCGCTATTGTTGAATTCCTGCTTGGCTTGGCCCCTTTCTCGTCTCGTGGTAATGCTCTGAAGACATCGACAAGTAAGCAAGGTTCCCATGACTTTTTTTCACCTCACTTGAGGTATGCAATCTTTCTGCACAACTAGAACTAAAACGGTTTAGATGATTCCATTATCGACCAATATTTCTACCCCAATGGAATACTATAAAAAGTAGTCATATTATAATATGTATAATTATTTTTAATGATATAATAATCTAATAATAATAATTTATATGTTGAAAATGATTGATCATGATCATTGAACTAATATCGAGATAAAATTGAGGTGCCACTTTCCGAGCTACATTTAACACGACTTCCACAAAACGTTTTGTGCCGGCCGTCAAAAGTTGAAGTTGGCTCTTCGTGGACGGGGAAAAATGGCTATGGGAACCCTGCTTTAGCCTTTGCTAATACTAATCTGCTATGACAATTGACATGTATCTGTCGGCTTCAATCTTGATATTGTAAGTGAAGTTATTTGGTTCTATCTCCGACTGGCCAGATATGTCTGTCCTCAGATATTGTACGACTTGTATCTGTGGATTGTACCTCCCTATAACATGCCAAGAGTCAGTTATTTGTAGGTATGTGCGATAACACAAATGTCAGGTTGGAGTTGTTATTTTGACATTGAGTTTTTTAATATCTTGACGTGAATAGATGACGATGAGCTAAATAAGCTTATCACCTCTACACTCGAATGATCAGTTTGTTAGCAGTCAGACGATTGAGAAGACTACTGTTCACGTGGACTTCAGTACTGTACGTTTATTGTATCAAAGCGTTAACCTAGTTGATTCTATCAATCAGTAACAATGTGGAACAAAATTCAAATTGTTATCTTGAAAACTAAGGACAAGAGAATACACGGCATTAAAGCTTCAATTCTTGGTCTTCTTATGCTTATACAAGCAGGCATTACGGATTAATTGATTTGATTGAAATTCCGTGTTGGCGTAGAACTGTTTTGTTTTTAGTAACAGAATTTGAACAAATATCAATTCCATATTTTGAAAACTGCTAATGTGCCTAGTGAACTCAATTAGGTACTTTGAAATCCGCATAGTGTATGGAACTTGTTTGCTTGAAGATCTTTTCTCATTTTAATATCATTCATGACGGTGGCCTGTAATTCTAAATTGTGTTCTCTATAGCACTACATAGTTGTAGCATGGCAGGCAGGCAGCTTTTCATGGTGTAAACTTCAGGTTGGGTAACGCTGAATCATATAGGCCTAATATTGCATATCATAATATAGCCTCGATTTTGGAATAATAATTTTCATCAGATTTTGAACCTTGAATTTTTCCCAGTAGGCAAACTCTCAGTACAATATTGATCGCATTAATGTGACATTGAACATTGTAATGATATAGGTAACTGAAATAAAGCGCATTGAGTAATTTGGAGTTAACACTGATTCATAGAGTGAGTAGTTGACAGTTAACTGAAGTGAGGGTAGGGTAACTAAAAAATAATGATGAGAAGAAATTCATATTCATTGACATATGGAATGTTCATGAAACCATTGATTGATTGCGACTGGATTAGGCCTATAATTAAACCTTATTCTATAAGACCGTGACATGTCTCGCTAAGATCAAGTATGAACTGACAGTTTTCAACCTCGACATACTTGGATGAGTCCCACATAACATAACAGTCGTCGTACTAATACATCTATTATACCATTAGGAATTTTTGTAACGGTAATTTACTATCAATATATATATATATATATATATATATATATATATATATATATATATATATATATATATATATATATATATATATATATATAAATATATATATATAAATATATATATATATATATATATATATATATATATATATATATATATATATATATATATATATATATATATATATATATATATATATATATATATATATATATATATATATAAATATATATATATATATATATGTATATATATATATATATATATATATATATATATATATATATATATATATATATATATATATATATATATATATATATATATATATATATATATATATATATATATATATATATATAAATATATATATATATAAATATATATATATAAATATATATATATATATATATATATATATATATATATATATATATATATATATATGCTGCATTTTGAAAGCATTGTCATCCTTCTATTTCCAACTGATACTTTCTTTTTCAAGTGTTCTAAATGTTAGTCCAGCCTGTATGTGACTTGTTAGATAATCTTCCAGTTTCAAAGTGCCAGTTCGTAACGTACTATCTGTTCAAGTTTTAATGGTGTCTGTGCTTGTTTGTATGTCTGTTCACTAACTACTGGTAAATCAGTTGCCTTGGCTTGATATGGAAATGAAGCTAATACCTATCTACACTGCGGTCCTGATTGCCGCTCTGCTTGCCCACGCCAAAGTTGCGGTAATAATATCGGGCGGGGTCGGCAAGAACGGCTCAACAGTTGCTGTAAGAGCTTGGCTTCTTGTCGTTGTGTGGTTTATGTGTGTGTGTGTGCGTGCGTGCGTGTGCGGTTATCTGTTGTGTGATTGTGTCCTGCGCGTGAATCCTGGATGTGGCTGAGGAACGTAACGACTAACGAGCATGGATGAATGGTTTCTTCATATCTTGTTTTTCGATTGGCATGGAATTGACTGGAGGCAAGTTGAAGGTGTGCTTGTTTCTATATTCTATTGTAATATATTTTCTGCTTGTTCTTCAGTTTGCTTTGGTATTGAATTGATTAATTTCCATCTATGGAAACACAAAACAGATACACAAATGGTTTATACTTTTTAGTAATATGTTGTGCATGCTAACACTTATGAGTAGTTTCCAGTGTAAAACATATTGAATATAATTATATTTGAATCTTTGAAAGAGCAATTTGTGATATAGATTAAATTCATATTTATAAATATTTGATTACTTTATTATATGACACATGTGGCTAACGATATATGTATACCAAAGCTGTAAGGTCCAGACATAATTGTGACTTTCTGTCAATATCGTAGAGGCTATTTGAAGAAGCTCAAGTGTTTTTATGGGACTGTTCACCCTAGTTCATATTCATACTCTCATTTTGAGTTGTGATTTTCTAACATTTTCACATTTTAATTTCCATACTTTTGACTTCACTATTATGTCATTCACTGTTCCCTGATTTGTATCTCCCCTTTCATGTTATGCACATATATTTCCACTACTCAATCTCAAGTATTTTTTTTTTCAAGTAATATACTCAAATATTTCATCAGGTTTGCACTAGATGGCGAAACCGTTTCATATTCTATGTTTGTTTGTCTGTTCCTTCAGTACCTTCCGTAATTTTCAGATGAATGAGAGCAAAGTCGGAGTAAAATGATGGAAAATACCGTAGTCAAAATGGCACCTTGTAGTATTACAACACCCGCCAGCTTATCAAAATATGCAAAAACAAAATGAATTTGAATAAAAGAAGATACTCAAGTATCTATCATTTGATGCCAGTGCTGTTGAGTCAAGTGAAAATGGGTTCGGGGCCCTTGGTTGCTCTAAAGAACCTAGTCATCACTTGACATTTTGAGTAGCCAAACGCTCGAATACTTTTAAAATGAACCTAGGTGTATTATTCCGAATTGGATAAAATGTTTGTAGTTTTATTAATAATTTCCAACATATCAACAGAAATTGAAAAAAAAACTTGAGATTATTGAAAAGATACACTTTTCTTAAAATATCAATTATTAGCTAACCATAACAATTTTGACCGTAGCAAATGATTGGCCAACAGTGAAGGGGTGAACAAACAGTGACATACCGGTAGGCTAATGCTTCTATCGATAAAATAGGAACGTAGCTAGAAATTGAGTTGATTACCTCAAGTTTGTGCTTACTTAAGCGTTGAAGTCAATTTAGCAAAATATTTTTCTGGCGATAATTTTTCAACAGCATGAGATATCGAAATAGTATTACAGGAGAAACAGACCTCTTCAACACCTTCAAAGTGATTCGAAATTAGAATCATTAACCTTGGATTCTGAGGTTTTCACAGATATACAATTGAAAAAAAAAAATTAAGCTGTATATCTATGAAAATTATGCGAGGTGAAAATATATGTGTTTCTCCCTATGAAAATTTTGATAATTCATACCGTTCAAAATGTATAGTCAAAAATGTGATATTTTGCTAAAGCGACTCCTGTGTGCTCCCGAACCCAGAGAACGATGAACCCATCGTCTGATTTCCATGTGTGGCGTCTTACAGCTGTTGGAAATATTATCTTAGTCAATGTGGCTAAAACCGCCACGCCTGCAATCTTTCTTCCATTGGAAAATCACAATCACAGTAATATAAATCTATTCAAAGCATTCTTATACCAGATATTTCATTTGGCTGATCTAAGACTAGCAATGTTTAGACTTTTTCAATGCGTTGCTATGATCGCGCACACTTCATATTTTGTAATAATTCCGCCCAAGTTTAATGAATGTAAAAAAATAATTTCAGGTGTGGTGGCTTTTAATTAATATATGTTATTGATAGTTGCATCAAATTGATTATCAGTAATTGAAGTTGAAAGTATTATTGAAAATTTCAAGTTTTATCAATCGTAATTGCGAACCAACTATCATTCAAATTGATTATATGTCTCGATTTTTCAACAATTAAAATTCAGATTTGTACAACTATTTGTCTTGTGACAATTAACCAGCCTAATATTGATTATTCGTAAACAATTAAATGATTCATCCGATAGGAATAATGTAGTTAAAGTTGGTCTAATTTGAGTGTTTGCGTGATGATCTTCCAACTACCCAGTATAATTATGTTTTCTCTGTTAGGGAACAAGTGTCCTGTCCCCTGTAATACCATTCAGCCTAGTGGTCGTCCCAGCCTTCATAATCTACCGCAAGAGTATAGAGCACGTCTACGAGAATCATCCTGCTCTGTATATACTCGCATTTGGCATGGTTACAGCCAAGGTCACAAATCGTCTAGTGGTAAGATATTCACTTGATTGCTTTTTAAAAACAAATGTCCCTTGGAAATATAGAAAAGTGTGGTTGTATATGCATCTTTATTAGATAGAGACTGGTTGCTCAAGACACAATAATAATCAAATACAAAATAATCGAGGAGACAAATACACAATAACTAATGATGGTGGATTGGAAAAACATCCAAAAATAATAATTTAAACATGAATGATTAGTAAAAAGATGATGGTACAGTATAATGAGAAAGTATTAGTATAAACAGTAAGAAGAAAATGAATAAAAATGATAAATAATGATGCTATGAACGTGTGTATGAGTGATTTCTCAGAATGGCAATATACCCTCTTAATGCTAAAATCCCTATCAAATTTATAAAATTGCTATTTAGCCTAAACTTTCTACAAAATTCTACAGAAAAATAACTACAAGATAAAGCATGCAATTCCATAATCGTAGTACCCTCTCAGTGTTTGCATATTAACGCTGAACCCCAACTATATTCGCTCGTTGAATATTGCATTCTATATGAAGTTCTGGATCTATAATGGCAAGGAATCAAGTGTGTCATTGCCACAGCATGGATATATATTATACCGGTATTACCAAGATGCATTACTCTTACGTTCAGAAGACGTACACATCTGTGTCTCGGCAGTCACTTCACACCGCTTTGCAAACCAGGAAGTTTCCCACATATTCGACATATTTCAGTGATAATATAGAATGCCTTGCTTAGATTTTATTTGTAAATGTCCAATATGGCCACGGGGATTGGAACGAGCATATGTCGCTATCGGCTGCAGGAGTAACTTACCTCGATAAGGTAATATATATCTATGGCTACCGGTACAGTAAGTAAGCACTGGTACCTGGATAATTGCTTAGCCTAAATTACCTTCCCTCATTACACATCAAAAATACACAAAAAAGATTTACTTCAATTGTTTAGTTCCTAAAGATTCAAAGGATGTACCCAAAAACCATGAATGAATGCATTTTTTTTTTTAATTCACACATTTTTAGTACAAATTCTAAAATCAGGAACTCTGCTACTAAATATCCTACAAAGCCTCTGATGAGATTTGTCTGTAGCCAAGTATTAACATACTACATAGAGTGAACATGATGTAACTTCATGTGTTATTGTACCACTTATTACACAAACTTGAACATATTGAACATATTACCCGTAATTGAAATTGTAACATGACACTAAAATAAAAATAAAAGGTTCATTCTAAACAAATAATTCGAAAATTCTTCTATTTGGTTCAATTATATATTTTATCTATAGAAGCAATAGTATAATATTATATATATTAGTATATATACTAGTAGTATATATATTGGTATAATACATAAATATTATATACATATATATATATATATACAGATACACACACACACATATTTATATATATCAGATGCTAGTTAATTTTGTATTTGTGATTTTCAGGTTGCTCATATGACGAAGAATGAAATGGAATACTTAGACACTGCTCTTGTTGGACCTGCAATGCTATTCCTGAATCAATATTTCAACTTCTTCATACCAGAGCATATAGTCTTATGGATGTGCTTGGTAAGCATGCATAACTACTGTTGAATCCATCCAGTCAATGCATTTGTTGTATGGTAATATGCCATACATTTTTGGCAATAAGGTGGACAAGTGTAGCCTGGTATTTTGTCCTTGTCGAACAAGATATTGCCACTGTAGTAGGCTTAACGTCATGGGAGCAAAATGCTAACGGTAGCCAACGGAACAAGATATTGCCACTGTAGTAGGCTTAACGTCATGGGAGCAAAATGCTAACGGTAGCCAACGGAACAAGATATTGCCACTGCAGTAGGCTTAACGTCATGGGAGCAAAATGCTAACGGTAGCCAACGGAACAAGATATTGCCACTGTAGTAGGCTTAACGTCATGGGAGCAAAATGCTAACGGTAGCCAACGGAACAAGATATTGCCACTGTAGTAGGCTTAACGTCATGGGAGCAAAATGCTAACGGTAGCCAACGGAACAAGATATTGCCACTGTAGTAGGCTTAACGTCATGGGAGCAAAATGCTAACGGTAGCCAACGGAACAAGATATTGCCACTGCAGTAGGCTTAACGTCATGGGAGCAAAATGCTAACGGTAGCCAACGGAACAAGATATTGCCACTGTAGTAGGCTTAACGTCATGGGAGCAAAATGCTAACGGTAGCCATCGGAACAAGATATTGCCACTGTAGTAGGCTTAACGTCATGGGAGCAAAATGCTAACGGTAGCCATCGGAACAAGATATTGCCACTGCAGTAGGCTTAACGTCATGGGAGCAAAATGCTAACGGTAGCCAACGGAACAAGATATTGCCACTGCAGTAGGCTTAACGTCATGGGAGCAAAATGCTAACGGTAGCCAACGGAACAAGATATTGCCACTGCAGTAGGCTTAACGTCATGGGAGCAAAATGCTAACGGTAGCCATCGGAACAAGATATTGCCACTGCAGTAGGCTTAACGTCATGGGAGCAAAATGCTAACGGTAGCCATCGGAACAAGATATTGCCATTGCAGTAGGCTTAACGTCATGGGAGCAAAATGCTAACGGTAGCCATCGGAACAAGATATTGCCACTGCAGTAGGCTTAACGTCATGGGAGCAAAATGCTAACGGTAGCCATCGGAACAAGATATTGCCACTGCAGTAGGCTTAACGTCATGGGAGTAAAATGCTAACGGTAGCCATCGGAACAAGATATTGCCACTGCAGTAGGCTTAACGTCATGGGAGCAAAATGCTAACGGTAGCCATCGGAACAAGATATTGCCACTGTAGTAGGCTTAACGTCATGGGAGCAAAATGCTAACGGTAGCCATCGGAACAAGATATTGCCACTGTAGTAGGCTTAACGTCATGGGAGCAAAATGCTAACGGTAGCCATCGGAACAAGATATTGCCACTGCAGTAGGCTTAACGTCATGGGAGCAAAATGCTAACGGTAGCCATCGGAACAAGATATTGCCACTGCAGTAGGCTTAACGTCATGGGAGCAAAATGCTAACGGTAGCCATCGGAACAAGATATTGCCACTGTAGTAGGCTTAACGTCATGGGAGCAAAATGCTAACGGTAGCCATCGGAACAAGATATTGCCACTGTAGTAGGCTTAACGTCATGGGAGCAAAATGCTAACGGTATAATGTATAAATGCATAACGAATTATATCTCTTTTCAACTTGACTATTGGTTTTCAAAAACAATTGTTCATTTGATACAGCTCACTGTCTTTAAAACTGTTCATATTATGAAAGCTTCGATTGGAATACCATGAAACATGAATAAAACCAAAAATAGGACCTTGTAAAATATTTGTATTTGATAGTCTATTTGAATGCTGCTCAATTCCTACATCTCTACGTATAAGATCTAGAATAACAAGTCGATTATCTTTCCCAACAGATTTGGGTGACCATCGATCTCCTACGCTACTCGTCACAAGTATGCACCGAGATCTGCGATCACCTAAAAATACGCTTATTCCATATTCCAGTTGCCGGTAGCATCGATAAATACGGTATGACTAACAATAGAAGCTCACAACATAAACATAAGCCTATTAAGCAGAGTAAGATACATTAACATCACTTGACACTGCCACTCGCACATTGTATATAATATAGACTAACGAAGATCTGGATAACTTTAATAATAATGGACTAGCTTTCCATCATCACGCTACCACGAGAGAATAATTCAATGATATAACACTGTAATTGGTTTGAAGTACTAGTTTTAACCTTATTTATTATGGTTGATAGGATGCTGTTGACAACATATATATTTTGACCGTACACAATATATTATATATGCCAATGAAATTTTGTAGACCTTGTATTAATTTGGGTCTACATAATATGAATAGATCCAACTTGGATTGTTCCAAGTTTTGCTCATTTGTATCCTGCACTGTACTTGATGCTGTCTCATCATGTTTGGTCATTGATATATTTTGGGTTTTGATTTTCTCAACCTACTAGAGCGACATCACAGCCCTGAACTAGATTTCAACCAATAGTGACAATATTTATTTTCCCGATTCTAGAGAAAACTTGAATTCGTCTCAATTTCAGAAATTATAATTAATTCATTTGTCCTCTACAACCCTGCCCTTTTTCTTAGTTGCTACGTGGACATTACTCGATTCTGTTTGGAATTCTATACAGAATGGGTAATGCCTACGTCATGACTCGTGGTCTCTAAATGATGGGAAATGAATATTCCGTTGAACCAGGGTTGTAATGAATGATCTTTGAAAGTCTTGCACTTTATTGTCATAGGCCTCTATATAGTGGAATTATTTGACTAATTCCAGTGTCACTGTTAGCCAAGCCAAGCACGTCCTTCACCCATTCTTCATCACAGCTTTGATTTCTGTTGTTCATCATCACGTTTTGCTTGTCATACCACTGTAATGCTGCTACATTTATTCAACACCTAGTATTTGAGATCAAATCACATTCTTATTGTTATTTATTGTCTCAACTAGAGCTATGTCATCTACATCGTCCTATGATTGGTATCTTATAATAATAATCCATCTTTTTCTCGATGAGATGCTCATAGACCACCCAAGGTGATCCTCTGTTTACTCAGTACTCACACGTTAGTAAGCCAAAGTGTTGTATAGTGGATGGCATTCTTGCAATTGTATCATGGCTTCATTTACCTCTATGTGTGACTTGAGGCATCCTATCAAGGCTTACACTTTGGTCTTGACACTTGCTTTTCCTGATTCGTAGATAGTCAACTTTTCATGCCGTTTCACTTCATAGCGTATCTGTTGATACTTTTCTACGTAAAACGGGAGGCACTGGTCTCGTGTGTATTGCATGTGGTGATGGGCATCCAAAGTTGCCATCATTTGAATATCAAATTAGGGCTTAAATGCTAAAAGTTGTCGTTTCTCTTGTTGAACGCCAGGTAGTGGTAATCCCGCGTGCCGCAAATCGATCCATTAGCACGGAATAGGAGAACATATCTGTGGAACTGTCTAAAGAAGTACTGTATCTACAAGGTATGCTCCCAAGTAGAGCCAAATATTTCCTGACAGGTTTTATTACCTTGCAGTTCAGAAAAGACAAAAAGATACCAGTAATAATATTATTTTTAATTTTATTTTATGCATTGTGACACATCTAGTTTTCCATGTTTATTGGTATATTTGTAAATAATAATAATTTGAATGGTTATGCCTTGACCATTGTACAAGAATGGATGTAAATAAGTCTAGTTTAGAACCGAATCTAAAATCAAACAATCACATTTATAATTTTTGTAAAGATCTAGCTTCCACTACATGATGTTGATTTTGAGTAACTGCTGCATTTGAAGTACTTTTTTTTCTCTTCAAAATGATTGTCATCCGTGTATGAATCAATGCTGTGCGTTGAATGTTGGAAGACTACCCCAGGCGGGTAATTGTTACGCTTCTCTAGTTTTAGTAGCCTGTTCTTGTCATTTATCATTGGCCTAATGAAGTAGGCTTTCTAATAGCACATATGTAAAACCTGAAGACATACTAGTGAATGTGACCGTAGAGTGCGGCTGTGAGTCGGGACCGAATCTTCTGGCCAGTGCGATGAACCACATGAATCGTGTTTCATCAATTTGTAAACTTGATACCATTTCTTTGTCCAAGAGATCAGTTTTCTAAGAAGGGAAAATGATATTAAATCTTGTTTTTTCTCTATGATGACACTAACCAGGCAACATTATTCTTCCATAGAGCTCAATAATTGCGTTGGTAAACGTTCAGTCAGTCCAAAGAGCAGTTGCCATTAGATTTGGTTTGTACAGGAAGAAGAGACTTGGACACTGGTATTTGTACAAATAGATAATTGTGAATGTAAAAATACATTCTTTGTTACATTTGTTTTGTGTATCAAGTGAGCAGTGGCAATTATTTAGATGTATGTAGGGCCTACTTACTGTGGATATTGAGAACACTTTTTTTATTTTGCTCATTTACTTTCAAATCTAATTTGTTACATTGAAATGAATCGGTAAATATACTGCGTAGTATGGTAATTTCAAGGTATTGGTAATTGGTAACATAGAAAGGGGGTCGTTGTAATAGATACGAAATACTGTACGGTAATACCGTAACCATCAGGGCCCAACGAGCACTCGACTTTGCACATTTTCTCAACCAGCCTTCAATATTTCGAGCTTGAACTATTTTCGTTCATTTTGCAAGTAGGCACATGTTCAGTATATAAATAAAACCAAATAACCTTGTTAGTCCTACATTTTTCAGAATATACTGTTATGCATCAGGAATAGCAGCTGTTATTTATAACAGGTAATCATTCTTTATCTTATATTTTAGTAACTAATTAGAAACATATATATATATATATATATATATATATATATATATATATATATATATATATATATATATATATATATTTACAGATTTACTATCTTTATTTTACCGACTTCATTTTTCTGTAGTAAATTCCCATTGGTACCATATATCTGAATAGAGATTATTTAAGTTAACATACAACAGTAGAATTAGAACACAGCAGTTTATCAGCCATGGGCAGAGCCCCAACGTTATTGGGGGGTCAAGATTGATGAAATTGTCTCGTTTGTTATAGTTAGGCCTATCACATGATTATTGGGGGGAGTCAGCCGACCCCCCTGACCCCCCCCCCCCCCTGTTATGAACCGTTGGATTCACATTGCCTGTATCCACGAGAGGAGACTGTCCACCCACGCGTCAGTCGTGTGGGGTAGGGGCCCCCGGCGGTCAATCCGGAACCTTCTTGCAAGCTCTTGAGAATCAATGAGTATTCCAAACCTAATTTATTCATTCTATTAACACTTTTGTTTTCTTGATCGAAATAATTCAACAAATTCAATGTTACGTATATTAGTTTGATTGCTATTTTAATACTTCAAACCTACCTTCTCACCACCAAATAAAATTGTAATTTTTATTGCCAATATTATAACCACTGAGACTTGAGTGTTTCATTTGTTAACCTTTGTCTATCCCTACTTTTCTTTTCCTCTTATGTGAATAAAATGATTGATTGTAAAGGCTTGTCATAGGATGCCAGTTACTGTATTCTCATGCTTCACTCATATCGCTTTTACTGCTTTCTTTCTTTCTTTTGTCATTTTCATTTTCACTTTCCTTCTATTTTTTCTTTTTACTCCTAAGGATATTTTTCCTTATTTTCTTACGTAGAAACATTTTCGATTGAAGATACATGATTGAATCACTGATTTAATCCACTAGATATGATCAATACCAAAGCTTATTCAGACTATTACAATCTTCAAGAACTAGCCAGACTCCTCACCATGCCCTCCACTTCCGCGTGTGATCATTCTTACACCTCACCTCCCTGTTATGAAGGAATGTTGTTGAACTAGCGTGACGGACAGACAGACAGAACTATAAGACTCTATATAGAAGGATAACGAATAAACTTTACATTGGGTTCTACGATGAACACTTGTTTCTTGGTTTAAATTGAGGTTTGGTGCTAGATTTCAATTATATAGATTGATTCAACATAGATTTCATTATTCTAAGAGTTTCAATTCAATATCAGTGTAGTGGAAATTTATCAATATTATTATTTAATACTTATAGTTAGTTCAAAATGTGTGAGTAACCCACAAATATGAGTTGCAAATTGAGGCACGTAACCGCCTGAAAATGGGCCCGATTGATTAGCAGCCATGTTTGATCACAATCACTTGCTACTTGCTGGCCAAGTGGAACGTGATCAGCTCAAACAGAATGGCTCGGAACATTATTCAAAGACTGGTACTTGAATACAAAATATATATAGTTTCTAGACAAATTTGGTTTTAGCACTTTGTAGAAACCTGAAGTTGAAATTGAAAATGAAAACAAGGTGAGAACAAATGTGGAACATGTCAGTTATAACTAATTGAGGAATTATTGTAATTCAATGATACTATTGTTCTATATTTGTGTAGGCTACATTTTGTTCATTCATCTTGAGTCATTGTCTAGGATGTTCAAAGAAAACTCTTGTCAGTCTCTTGCTATAATCTCAACTCTTCAAAGTTCCCATCTTTTTTTCAATTCCACTTGATATTTTCCATACATATAATGAAAATTCTAGCCAGCAATTGACCAATGTAGATGGGCATGACTTATACTAAGCAGGGGAAATTTTAGATACCTTGATTGGCTATTTCCCTATTTTCCCCTGCTTCACTGTCCACTTGATTGGTTTTTATATTTTGTGACATCACGAGGGTGGACGATCTACATCAATCAATTGAATTGAATTTAGAATTTGCCCATCTTGATGTCAAAAGATCTAGTTCTACATCAACAGCATCCCTAGTTTGAATACCATTTTCTTTTTCTGCTTACTTCCCAAGTCTACAGCTTGTTCTTTTGACTGGAATGAATAAGTCTGTCTCACCATCTTCTTGTTGGTCTTTCTACACATTGCTGACCTGTTGGAAGTTGATTGATTCGATGTTCTTGCATGCGATCGATGCGACTGTTCCACACGTCACCTATTGGCTATTGGAGTCACATGAGTGATGAACACTGACACGTTGACCTATTATGTAATGCTGCAATCACGTTGGATTATTTCCATTGCAGCTACAATTCAAGCTGCTGACAAGAATGTGCCGAGCGACGGGGAGACTAGCGACGAGGATTTGGTTGATCCGCACTCGCATCTTTGAACATAGATTTCTCATTGCCTTACACTGTTATTTTCATAAGATAAACTGCATTTATATTGTATATCTTACTTCTTAGTCATGAAATGTAATTTCTTTGTTTTTTTAATAATTGCACAGAATTGACAAGTCTTCGACTTCAAGTCTTAATTATTTGAGTCACTCGGTAACATTTATATAATTCTATTCCGGTAATGCATTTTTTTGGCAAACAGTTGGCTTGGATTGGCTGGTTACTAATTTATTTGTTCCATATAACTGTTAATTTGTTGTAGGCTATGTTTCTGTGTAGTATGCTCATATTTGGAATGAAATGTTTGATGATTTAGATCTTTTAATACTTATTTTTGCTACGTTTATTAATGCATTAACCTCGAATGCGTGGAGATTTACTTTCAAATGTTTCTGTGTTGATAGAATAAGGATGCCATTATCTTCTAGTAAATGCCATGGCTAGCAGGCATTATAAAAGGGTATCGTACCCTTATTGAATGTATGTACAGTATTATGTTAATGTAAAACTCTTCAAGTCTTAATGAACGTACATATCGGAGGCTGGCTCCTGTTTATCAATTATTTCACACTCCTATTACATAGAACTTATTTTGAAGTATTTCTTGATATATATTTGAACTTGGTGTAAGTTGTGTTACCACATTTAACCAGTTATTTTATTTTCACTCATAAGCTTACTTTTGTTGAGCTTCGATCGATCAGTTGAATTAAGAGTGCATGGATGAAGCAAAATATCAGTATTTTGGTGCACGTACGATGGTTATTGTTTGCTTAACGACCCCACCAACAGCTAGGTTATTTGGGGATATGAATGAGCAGGTTATAGTGAAAGTATGAAGTGATGTTGAGTGAAATGACGCTGACAAAAATCCATGCCTTATGTGGGACTCAAACCCATGCCCAACGGTGACTTCAGTTTCTAAAGCTGTGCCGTAGTTGACTGAGCTACAGAGTGCTGCACCTCTAGTGATAACTTTTGAACGGTATGAAACATCAAAATTATAATATGGGAGAAACACAGATATTTTGAATACCTTCAAGATGGTATAAGTTATAATTATTCAACTCGTATTGTACAATTGTCAACTGTATACAACTAAAAATACACCTTCTTTAGTTGTAGCCTATATACGTAGGCCTACACATCTAAAAATAGCAATTGCTATGAAAGTGATGAAATCTGGAAGTGCCTTTTTACATGGTTTTCTGATATTTCTTCATGTTTCAATACGTTTGACGTTGTTCTATCATGTTTTTGAAAAGGCGACAAAGCGCTACAAATGTCTGAATCTGCTATGTTTCAATGTATTAGCGATATAGATGCTATATTTGGAATAGAAGCATTATAGATGCTATTTTTCTCAAAATTATTTTAATTGACGTGTAAACAGGTGAAGTTGATTGAAAAATTCATAAAAAAGTGCAGTTGAAAATGCAAGCGGCAGGTGAGACGTAGGTTTAACCAGGAGTATTTTTCTAAAAATATCAATTGGAGTATTTCTCTTGTATGCCTATTGTACGTTATCTAGTGGTTTTACCGGTACCCTACTGTCGTTACGCTACAGAATGTTGTTGCGCTACAAAACACGATGTTTCAAAATAATAGATGCACCAAAGTGCTACTTTTAACATTCGAAATGCTATGAAAACAAAAAATAGAAGCTATGTTTACATGTCTCTCTACATACGTGACAGTTATGTGATATAAATTGAATAAGTTTTTACTTATCATCTTGAAGATACTGAATCTACAATATCTGTGTTTCTTCGACATTAGACTAGTATTGACACCGTTCATGAGTCGTCACCTAATCACCTAAATAGGGCTATTTCGTTGAATCAACTCTCGTGCACTTGTAACACATGGAATTATCAGAATAGGGCTATTCATCAACTACTGTATTTATCATTCAGCAACTTTCACACCTACTTTCATGGAGGCAAGTATATCGAAGTTTAATGTGAGTGATATTTGCTGAACGGTATTTCTAGTGTATTCTGTTTTTGTCGTGGAACGGAAAATTGTAGTGCATATAATTTCACATCACTGATATTCCGTTTTTCTTAAAAATTATACTCAATTAAGTATTAATGCTTATGATTTCTTGCTACTGTATTATAATCTTAATGGTATCTTTGTGTTTGTTACTTTTACTTTTACATTTGAAACTTGTATCAATAATTTACAATGAGTGTTATTGTTCTGTAACGATAAAGTGCTCGTTGACAAAGATTGGGACGTCTAATTTTGGCAATGTTTTATTGTAATGGTTGCTGTTAATGACTAAGATATTACCATGTTATGAAGCATAATGCTAGAGAAAATTAGGAACTAGGAAAGTTGATAGGAAGAGGACAAGTCAACAACAAAGTGTGTTTCTTTCATTTTTTGTCTGTAAACGTTACAAGTTTGGTCCAAATCTAACGTTCATAAAATATGCCATTTAAATCAGAATGCTAGTCTGAAAGGATTCATCTAACTTACTCCTATCGAGTAAAATGATAACCTTTGAAAATCTGGGAAGCTGGAAGCGGGCTGCACTGCTTGAACTTTTCTTATATGCGATTGATTATTCACTTATATTCATATTCCAGTTTATTTTGTGACTATTTCATTCTGTATTCATTCAAAGCACATTTCTGTTCTGACGACGTCCTTGTAGTACCATTCTTACGTGTTATACTGTATGTGCATGTAGTACAACCATGTGTTCCCACGGAACTTGTTCAAATATCCTTGCATTTTGAAGTGAGTAAAAGCAAAAAGATGATCGATATTTAAAAGGTACATGTGGCCTGAATCTGTTTATATTCAGACCATTATTAATCAATTCAACTTCTCGCAATTTAAACTGAACCTAGAAACTATTATTTGGAAAACAATGAAACTCTCAAGTGTTTCATCCAACAATATAGCAAATTATATTTTTGATCAATATTTGTGCCTTTCGACAGGTTGACAAATGTTATTGACACTATTTCTGTGTTGAACGTACCTCGGTTCTTATTTTCTGTAGCATCATTGTGTTTTGTTCCAATACTAATTCAACCATTGCATGTATTCGTTTGTCTCCTCTGGACAAGTTAGTGTGTGATACTGTGGGTTTGCACGATGGGGGATCTGTGTGTATTTTTGCTTAGCATGGAACTGATTAAACATAATGATTTTCATGAAAACATTGTATTTTTGTTATTGCCAACCATTATATCCTATTCAAATATTAATTTTTGGGGGGGGAATTTTTTAAGTAAATGTTTCTGAAGGTTTAGCATTTGTGGCACATTCTACTGTAGTGAACTTTTCACATTCAAACCAAACTTCAAAATAGATATTTGAGAATATGTATCTTGCCAATTTTTTGTCTTGCTCTGAAGACTATGAATGACAACCGTCAGCAGTGTACCCCGATCATTGCTAGTAGACTTGTCTGTAAGACTCGCACGGCTGGGTTGGAAGTCTTCACCTGCCATTCCGTGCGGACAAGTGCACACTGATTTGGTCAACGACAATGATTCATTTTCATTAATTTTGTATTTCGTTTTAAAACTGAATGTCCATTCTCTTCATGTATTGATTAAATTATTGGGAAGAATTGGCATGAAATAATTGATACACACTGCTGTCAAAATATTACTACTCTAGTATGTCTATGAGGCAAGTATAGATATAAAAATATTACTACTCTAGTATGTCTATGAGGCAAGTATAGATATAAAAATATTACTACTCTAGTATGTCTATGAGGCAAGTATAGATATAAAAATATTACTACTCTAGTATGTCTATGAGGCAAGTATAGATATAAAAATATTACTACTCTAGTATGTCTATGAGGCAAGTATAGATATAAAAATATTACTACTCTAGTATGTCTATGAGGCAAGTATAGATATAAAAATATTATACTCAATAAATCATACAAGAAACCAACTTTAAATATTGAATGTATGAATAAATATATAATGATTGTGTAAAATAAGATAAGCACGTGTATAATGTTGAGGATTATTTACAGTATTGAGGAGAGTAAGTTGAGGGGGAGGGAAATCATGGTCGAGGTATTCTGAGAGGCTGTGAGAAGGATGTTGGGTTAGGAAGGACTTGAGGTTATTATCAAAGGAGGGGCGGGTGGCTGAATTTGTGATGAAGGGAGGAAGTTTGTTGCAGATATAATGGGGACTATTAGTAAAGGATGAGAGAGAGTGTGTTGCAAGTCTTACGCTGTTTCTATTTCTGGTGGAATGATGAAGCACGGAACTGTCGAGGGGGAACTGGGACAAAGGTGGAAGCGATCTGTATGAGTGTGCAAGGAAGGGTGAGGATGCGAAGTTTTGTCAAGTGGGGTTTTGCCGATTGGCGGCGGGACACTCCTGCTAAGATGCAGATGGCTTGTTTCTGAAGGATGAAGATGCGCTGAGCTGCCCCAGTAGAGGAGGCCGTGTGACAGGTGAGAGTGCAGGTGGGCGTGACAGACAAGGAGAAGAGAGTTGGGCTTGACGATAGGCTTTGGATTTTGTGATTACCATATCAATGGTACTTCATCAGCATACAATAGCACTAATTAAAGTGTTATTAAAGGTAATTACAAAATAGCGTACCTCATATCTAGTTGTGAAATACCTGTTCAAGGGGAACCTGCCCTCAAAAGAAATGTGTCAAATTTTCTGTCATTCATTGATGTATCAATGTTGAAATAGTATGTTCAAAATTAGAAAATGAGAAAAAAGTTGAAAATTTTGGAAAAACTAATTGAAAAATATGTTCAATTTCAATTTATAATTCAATTTATGAATCTTTTTACTCTTCATCTTATTCAAAACAGGATAACACGAGAACAATACAAACAGTAATATAGTGAAACCTCTATCCATTGTTTTTCAAGGGACCAGGAAAATAAAACCATCCATCCAGGAAAATTCAACATTGATTATATGGGAGTGGGGATAGGAGAAATGAATAATACAAGCAGGAAAACAATGGATCCAGAAACAATGCATAGAGGTTTCAAGTGAACCAAATGTATTCGACACTAAAAGTAACAGGAGATCGCGCTAGTGTCGTCGACAAAATTCCATTATGGCCGCTGAAACGAGGATGCATGGTTGGTTAGCACTATTGGTTCCATGTATAATGGCAGGCGCACCAATGTCAAATAAAGGATTTCTCGATAATATGTAGGCCTACACGATACTTTAGTATTTAGATTTAATGTACAGTTTAAAAAAACATTCATCGGCCAAATTCAACCCCGAACTTTGTGTATTATTTGTATTTTTGTATTTGTATTTGTATTTATTGCCGTTTCTTATTAAAGAACAATATTAAAATTGTATAAACATTGTCAGAGATATTAGAAAATAAAATAATAATAATAATACATAAATATAAATAATAGGATAGAATGTAATAGTTTATGTGTCAATGAATTAAACCTGATTGAGAATTAAAATAGTCTTCTATACAATAAAACTTGTTTGTATGTAAGAATTTAATGGTCTCATTTTTGAACTGCTTTCTACTTCTCGAGTCCTTGATGTGGGACGGAAGTCTATTATAAATTCTTCTTCCGGACTGCACTGGTCCCCTGACTGTAGAGTCGAGACGGCAATATTCATGGGCAATCAAGTTAGACCCTCTGGTATTATGGAGATGTTCTATGTTTTCAAAGAGGTCCGGGTTATCTTTGACAAATAAACACACCGACAGTATATATAAACACGGGAGTGGAAGCATGTTCAGTTCTTGAAAACCCAGCCTGCAAGATGATCTGGCTTTTAGTGCTAGTATAGAGCGGATTATTCTTTTTTGAGCACAGAATACTCTGTGGCTGTTCGTCGCTGCACCCCACAACACTAGGCCGTATAGAAGCAGAGATTGAACCTGCGCAAAGTAGGCCATGCAAACCGTTTGCCTGTTACATTGTCGTGCCAGTGTTCTAATCATGTAGTTGGCTTTAGCTAGTTTTTTTACGAGATCAGCAATGTGATGGGACCAGGTTAGCTGGTGGTCTTAACTATTGTGGTCTTATATTTTTAACTTCATTCTCTCTATGATTTGATGGAAGGTGAGGTATAATTGATTGAGCTCAAGTCTGATTTCTTAGAAAACATGATCAAGATTTCTATAGTAGATCGAAATATTCAAAATCGACTTGCATAAAAATTATTGCATTCTATAAAATTAATCTTTCAAACTATGATTCATTCTATCTAGCTAAGCTTGACAAAAACTGTTGTCATTTTCATTTCATTCAACCAAAATGTGACATATTTGTAGGCCTACTCAACATCCTATATTATTTATAGCATTACTGCTAATTTGTTTCAATAAAGAAATGAGAAAAAAGTATGAGAAATCTTCTACTCCTACCAATTCTTGTCTTGCACGTGTACTTTTCCCTTCGTTTTTCTCTTCTCTTTGCACATCACTGTTCGTTTGCTCTATTCTATGCCAATTCTTATTCCAAACTTCTCTGTTGTCTCTACCTGGATCGCACTTACGTACATCATTGTCTTTGACTCGTGCTCTTCTCTCTCTGGTTCCACTCTTCTTGGCATCTTCCACTGCATAGAATTCTCCCCTGCCAAACCTCACTCCTCACATCATACCACTCTGTCCTGCTATGTTTGTTTGCACTGATGCCTGGCATTCACGATACAAACTCCTCATGCAGTCAATCATCCCTTCAGTCCCCTTTGCCCTAAGACTCTTCCATCCACACTTGTTCTCTAGGAAAGGAAGATAATATAGGATAAGATAAGTCTTTATTTGTCATGGTGTAGAAGGTTTGGCCTTACGACCGCTCTTTCACCCAACTTCGTCCTCAAACTTTTCAAACTCAGCTTTTCAAAAGGAACGCGTTCCTTTTTCGAGAACTTTCAAAGGAACGCGTCCCCTTTTTTCTTGAGGGAACTTTTTACTCAAAAGTGACTAAATATGGATAACTTTTGATAGTTAAAAGTTCCTTCGGAAGTTCTTATTTTACGATTACCTTCATTTCATTTCAAGAACAGAATTTATTCCAGTTTTTGTTTCATCGTCTTTAAAATATGTTGGCCTCTGTAATCCTCATACTAGGAAACCCATCAACACTAACGGAATTATCGGTACTTGGATCGCACCGCGCAGATGGCTAGACTGGAGGTGCCTAGCAATGAACGAGGGTAGGTGTATGAGTTTTTCCCGACAGTTTCGTCATCATTTCAGATGTCACAAACTAGACAAACGGGAAAATCCAACTATATGAAACAATTTACCATCTAGGGGCGGTAGCCGGGGGGCAACATTTGGAGAATCACTTTTCACAAAACAATCGAACGCCATTTCAAAGTGTACTGAACTAGTGACAACACGTGTGTTCTGTGGTTTAGTGAGATTAAGCTGTGTGACTATTCCTTTTTCATAAGTGAAAGTATAGACTATATAGTGAACTAAATGTTGGTGCAAGTAATGCTTTAATTAATTACGTAGTTAAAATACGTTTTATGGTTTATAATTCCTACCTAATTTTAGAAATCGTACTTTGTTTTAGAAATATTTACTTTGGTGAAATATGGCACTGATAGCCGAGAACAATGTTTTGCCGTGGGCTTCGTACAAGCCATTTTTTTTATTCAGAACAAAAAAATTGAATTGGCAATAATTTGACTGTCATGTGCCGTTTATGTTTGCCCATGAAGATGATAGGCGCATCAACATTATCGTGCTCGAATTGCATTATGGTGAGAAATTTTGATTTTTATATACCCGCATATAGTTCTATTGAACTATGCCTTCAAAGTAATAGGCGTAACTGAAACTAGCTTGTGGAATTATTTCGTCGTCTATAATGTAAGGTCCACCATGGAATAAAGTTTCAAAAAACAGTAAGTCTACATAAATAGCATAATTCACCTGATGCTTAGGCAACCCAGATTACGTAACTATATTGGAGGCTAGTATTATTAACTAGAAAAACGCACAAATTATGCCATAAGATGAGCGATAAGTGAAGGCAATGCTTAAAACCCTTTTAGTGCCACCAGATTTGATCCAGAATGTGTCTAAATAATGCCAGGTAGGTTTTGACCGATTTACAGTGAATCACAAAAAAAAAAATTGCCAATCGTTCGGTCAAATCTTATGAAATATTTTTTGAAATGTGATGGAAGGATGGGCACTTGGATGAGGAATACTGTAATTCCACATTTGATCTGACAATAAATAAAAGAATGACTTTTTGAAAAATTTTTCAACTGTCAAAATATTTGTTGCGTTTATACCAATGGTACAGATAACAAATAATTTTCAACATTATTTTGAAGAATTGCATGATGAAGAACGAACTGTTTTGAGTAAGAATCATGAGTTTCATTCATTTTTATGTGGAATTTCAATCATTACAAACTATCTTCCAAAAGACGACGAAATGACATGAACCAGGCCTACTCTACGCCTAGCCACATTTTCATCAGGTACATCACTCTCTTTGCCCCTGTCACTCGCATCACTATTTCATCTGAAGATGGGATAATGCATCTTCCGAAAAGTCACTTCCTTCTTCCTCATCTAATTCATCTACTAAATCCCTAATCACTTCTTCAACTTGAAAATAATCACGTCTTCCACAAGACGCCATTTTGAAAACAATTTCCATATTTCAGCCAAATGTAAGCAAACATAGATGGCTGTGGAAAAATGGTAGAATATTGACCTTGGTGACACGAAATTCGTGTGAATAGCAGCTTTCTGAATATATCCATACTATTGCTATCTTACCGAAACTTTGGGAACAACATCAGTTTGAACTAAGAGCCGAAATATCGGCTCTTGGCACTAAAGGGTTAAAAACGTCACAAAATAATTTTTCACAAAAATAGATAATAATAAGTCTTTATTTCTTTCAAAACACAACACAGTTGGGTATACATATAGTTACTTACATAGTTGGCATTTAAAAGAAAATGGCGAGGTTTGGTGGGATGCCGCTCTTCCAACTAACCATGATTAGTGATAACATAAACTGAAAATTACCAGTAATGAGTATTTTAAAATGTTAACATGTCTTAAACAAAAATTAAGAAATGTGTAATATTAATTTTAGACTTTTCCACCGGACAGAAGGCCTACTCATACAGCCTTACAAAATATCAGATTTTAATTTTTCTCTTTGCTACGGCTCAATCAATTCAGCTGAAAATTTCCAAAAATGTTTATTATTAATAAAGAACATCAAATTGAGTTGATAAGCAACTGTAGTGACATGTATTTGTTGTTTTTAAGAAATATCAAGTTAATTATTCAACGATGTATGCTTTTCACGATGGCGCAGGACATATACAACTACCAAATCATATCCTATAATTTCTCCGCGAAAGTAACTTTTGTAAAGTAACTTTTATTTCTCAGAAACTTGACAGTTCCTTTTTTTTGAGTAACTATAACTTTAAAAAGTACCTTTCAAATACTAAGTAACTTCACTTTAAAAAGTTCCTTTATTTGAGGAACTTCCCCAACACTGCTTAAACTTACATATTATAACAGAAGCATAAAATCAAACATAATTGGATAAATCGTAATAGTTCTATAACCTAAGGATAGTATGAAATATATTCAATATAATAGGACACCGTTAGGAAGGAGACAATATTATCATCGCTCAACTCATTCTAATAGCTGAATAAATAATTAATTAAATAAATACTGGTAATAAAAGAAAAGAATTAGTTAATAGAATATTGATAGAATAATGATTGGATAAATCGTAATAGTATTATAACCTAAGGATTTATTCATTTATTCAATAACTCTTTTAGCCTTAAAAGGATCCATTTCAATTTTCAGAAACCATTTATATAATTTGAATTGATTCAGTGTGTAGCCATTTTTCTCTTTTTATTTAATATTATGTGCATTTTCTTTTTTTTACCATTCTTTTTCTAAATAATTAAATAATCAACTACAATTTTTTTTCTCTCCAGAATTAGCTCAATATTGTTATTATTTTTTTGTACCATCAATAATTTGTTATATTCGTTGTTATTATTTTTTATTCTGTGTCTGTAGGCAACCTTCATTACAAGGCAGTCTTTATTTTGTATTAATAAAGAATTTATATATAAGATATATTCAATATAATAGGACACCATTAGAAGAAGACAATATTATCATCGCTCAACTCATCTTAATAGCTGAATAAATAATTGATTAAATAATAAATGAAAAGAATTAGTTGATAGAATATTAATATTCAATACAATAATGATTGGACAGACAATAGCATTTTCTCCTTAATCAAGGGCAGAGTTGAGGTCAGTGAGGAAGGAGAATATAGCAGTGGTGGTGGATTGGTTTGTAGGGAAGCCATGTTGACTTTGGGAGAGGATGCGTGCTTGTTTAGGAAGGAGGTGAGGTGTCGATGGATTAGGTATTCAAACTTTTGGGAGAAAGAGGAGATGAGTGATATGGGTCTGTAAGCCAAGTCAGCTTCGTTACCTTTTTTGTCGATGGGGATCATTGTAAACCGTTTCAGGAGGTTGGGGAAAAATTCCTGTGTCAGAGAAAGAAAGGTTGATGATTTGGCATAATGTATGGGCTAGGTAGTTTATGGGTTTAGTGATAATTGACCACTGTACACACCACTGGAGTGTATGGAACATAGTTGTTGGGAGAGGTTGATGATTTCAGTAGGGCTCTGGGGGTGCTGAAGTTTGGTATAGAGAGGGAGTCAGCTGAAGTAAGCCAGTACTCTGCATGGCAGAGGATGTCTGGGGAAGAAGAAGTGGAGAGGAAAATTTGAGTTCTTCAGTTTTATTGAGGACTGATTGAATGTTCAGGAATATGTGCAGATGAGAGATAGTCAGGGGAGGAGATATTTGGGAGATGGTGGGTTGTGTTGGTATTCAAACATTTTGGAGAAAGAGAGGAGATGATTGATGGGTCTGTAAGCTATGGGATTGTAAGTCAAGTCAGCTTTGTTACCTTTTTTGTGGATGGGAATGATTGTGAACTGTTTTAGGAGGGTGTATACCACTGGAGTGTATGGAACATGGGCGTTGGGAGAGGTTGATGATTTCAGTAGGGCTAGGGCTCTGGGGGTGCTGAAGTTCGGTATGCAGAGCGAGTCAGCTGAAATTAGCCAGTGCTCTGCATGGCAGAGGATGTCTGGGGAAGAAGTGGAGAGGAAAATTTTGATTTCTTCAGTTTTATTCCGGGCTGATTGAATGTTCAGGAATATGTGGAGGTGAGAGATAAGCAGGGAAGGAGATATTTGGGAGAGATGGTGGGTTGTGTTGACGTTGTGATAACGGGTGGTTGGGGTGTAGATTTGAGGGTGTCAGAGGCTTCACGTTGGTGGGACTGTAGGTAGAGAAGGTTGGTACCGGTAAGTGGGTATGATCATGTGGTTCAATTTTGATGTTTTGGGGAGAGATAGTGGGTTGTGTTGACGTTGTGATAGCAGGTGGTTGGAGTGTGGATTTGAGGGTGTCAGAGGGTTTGTGTTGATGGGGCTGTAGAGAGAAAAGGTTGGTGGGTGGTTTATGATTAATGTGGTTTAATTTTGAATGTCTTGCATACACTTTGGCAGTTAATGTGGATTCTTTTTCATTCATCGGGCCCGTGTGGGTACCGTACTTTTTCATCCATCGGGTCCTTTATTTGTACCGTACCGGTGCACTTTCGATCGTTATCACTAGATATCTTCAGTTCGGTTATACCTCTGCATGATGAAGTTCGCTCACATGAAAATTCCTGGTTTTCTTCTTGAATGTGATGCCGTCAACTTGAATTCCTACAGGCCAGGTTTCCGTCTGCATTAGTTCAGCTTCAATGTCTTCAAGTGCACTCATTTTAAGGAGTTACTGTGAGTGCCATAACCAATTGCTTTGCAGCTGAGGCACTGAGGGTTGCTTTCAGGAACTTCACGTTTCTCTGCAGTGTAATTCTTTCTGTTGCGGAGACATCTCTGGTAGAAAGGGGGGCACTTTTCGATGTAGATGGAATTAACAGCTCTGGCCCATGACTTCTGGCTGGGTAACGGTACGGTTGGCACGTCATTTTCGGGGTGTTTCTCCAACGTAACTTTCAGAGCTGAGGGTGTAGATTCATGTGGTCCTGGCTTGTTTTTGTTCCTTTCGATTATTTCGGATTTTGCTGCTAGTGCTAACTTCAGCATTGAGTTTAGGGCTTGTATCAGTGGTTGTAGGACTAGGCCTAGGTCTAGGCCTACTAGGCATGCATCATTTTCATTGTCTTTATTGTTTTGGTTTGTACTCATATTGGTTGCATTCAGTTCTAATGTGTTATTGGGATAGGGGGTAGTGATCGATTGGTATACTGTTTTTTGTTCATTTGTTTGGGTGCTGTAATTATGTTGATTTTGGATCTTGTGTGCAGTTTGGATCTCCACTAGGGCTTCCTTCTCTTTGTGGGCCAGCTTAACCTTCAAACTTCCAACAAGAATCTTGTTAAGTTCCTCCACTGCAAGCAGCCTGACTTTTATTAACCTAACTTCATTCCACATAGGCCGACCTTCTTCACTTTTCATAATTTCTTTCTCTTTGATGTGCTGAAGTTCTAGTTTTAGACGCAATAGGCCTAGGCCCTATCTTGGATTGGGCTGCAATGCAGGCTTCACACCCCACCTCTTTCATGATATCATCATCAGTATTTCTGTTATTCATACGCACAAAGCACTTGAGTATCATCTTTTCCCCACTTGATTCAATCTCCCCTCGTTTTTTCAATTCATTGATTATTTCACACACTTTTAACTCATTTATCTTCTTGAGCTCAGTCACTTAAACATTCTTGTCCGCCATCTTGGATTTACTGCTGATTAGTGATGATGATGCTTCCCAAGCAATCCCAACTCTACAGGGCCCGGATTCATGAAGCGGGCTTTTAAAAGCATGGGATTCTATGCACACTGCTCTTTTATTCTCCCCCGAAACGCCCGTTTTCTTGAAGCTAAAACCCCGTATTCACGAACGAGGATTTTGATTGGGATATTGAGGAGAGAATAATCAGTGATGTCATCAATAACTGGTGACGTCACTAATGATTTACCAATCAGAACACTTGAAATACAGATTGTAAACAATTCACCAATAAAAAGATAGAGCTGCATTTCTAACTTTCCATTCATGACTTGATCAATAACAAATAAGCATATTATTGTTTTTCAAAATATCAATGTATTATTAATGCTGTTCTTTCTTTACTGTGATCTCGGTCAGCTGAGGCACCGCTTCAGAAACCGAAGTCACCGTTGGGCGTGGGTTCGAATCCCGCATAAGGCATGGGTTTTTGTAAATGTCCTCTCACTTATCATCACTTCATACATTCATAATCACCAGCTCATTCGTACCCCCGTATAACCTAGCTGTTGGTGGGGTCGTTAAGCAAACAATAATCAATCAATCAATTTACTGTGATAACAAGACTGATTTTACCAAATTACTGAACCAAGAAAATAAAACACTGAATTAATATATCAATCAATAACAATGATATTTTGAATGAGAACATTTACTCCATCCAGGCCCGGTTCTGGGCGTAAGCGACTGCTTAGGGCGACACTTTTCTAGGGGCGGCATATTTTTTCGTAAAATGTATGCTTTTTTTCATTTATGTATCATATAGTTACATTTTCTACACAATTCCTTTCATAGGCCTACATCTTGTGTGTGTTAATTTTCGTTGACAAATAAAATATGTTTTCCAAAAATACAAGTTAATGACAATACATATTACTAAATGTCCATTAATAAAATAAGAATGGATGTGTATCCATTAAATTCCTTGGAAATTCGAATAGCACCCGCCTCGTTTTCCACAAGTAGCGGCTTTCATCAGATGTCGGTTGTTTGCTTGGTTGGTTGGTTGACAAGTGACAAAGAACAAGGAAGAATGATTCTAGACATAACTGTAATCCGAATATTGTATTAGAAGAGCAAGATTAGTAGAAGCTAGTGTTCTAGCTTTGAGCCATTTGTCATTTGACTTGACTTTGGGGCGCACGTATGACAGGCCTATCGACTAGTATATCAACTTTAGTCAAAGACCAGTCGTCAGTCGCACTGCTACTTTAGTGTACCGGTAGTTTTTAGTTATTTTGTGTGAAATAAATTAGTGTACACTGGATAATCGATGATAATAACGTCGAGGGTTGTTTTTAGGGGTGTGCTACGAGGGCGGCTGCCCGGTGGCCAAATTCGAGGAGCGCTATCAGTGTCCATTTGTAACTTTCCATCGGCAAAACAAATCAAATCAATTTTTGAATCAAATTAATGACATTGAGTTCACTTCACATCAATGGATGGAGTAAATGTTCTCATATTCAAATATCACTGTTATATTAATTACAGATTAATTATTATCATATGATTATAGATTATAGATAGATTTCTTCAGCGTTTCATTTACTTGGAACAGCCATTTGGCAAAATTAGTCTTGTTAAAATCCGTGTATTCCAGAAATTTTGTGTAGTTCCTGAAACCCGTAGTCATATTTAAAAACAGAATTTTAAGAAATTTCCATTATGGGGCATTCTTGCATTCCCCATCGATATGCACACTCAGTTTTGGGGGCGCACAATTGAGTGCTTGCCCGGTGTGCTAAAATGACACGTAACGACTCTGCAGCAGCTACAAATATTGGTTTTGGAGACATTTTTTAATGTCATAAGTAGAATGATTTTGGCATCTGAACCTCATCTGAAACACGCTAAACCATATTAAAAATTGGTGTTATTTCCAAAAATTCCCTGCGGGCCAGAAGGGGGTCTTTCCCCCTTGCCCCCCGGCTTCGCGATAACAGGCCGTTGCACAACTGTTCTCACGCGGCATTTTTTTCCCAAACTGAAATCTCCCCCCCCCCCATGAATATGACGTTGACTCGCCCCTGTTGTATTCTATTCTAGAGTAGGGCCTACTTTATTATCCGTTATCCTTTCGTTCGTCAACAGCTTTCAGGTTTGAGACGATACAATTAGATATGCAATAGTTCACCGCAGAATGTTCAGCAATGAAAATTGGAAAAGTGAACTTAAAGTAGGCTTAATGTGATTAAACTAGCATGTCGATGCATGCGAAATATAACAATAAAACTATAATATTATCAAAGACGTTCTATTATTTTGTTGTTCCATAGTAAAACTACCTACAGAAAAATTGAATATTTAAATGTAAAAAAAAGCGTATCTTGATCGTAAATTAATTTTTGTGATAATAATGTGATTAAACTTTATGCCTCTTTTATTGTGTGTGTGTGTGTGTGTGTGTGTGGGGGGGGGGGGGGGGGGGCAGAATAAATCTCGCTTACACATGAAAAATCTGAAAAATCACTAGGACCGGACCTGAATCCATCCAGTAACGTAAATAGAAAGAAATTTCATTTATTGTATACGATTACTGATAGAAAGTTATGTATAATATGTATGTATAGTATAGTATAGTTATGTATAACTATGTACTGAATAATAAAGTGAAGTCATACAAGATAAGCACTGTTCTGATTTGTTACTTGATTTCAGGTGGTTGCTCTTGAATAGTACAGACCCTGCTAAGAGCTGCAGTGGTTCATCTACGAACTACAAGCTGCCGATTTGAACGGGGAGAAAGTACACATCCTCGGTCACATTCCACCTGGCAGTAACGATTGTCTCCCTAACTTTTGATGGAATTGTTTTACCCTCGTTTCATCCCCCTTGAATATATTGCTACTAAGCCTATTCCAGTCTCTACCAGTTCTATTTAAGAAACTCCCTTGATAACTACTACTCTTATCATGCCTTCTCCTACCCTCATACCCTCACTCCTCTCAATCAACTTGTGTAACTTCCCCCAGCCTACGTTTCCTTCTGTTGCCCTGAAGAAATTACACAACCGTCTCCGTTCTTTCATTGACTGCCAGCTTAAATCATGGGTGGAACTCTCCAATCAGGGACTGAGACCGTAACCATAACCGCAACCGTTGAAGACCTGTATTTTACCATAACCATAACCGTTATTATTTTGAGGGCCCAACCGTAACCGCAACCGATAACCTTCATGCTGAGGTATAGAATAGAAGCGTCTTTATTTGTTTGCATATAATACAACAAAAGGGCGAGGTTCGGTCAATGCACCGTTTTTCCACCTAACCTTAACAATAACAGTAAGTAATTAAAATCAAAAACTAATTAATATTGATTCTTGAAAATAGTTGAAATAATACCCTACATTGAACATTTTAGTTGACTAATACTTTTTCAGATATTAGAGATATCACATTTATACAGGTTATACAGGCTTAGTGATATAATGATACAACAATAAATAAACAATTCAATTAACATGTAGTTAGGGTATAAACAACTGACACAGCCTAGTGAGTATTAGAATTGTAGCATAACACAGCATTCAAATAGATCAGATGTCCAGTGATGGTGAGAATAGCTATTTATTGTACATCATAAGTGACCAATAGGCTACTATTGCAAATATTGGAAATATCAACTACCGGTATTAATAATATAATGATATGATTATAAATTGAGAATTTATTCCACATGTAATTTGGTTACAATTAATTGACATGGTGAGTATTATTAACGATCTAGTCATTTAGATTATATGGGACACTCTAGTCTGAAAGTAATACGTTGGAAAAAATCCGCCTGGATTTGTGAACCTTTTTGATTATAATTAAAAATATTATAGTACAGACAATAATGATTAAAATAGTCCAGTTATGGACATCTGTATTTGGCTCTCAGGAGTTTATTAATCTCTTGGTCAGACAGTAAGAGGCGTTTATACTCTGCTTTAAAAAGTCCCAATGATTTGATAGATTTCATATTGTTTGGTAGTGCATTCCATGTTCTAGGTCTTAGTATAGAGAAAGATGAGGAGGTTATAGAGTTGTGGTGGTTGTACACTAAATTATCCTCTTCACGAGTGTTGTATCCATGGAAATTTGTTGTGAGCATTGGCTTATTAAATAATTGTTGAGGAGATTTAGAAGCTAATAGTTTGTGCAAGAAAATAGCCATATGTAAGGTTCTCCTGCTCGCCATGTTTAGCCAACCAAGTTTGACAAGCAGTGGTGAGATCTGGTCTTTTATAGCAGTTTTGAGGATAAATCTGATGCAGGCATTTTGTACTTTTTGAATTTAGTGTTCTAATCCCTTATTTAAACTGGTATAAGCGCAATCGCAGTAGTCAAATAAGGAGATGATGAGAGACTCGCATAGTACACACTTAGTTGCAAATGAGAGATATTGTTTGAAGTTGTAAAGATATTTCAAGGTGGCATACGCTTTGCCACATTGTTTATTGATATGTGTGGTCCAGCATGAATCTGTGTTGAACCAGAGACCGAGATTTTGTACCGCATCGACTTTTTCAATGTCTATGTTACTAACATTAATTTTAATTGGTGAAACATGTAGGGGTGTCAAATTCTCAGTTTTGCCAATAGGTAGAAAGACCGATTTTTTTGGATTAAGGTTAAGCCCTTGCTTCTTTGAATAAGTTACTATTGAACTGAGGTCTCCATTAAGAATTCACTCAGACCACTAGGCCCTAGTACCGTAGGCCTAGTTAATAAGCCTGTACCTAGGCCCCAATTCTTGAGATTACAAGCTCTAATATCCACTAGGCATAGCAGGCTTAACTCGACTTTTAACTTTGGTAGACGACTACAGCACTGGCTCGGTCAGTTAACGCTCTAGTCGAGTGTGGGTTCGAGTCCCGCCTAAGGTATGGGTTTTTGTAAACATTGTCAACGTAACACACACACATTCGTAAAGACTGAATACCCTAGCTTTTGGTGGGTCGTTGAATAAACAATACCGCAATCATCATCATACAGCATATTATTCACATTGATTGTCAAGGCAAGCATCACAAAATTGTCCCTTGATTTAAATCAATTTTTCTTTACAGTGGATGCAGTTCTTCCTCCTTCACTCCCAGGTTTTCCACGTGCGGTTGGTGGTATACTTTGCTGACGCTTTCTTCGATTGGAAGAAAGGCTATTGTGAATCTTGCATGATCTTACTTGCTGGGGCCGTAAAGACGGGTAACATAGGCCTACCATTGGTGACATGGGACGAGGACTGGAAGTGTTGAATAAATCAGCAATTGACGTGCCATCTCAATTCAGTGGAAAGAAAATTCATAATATGGACTAACAAGAGTCATGAGTGTTGAACAAGAACAGTGTCAAATTGTCAGTGTTACAGCACAGATAATTTTTTGTAATACAATAATGTCAATTACTGTATTCAGTAAGATAACCGTGAACTCAAAGTGTACATCCAAAAAACGACTGGGCTCTACAAGGGCATTAGGCTAGGTTTATGAAATGTGTCAAGGTGAAAATGAACAACTTTCTCAAACAAGTGTAAGAAAAGAATAGAACTACCGGTACTTAAATTGCATCAAAATCCAGGATTTTGTATATAATTATAGGTCTATGTTTGAGTTGTCTAGATCAAGTTATTATTTCAGAAATCCACTGTGCTCAACAGTTAACGGGCCTACCTGACTTGATTGAACAAAAATGAATTGTCTAGCCTACTGGACCCAAGTAGAAAATAAAATTGATGTTGACTAAATAAGTGCATCATTTTAGAATCTTTAGTGTGTACTTGAAAATCATTGAAATATATCCATAGGCCTATATTTATTTACATTGGGTTTATAATGACGCACTGTATTGATGACTATGATCTATTGGCGTCGGTGAATGATATATGCTGATGATGGGTTATTTTATTAGGTGTTATTGGATATTGGGAAGGTGTCGGTCGTGGCCTGTTGTTAAGGAACCATCACAGTATAATTGACCTGAACGACAGAGGGAAACCACGGAAAACCCCTGCCAGGATGGTCGACTATGGCGGGAATCGAACCCCGGTCTCTTGAATGACGGTTCAGTGTGTTATCACTCGTCTCAGTCATAGGCCTATACTTACGCTTTGTGTTTAGTGTAAAACATCAAAAAAACCATGTGTACGTACATTTTCAGTAACGCTCATCAGTGGAAAGACTGGATTGACATACAGTATCAATTTGTGTTTGGGCTTAAAATCTGTTTTGGCAAAGTAGAACAGTGAAAAATAATCATGTCAAAAGTAGAACGTTCTAGTTAGGTTACGATATTATTTATGAACTAATACGAGAATATAGGCCTACCAAAGTGTAAAAATCGTTTTGTTGTATATTATTTATTTATGATCTACCTATATTATGTTTAATGAAGCAATGTAAAGATAGATTGGTTTGCATGAAGACAGTTTTGTTGAAACATTGTTCAACCAAAAACCATAATGTTGAAATTTCGACAATTTGTATTTTGTTGGAACGTTGTTGTTGTTGGAATTTTGTTGGAAAATGGAACGTAGCTGACAAAACCTACCTTCCATACATGCCTCATGAACCAATCCCCTTCCTCTTTTCAGAATCAAAAGAATTTCATTGAAGAACTTGAGTTGAAAGAATTTTATTGCTCTTATTAAAACATGAAAGTTCCACAGATTCTCAACTAATACAATGCCTATTGGCCGGGATCAAGCGTAATTTTGTTATGACATATTTTTTTGGTACAAAATGACCTAAATGTCGACGCGTCGTAGAACCCAAACATTGATTCATTACTTCTATATTTCAAACTTTCTAGTAAGCTGTTGGTTTCATTTATATACTCTTCCCAGAGCTGCGTGCCATTGTTACTCAGCTGGCCGAACGATCTGGGCAGAGAGGGCACGCGGAGAGTGTGGAGCATGCGACGTCAGCGCAAGCTCCAACTTGTCCAGACACCGTGCACGCCTTGCTCTCGTGGCGTTCTCTTACTACTAACTGCTGGGTGTTTCGAGCTGATTGACAAGCTTATTATCAATAACTGGAATTGTTCCGTACAGAGATTTCGGCAGGTGGCATTACAGTGTTACGCTGAAATTAATAATAATAATATGTTTCTTTATTAGTATACTTTGCTATTCTACATCGAATACAAATTTCAGATTAAAACAAATACAACATAAGATACAAAATTCAACTGAAGAATCCAGTTTTACATCAAATACATTTGCTTAAGATTAGATTTAAATTTGCTTCAAGTAAATTGGTAGGTAACAAATTAAACTGTCTTATACCTAAATAAAAAATGGACTTGGTTATAATATTTTTACTTTCACCTTCAAGAAAATGTTGATTGCACTGCCTAGTATTGTGTGTAGTAGTGTGTTCTTGAAATATCATGGCAGAGTTGTAAGGACCAACTAATCATGTAGATCAATTGAATTATATAACTTAATTTTATTAAACCTGATTTTTGAATTATACTTTTCAAATGAATTCATCGAAAATTTGCGCCACGTCAGTATTAAATTCAAGATACCGGTATATTTTTTTAATGAATCCACACTGACAACATTAATGGATTCTAGTTGTGTTATGAAGAGGATACATGTTGAGATTATGATGTGGATGTTGAATGAGGAAATTTCACCAATTTTATGGGAGTAAAATATTTTGCCCTTCACGGCTACCGTACTTGCGAGACTCTAGACACTCATTGTTCTGTGGCTTTGTACCTTTGTATATGATTTGTTTTATTAATGCAGTACTCCCTATTGTTGGTCACCAGCCCCCACTGTACATAACTATTTGTTACACAACAAGATATATTATTCCTCTAGCCTCCCTCTGTTGCTCAGTCAGCTGAGGCACAGCTTCAGAAATTTGAGTCACGTTGGGTGTGGGTTCGAGTCTAGCCCAAGGCACAGGATTTTATGAACTTTTTTCACTTATCAGTTCAGTTATCAGTTTATCACTTATCAGTGGAGTTGCGAAGAGGAATGATTAGGTATAGCTGTACGGGCGAAGCACGAATCGACCGAAAAGATACCGTTTCCAAACGGTAAGGCAATCATGACTGGATACAAATATTTTGTTCATGCGTTGTACTAGCCCAGGGCACTACAATGTCTTTTGCGAGTGGTTGCAAACCGTCTGGATGTTCAAGGAATGCTTCCAAGCTCAAAATCTACGACAAATAATTATATTGATCACTTCATTTTGAAGATGTCAAATAAATATATTTCAAAAAGCTTTTGAGGATAGGTTTGAGAAGTGGTGTGAGATAGACAAGCGTGATGTTGAAGGTCTGTGGTTCAATTTTCGGAAAGTATATGAGGAGGTTAGAGATATGTTGGTTCCCTATAAGGTGTTGCAGGCAAATGCAGATCCTGCCTACTATAATAGTACGGTTAGGAGGCTTAAGAGAAAGGGTAGAAAGATGAGTAGGAAATTGAGGGAGTCAGGGGAGGGAAAGGAAGCGATCAGGGACCTGAGGCGGGACTTAAACAAGGCTAAGAGGGAGGCGAAAGAAAACTTCATGGGTGGTATGTTTAATGAACGTGATGTACAGGGTAGCTGGAATAGAATGTACAGGTTTGTTTCTAGTCAGAAGGGTAGTAGTAAGGAGTTGCCCACCTTAGTTGATCAGGGAGGGAATGAGTGGAAAACGGATAAGGAGAAGGCAGCAGCATTAAATAGATTCTACGGGGAAGTGTTCAATGTGACTGGATTTATAGGGGAGGGAGAAACAACACTGGAGGGGGAGGGGGAAGAAGTCCTGCTTACAGAGGGGGAAGTGTGGAATGTATTGAGGAAACTAAAAAGTGGGAAGTCACCAGGCATAGATGGGGTGCAAAGCGATCTCCTGAAATTAGCGGGTAGGGGGGTTGTAGGTTATTTGCTAAGGTTGTTCCAAGCCTCACTCACAGCAGGTAGAGTACCGCAAGATTGGAAAAAAGCGGAGGTGGTTCCAATTTCAAAGGGAGGGCAAAGGGGCAGGGTAGACAACTACAGGGGAATCAGTTTAACGTCACATGTATGTAAGATGATGGAAAGGGTAGTTATAAAGAGAATAATGGAGAAAGTAGATGAACATAGGGGTATTTCGGAAGTGCAGCATGGGTTTAGGAAGGGGTATTCATGTGAGACACAGTTGTTAGGTTTTGCGGAAGAGCTGGCAGGGGTAGTAGACAAGGGGGGCTGTATTGATGCAGTGTTTTTAGATTTTGAAAAGGCTTTCGACAAGGTAGATCACACTATACTATTAGGGAAGTTGAAACTGTCCATTGGGAATGCTGGGTTAGTTAATTGGATTGGAAACTTTCTTCAGGATAGAGTTCAAACGGTTCGAGTAGGTTCGGAGGTTTCAAGTGAGGTTAAGGTTACGTCAGGAGTTCCACAGGGTAGTGTGCTAGGTCCGTTATTATTTGATTTATATATAGATGATCTGACTAGGGTTGTTAATTCGAGAATAAGGTTATTTGCAGATGATTGTGTGGTTTATAGGGAAATCAATACAGAGGAGGATGTAGTAGCTATTCAGGCAGATTTGACGGCACTTAATTGTTGGGTTCAGTTGAACAAGATGGGGTTAAATGAAGGGAAGTGTAAGTTAGTCACCTTTGGTAGGAGGAGAGTGAGGGCTGATGTAGTGTATGATGTAGGAGGGAAGTCACTTGAGTCAGTGGAAAATTACAAGTACTTGGGGGTGGTATTTGATAGACGTCTAGGGTGGGGGAGTCAGATTGAGAGAATAGTAAAAAAGAGTATAAATGCACTAAACTTTGTAATGAGGCAGCTTAGGGGGACAAGTATGAAGATGAAGGAAAAGGCTTATTTCTCGTTAGTGCGTCCCATGGTGGAATATGCTAGTTCAGTTTGGGATCCTTATAGATTAGGTGAGATAAGGGATGTGGAAAGGGTGCAAAGGATTGCAGTTAGAAGGGTTACAGGTAGGGTTAGGAGGTGGAAATGGGGGGAGAATGAAAGGGGGGAGAGGGTGAGAATATTGGAGAGTCCATCTGAGATGATCCGAGACTTGGGATGGCGGGAATTGGAAATACGGAGAAAGGAGGATCGGATCTGTAATTTCTTCAGGGTAATGGAAGGAGAAGGGGGCTGGGGAGAGTTGAATAGGTTGATTGTAAGGAATGAGTCAGGGTATGGGGGTAGGCGAAGTCATGATAGAGCAGTAGTTATAAAGGGGGCTAGATTAGATGTCGGTAAGTTCTCTTTCTTGAATAGGACAGGTAGGGATTGGAATGGGCTTAGTAGAAGTATACTTGAGGAGGATGAAATAGGGTTGAAGCTATTCCGTCAGAAGGTTAGGGAGGCGATAGGATAGGATTGATAGGGAACTTGCCACCGCGCATTTATGTGCAACTGCAAGAGTTAATAATAATAATAATATCTGTATTTCTCCGTATTAGAATTTCAATATCTCGTACGTTCATTTCGCTCAAAAGTCATCACCAAAAATTGATATTTTGCTAAATCGACTCCCATGTGATCTAAGGAAATCCATGATAGGATGTGTCACACCTAAAACCTCTAGGTAGTGAACAGGCTAGGGGCACAGACTTTGAAGCAAATTCTTACATACAAACAAGTTTTATTGTATAGAAGACTATTTTAATTCTTAATTAGGTTTAAATCATTGACACCTAGGCTATTACATTCTATCCTATTATTTATATTTATGTATTATTATCATAATTTTATTTTCTAATATCTCTGACAATGTTTATACAATTTTAATATTGTTCTTTAATAAGAAACGGCAATAAATACAAATACAAATACACGAGCCCATGTTGTTGTGACAGGTATGGACAACAATTGACTAACCTTCCCCAGGCTAGGCCTAGGTTTTGACAACATTTTCCCAGGAATGTGGGACTTGGGTCAACTTAGCTGCTAGGAATAGGCCTAGATAAGATGGATAAGAGTTGATGTGATTGTGTTGCACATGTAGCCTAGTGATAGTTGTGGCCATAATGGTAAAAACTAACCTCTCAACCAGATATTCCAGGAATCTCATTAAAAAAATTGCATCAATTAGATCATGAAAATAATCAGCTCTTATCTCAAAAGCTCGAGCTCTTCGTCCTCTAGCACTGACTAGGCCTAGCATAAAGAATTTGTCTGCCGAGTTTGAATTCGCTGGCTCGTAGGCCTACGCAGCTGTTCGGTTTCCTACGATTAGTGTTGTGACAGCTGTTAGGCTTGACGATACCCACATCTGTATAATCATTGACTTTATAATAACTACGTTATGGTATAATGTAGCAGCGTAGTGTCAATGGGATGATAATGAATACCAAAACAAATACAAGTTGTGGTAGGCCCACCTAGGCCTTGCTTACATCTTGGCCGTAATGGTAGAAACTAACCTCAATTGACACAGAATTCCAGCCAAGGCATTATGAGCTTAAAACAGTAAGCTTGGCGAGTCGGAAACTACCAAAATATTTGTATCACTTTAATCATTGGAATTAACACTTTCTTGACTTGAAAGCTGGGACTCGGCGTCTTGTAGCAGCCAATATTCGTGTGAGGTGACTGAAAACGCTGGAATGCAGGCGGCCATTTTCCCCCTTAATCGGGTCTTTTAGGAGATAATAGCTGCTCAAACAGCCTATAGGGAAGTGTAGTAGGCCTACCCGCGCAACTTTTGGGTTCTTTCACTTGAAACACGCCCATTTGATTAACATGGGTGTACATCTTTGAAACGCCACAGTTTCTTTATTACTGCACCTACACGAAAAAAAATTACTTCGTCATGTTCACTGTATTTTTCTCATCATTAAGAGAGCAATAAAACAATCCAAAACATCAACAAATTTAAACTATTTGATGAACAAAAACACCTTGTAATTGCAACGTTGCCAAGCGAACGTATGAGAGAGATAAGACGAAAAGCAGTTCCGTTTCCTGTTTTTTCGTGGATCGTTTTGAACAGTTAAAAGCATAGCTGTGTTGTATAGCACAATAATGGAATTCTTCAAAGAAGAAAAAAAAATGCAGGTGAGCACTTACCTAAGTTTCATCCATTTCTTACACTCTCTTTGATCCGTAGGAAATCTGTAAAAGCTCTCTGTTGAATTTGTGCTTGATAATGGACACTCGGGAACACAACAACACACCATTTTGAAATAAGATCTAATGATGCCTCCTTGAACGTGTGATGTGCATGTCGATACAAAAATATCGTATGGGCCGTGACAGACAGAAGAAGCAGTCGGGAGACGCTTGGCATCACCGTAATTTGAGCGTTGCAATATTTCGAGTTTACAGTCACTAACGTGGGCGGAACGGAGCGGTTGAGTAGAAGTTTTCGACCTTGCAATTACAAGGTGTTTTTGTTCATCAAATAGTTTAAATTTGTTGATGTTTCGAATTGTTTTATTGCTCTCTTAATGATGAGAAAAATACAGTGAACATGACGAAGTAATTTTTTTTCGTGTAGGTGCAGTAATAAAGAAACTGTGGCGTTTCAAAGATGTACACCCATGTTAATCAAATGGGCGTGTTTCAAGTGAAAGAACCCAAAAGTTGAGCGGGTAGGCCTACTACACTTCCCTATTAGATGTACTTAAAGATCTGATAAGTGCTATTGGAGTTTCATAATAACCGTTTAGGCTTATCGGACCATTAACTAAGTACCGGTAGCCAGTAAGTTAAGAGCCTCTTAACTTCTTATTCATCTTTCATAATAACGGCCCTAAGAGTTGAATAATAATAATAATAATAACCCAACTGTCGTATGTTCAATTTTTATATTTGATGAAATCACATAGCCTAGGGCTACTAATCACTTCAGCAAAAAGTATATCATTACTGGCTATCCATGAATGGGGAATTGAAAATGCGGCAGTTGTGATCACTTAATCTAGTTGTAACGCACAGAAATGAGGCCCCAGGCCATTGATGCCCAGGCCCAAGTAATTTATTGGCTTATAGGGCCTGAGCCTACTGGTCTAAAACTGTTGGTCTATCAAGTTTGACACAATTGTAAAGGCAACTAGCATAGTGATATTTCAACTTACATGGCAAAGAAGAGTTGTGTGAAGAATGTAGCAATTTAAATGTTAGGTTGGTAGACCTACAGTTCTAGTATGCAAGTATGTCTTGACTTAGTTTTTTTTGACTCTAGTAGTTGTAATTTCCGGTTCCTGTTTTTTCTATTCTTGTACCCTACCAGTGCCATGAACTGTCAGTGGCTTTAGTGCATTTTCTTCTACGACAACGAATTGTTGTCCAACACAGTAAATACTTTTGTGTCTATTAAACTTCTTTTTAAGTGAATCTTGTTCTATTAAATCCTAAATCCATCCAGCTTGAACATATTCTCAACAGGTTATGGGCCCAGGCGTTCTAGATTGATTAGGAAAGTGTGAACAATTTCTACGTTTCAGTCAACAAGATGGATACAGATGAGAAATTTCGAATTCCTCTGTTTGTAGGAGAAAACTTTTCTAGTTGGAAGTTCCGAATGGAAACGTTACTTGATCAGTTGGAAATCTTGATCTGCATTCGTGAAGATGCCGTAATTGAAGTCAGTGAACTGATGGAAAAAGAAGATATGAAGAAAGATGGCACGAATAAGAAGATGGCAGAAGAGCTCTTGAAGAAAGAGAAGAAATGCAGGACTCAGATTATAATGCGCATAGGAGACTCACATTTAGAATATGTACGGGATCATACCTCAAGCTTCGAAATATGGAAAGCGTTGGAGACAACATTTGAAAGGAAAGGAGTAGCCAGTCAACTTCTGTTGAGGAAGAAGTTACTCTTGTTAAAATTCAACTCGTCGAAGTGTGATCTGGAAAAACATTTTCTTGTGTTTGACAAGCTCGTACGTGAACTAAAAAGTACTGGTGCAACGTTGGAAGAGACTGACATTGTATGTCATCTCTTGCTGACAATGCCGAATGACTATGATGCAGTTGTCACAGCGCTAGAAACTTTGTCGTCTGAGAACCTGACACTTGCTTTCGTAAAAAATCGTCTTCTCGAAGATGAAAGTAAAAGGCAAGGGAAGTCTGCAGAAGCACCGAAGAATAATACGGAATCAACGATGGTCTTCGCTGCTGGTTCTGGGAAAAAGTTTCAACAACAAACTGCCAAGAACAGTAGTTTTAAGTACAAGTGCTATGGGTGCGGAAAAGTAGGGCACAAGCGTTCTGAGTGCCGAGGAAAGCAAGTAAACGCTCAAGTTGCAGAGAAGATGACATTTGTAGCAGTTTCGGCAGTTACGGCCATGCAACGGGAAAATAGCAGCTTGGAATCCGTCACTTGGTACCTCGACTCAGGAGCCTCGCAACACATGCTTAGTGAGAAGAGTGAGCATCTACTCCAAGATGTGGAAACACTATCGGAGTCAGTTTTCATCACTGTTGCTTCGGGAGAACGAGTTGAAGTCAAGAAGAAAGGGAAACTTGATGTTTGGGTGAACTACGGAGGCAAACACACCCAGCTGACCATCGAAGACATTCTGGTAACACCGTTTAAGTTTAATCTACTATCAGTTAGCAGGCTGGAATCACGTGCATTCAGAGTGGTATTTGAGTGTGGAAAGGCTACTATCTGGAAAGACAAGCTGAAGGTGATTGAAGGAAAGAGGGTCGGTCAGATGTATGAAATAACTTTTCAACTATGTTCAAAAGACAAGTCACATGAAGTAGTGTGTGCAACCGCACAGTTGTGGCATGCTAGGTACGGACATATCAGTAACATCGGACTGAAGACCGTAAGCAGAATCGTCAACGGAATAAAGTTGTCAGGAAACCTCAAAACCGTGTGTGAAACATGTGTGGAAGGTAAACAGACTAAACTCCCTCATGTTCATGAGCGTGTGCGCGCGCAGCGTCCACTTGAATTGATTCACAGTGACCTGATGGGGCCATTGAACCCTGTGACGGCTGATGGGCGGAAATATATCGTAACATTCATTGACGATTACACCCATTTCACAATGGCATTTGTTTTGAAGTCGAAAGCAGAAGTGCTAGAACATTTAAAGAAGTACGAAGCAATGGTGACTGCTCAGTTTCCTCAATACAGAATAAGTCGCTTTCGTTGCGATAATGGAACTGAATATGTCAACAAGGAAACTGCAGAATACTTCAGTCGTAAAGGCATTCGATACGAATGCACAATTCGCTACACACCGCAACAGAATGGAGTTGCTGAACGGATGAATCGCACCATAATGGAGAAAGCTAGGTGCATGCTTATTCACAGCGGAGCGACCAAGGAACTATGGCCTGAAGCAGTTAACGCCGCGATTTATTTAATAAATCGGAGCCCAACATCTGCCCTGAAAAATAAAGTTCCTGCAGAACTTTGGTTTGGTGCAAAGGTTAGTGTCGATAAGCTGAGAGTGTTCGGATGCCAGACATATCTGAAACGACCTTCTGAGCTTATTGGTGGAAAACTGGAATCGCGCTCGATCAAGTGCATCATGGTAGGATACTGTAGCAACGGCTATCGGCTCTGGAATCCTCTCGAGAAGAAGATCATCTTCGGGCGAGATGTCGTATTCGATGAAACGAACTTCGATACTACGAGTGATTCTCTGAGTGTACCGATGACCTACGACAGCGATTCAAGCGGAGTTCAAAACGAACCGGAAACACGCTGTGAGACACAGCCGGAACTGGAGAGTGAATCGGAACTGGTGAGCGAATCGGAACTGGAGAGCGAGTCAGAAAAAACACCGGAGCTGCGGAAGACTCGAACAGGTCGCGTAGTCAAGCCGCCAACGTATTTGAAAGAATACACAGCTTTCGCTTTGTGTGGTTATGTCGACGATGTACCAGAAACGTATGACGACATCGCAGGCAGAGAAGACAGCACAGAGTGGTTGAAAGCTGTAGAAGAGGAAATGATTGCTCTAAAACAGTCGAACACATGGGAGTTAACGTATCTACCTCCTGGAAGAAAGGCAATTTCAAACAAGTGGGTGTTCAAGGTAAAGAGAGATGAACATGGTGAAATAGACAAATACAAGGCACGTCTGGTAGTAAAAGGGTGCGCTCAACAAAAGGGACTTGACTATAACGAGACGTTCGCACCAGTCGCTCGATTGGCAACTGTTCGAACACTTCTAGCAGTCGCGAATCATGAAGGACTATCTGTAAACCAGATGGACGTAAAGAATGCATTTTTGCACGGAACTGTAAGTGAAGAAATCTACATGAAGCAGCCTCCTGGTTTTGTAATAGGAGAGAAGGTGTGCAAACTGAAAGGTGCTTTATATGGTCTGAAACAGGCACCGAGGATCTGGAATTTGAAGATAAACAACTTCTTGTTGGATCTTGGTTTCAAACGTTCTGTTAATGATCAGTGTTTGTATATGAATACAAAGTTGTATCTTCTTCTATATGTAGATGATTGTTTAATCGTTGGAAAAGAAGAAGAGATTAAGAAGTTGAAGAAACTTCTCAGCAATGAGTTTCGTATGACGGACTTGGGTGATGTTCGATGCTTTCTCGGAATCAAAGTCGAGAAGAGAGAAAATGGATTATTTCTAAGTCAGGCGAATTATGTGAAACAAGTATTACAAAAGTTTGGCATGGAAGATTGTAAACCCGTAAAAACTCCATGGGAACAAGAGCGAAAAGGTGAAGGTGAAGCAAGCGAAGATACTGAATGCATCATTGGGAAGAAGCCTTATCGTGAACTAATTGGATGTTTGATGTATGCAATGTCCACGACCAGACCTGACATCAGTGCTGCAGTTCATTACTACAGTCAAGCTCAGAGTAATGCGACGGAAGCCCACTGGAAGGGGTTGAAGAGAGTTCTACGTTATCTACAAGGTACGGTCAACCTTGGTCTATTCTTCGAGAAGAAGCAAGAAGCGAAGCCGCTTGTTGGTTATGCAGACTCCGATTGGGCTGGTGCTAAGGACAGGCGGAGCACATCGGGTCATCTCATGGAAGTCTACGGTTGTCCAGTAGTCTGGACCTCGAAGAAGCAGACAGCGGTGGCTCTATCATCAACCGAAGCAGAATATATTGCACTCGCTGGTGCAGCGACGGAAGTCTTGTGGTTGAAGGCATTGTTGAAAGACCTAAGTGTAATTGTGAAAGAACCTGTAACTCTGTACGAAGACAATCAGGCTTGTATTTTCTTATTGCAAAAGTGGGAACACAAGCGCCTTAAGCATGTAGATATCAAGTACCATTTTATTAAAGACTTGGTCGAGAAGAAAATTGTTCAAGCAGTGTACATATCTACAGAAGATCAGAAAGCGGACATATTTACGAAGGGACTGCTCGGAACACGATTTGTGTTGATTCGAAATTTACTCGGAATTCAATTGGCATGAACTGAGACGATGCAAGAGTACAAGAAAATTGAAGAGTTGTATTTTTGTGTATTCACTGTAATATTGGTCTTTGCTCTTTTGTCCTTAAATTGAGGCAGAGTGTGAAGAATGTAGCAATTTAAATGTTAGGTTGGTAGACCTACAGTTCTAGTATGCAAGTATGTCTTGACTTAGTTTTTTTTGACTCTAGTAGTTGTAATTTCCGGTTCCTGTTTTTTCTATTCTTGTACCCTACCAGTGCCATGAACTGTCAGTGGCTTTAGTGCATTTTCTTCTACGACAACGAATTGTTGTCCAACACAGTAAATACTTTTGTGTCTATTAAACTTCTTTTTAAGTGAATCTTGTTCTATTAAATCCTAAATCCATCCAGCTTGAACATATTCTCAACAAGTTGTTTGAGTGAATGAGTTGTTGTTCAATTTTCTCTTTGGACTTTTACTGCCCATTCAGCTCACCTTCCAGGATCTCTAGAGAATCTTTTCATTGTGAAACCTTTTCCTCTGCAACTTTTACATTCAGAAGCTGAACACCCAGGCATTTCAGGATTTATTCCGTAGTAAAGTAACTGCAATCAAATAGAAATTTTAATGAGACTCGATATGTAATAATCGATTCCTAGTTAACACCATGGTATGATTCTGGAACTGGGTGTTGCTGTAGGGGTTCCTTGGTATTAGTTCTGGAATAACTCGAGCAAGTGTTACAACTCGGAACCCTATTCTTAATATCTATGGTCATGTTTGGCCAGAACATATCTTTGGTTGCTCGTGCAATTCACTAATTTACTCCTTGATGAGCTGAATTTATTTGTTCCAAAATGGTTAGCCTTTGTTTTCTTGGGATAACTAATGGATATCTCTTTCGAAAAGTTCTTCCTGACAGCCCCAATATGGATCCAAAGCCCAGTTGGTAGTCTTTGGTTGGTAATTTTACTGATTAACGTACCATCGCCAATTTTTGTTCGATATTCTTGTTTTTGGTGTTTTCTGAAAGATCTTGTTCATATGTATTGTGTGGTGTTTGGGCATTTTGTGTTTTGTATGTTTTATCGTGTTTTTTACTTACTTGAAGTTGATGGTTTCTGATCTGACGTTTGTACTTGGTCAGCCATTTTTGTTGACGTTTTGTGTTGGCAACTGGTCATTTCAGCACGTGTTTGTATGTATAATTGCTTAAGGAATGTTATGGGGGGTGTGTTTGTTATTGCTGGAGGTCAAAATGTTGGGGATGACAAGGTATCTTGTGTCATTAGTCATAGATCATTCGCGTGGCAGTCGGCATGCGATACGGATGTGTTCGTTGTTTGTAATTGTGAGTTACGGAATATTAGAGTGGCTTCTTGAGCGTGGTGTAATTATGAGGGAGTGCATTTGCCCTCGGATGTAATAAGGAGTGTCGTTTGAGAGCTTTTTTTTTTTTTTTTGTGGTAAATCAGTGGTATTATAATGCAGTGGTTATATTAGTGAAAATTTAGAATTGCACAAATGAAAAAATCGAGAGTTATAAAGAGGAAGGTTTTACGCGGATGCTGGGGGGTGTGGGGGCGGGCCCCCACCACAGCGGATTGGAAAGCGAAAGTGGATTGGAAGATGTACGTGGACGTACGTGAGTTTTTGCTGTTTTTCAATTTACTATATTTGTGTAGAAAGTGTTTTTGTGCATTTTCATGATGTTGTGGTATGCGTGAATTTTTGACAAGATGGCCGCTTTGTGTGTGGTTAAAAAAAATGACATCATTTATGGTATTTTTTATTGTTGCATTTGTGTCATTTCTTGGTGTTCCAAGAGTTTTCATAAATATAAATATGTGTTTTCAGCAAAAACACCCTTCCCCTCCCTCTCCCCCAAAATAGGCGTGGTACGTGAATCAATAAATTTACCCTTTGGTTTATTCTTGGGCCATCCCTGATTAATATAATAACGAATACTTTGGAATTCTTCATCTTCAACAGAATCTCATTCAAATTCTTCTCTCTTGTGATTGGTAATCTGAACAAGTGAATGTGGGCCGGCTGCTTGAGAAGTATCGATTGTCGCCTCCAAATTGGGATCTCTCGATAGTGTATCTGCGGCATACCGGTACAATAGTTTTCCTGGGACGTGTTGCAATTGGGGGGAGTACCTCAAAAAGCATAGCAACATCCATTGAAGTTGAGGTGACAAGGATTCTATTGGCTTTTGTACGATTCCAAGAAGTGGTTTGTGATCCGTATGTACAGTAAAGGGTGTTGTACAAGTAGAAATGGAAGTGTTCACATCCAAATATAATCGCTAACATCTCTTTTTCAATCTGAGCATACTTGATTTGAGTGAGCGTTAGAGTAACAGACGAGTAAGCAATATAGGTTTGTTGTTCTGTAATAAAACTGCTCCAAGACCGTATGGACTAGCATCTACAGACAGTACTGTAGGCTTGGTTGCATCAAAGAATTCTAGAACAGGAGCTGTACTTATCAATGTCTTGAGGTTCTGGAAACAATTTGAGTATCTACCGTTCACACCCATGCTTTATCTTGATACATAGTAGTTGACACAAATGATGTGTCTTATCTGCCAAGTTGGGAATGAATTTTCCCAAGTAATTAACCATCCCTAGGAATCGTTGTAAGTCTTGTTTCTTTCTGGTACCTCAATGGTTGTAATAGCTTCAATCTTAGCCCGGTGAATTGCTGTTCCTTGAGGACTCACTTGATGCCCTAGGTACCAGTACTTTATAGTATGAACAGCTAATTGTACCTTATTTTTAGTGAATTTAAAATTCAGTTTACTTGCTTGAGCTAATACAGCTCCTAATCTTCATTGTGCTCTAGTAAATTTCTGCCTCGAATTAGTATGTCATCCATATAACAGGATACTCTGGAAATACCTTCAATGAAATGGTTGCTTTCCCTACCGAAAGGTAAACGAAGAAATCGGTATCTTCCGTATGGTGTTGCAAATGTACAGAGTTTAGAACTTTGCTCTGTTATGGGAATTTGCCAAAATGCAGAAGCTGCATCCAATACTGTAAAATATGTAGCACCTTCTAATTCTGAAAATATAGTCTCAGATGTAGAAAGAGGATAATGCTGACATTTTACGAACTTGTTCAACGCTCTATGATCCAAACAAATTCTAATGTCACCACTGGGCTCATTCATGATTACTATGGGATGTACCCAATCTGTAGGTCCATCTTCTTTTACAATAATCTCGTGCCTTAACATGCTATCCAACTCATCTTTTACTTTCTTTTCAAGTGAAATAGGTATTTACGTGCTGCGACTATTACTGGGGTAGCATCCTTCTTTAGTTTAATACCGGTATCATATTCTTGATTAACTTGACCCATTCCTTGAAAAACATCGTCATACTCGTCGATAAGCTGTTCAGCTGTCTTGACTAGGTTCATTATTGGCTTGTTAACTGAATGAATTTGCTGTACCAGACCCACATTTTTGCAGGCCTCCAACCCTAAAATAGTTGGTGATATGTCCGCAACGTAAAAATCCAAGTTTTGCTTCCGGCCTTTGATCTCACAGGAAAGCTGACTGATTCCTAAAACAGGTACTTTATGTCCCGTATTTATAAGACGTAATACAGTGAAACCTCTATTCATCGTTACCGGATCTATCGTTTTCCTGGATGTATCATTCATATTTTCTAGCCCCACTCCCATATAATAAATTCTAAATTTTAGTGGATGGATGGTTTTATTTTCCTGGTCCCTAGAAAAACGATGGATAGAGGTTTCACTGTACAACTGTTTGTCTTTTTTAAAGAACCTTTTCTTTTCAATGTGTCTCAAAAAAATTATATTGACTTCTGAGCCCAGGTCTAATTTGAAATTAACTTCTTCAACTTCAACAAGAGTTCAATAGTTAGGAGTATATTTATTACAGTAGTAAGTATAAGTTACGGTAGCACATTATAAACAGTTACCGGTACCATTGAGTTTGTAGTTATAAGAGAGTACCTCCAATGTTAAAGTTCTATAAGAGCAACCGTGGTCGACCGGCCCGAGCTTCACCCCAAAAGCATGGTGTTTTGTCCAGGTGGTGCTAGTGTCGGCGTTACTAGTCAACCGGCGACACTAGCACCACCTGGACAAAACACCTTGTTTTTTGGGTGAAGCTCGAACTGTCAGAATTATAGAGCCTCCCATAAGAATGTCCAGTCTTTCTAACGTAGTTACCGGTATTATAAAGTCAATGCCGGTACATATGAAGTTCTTCTGACAAAAATGATTACATTACAATACCCTACCGGTATTACACAAGTACCATGGTCCATGGTAACCTAATATAGTAACTATGGTAACTATGGTAATCAATAACATGACACCAAGATGCATTGAGGGTTGCGTTGGTTTGCCGGTTGGAGATTGTGGCTTCACTTCCTATCTCTCCCATGATGAAAATGTGTTCCAATTCACGGGCCACATTTCAAGAACTATCGATCGTGCGTAGATAATTAGCGATAAAAGGAACTAACTTTACATTCACGTCGGCTCAGCTAATAACAGCTGTCATCAAGTTTGTTAGCCTATCAGCCGTTCTACAAAACAACACTAGATAGAGCAGCGATCCGTGGTTCTCAGAAAAGTACTCAGGAAATGGAACATGTTTTCGAATTAGTGAAGTCACCATCTCCAACCGGCAAACCAACACAACCCTCAATGCATCTCGCATGACACCATACACTAGGCGTATAGCCACGGTGTACAAAAGGTTAGGTGTTGTATCGGGCTATTTCGGCTGGTACCAACAGTGCTGCTAGTTCCACCAAAATCCGTGCGGAACGCCACGATTATGCAAGGCCTGTGTGGCCACGCTCTACGCATGCGCGCACCAAATGTGCATCATTGTTCGCGGCAAGACGTCAACTGTCAACGTCAACTGGACCACATGACTGACTGACTGGCTTCGTATCACGGTGGGCTGGCGTTCTGTACGGATTTTGGTGTATCTAGCAGCACTGTTGGTACCAGCCTTCCAACGCAGCACGGAGACTGCCCGATTCATCACCTAACCTATTGTACACTGTGCCTATAACCATCAAGGTAACCTAACATTTGTACCAGGCCTACACAATCAACGACAGCACATTCATTTGTCTCATTATATAACTGTATCACTTATCATACAATCAAGTAAAGGTAGGTCTACCGATATCGAAACTTACCAGTTAGTCAATGAGATGCCAAAACTAAAGTTGTTTCGTAATTTTCAGGCATTGAGTTAGTAGTTAACAAACCCAATGATGCAGGCCAGCATTCTGGACCAAAGAGCATTTTAACGGTTTCTGGACAAAATTTGGCGTCCATGCCACTGCCAGAGATACTCAGTCACCAAGTTGATTTTTTAGTGTTTACTCCAGTTCTTGTTTCACCATGTTGTTCCATATCTTTTTTTTTTATCAAACGTCATGTGCGCGCATGCTTATTGGTTTATCCACGACTCACGCCTCCTACCGCCACCGCAGGCAGTTGCAAGCAAGTTCGCAAGTGTCAAACTTGCAAGTTGCAGTTGACACTGCTGCTTGAAATCCGAAATTGTCTTTATTTAATCTTGTGTCCAAATTGGCTCTTCGCGAAGGAAATGTAAGTATGCTCTAGCCCATCAAAGATTTGTATCAGCGTTGAGTTAACTTTATGGTATCAGGTAGTAGTGACTTTTACCGGTGCTGAGTAATTATTGATTTATTATTAATTGCACTTGTGACGGGGTTCCGTCAGCAATATATTACACTTGTTACGATACACTTGCTGGGCCTACACAAGGTCTACCGGACCAAAATAGTGTATGTTGATTGATAATATGGTATGTAGGTCATTATCAATATAGCATTGTTACAGACGTTTATGTTGAAAGTTTGTAAAACAAGTCATACCATGATGTATTACGTATTGACCCGGAACATAAATATTATGTAATAACGTCCGATTTACCGGCAGTGTGTGGGTGTAACACTGTATTCTGCTATGGGGGCACTATCTTGGCTAGTAATCAAATCAATTTGTGGTAAGCCTAATGGTAATTTGTCCACATTATTACTATGTTTCAAGACACAATTGGGTTATTTCATAACAAATCAACAAAATTTGAATAATTTTTTTTGGTGATCACCTTTGATTTTGACGAATTTTTGCACACTTATTTACGTCATTGCTTGAAATAATTACATGAGTTTTCAAAATTTTGCGTTCATTAGTTTCCAAGATGCAGTTTGTTGAAATGTGATTTCCCGACACCCCGGTCATTGTAATTGTAATTGTAGTTTATTTGTCCATTACATCACAGTACATAAAAATACATTTTTATAGGATATCAGACTCATCAAATACATAAAACATTAAGTGTTTCAATTGAAAGTTTTAGTAAAAAACTCTTTCACATTATAAAATGCATAGTCAAGAAGTCGTTTCCTTAGAACATACCTGAATTTAGAGTATAGTGTTACACAGTAGCGGCCCGACCATACAAATTCGGGTCCATGGCCCCGGGCCCGAAAGGGGTGGGTGGGTGTCTGGTCATTGGACCAGACATTATGCAATGAGTTTTAACGTGGATCTTCATACTGAATCAAAAGATGTGTTAGTTACCATTATGCCCATGTATGTCGTTTGCCTAGATACCTAAGCTGAAAACGAATGCGAATGTATGCGGTAATATAGACGTAAACTTCAAAAGGTACATGCAATGTGTTGGGAATTTATTTCATCTACCCATAATTATGATTCTCAACGGAACAATTGAGCGGTTCACTCATCGTGTTGAGGTGGGTGTCAAGTTTTTTTATATCTTGTGGACTTTGTTAAGAGAAAGGAAGGGTTGTAAAGGGGAGAAGGAAATCAAGATGGCGAAAAAGTTGATTTTTGTTACTGAGTAGTCGACAATTTCTCGCGAGTATGCTTATGAACTCAAACACATGGCCATTCGTTGAAGGGTTACATGAGAAGTAGGATTTGACTTCTTCCATCGAATTTGAACTAGGTAAGAAGGAAGCAATGCTTCTGCATATCCCATGAATGGAAACAATAGGCCCACATGTTTGAAAATGACGTGATGAGAAAAAATTATCAAAATATCCTAATCTCAAAATACTCTCCTGCAGGGCGCTTCCATTTGAAGTGAGTGGTAGGCCAGGTAAAAGTTCGAAATATCTCACAAACAAAAAATTACATATACAAAATTACTTCAAATAACACCTCAGATACAATATTCATGAAAAATTTCTCTGCGGGCTCCTCTATTTCTATTTAGGATGGGTAGTTATCAGATGAAGCTTCATAATATCTCACGAACAGAATATCACTGTTCTAAAATTACTCCAAAGGACACTTCAAATTCAATATTCATGGAAAAATTCCATGCGGGGCTCCTAATCAGGGTGGGTAAGGGCTCGAAATATCATGAAAAAAATAGATATATATAAAAAAATGACTTCAAAGACCACAACCACTTAAAATACCATACCTTATGGAAAAATACCTTATGCTCCTGTCTGGAATAGGTGAAGAATAGGCAAAGCTGTAGGATACCCTGAATATGTAAAAGAATCCACCTCCAAAATACGTTGAAAGTGCTCAAAATGACATACATTCTGAAAAATCTCCGTGCGGGGCTCGTGTATCTCTATTCTCTAACCCCCTCATTTGTGTTTTCTGAAATTATTGCGTTTGTCCATTTCTCTATTTGGATTTCTCATGTGCGCGCCCTAATATGAAAATCCTAAAACATCCTTGTTTTTCTGTAGAGCACTCATAATTCATTGTCAAGCTTAATCAAATACAAAGCCAAATTTACTGTATTTACCGTATATTCAAAACCGTGACCACAGTTGGTAGCCCGGGCTCAGTGGGTCAATGACGGACAAAAAGGAGTGCAATAGGGGTGATCGCCTCCCCTCCCCATGAATTAGTAGCAACAGAAAAAAGAGAAATTAAGAGAGAAATAGGAAGAGAGAAGGAAGGAAATAAATATCTCTCAAGTCTGTTTATATTCCACGATTTCATATTTTACATAATTGCATTGCATTCAGAATGAATTCTACGTACTGATTCGAAATGTCAGATCTAGTAGGCCATGTAGTTTAGTTAGCAAGAATCAACGAACATCACTACCATGCTTTTTTCAGGTTGTGAATGTATCATGAGTTTTGTAAATAACGATGACAATAACGACGAGGGTCGTTTTTAGGGGGCGGAGAGGGAGGCTGTTGGGTGGCCAAATTTGAGAGGTGCTATCGATACCCATTTGTGACTTTCTTCCAGTGATCGTATTCTATCAATTGAATTCCATTCTATTTACATCACTGGATAGAATAAATGTTTTCATTCAAATATCATTGTTATTGAATGACAGACTAATTCAGCGTTTTGTTTGCTTGAAACAGTCATTTGGCAAAATCAGTCTTGTTAGCGCAGTAAAGAATCCATGTATTCCAGAAAGTTCGTATAGTTCTCGAAACCCGTAGAATCGTATTGAAAATGGGGAATTTAAAAAAATGTCCCTGCGGCTGGTCGGCCATTCTCAAGACCCGAACACCGGTTCGTGGGAATAGTGCGTTCGTTATTCGTGGGACTGGATGTGGGAGTAGACACTATGTGCAAAATTAACAAAGCAAACTATTCGTTCGGTTTGTTCGGTCTATTCGTGTTCTTTTAATTTTGTTACGCCTGGTATTAGTATAATACCAATTCCAGTTAGTCTTAATCTGAGAGTTAGTCAAAACAAATAGCAGCCTGGGTAACCATGGTGATGATGTGTTTCAACTCTCAATTAGAGCTAGTCCGATGTTGATAATTCTAGCACTTTGTGACAGTCTGATGGATCAGATATAATAAAATGAACTCTTGGAGGTTGTGTTTAATAGAGAGTTCAAATTGTACTACATACCAGAAAAATAGCTTCTTAAGAGTCCTCGGGAGTGGATTTAGCGAAATATCAGTTTCTTGGTGATAACTTCTGAACGGTATGAGATATCAAAATTCTGATACGCAAGAAACACAAATAATTATAACAGCTCCAAGATGATATAAGTTATAACTATTCAAGTTATAACAGCTCCAAGATGATATAAGTTATAACTATTCAAGTTATAACAGCTCCAAGATGATATAAGTTATAACTATTCAAGTTATAACAGCTCCAAGATGATATAAGTTATAACTATTCAAGTTATAACTCATATCATCCTGAAGCTATTATTATAATCTGTGTTTCTCGCGTATTAGAATTTTGATATTTCATACCGTTCAAAAGTTATCACCAAGAAACTGATCTTTCGATAAATCGACTCCCGAGGACTCTTAAGGGGACATTGACAGCCCTATACCGACAATGTTAAATTGGCCACTTTGCCGGTACCTGTTCCTCACAAACTTCAGAAGGTAAATGCACGAAACTTTTACAGTAGGTACTTGAGACCTTTGTACACTTGCACTGGAAAATGAAAAAATCTCAAAGAAAAATTACATGTAATTCAAAATTTTTCAGAAAGTGTCCAAAAAAACATACATTTTTGAGTATATAACAATTTTTGTTCCTGATGATATTGTGAGTAGACAGAAAAAAGCTGTACACAAGTATGGCACACTTGTACCTACATGTGGTACAAATTTGAAAGAATTATCTTCAATAGTTTCAGAGATCCAGGTACCGGCGTTTGAAAAAACAATATTCTGAGATGAACGCATTTGAAAAAATGTTTCAAAAATGGGTTGTATTGAAATTTGAGAAGTAGGCCTACAAAGTGATCAATGCAAAAATGTATATAATTAGAACCACTTGGAATAATTTGATGAGTCTTGCAGTATATAATTATTGGAACATTAAATTATTGGAAATATCAATCGAGCCCAAGAAAACAACGAAATTATGAGAAAATAGCTGTCAATGTCCCCTTAAAGGGGTGCATAAGTGCCAATCTTGATATTTTCTATTGGTATGTCCCAATATTTAAAAACTAATATTGTCCTTGCAAAAATTCTTACCTATCATCTCACACGAGAAAAAAAATTGAAAAGTTGATATTCTTCGACAGGGTCTGACGAAAATTTCTCTTATGGAGATTAAGGGGACATTGTAAGCTATTTTTCATAATTTTGAGATTTTTTTCTTCAGATTCATAGAATAATGTTTTATTAATTGGATGTTACAAGAATCATCCAATCAGTCAGGCTGACTCTAATTATATATTTTATTTTCATTATGCACTTTTTAGGTCTACTTCTCAATTTTCAGTGCAATTATTTTCAAATGCAGTCATTTCGAAATATTATTTGCTCATCTGTTTGTCTAAAACTATTGAAGCTACGGTAATCACTTCACATATTTACCACATTCAGATATAAGTGCACCATACTTGTGGAAATATTTTCTGTATTCATGTAAAATAACATTGAGAATAAAAATGGTTGTATTCTTGATGATGTAATATATTTTAGACATTGTTTTGAAAAGAGATGTTACATTCATGAATATATACATATATGATATATATTGATATATATATATATATATATATATATATATATATATATATATATATATATATATATATATATATATATGTATATATATATATATATATAAATATATATATATATATATATATATATATATATATATATATATATATATATATATATATATATATATATATATATATATATATATATATATATATATATATATATATATATATATATATATATATATATATATATATATATATATATATATATATATATATATATATATATATATATATATATATATATATATATATATATATATATATATATATATATATATATATATATATATATATATATATATATATATATATATATATATATATATATATATATATATATATATATATATATATATATATATATATATATATATATATATATATATATATATATATATATATATATATATTTGTCAGTGCATGTGTATAAAGGTCTTCTGTAACTGCGTGGAAATGTTGTACTTGTGACTTGTATGGTTTGTGAGAAACGGGTACTGAAATGGTGCATATTTAACCGACTGTCAGTATAGGGTAGGGCCTACAATGACACAACAGCCATGAACATATACAACTATAAGCTACAGAGTGGAAAAGTATAGCTGCGCCTGAATGTCTTCTTTATTTTGATGTGTACAACATTGCTGCTCATTTCCGCCACATATTTTCAATTGATTTGCATAATACTACATTAGGTTGCTGCTGCAGAGTAACAGCTTTCCTGATGATAGCCTACGCTCATGGTCTCATTGATGGAGACTTATACAGTACAGGCTTCCCGCGTGATAGTTTTATGATATATATTGTGCATATGGGGACGTCCATAATTATGTCACACTTTTCTATGCCACTTTGAACCCACCCCCCTCCCTCCCATGTCACAGTTGCCCCCCCCCCCGCTCTTTGAATACGTCACAATTCTCATACCCACCCTCCAACAAAAAATTGACATTAACAGGCGGCAAAGGTACAATGAAGTCATAAAATTAAAATATTAACTTCTTCAAGTTTACTTCTTGAGTAGGCTTAGTGAAACTTGATAATTATTTGATATACATCTGCTGGTTCTAGGTTGGGAATAAATATAAGAATCTATAAGAATGGCGCCAAATACATGGAACAAAGAAATGGTACGTCTCACAGTTGCCTCCCCCTCACCCCCTTGTAACACCTTGTCGAACATCTCCCCCCCTAAGCTTTGATGTAATTTATGAACGTCCCCTATACAGTAGATAGGCTATTTCATCAGTAGCTGTTATTATGACTTTTTTTGAATCATATTCAAATGTAGGGCTGTGAATTGTCTTTCATTTGGTTATTTATAATTGACTATCGAAAAATTTCTATTGCTAATGCTTTTCTTATACTGTTTTTTTTTAATTCAATTTTTCATTCCATTAATTAAATGTGGCAGCAGTGCGGGCTTATTATTCTGTACTACATTTTCAATGAAAGCAAATGTCCCGGTAAAATATATTGTAATGATGGTAACCCTAGATTCAGAATCCTATACCTCCTGAAACAATGTATTACCGGTATGTAAAGTGTTGAACTAACTTGGTTCCTAATCGTCTGTCTGAACGAATATTTCTATTCCACGACTTGTTATCTTGTAGGTGAAAGCGTATTCCAGCGTGTAGGCCTAATATGAGTCATCTAGATTCTAGACCGACACCCGACTAACCGACTCGGCGTCATTTCGGTCTACTTGAGAAAGAGATGCCTCACAGGTGGCCTACTGTGACATCAATCAAATTCCGCGAGTATTGGGCGCACCGGCAAAGCCTATTTTTTAAATAGTTGAAGGTCGTTTTTCGTCTAATGAGACGAGAGAACGAGACGTACCAATACAAATTTGTAAAATGGTACAAATGGTACGAGCTTATTGTAGGCCTATCTACTCTTCACAGTCCACACACTGTTAGTAAATGTAATTGTTTTTGTGACTCGAGCTACCATCCCCCCCCCCCCTCCCATTAGACATTTTTCAATTTGACTGAAGAATATTGTCTCGTCAGACTGAGACGAGTGGCCGAGTGGTTTATACACTGAACCGTGATTCAGGAGACCGGTGTTAGATTCCCGCCTTGGTCGATCATCCTGACAGGGGTTTTTCGTGGTTTCCCTCTGTCGTTCAGGTCCTTAACAACAGGCCACGACCGACTCCTCCACACCATCCAAAAACACTCAATAAAATAACCTTTCATCTCATCATCCCTTCACCTCATATATCATTCACCGACGCCAATAGATCGTAGTCATCAGTAAAATAAAATGAACAGATTATGGCTAATTGCTTCGTCTAATGTTCAAACTGAAAGTACAGGTACTTGAGGTAATCCATCGTTGTTCTAAACAAAGATCTGATGGGGGAGAAACTATTATAATCAGGTCATGAATGGTAAGTGGGTAGGGGGCTACTCTTGCTCCATGCATGAGGCAAGAGTACCCAGAGGGCATTGGGACAATAGTATCTCATATTTTAATTTCCAAATAATACGACGTTCAAGTATTATTCAATGCTTATACATTTTCATGAATCAAATTCTATTTAATACTGATGTTGCAATACTTCCAAAGACTAATGATCCCTGAGATATGATCATAAATGTAAGGCTACAAGCTCTTTCTGGAATTGTCACAACTAAAATTGAAGCTTTTAACCATTTTATACCAACCATTTTAATATCTATTAGGACAAAAGTAAGAATTTTTGTGTGTTTATCAAATGTTCTGCAGAAAAAGTTTTGAAAGTTTACTGTCAAATGAGAAAATATCGAGTGGCCACTTTTGCCCCATCAGCTGATCACTCTTATCTATACACATGATGATACTGTATGTTGATCGAACCTGCTATGAGACTAACGAGATACTACTGTGTGTTCGGATTGAGCATAAAACGTTGATTTTGAATAAAATTATGCATCTAGCACTCACTCCTCACGATTAACATCCTCATACACTCGCAATTTGCTACCAAAAACGTTTTTCACCTAGGGTTTCTTGTAAACGTGGTGGAGTGGAGTCACACAATTTTCTGCCAAAAGAAGGCAGCCATCCTTGTGTATTGTTCTATAGACTCGTTCCGAGGTAATAGAATCACCGTGGTTACTCTTACCTCCTATCCCACTCTCCCCTAAAAGCCTGACATACTCCAAACATGATGACAAAATACCGTTATTTAATTCCCTGCGGGGCTGGAACTTATTTTCTCTCCTCCGTGTGAGACTGTGAGTAGATAGTTCCCTTTTCGAGAATGATTCGAATATAAGATTTCAAATCTGCTTGTATATCTCAAAAATCACCACAAATATGAACATATTTGAAAAAATTCGCTGCTGAGAATTTTAACTGGGAGGAATCGCGAAAATGACTTTACGAAAATGTCCGTAATGATTGATTATTGGAAATAATTTCGAAAATATCCAAAATGATTCTAGAATTACACTCCAAAACTGCTCGTGAATCGCAAAAATCACTTGGAAAATGACCATATTTCAAACAATCCCCTGCAGGGCTTTGCGGGGGGCTTCTGCCCCCCAGACCCCCTTTTCGCACAAGGCTGGTATCCAACTGGACGGTCATTTCATTCATGAAACCTGCGCCTGCTAATACACAAATCCTAACGACGTGCCTCGGCTAAAACTGTTGGCCTAAAGCAGAAAAGTGCGCGATTTTCCAGCCGCCGGATGCTCTTTTGCCGATGGCGAAAAAATGGAACGTGAAACTAGATTTTTGTCATATTTTGTTCAGTAAATCATAGCTATAACTTTTTCGAACTAAAAATTTAAAGCTTTTTAATAGGCTACATGTCGTAAAGTTCCATGATTTATTATGATATGATGTTTTCTGAAAATGGAATTTGCTTTATCATAATATCGGTATATGTAAGTAGGCCTATGTAACGCATTTGTAGACCAAAACCTTTGAGAATAATAAGTAACATTATAGATATAATATAGTGACATAGATGATTTAGTGCTTTGATCTTCTCTTAATTTTGTTTCCCAGAGTTTTTATACACTAAGCTCAATATATTTTTTAAATGGTGAGAGTGAACAATACAAAATGCCAATGACCGAGACGCGTGACCGAGTGGTAACACACTGAACCGTCATTCAGGAGACCGGGGTTCGATTTCCGCCATGGTCGACCATCCTGACAGGGGTTTTTTGTGGTTTCCCTATGTCGTTCAGGTTGATACTGGCATGGTTCCTTAACAACAGGCCACGACCGACTCCTTCCCACCATCCAAAACACCTAATAAAATAACCTTTCATCTCATCATCCCATCATCTCATTCATCATCCACCGACGCCAATAGATCGTAGCCATCATTATAGTGCGTCGTTAAAACCCAATATATATATATATATATATATATATAAATGCCAATGAACATTGACAAAATACAAATTCGCTGGAATTTCAACCGAAATGGAACGGGATGAACATTGGACTGGGTGGTTACTAGGCCTATATTTGTTCGAAAATACTTTTTCTCAAGTAGAACGCTACACGCTAGAGTTATAAACAACAAGCATATATTCCAGTTATCGGCTTTCGTCCCCAGGTATGCCCCGCAGGGAACATTTTGAAATTGACTTTTTCAAATACAATGTCATTCATGCGTTGTGGGAACGTTTAGAGTTGATAATAATTGATAAGGAACACTCATGAAAAAAAAGAATGTAGATGGCGTTGCGAGATCACAAGATGGCTGTCGTAGGGGTGATTCATGACGAGCGTCAAGTATGGGCATACTCAATGATATGGGCATTGAATTTGTTGTGCCAGTATCAAGTCCTAGGCAAGTCAGGTCACTGAGGACGCCGATGGAGCTCCCTTAAATTTGGCGCCCCTTCAGCCGCCCGGTTTGCTAGACCCTAAGCCTAAAGAACCACTCTGATAAGACCGCTTGCTAAGACCACTCATATAATCTCATCTCTGGCAGTCCTTTAGTCGCTCCATGAATATTATAAATTTACAACTTCAATTTGTAAATGATTCCACTCAAAAATCAACAAATATTTTCTTAATTATATGACTAGCATAAAAGTGCATATTTATATTTCGAGGATTTCATTTTATTCAACATGGGGCCCTCTTGAGGCCATGGGCCCCGGCTGCCCCTGCGGTAGTTATTACGCCACTGCGTATTTAATACTCCACGAGTTGTTAATCCAATCCTGAGATTCAGCGTCACTTCTTCCGTATCCCTAAGGAGAGGAGGGTGGTTTTGATAAAATATCGGAGAAGTAGAACGAACGCAATGATCACGACGAGAACAGCTATAGGCAGGCTATCTACGTCAGCGGTGGCGGATTTCGCAACCGTCGCCCGGCGGTTATTGATCCATCTACCACTATCAAGAGTACGCTCTCTGATTATAATCATTTCCGCGAGTGTTACAAACTGCATTCGCATCACCCTGACAGTTTCGTGCAAACGTCCACGTTTTTGTTCTACTTTTGACTACCATCTATGAACATCCGAATAGGTAGCTCTGATCCCTGTAGCTTTGTACGCATTGCGGAATTGGACCACGGATGTTAGTGCGAGTGTACAGCAGGTTCGCAAGGACGGGGATCCCGAGACGTGAGGGTGGGTACTAAGGAAACGAGGTCACCGTTGTGAGCTGAGACAGGGCGAGGCTTCAAGTCGAAATAAATAATGCAGTGAACTTGGTTATTGTACATTTTGCTCGTGTTAAATACTATTATTCTAGTAGTTGTTATTGTTTGAAATAATACTTTGGTGCAGAAGTGAAAATGCAAAGAATTGTTGAGGTACAGTACTGCATGATTGTCTTTCGCGTGGAAACATAATTTTGGTGCTGAAGTACTGCTAATTGAGACATTTAAATTGCAGTGCTTGTGTGTTACAGACTTACTATTTATAGTTATTAAGTTTTTTTCGAAAACCAGTAACAGGATAGGCCCTAGTTCATCTAATTTGAGTAACTTTGACTTTGTGTCTGAAAAATGAAAATGCAATTCTTAGTAATAAAATTGTGGGTCTATATAGCAGCACATGGACATTTGAGATAACCACTACAATCTCAATGACATGGTTGAACATGTTCATCTCAAAAGGTGGCTTTAATGTGCATTTGCATTTTTATGTATGTAATAGCTTGAAATAAAGTTAATTGGTAAATATTAGAATGAACATAATATTACATACCAGTAGACCTATGTCACTGTGAAGATAGTACTTGCACTTTTGTCATTGAGTAGCCCTATAGTGTTCTTTTGTCTTTTAAAGCCAATTTTTCTTTTCAGATGCATACGATCATATCCAACCAACAGATCTATGACAAACATGATTGCAGCCCAACTATTTATCTCAATTGCATCAACCGAGATGAATGTAGGCATACATAATAGAAACATTTCGCCTCAAAAAAGCACCCTCGATTTCTTAACTTACTATTATTGTTTGCTTAACGACCCCACCAACAGCTAGGTTATATGGGGGATACTTACTAAATCATTAACATGTGACAAGTATAATTTGAAATTTCAAAATATTATTCTATGGTGACAAGTGCTCCTTTGAAAATGAAAGCAATTCTATCCTAAGTGCAATAACATGGATTTGTTTATGATGAAGAGAGACTATGATACTTTGATCTTGCTTCGTAATCACTTTTACGGGTTAGAACAAATTAAATTGGCAAAACCTATCATAATCGTCTAGTTTGTAGATAGCAACGCTAGTTTTGCTAACCGGCCTAATACATCATAATAGTTACATTAAGTCATATTTAAATAAAAGCCAAACATGTGTGACATCCAGAAAAAGTTTTTATGTCCTCGACTGGTGGATTACTTGGCGATTATTGGTGCACGGCCCCCTTCTGCACAAACAGGAGGGGGCCGCGTTGGTTCTGCCCCACCTAATCAAACACCCGAACTGTTGCGACGGTATCCAATCGAGGACCACAAAGACTTCCCGATGCCGTTGGACATGGTTTACTTTTGTCAGCCGGAAGGATGTGTTTCGGTCGGCCCGAGAAGAACTGCATTGCGGGAAGCCACATCGTTTGTGTTCACTCTCACTGAGAAAGACTCAGGTTGGTAACGTTTGTCCAAGTTCTTCTGCTACTACTGATCAAGTGCATGATGAAAATTATCGTAGCAGGCTTTGCATGACGCGTGTGCAGGAGTTCGCGGATTTGCCATATTGGAATAGTAACCAATCAGGGTAGATTGCAGACAAGCAGACAAGTTGTGCTGATTCCTACTTGTGCAGATCCGCACAAGTAGTTTGGCTTCAAACAAATATCAGGTAGATATTGTGTTCTGTTTCTGTAATATAGTTATCTGCTTTTACTTTGATGTTACTGTGCTCTTGGGAGAAAAATGGATTATGAATTTTGGATGATACCACTAGGTAGTAGGTAGTCACTTATTCAGTACCTGCATATGCCGGTGACTTCAAATCACACCTTACAGTTTGGTTTGTAACTTGCAACTACAGTAGGCCTAGTTTTGGTAATTCTTGTGATGAGACTTCATTGAAATCTGGATTCACTATTATTGATGCTTTGTGGTACAAAGATTTTGATCATGTCGTTCTTATGAAATTATCACATCACTATGTCAGTCAATTTATATTATTTCATTATTTATTTATTTATTATTAACTCTTACAGTTGCACATAAATGCGCGGTGGCAAGTTCCCTATCAATCCTATCCTATCGCCTCCCTAACCTTCTGACGGAATAGCTTCAACCCTATTTCATCCTCCTCAAGTATACTTGAACATTGTGTTTTTGAACACTTTTTCCCTAGCATTCTAGTTCTTATGAAACTATGTGGATCTCTTGAAATATTGTTCAATATTGTCAAGTGGGTCATTTTCCCATAGTTACAGACTGGATGCAGTTATTCCAGGTATCATTTGTTCAAGAACGATCCATCTTTTGGGTATTTCTGAAAGTCTTGGTTACCATTGAATAAAATTGAAATTGAAAGTGTGATATATTGGCCTACTTGTTGAATGCTTGTTTTAAAAATGTGTGAAATTAATTCAATTTGATCAAATTTTCAAGTTGATTGATGGTTTGTTAACTACTGGTCCAGTATTTTAGTCTTCTTTTGCTCAAAAACCTTGATCTACGAATAATAATTGATGGAAATATTTTAACCCAGCTATTCCAGAAATTAACTTGGATTTTCCAATTTACGTACCAGTAATAAAATGAGTGGGCCCTATAGGGCTACCAAGTGAATACAATAGATGGTTACTGCCAGTTTGATAAAAATTATTTCTTGGTCAAACGTGGCAAAACTGTGATACGTTTTCTAAATTATCTTGTTGAAAAGCCGTACTTGAATTGACGGAGATGATTTTTACATCTCCGTTGTACATATTTCATTTCTGGCTCATTTCTCATAGAAAGAAATGTGCAGTGTCGGTAACTATCTACTGTTTACGTCATAATTTATACCTTGTGACAACATGCTGGTCAGAAATTGAGTTCAGCTATCTGACCGTTGGCTTGTTACAGGTAAAAGCCGTTACGGTATTTGCGTCAACTTCTACCGACCCATGGAACGCGCCCCTGCAGGTGGTGCTGGCGGATCTCGGAGAGAGAGACACTCGTCTACGTTCAGGAGAGAATCGTGGAGGAAAAGTATGGAGAAAAGTTCAGATTCGGCATTTTCAAGGTAATTTCCAGTAATAATATACACTCCTGTAATGCTATACCGGTATAGAACATGATTGAGAGCGCATGGCAGTTGATTTACCGGTAGTAAAATGTCAGTTTTTTGGTGATACAGTTTGAATTGTAGGCCCATGACTCTATGAGACATCAACATTCCAATACAGGGGAAACAGATATTTCAGGCTACCTTTGAAATAGTCAAAGTTATAATTATTCAACTCATATCGCCTGATTGTCGAGCGTATACAGCTAAGAAAACACATTTTTCAGCTGAATACACTTGACAATTATGCAATCTAAGATACCTAGTTTTCTTTTATACCATCTTGAAGGTATCAGCTATAAATGTGTTTCCCCTATTAGAATTTCAATATCTCCATTCGGAAGTTATCAGTCACCAAAAAACTGATATTATGCCGAATTGACTCTGATGAGCTCTTATGGTATACGGAGACATACGATGATCTTTAAATGATGTAATTGTCAAGCACAGTAATACAGAATTCGATTAAGCTTATATATTTCTTGTTCAATCAGCGATTATCGCAGCAGCAACATCGCACCCAGCGACTCGGATCGGGATTGTCCCAGTCGGCGTGATTCCGAAGCGTCCCACCAGCAGCAGTACGCATCGCCTCGTCTCGGCGTCGCAGGCAATGACTCTGAGAGCGGTGGATCTCATTCATCGTCGCCTCGTGCTAGCAGGAAACGACAAGTAATTATCAAAAGATACAATAGTTATATGAATTGGGTAAGAGGGAAAGAAAGAACAGCAGCTTATCGAGGTTTATAAGCAGAGATAGGCCTACTCGTAGTGGAGAGCCTGTTGATAGAACTCGGATGATTATGTACAAACACATGAGATTTTGACTTTTCAGCTATTGCCTTGGTCACAGTAGAGTAGATCCGATAAGGTATAATGGGTTATTGTAGAAATCTCTCACAGTGAAACCTATCTATCATTTCTCAAGGGACCAGGAAAAATAAACCATCCATTCAGGGAAACGATTCATCCAGTAAAATTTAGCATTGTTCATATGGGTGTAGGGCTCAAAAAATTGGTGATGGAAGCAGGAAAACGATGGATGCGATGAAGTAGGCCAAGCACCTACAGTACTTATTTGCATATCTCGCACGTGAATAATCTCAAAACGTAGATATCTCTTCCACCATCTGTTTGTATTGATGCTGATTGTAGCTCCTACCTGTCCCTGTAAAATGTATATATATATATAAAAGTAAGTAGCAGTTGAGAAAATGTACCAATTCATTAGTAGCAAGAAATGTTGTAAAACTATTGTTCAATCATTTACTGGCCATAGAATTGCGTACAACCATAGAATAAGAACCTTTTACATATGGGCCTAGTTGAATAAAAACTGTATGTATTTAAATTGTGTCTTGGGTATTTTGACGTGCATCTATTTAGTTATGAAATTGTTTGTTTTTCAGCGTGTTCGAAACCACTCGTTAACGTCCTTGTGTCTTCTGTCTCATCATCCCTTCTTCACCATATTCCGAGAGTGCCTTTTTATTTTGAAAAGACTCATCGACGCATGCAATGAAAACACGTCCCCAAAAAGGGTTGGTGCCTCCAAACTCATATGCAGGTAAGAATATCATCAATTATAATTACCATTGATAAATGATTATTTTTTTATCAACCGTGAGATTTGACAGATTTTGAATTATAGCCTGTACTGTACACTTGAGGCATATTCAATATCAATAAAATCAGCTACAGTAAACCCTCGTTAATCCAAACTCGGGTAATCCGAAATTCAAACTAATATTTCGACCCCTCAATTGCTTTAGCACTGTTTTCGGATTGGATAATCCGAAATAGATCAAGTGAATTCCTTGAATTGATCATTATTTTCGTAAATTCCATCCTTTTTATCTGACGCGTAACAATAAGCCGAAGCCAGCTCAGCTGTTCGCTGCCACTGAATACGTCATCCGACTCCGAGTGCGCTCGTCCGCTCTAAAGACCTTAGTATCTAACTTCGTTAGGTTAGATACTAAGGTCTTTGGCCGCTCTGTCTGTCCTTGACAAGCGGTAAGCTCAGAGAACGGCCGAGCGCCAATGAAAGCTGGCCATCTAACGTTCGTTTGCTGTCGAAGATAGCCGAATACACATGATCAGTGATTCGGTTCCTCGCACAAACGGCCGAGCGCCAATGAAAGCTGGCCATCTAACGTTCGTTTGCTGTCGAAGATAGCCGAATACACATGATCAGTGATTCGGTTCCTCGCACATGTGGCATCTAGCTTTCTCTCGCGCTCAATTTGAAATTGCTTCAATTTTTGCCACTTGGAACACAACAGACAGTACCAAAGGACCCATCAGACATCCCAACCAATAGTTTCAAATGAAAAGTGAAAAACAAAATGTAACAATGACAGCCCGTTACTACATCACGTAATCGCCAGCTTTCAGAGGGCCTTCACACGTGCAGCTCGGAGACTTTTTAATGTGTTCTATTGAATGAAGCATCACTTTGAAATGAAAAGTTATACTTGATTTCAATTTATTCTCGCATTGTTTTTCTCCCCAGAGACACGGTGTGGAGTATTATAACTGGTAAAGCTTATGATGGTACGCCATCTATAGTTCTCCACGACGTTCGAGAAATTGAAACTTGGATTCTTCGATTGCTCAGCGCGCCGGTTCCGGTTCCAGGGAAGACACGTGTCGAGGTAAGTCATAACGTGTAATTGGTTATCAAGTAACTTGCAGAAAAATATTATTTCATGTGATCTTCAAACATTTCCTATAAATAAGTACCCCTACAGTATTTTCAGGATTGCCATTCAATTATGTAAAGCTTGATTAGGTAGGCCTATTTGAATTTTTTATGATGATTATTAATCAATTATCACATTGTTTTATGATTAAAAAAAAAAGAAATAGAGGATAGGCCTAGCAGTAGTGAAGAAGAGGAGGAATAAGTCGGAACTGGCAGGAACCGATTGATATGAGAAGTCTGCCCTAGAAAAACTGGTGGAAATACCCCCTGGCCCAATTTAATTGGTCATCTGGGTTTGAGAGATATATATAAAAAATCAATTAGGCCCACTTGAATAGTTGAGAAAGTAATTGGCTGAAATGAAAACCAAAATATAAATAAATTATGAATAAATATCGTGCACATTAGGGCCTAGGCCAATATGTCTAAACTATTGAGTACAAATAAAAAAATGATGAACACCTACATGTGTAGCTAGTGCAGTGTTGGATAGTGAGCTTTTGAAATGAACCCGTTCATGGGAATGTGTATATTCTTATTAGTGATGAAATCGATTCTCAAAATTGGGAATCGATTCTCCAAGCTCCAGAATCGAATAAAAATCGATTTTGAAAAAAAAAAGAAAAAAATTCACCCTAAAAAAAGTCATGTACTTTTAAACTTTTTTTCAACCTTCCCGCGGCGTTTTAAGTGAAAAATAGTCGCTAGAGACTTCTTTGAACTGTAAGCCTACTGTACCATTCGGGTATTTTTGTCAATGTTCGGCTGTCAGACGTAACCGAACGTAACTTGAGTCCAGATAGTGAAATCTCAACAATACAAAATAATATAGACAACGTAATAAGCACGTATTGCGACGTGAAGAAGTACAGCACTGACCCCCCCAGATGAAAGAAAAAGGAAAAAATATCAATTTCGATTTGGGAATCGTTTTATATTGGAATCGATTCTGAATCGATTCTCGGTTAATCGATGTTATCCCTAATTCATGTGAACTTTTTACTGATGTATTATTAGTGTTGGGCAAAGTGAACCTTGACTTCCAAAAAGTTCGTTTTGATTTTTTTGTAAAAATTTGTATTCGAATGCACGTGTTCCATGTGCTGGCAAAACACTTTATAGTGGGATGCACATTATTTTAAAACATGAGACAGTAGACAGGGGGAGATACAGGGGGGGGGGGGGGGGCAATCGCCCCCCATGAATCGGAAGCGACGAAAAAAAATAGAAAGAAAGAAAGAAAGAAAGAAGAAATAGGTAAAGAGAAGGAAAGAAAGAAAGAAAGATAAAATAGAAAGAGAGAAGGAATAAATATCTATAAAGCTATGTCTGCCATGATTTCATATTTCACATAATTGCATTGAGAAAGAATCGGGAGTAGGCCTACTGTTTCAAAATGTCAGGTCTAGTAGGTATCTAGTAGATCTAGTAGTTAGTAGTTACTAACCATCACAATCATCAGTCACCATAACTCTCATCAGATATTTTCTTTTGTATTTCTCCCAAAGAATAACTAGAGAGCAATTTTCAATGCGTCTGGCAAATGTAATAGTGTGCCTACGCCTGATTACAAAATCAAAATTGCTTAGCCAATATTTTTGATCCATACAATTTTCCTAAACTTATTTATGGACGGTACAATACGTTATTACTTATTTTTCATTCCATTTTTCAATTTTGGACATGGTTGCAGTTCCTACATTAAGGGAAAATCACCAAAAACAAACTTTTGAAAAAGAAGGTTGAAATATTGATAAACTTGACTTTTTGAAAGCTCCTTTTGATGACATACCTAATTACTGGTACTTAAACAACACTGGCCTTGAGCTACATTGATGCCACATGTCCTAGCTCAACATTTGAGGCTTGCCGTCCCTGCTATATACATACCAATACCAGGATATCAACTTCAAGTTTATAGACAACCTGTAGTGTATGTTGTTTAAAGAACAATACAGCTGTCATCGAACATGACTGCTAGCTTCTCTCTCCCTCCCAATGTTGACAATAGTCTCGGTTTCACAGTTCTCTAAGAATGACATGAGTGATGCTATTCGTGTGCACTCGAGTCTTCTGTCACTCAAAGTAAGGACCCAACCTTGGAGGAAAACCCACAGAAAATGGTCTCTATGATGTTTTCTTAGGTGATGGCAATGTTGACATTGGTTGACGTTTCAAGGAGGGTAGCCGCAGCATCAAATTTAGTCCTGGCAAACCATTTTTTTGTTTCAAGTATTGTTAATGATTATTTGGAGAATTTGTGACTGCAGCTCATATACGGTATTTTTTTTTTAATATTTCAAGATTTGAATGTAACACAGACGGTGATGTGTACTGTGCCTATACATATTTGGTATTGAAACTTCAGCTACGTTTTCCCAAGAACTACGTTTTTTCTGACCTGTAAGAGCAACTCAAAAACTACCGGTCTGATTTGAAAATCGTGTAAAGTAAAACTATGGAAATAGTCAGTAGGCCTACATATGAATATCCAGATGTGAATGGGTGGCCTCAAAATCATATATAATCTTTATTAGATATGGAATGATTGATTATATAACTAAAAATTGCAATAGATTTTTTCTGGAGGTTCACACGATAACAGTGTGTATCACGAACAATATCCACTGAAATTCAACAAGATGGATGCATTTTCGAAATATAAACCTTGTGATTTGTGGCTGCATGTTTTTTATTTTTGATAAAACATAGCATTTCTCAAATTATATTAAAATTATCATTTTGATTTTTTTCCAATTTTATTTTTGGATTATGTGTGAGCTATAGAATAATGGATATAGTGTGCAAGTTTCAATGCTTTATGGTGGTTGGTTGAGCGGGAAATAATTCCTACATTTAGTCTTAATTATCCTATTCCATGCTGTGGCTACCCCCTTAACATTGGTATTCTCCTCAAGAGTTTTTGCTGTATTCTTTTTTATTTTTGCTGAGTTTTTGCATATGCGTATACATATATATATATATTTATATATTGTACATTAGGGTTGGGCGAACCTTGATTTTTGCCACGAACCGAACCTCGAACCAAACCTTTCAAAAAGGTTCGTTTTTTCGAACCTCGAGCCGAACCTTTTTTTAAATTTTTTTTTCAGACGTACCGTAAATATGGGCGAACCTTGATTTTTGCCATGAACCGAACCTCTCACCAAACCTTTCAAAAAGGTTTGTTTTTTCGAACCTCGAACCGAACCTTTTTTTTTTTTTTTCCAGACCTACCGTAAACATAACAGACAGATTCGGTCTCAAACTCATGTGGAACAGAAATGTAACTCAGTCATAATAGGGTACAGACCCGCCAAGAATACAAGCCAAGTACATCCAACCAAAGTACTAGGCCTAGTTTCAGTAGTAGGCCCAAAGTAAAACTGTGTCGTAGATTCGTAAGACAGACTGGGTCAGTACATAATTGTGCCATTCATGACATAATTTCAGTTTTTCAGTATAGGAATTCAGGGTTTGTTTTAGTTGAGAAGCAAGTGTAGAAACCTAGAACAGGTGATATAAACAGGTGAAGGCCTAGTTTCAAGAGCAATATCACGTCGATTAATGCATAATTATGAAAACGATTTCATATTTAATACATCACAGTTTGGTCAACTCCATTATTCACACAAGACACACAGCCACTTGAACTAAAGTTCTGGTCTGTTCGATGATCGGCGATCGACCTATCGAATCGATAAAAGCAAACAGCTCATAGGTCCTGCGCTCTGCACTGACAGCTTTTGAAACATTTCCAGGTTATTTTATATCTTATTGGATTATATCTCATCTGTCATCTCATTGGGGTATAAACAACAATGTATAACATTCATGTATTTCAACTTGACTTGATGAAGTTACCATTAATGACGAAAAGAAATTAGTGTTGTAATGATTGGTATAAACAAAAAAAAACAATTTTTTTTTTCAGATGTTCGACAAAAGTTCGTTTTCGAACCTAGCCGGTTAACCTCATTTTAAGGTTCGAAAAGGTTCAAATTTGAACCGGTTTGCCCAACCCTATTGTATATGTGTATAACTAAAGAGTGTCTGCTTGTTTTGCCAGGTTGATATCTTGTCTCCGAGTCTTCATCCGCCTTTAGTGTTTGCACTGCCTGATCACACGAGGTTCACTATGGTGGACTTCCCCCTGCACCTGCCATTGGAACTACTTGGAGTTGATATTTGCCTTAAAGTGCTCACGCTCATACTGCTCGAGAATAAGGTAAAGTTGAAACAAACGTATTGCATACTCTGGGTTCATTTATTCTCAACACTCAGATACACAGATGAGTGCGTAGATTCGTATTTAGAATATGCAGAAAAAAATATGAAACATTGTTTTTTTCCAAGTGAATTTTCAGTTTTCAAAGTTTTTAAATGGGTAGTCTCATCCATCACAATATATTTTGGCCCATGTAATATAAAATAAAAATACTTTTTATTTTGAACTGTTTTCCATGAAAGATTCAATATTATTTTTAAAAATCCTGATGCTTTTTTTGGCTCTCTTCATTTTGTGGGGTTCTTCCATTTTCATATAAATATTTGACAGACCTATGTAGCCTAGACCTACTGACACTGGATTTGTAGAAATTCATTCCAATTGTCATTGAAGTTTAAATATTGTATCTGGTCTGTTGATGATTGGTCTGTCTGTCATAGTTGGTTATGCAATCTCGTGACTACAATGCACTGTCGATGTCAGTGATGGCTTTCGTGACGATGATCTACCCGTTGGAGTACATGTTTCCCGTCATACCTCTGCTGCCGACGTGCATGAGCTGCGCTGAACAGCTGTTGCTAGCCCCAACTCCGTTTGTTATCGGCATCCCAGCCAGCTTCCTTATGTACAAGAAAAACTTCAGGTATAGTACTTCTTACATTATTATTACCTGACTATCAGTACCCATCACTGAATATTACCCGCCTGAGACGAGTGGTATAGTGGCAGGGTTCCCATGGTTGACCATCCTGACGGGGGTTTTCCTCTGGTTCTCCGGAGACCATGAGTCATCACTTAGCCATTACTGATTCTGTACAGAAACATGAACAGAATCTAGTAATGTCTACATCACGACTCAGAAAAGGGCCGGGTCCTGGAGGATAAATAGATCAATTAAAGGCCTACTTTCTGGAATTCAGATGATGATTCCTGGTTTTCTCTGAAATTGGGGATATGAATATCATCATTATCAGTTGAAATCTAGTTTCAGGGTTGTGATGTCTTTTAATGACCCCACCATTATCCAACTTACCGTGTTTGGTGGGTTCGAATTGACGGTTGGTAATGAAGCTATGAAGTGATGATGAGTTACAGGACGTTGACGAATCGAAACATGCCTCATGTAGGACTCCAACCCAGGACCAACGATGACTTCCTGAAACACATATTCCATTAGCGAAACTCATTACAACATTACAATTGACAACAAGTCGGACTATTCATCAATTGATACATATTATGTGCGTTCAGGAAATAGTTTTCTGGATCATGTTACAATTCATGAGACAATTTCAGATCGTCACACTAGTGAAATCTCTATCCATCGTTTGTCGAGGGACCAGGAAAATAAAACCATTCATCCAGGAAAATTTAGCATTGATTATATGGGAGTGGGGTTGGAAAAAATGAATGATACAAGCAGGAAATTGATGGATCTGGGAACGATGCATAGAGGTTTCACTGTGTACAAAAATAGGCCTACATGATATAACGTTTGAAACTTCCCTTCCAGACTTCCCGATGATATTTGGCTTGTTGACTTGGACTCCAATAAAATCACTCCGCCTACTGGTATTATGGAAGATTTACCGAATCTACCCGAACCGGAAGGAACCATTCTAAAGAATCACCTCAAACAAGTAAGTAAATCAGCTTATCTATTATTGAAATTATACAGATTGTTAATTGTCATTGTTGAATCGTCGTCCGTTGATCGGATCCAGACTGTACGCATCGACATGTGTGCAGTCTATCAAATATAGAACAAATAATTTGAGGTTATCACATTTCTGTTGTAATAGTTCTGTTGGGCCTAAGAAAATCAAGTCAGTTTTATTGAATACCTCAGTTAGGGACCTATATGAACTTGGGGTGAAATAGAATGGCAGGCCTTGTATTAAACTATAGTTTCGAGTAAAACAGTCAATGAATAAATGTGTTCATGTTACCCATGTATGACCGTATGTGATTGCATTTCAGCAGGCATTCACTCACAAACACTTATTACCCATAGTTGATTCGTTGAAATCTGTCAGCTTTTGCAACGGAAGTTTTTTCAAATTAAAATCTTTGGGCCTGTGGAATGCCTTTTACATTTTCATGGTGAGAAAGATTTTTTGTGTAAGCTTTGATGCCAGTTGCCGCACATTACAGGTCATGTCTAGTTTTGATTGACGGCTGATTTCTGATAGAAACATCTGTGTGGACCTCGCCATGAAACATTTCTCAAATATAGTCGACGACGGTTTACTTTGATATTCACCAGATGAATGCAAGAAGTCATTTCTTTCCCACATCAATCTTATTCAACCACCAGTATGCTCTCAACTGTTCACCAAGTTGGATGTCATTCAGAATCCGTGATTAAATATCATACATTGAATAGAGAAGATGTTCACACTTGATTGGGTGATTGAAACTCGAAGAACTATCCTCTTTGACTTACAACTACCACACGAAAGGAACGTCGAAACTGACGCTGTCATTACTGAGCACTTTTATTGAGATTTTGCATTTGATTAACTGAAATATTTATAAAGCTGGATCTGCTGGCTCAAAACATGGTCAAGCTCACTGTAATTCCTATCGTTCTGGTATTCCAGGGTAGAGAGAGGCCAATTGTCCTATTGTTGTGTCCGTTACTTTCTCACAGTAAATTCACTCAGCACTTTATATAGATCTTCTAAATGTATAATCCAAGATGGATTGAGGGTTGCGTTGGTTTGCCGGTCTGTCATGGTCTCACCAATGTTGAAAAAATGTACTGATTTACCGGAAAAATCTATGTACCTACCGATCTTGAGTAGTCTAGTATTGATACAAGGAACTGACTTTGTTTAACAAAATAACGTACCTACGTCGGCTCAGCTGTAGCAAAAGTCACCTAAAATGGCGATATTTGAAGGTCGTAGGAGGCACGACGCATAGTTTCATTTGGCTCAGTAGAAATTGCAGCGATCGATTTTTCCAAGAACAGCACTCATTAAATAGAACAAGATTGATACCAAGCTGAGACACCATAAGATACCGTCCAACCAACGCAACCCCCAATGCATCTCGGTATAATCTATGTACCTCTGATTCAGATCGAGGTAAAAGTGATACGTTATTGTACCAATAATGTATAACCATTGTTGTGACTGTTGATCTTTCTCTTTCACTCTACTCATTGTTGTCTATCTATCTCTTTCTTTCTGTACCACTCTATAAAGGCCATGCAACTAATGGACCAAGTCGGAGCTGGAGTAAATATCTACCTTCTTGTTACACTCCTGAAACATTAGTGTTTTTCTAGTTGCACCCTTAGCCACACTTTATTTTTAATAGACCATTTTCACAATTCAATGCGCAGGCGCGGCCCGCCTCCTAGCAGCCCAGGTCGCTGGTATTGCATTCTGGGAGTTTTAGTACTGTTCAAAAAGTCGGCCCTCTTGTACACAGGGTTAAAGGCAAAACATTAGGATATATAACTTGCATTATCTCTCATCTTACTGACTCTGACAGTGTGTAAATCTCTCAGTACATAGTAAACATATAAATGTTGAAACTACTATCATACTAAAACTTGATACGTTCACTGTAACGCACAATAATATAAATCAAACCTGTTAAATGGCATTGGCGGCATAGGACTTTCAAACTCGGGTAATAACATCCCGTTCTAGTTCAAACGATCACCGCTAGATGGCTCATTCTTTTCTAAAATGGTCTATTAAGCATGAGTTTTTATTTTGAATTCATACTGTACGTTACTCCATTACAGTAGTTGTAAATTGTAGAGCATGTCACTTACTCTCTGAATTACAGCTATATCATATCTTGTGCTATTACCATATATGAAATCAATGATAAAAGGTTGTCATAGACCAAGTATTAGCAATCGTGCAGAGATAGCGGTACACAAATGATTTGGGACGTCAGATACATTTGTTCATTTGTTACATTTGTATGATGATAGGAGAATTTTGTTGTCTTGGTTGAAAAACTTGGAAGGCAAATTGACCAAGCTTGTCCAAGCTAATTGTACTATTAAACACCACTGTTATGTTTCAATTAACATCAATTAACATTTCAATAACTGATTGTCAACACCAAAATTAATGGTTCATTTTGTTGCCCTCTGTTGCTCAGTCATCTAAGGTGTCGCTTTAGAAATTGAAGTCACCATTGGGCATGGGTTCGAGTCCCACATGAGCTTGGGTTTTTGTGAACGTCCTTTCACTCATCTTTATTTCGTAGTTTCATTATCACCTGCTCATTCGTATTCCTGTATAACCTAGCTGTTGGTGGAGTTCGTTGAGCGAACAATAATCATCATCGCTGGTATATTTAGCTCAGTGGTAAGGCACTCGCTTCATGGGATCCAGGAGGTGAGGGACATATCGGGCCTTTGTTCGATCCGCACCACCGTCCATCTTCACCGTGGCTTTTGGTGGTTTCCCCTTGTAGTCTAGACTAATGCTGGGATGGTTCCTATAATATAGAACACGGCCGCCCCCTTCCCACTTTCTTTCCCGTTACTTAAGAAACCTTCATCTCGTTATTCCATCATCTCATTCATCCGACACCAATAGATCTTGGTTATCATCACAATGTCTCGTTAAGCCCAAAACAAAATGTCCAAACTTTGATATCGACTGCATGACTTGGTAGGCTGTATCGCAAAAGCAAATACGTTGTACTACCTTCATATCCAGAAATATTCTAATCTCGTAGGAGAAAAAAACTTTGTTTACATCGGTAGCCGGTAGGCTTCAGGGTTCGTCGACGTACTGTAATGATAACCGAGATCTATCGGAGTCCGAGCGCTAGTTACCATTGATTAGCCTAGCAAAGCTTATACATGTATCACTCACGAAACATGTGGCTTATGCAAAACCTCAATAGTTTTTGTACTGAATTAGTTGCAAGATTTTATCAGCATATTATATAGTTGGCATATTTTTTACATTTTATTCTTATCTTGTTCCAACTAGCGAGTACTACCGGTATTCAGAATATGTTTATTGATTGGATTTTCTCGTACTCCATCTCAATGCCTTGGCAATGTCTCATATTAACATTATAGGCTTGGGCCTACTATAGCTGTACACCAGGGCCCAGATTCACAAAGAATTTCATCTCTTAACCCGTTCTGAGTTAGAATAGTTTTACGAGTTATCACCAAGCTTGGTTATAACTCGTTTTCACGAAAAAGTTTGAGCAAAAGTTGTAAGAATAGTTGGTGATAAAGTTACCACCAGCCCGACTGGTTTTAGTGGAGATACAACACTCACCTCGCAATTGATTTCGATGATTTTGGAGATTTGGCTTACTCAAATTCAATTAGTACATTTTTAGAAGATCAAGAATGAAAATCTAGAGAGGTTGGGAGTAAAGAAACGATCCAAATTACGATTATCATATTTAATATTCAACCTTAACCTCACATTTTGAAATCTCGACTGACAGCTGACAGAATTGATGGTGGACAAAATGCAAAGCCTTCTTGATGATCAACAACAAGAAGATTCACAACAATTATAAAAAACAAACGTAAATGTACATACAACTTTTCATGCATTCATTTTGATTTTAAATATTATCTAGCTGTAGGAAACAAGTAATTGATGTTTAGGCCTATTTCGCATTATTACAAACTAATTGACATCCCGCTCTTTGCTCACATTAGTTGACAGTCGAAAACAATGACGTCACACGGCAACGGAACGGGCAGTTGGGGCCAAAGATAACACCACTGTAACATTCTCTTGAAATTCTTTGTGAATAGGGAATAAGGATAAAACCGTGATAAAATTAGAACGTGATATCTCTGTTTTAACTTGGAACGGGTTAAGCGCTAAAATGTTTTAAGATAGAATGCTTTGTGAATCTGGGCCCTGTATAAAGTAATAATATTTTTATTGGGCCATAATATACATTCTGTAAATTAATATTTATACATTGAAAATTTGTAGGCCTACATGTTGATAACCTTATATTTTTTACTCTTTGTATTGCATCATATTTGCTATCAATGATTCAGTACTGGTACTGGTACTGGTAGACATTGTCAGTTTGTATTGGTATTATATAATACCAACAAGATGAGAATGAGTATTAAGTAATGTACAAGTGGGACAATCAAGACAAGAAAGACGATTGATTCGCACTGATTAAATTGTGTCTAGTGCAGTGGTGACCAACCTTTTTGGGCAGGGGGCCATTTAAATTTTCCAAATACAGTATCACCGCAGGCCACACAAGTTCACTAAAAAAAATGTATGTATTATATATATCAGCGGCGTACAGTGTTTATTTTGCTGCGTATGCTACTCTTGATAAGAACGATTAGCACATACAGGGTGGTATGTGCGAAGCCGGTGACCCGCGGGGGGTTTGGGGAGCAAGGCCCCCTATTTTAAGCCCCGCAGGGAATTGTTTTCAAACCATAATTTTAGGTGCATTTTGTTGACTTTTGATGGAACGTATGAATGGATTCAGATGAGAAAACAAAGGACAAAAAGAAAAACTTTACGTTTTTGATGGTAGGTCTTTGTTCGAAGTATTTTAATTTTTTTGAATGCAAAATCACTAACACACCAATTTGCCTTTGAAGTAGGTAAAAAAGTACATATTTGTCCACTTTTCCTGAAATAATCGACATTCATTATTGGTTGCTTTGCGCTCTGACATAATGTTAATATTTATACTCTTTTTTACTATTCTCTCAATCTGACTCCCCCACCCTAGTCGTCTATCAAATACCACCCCTAAGTACTTGTACTTGAATTACTTGAATTAGCAATATTGCTAAATGAATATCAACTTCTTCCCCAACAATTGTAAAACATGCAAACATAGCATGAATATTCTAGTTGCAATGCTAGGATGACCCCAAAGTGTTATCCCGTATTGGTTCTTGAATGGATGTATGCAAAATACACTGGTTTTGCTGTTTCCAAGTTACACACATCCATGATCCTCTTTATTAAATAACAGCCAGAAGATAACTTGCAGGAAACATTATGAGTTGATTGTCAACGATTATACCTAAGAATTTACTACAATCTGTAACCTCAATGCTTTTCCCTTCAAGATGAATCAAGGGACTGCTATTACAAGATTGTTTGTGATTTGTATTAAAATCCAACATTACAGTTTTATTTCTGTTAATACACAAGTCATTTGTAAAACACCATTCTGTGAGTTTCTTAACATCCTGTATACTTGAGTCGAGCGCAGTATCATTTTGACCACTCGGCAAATGTGTGGTATCGTCGGCAAAGAGCGTCAATGAACTATTTTTAATATGAGAATTCACGTCGTTGGTAAATATCCCAAACAGAATGGGTGCCAACGTTGATCCCTGGGGGACACCTATATTAATGGTAATCTCATCAGAGTACTTGGGCCCAGCTGTGTTTCTGATTTGGACTTCTTGCTTCCTGTCAGTCAAAAAAGAATGTAACCATTTGTGGGCGATTCCATCTATTCCCAGATGTTTTAGTTTATTTAAAAGAAGACGATGATTCACCATATCAAACGCCTTCGAAAAGTCAGCATTAGCAGTTGAACATTTTGTTTTGCACAAAAATGATAGATTTTAGCCACTCCTTATCCACTTCTGGTTCACAAGGGAATCCCAAGAAATTGTGACAGGCAATGGGGACCTTTGGCTGTGAAGTGACTGCAAGAAACCACAAATACTGTCCATGTTATCAGTATGGGAGTGGGTACACCTTTATATCATGACGAAGTATGTTTGTATCGCTACATCATATTCATGTATGAAGTATAATCGATAACTACACACATTTTGTCTCATGAAATTCAGCTTCATTCAGCAACTCAAGAGCTAGGATTAGTTTATTAGCAGTTGATACATTGCATGATTTACAGTGCTTTTTCATAGACTCTAAATGTGGTATTGCATGTTATTTCCATATTAAATAGTAATGTACATAAGACTAAATCACTCGGCTTTTTAAAGAAAGTAAAACGTTTTGCTGTAGTATGGTGAAAGAGTTGATGAATATAATCATGGAAGCAAAATGTTACACTGGTTATCAGTAATCACACATTGACCAGTACTGCCATTTGATATAATCTTTATGATGGATCAATCCAGTTGATCATTGACTTTTTGTAAATTGATGAAATGAAAAAATATTGGTTATTTCAGAGAAGATTAAATCATAGACGTAAAATAATTGATAACCGATGTATCGATGGTTCCTGGTATCGGAGCAATTTAGCAATGTAAGCGACAAAACTAAGTACAAGTTACTCGTAAGCATTTTCAATTTTCATAACCGGAAGTGTCGACCAATCGTTTGAAAAAAAATACATTTTCTGAAATCTTTGATTGAATAGTAATTGTTCAAATTGAAAATAGATATCTCAATATTTATAACATTGAATACATCGATTGTATTGATACTATAAACGTCATAAGATGGATGAATATCGAACTAGAACGATACAATTGTTAAACAATCTGTTCTGTTTGTTGTAGGCATTGAGTAGTATGTCAGCTTCATCAAATCAGCATAGCAATATGGTACCACCTGATTGCTTGGGGGGGCAGTTTGGGCGCGAGGGTGCACAGCCCGGGAGTGTTTCGTATCCGTCACAGCCTACTGTCTCACAAGGTGAATATCATGCTATTTGCAAAGGAAATACCAACATTTCCACTTGTTTCTTTTCAATTTATTATATTATCTTAATCTTTGTTTTTTGGTTGACCTAATGCCCACGGCCCAATATTAGCTTCCATTTTGGTGCACAATAATTTATTGTTCTAAAATTAATCTGAATGTAGCCCTTTTTCTTTTCAATTTACTTCTCAGGGGCGATCAACTTGACATTTTCTATGCTTACTCAATCGAGTATTTTATATCAACTATATATATGGGACTGGTCATAGGAGCACTCCGTACCAGTCGGGTGGAGAGCCTGTATTGTGAGGCTGGTGAGCCCTCGTTGAAGAGTCGACGTGCATATCTCCTTTGCTCATACGCTTCAAAGTTATTCTGCTGTTGGCGTCGTCCTACGTATCAATCAGTTATCAATCCTAGATTCCATGCTCTGTATGAATCAAAACCATTTGCCACCATACCAACTGGCATTCGTTTGAATCATATTTCAGTCGAGGAGTCATTTGTATACCCTCGAGTCTATCCAATTCAATCTAGTGATACCGCCCCTTGGTTGGCTCCACGTCCGGAGTGCTTGATGGACTTGTCATCAAGCTTGAAGGCAAGCACAAATTCAGAAGAGTATAAGCAAAAATATCTAGAGCTCTGCACACACTACCCCGAACATATTAAATACTTCACGGGCGGATCAAAACTGAACGGCAAAGTGGGGTGCGCATTCGTTAGCGAATCCTCCACTGTTGGTTTCAGATTGGGTTCGATGAGTAGCGTATATACAGCCGAGTTGTTTGCAATTGTCACCTCTCTACAGCACATTCAACAACGACCTGAGAAGAGCTTCCTGATCTGTTCCGATTCTTTGAGTGCACTCCAAGCCTTAACTCAGATCTTTCCAACTCACCATCCAGTCCAGAACGTTCAGACACTCCTGACCGCCCTTGCTTCGCAGGATGTCAGTGTAGTGTTCTGCTGGGTACCTGGACACGTGGGGATTGGTGGTAATGAGTCAGCGGACACGGCTGCCAAAGAAACGACAGAGAAAGAAGATATTGATAACGCGAGAGTGCCTTTCAATGATTTCATGGGATATTTCAAACTACTTTTCAAATCACATTTTCAAAAAGAATGGGACAGGGAGACCAACAACAAGCTAAAAGAAATAAAGCCTACTGTTAGTGCTTGGGGATCTTCAATCCGAGGTTCACGGAGGGAGGAAGTGGCTCTCACTCGTCTGCGAGTGGGACACACACTTTTAACCCAGTCCTATCTTTTCACCCCCGAATAAATCGTCCCCAGATGTGAGATCTGTAACGAGATTTCAACTGTTGGACACATATCACTCGAGTGTCGGAAATATACTGCTCTGCGGAGACAGCTTCATATGGAAGACACAATATCAAAGATGTTGGGGAATAATTCAAAATCGATATATACCATATTCAGGTTTTTAAGATTATCGAACCTATTGGATCTCATTTGACATGCTCGTGGATCTGCGCCGTTGTTTGCGTGAGACGATAAAGTTGTCGTGTTACCCGTATCATTTTCCAAACTGCCCTGATTAGGACGTTTATGTCTGATCAAGATGACGTTGTTTATGCAATCATCTTTTTGATATATGACATTTGATACTTATTCTTGATGTCAATCTCCTGGGATAGACATCAGGAATATTTTAAATCAAACCATATTTCAACATATATTTATTATGGTTTGTCGTTCCTCCACTCCTATTTGAGCGCGAGTTTGAACTGAGAACAGCTAATAAAACGTTCTCCTTCCAGTCCCATGGGTGTGACCCTTTACAGCACACACATGGTCGGTTTTAACAAATTAGTGTAGAACGTCCTAGTGGATAGTTTAGTCCAAGTTTCATCTATTGAGGTGTTCCCATCTAAATTTCACTCGCACCTTTATATAACACTACTTACCTTTTTGAACTTATTTTGACAGGCGCTAAATGACCTCGCTGTCGATGCGCCTTAAAACCCTAATATTCATTCATTCAGGAGGAAAAAACGAAAATCAGTCGCAATTTCACCTCTAATATTGTAACAAAAATGAAATGACTAGGGGTGTGCGAATCCATGTTTTTCGAATCGAATCCGAATCCACTTTCAGGTTCGGATTTGGTCTAACATAGAAGATTAAAAAATTTGAATCTTGGCGCCAAAAACGTGGCAACATTGCATTCTCCATTCTCAAGAACAATTGCTGTAATGGTTAGACTTGTGCTGCATGAAATGTTTAATTAATGCAGGGGTAATTATGAGAATACTGAGATGAGATTCTCACTTCCTGGATCAAGTGTAACTTTGTCAGCAGTGTCGTTTGTCTCATTATTACGCTTCACAATGCATGTTGAGAAGATTTGGGCTCGGATTCGATTATTTTGATGAAGTTTCGGTTTGAAATGAGATAGATGGATTTGCACAGCCCTCGAAATGACTTGTTTGGCATTGTCAGGTCATGGTTCCGAGCAGTTTGGCTCGTTTGGTCGAGAAAGCGTGGCGGCTCACCACATGGGTCACGGACGGTCACCCCAGGTGTCGGCAAGCCGGCGCGAATCCAACGTGTCGCAGATGGGACACGGTCACGGCCCAAGTCATCAAGTGCCTCAATCTACCGGCTTCAACCCGTTCATTTATGGAAACGACGTTGACTCTGTCGATGTCGCAACCAGAGTGGCTATGGTGAGTGTTCAACTGTTCACCCTGTGCTGAAAATACAACAGTTGGTTCCACTCATTCCAGACTATACATTTGTGATTATTTGTCAATGGTTATTTCGAGACACCACAGGAAAAGGATTTTGGCCACAGGAACATGTCGTCATGATTTTAAAGCGCTCTGATTGGTTGGAGTATTTTGTAGGCAATTTTGTTGCCGTGTGAAATCAGCTGAAAGCAATCCACAAGGCTTGGTTTTCATTCGAGACTAAAGCAAATCACGAGAACAAAACCACTGCAGAATTGGTACGTGGAAATGTTCAATTCTACGTGTTTTGTTGGAAGTTCGAGACTGGACACCCAGAAGTCCTGTATGTTAAACAGGTAGACATTACCTCTGTCGTGTCTAATACGTGAGAACTCGACGCAATTACCAGCTCCATCATCACTTATTAGTTATTTTAGGCCTATGCACTTATTATAAAATGTGATGAAGAAAGCAAAATATATTCAGAGAGAAGTTGGAAACTTTTTTCTCGACACGACTTTTGAATTGTTATTCATTCCACCAGTTATCACTATATTTGTCTCAATGTGTTGAATGAACTATAATTATTATATCCAACTTTTTCTTTTTTTTTTTTTTTATTGGGTTTTAACGACGCACTGTAATGATTACTAAGATCTATTGGCGTCGGATGAATGATTAATGAGATGATGGGATGATGAGATAAAGAAGGTTTTTTATGGGTAGTGGGAAGGATAGTGGGAAGGAAGCGGTCGTGGCCTATATTGTAGGAACCATCCCGGTATTAGCCTAGACTATAGAGGGTATAACCACGAAAAACCCCTGTAAAGATGGATGGTGGCGGGGATCGAACCGGGTCCGATATGTCCCTTCACCTCCTGGGCCACATGGAGCAAGTGAGCTAACCACTCAGCTACTGTGCCGGTAAACTTTCTCTTTGGGGTGGTAAGAGGTAAGATCGCCCTTGTGCTCCCCCGTTCAAACGATCCTAAACTTTTATCCTATTGTCTTCATAGGGTAACAATGGCTTTATGGCAAGTTTTCGATGTTAATATGAAGAGAGAAAAATATTACCAGTAGGCCTACTCCACATTCCATGGTGTTTATTGAAGTGTATTCCACTATCTTTTAATTAATTTGAATTGCGTACGGTACATGATTCTATAACTAGTAAAACGCGATATGCGTTGTTAGACGAGCGGATAGTCAACGTATGTTGACTTTTTTGCTAATTTTTTGCCTACATTTGCCGATTGGGTGACATTTAAATTAAAAATGGGTCAAAACTGCTTCGAGCGGTACCAATTTAGCACATTTTATGTTTTCTTCGAAATGGCTGACCCGATCAAGCTGAGAATTTCCAGAAATGTGTATCAGAATATAATTCAACTTCACGCAAAATTTAATTTTTTGGGAAAATGAAAATATTTTTTTTTTCCTCTGTGTTATTCTGATTGGTATTTTTGAAATTTCTAAAATTCATAAAAATGAAAGTTACCACCCGATAATGCCACAAAACTATACAGATCCAAGTTAGATGAGGAACCATAATGAAAAAAAGTTTGAAGTTGATAGCTGTAGTCGTTTGACCTGTGGAGAACCGGCAAAAAAACATTTAAAAAAAACAATAAAAAACATAAAAACGAACACCAATTTTTTTCAGTCTGCCAAATTAAATCCTCGCTAAATCTCGTCTGATGAATAAATTCTTTCACAATTTTGACCATTTTTGCCACAGTTTTGTTGAATTGTGTAGCCATTTTGTAAACATCAGTCAACTACTGCTGAAAATCGTTTTTATGTCCGTTTCAGGTTCGCTTTTTCAACTCTCAAAATCTGTTGGCCAACTTTACGGAACACACCCGCACACTACGGCTGTATCCGCGGCCGGTTGTGGCGTTCCAGATCAACAGTTTCCTCAGATCGAGGCCGCGCACGTCACATTTCCTCAACAAGTTTGCTCGGACACAAGTAAGTTGGCCCTGAGAGCTCCATTACTGACTGCGGCCAAAATCAGCCTCGAAGCACTAATCAACATTTATAGACCAATGGAGAGCAAATTGTGCTTGTAGTGATGAGTAAATTCTTTATTTGTTCACGAATATGCTATTATTTCTAGTACTTCAGTTGTAGGAATTTATACCTTGAAGGAACAAGTTTTTTAATCCCATATCGTTTATTTTAAGAATGAAACAAATTGAATGAAAATTAAAACACACACACACTGACATTCCCTAAATCAGTCATCAGAAACAGTGAACAAATGGCTTGATTCAACTCCAGATAAGAAACAATCTGCTGCCCTGTGGCTCAGTCGACCATCACAAGGAACTGAGGTCAGTTCGGGCATCATCCTTTTGCCTATCATCACGTCACAGTTTCATCATCACCAGCTCATTCGTTCCTCGGTACTAGTGATAACATCGATAAATTGAGAATTGATTCAGAATCGATTCTAATGTAAAACAATTCTCAAATCGAAAAATCAATTTAAAATGAAAAAAAATGCCATTTTTTTTGGGGGGGGGGGCTCAGTTTTTTGGGTGCAACTTCTACATGTTGCAATACGTGCTCATTTCGTTGTCCATTTTATTCTGTATTGTTGAGATTTTACTATCTGGACACGAGCTATCCCTTTGTTTACGTCTGACAGCCGAACGTTGACAGAAATACCCGAATGGTACAGTACAGTTCAAAGAAGTCTCTAGCAGCTATTGGTCACGTAAAACGTCACAAGAAGATTTAAAAAAAAGGTTAAATTACACAACTTTTTGAGGGTGAACTTTTTTCCTTTTTTTTTCAAAATCGATTTTTAATCGATACTGGAGCTTAAAGAATCGATTCCCGATTCTGAGAATCAATGTCATCACTACTCGGTATAAGCAATAATCATCATCATCACATGTGTGAGTACGTTATCAATGATGGACCACTATTTTCCAGGCTGTCGAGTTTCTTGCTGAATGGTCGCTGACGCCTAGTAACGTTGCGTTCCTTCGTGTGCACACGGGCGTTTTCGACCCGACGCAGATTGGCGACAAGCCAAAGTGGTACGCTCACACCCTCGATCCGATCCGATTCACAGTCTGGGACAACTCCAGCTCACTGAACGGAGCGTTGCGTTCCCTCTACCCTCAAGAACAGCCAACAGGTGAGGCCTACCCCTGTGAATACGTACTGTAACAATAATCATTACTGACAAATGTAAGGTTATGAGAGATGAGAGATGAGGAAACATGGACAGAGCACAAAATGGGCTGCTGTAAGGTTCCACAAGAATCAACAAGCCCAGGTTTCCCACAGTCTGCCTATTCCACGTCATGGTATGATCTTATTGGATCTCACCACGCGAATCTACTTTCTATTCAAAACACTTGAAAGTTCATCTCTCATACTATCCATCTATACATACCAGTATCATATTGTAGCAATAGCATTGATTATTGATTTGGATGCAGATTTTGTTCACATGTATCAAATATCATATGAACCATTTATATGAACACAATAAATTTGGAAATAAAATGGTGTTCAGAATTGAGGGATTCAATTATGTGTTTGAATGCATCCCATTTATCCAGAATGTAAATGATGGCTCTTTCAGAATGACTTATAATCAAGGATTCTGGAGAAAGATATCCGAACAGACTTTCAAGCTAGTAATTGAAAGTTGAAACAGTTATCTCTGACTCGGAATCATTATTTCATTTTCTACGAATATTTTTGTTGATACTTGAATTTTTCCAAGACAGAACCAGATCTTTTTAAAAACATCCATACAATTTTTTTATATATAATTGCTCAGGAATTCACTGATTGAGTAGGTCTACCGCAGATATTGATGCTTGTAATATATGTATTATGTTATGAATTACAGTAAACCCTCGTTAATCCAAACTCGGTTAATCCAAACTGGGTTAATCCAAACTCGGTTAATCCAAACTCGGTTGATCCGAAATTTGACATATTTCGAACTTGAAGTCGGTCCCGGCCGAAGGTATAGGCAGTAATGAATATGATTAATCCAAATTCCAGCTAATCTGTGATTGACCCTTCAATTGCTTCAGAACTGTTTTCGGATTGGATCATTCGAAATAGTTCGAGAGAATTCCTTGAATAATGATGATTATTTTTCCAATTTCCATCCTTTTTATTTGACGCATAACAATAGTCCGAAGCCAGCTGAGATGTTCGCTGCCTTGTGTGCGTCAGTCTTGGAACACTCGTTTGTCAGTCAGACTCGGGACGGCCAAGCGCCAATGGGAGGGGCCCATTGTCGGCTAGCCGAGTACATACGTGTGAAATAGCCTTCTCTCGTGCGCAATACAAAATTGCTTCAATTCTAATGGGGAAGTGTGATGATTTTCGTGGAAACAGACTTTTTTGGTCAATTCAAACTTTCATAAATGGAAATATTTTAATTGGGGTCCCTTGCATTTTGGATTAACAAAGGCCTACTGTTTAATATTATTGATGTTTTCAGATGAGAGTGGTTCAGATTCTGAAGGCGCTGAAAGCACCAGTTCCTCGTACTCTTCGCTCAGTGATTTTGTTTCCGAGATGGTTTCTTCCGACTTGTCACCAAGTAAGCCTCATTCATACAATAGAAAACCTTGAATACAGGATCGGAGATAACATCGACTCTGAAAACTCGTAATCCATTCTCAAACCATCAGAATCGATTAAGAATCGATTCTTTGAGAAACTTGGATTAAAAAATAGTTGTGTGGCATCTTAAATGGCATCCTACCCCCCCCCCCCCCTACCCCTCACTGGTTTCAGTTTCAGTTTTCTATGAAAGCCGTGATTCTATTCATTATGATCCATGAATCAGTTCAAACTGCTGACCAACTGACAAACTGCAGGCTATGTAAGATTAAAAACCACAAAGATAAAAAGTCTAGCACATCACATTATTGCTTTGTAGTGAACATTTTCTATTTTTATGACTAGGCCTATAACTGAATTAATAACATAAGATAGTGCATTATTTTTTGTTGAAATTTTTCATACTGTTGCTTTCCAACTGACCACATAATGAATAAATCAAATGGTAATGATTTATTCATGAATGGTTCTGCATATTCTTCATCATTTTCCTTCAATAATTTGAATATATAATTATATATATATATATATATAATATATATGTATATATATGAATATATATATAAATATATATATAAATATATAATATATATGAAAAATATATATTATATAGAGATATGATATTCTTCCGATCTAAGTAATCGCGTAATTGAGACCTTCTGACGGCAGCGTGGAGTATAGGATGGGGAGGGGGAGGGGGAGGGGGGAGACGTAAGCCGGCTACACTATGCACTTCATGAACGTATTGTCGGGATACAACAATTGAAATGATGCAGAGTGGAATAGAACCTGAGAGGCAAGTGTTGTGGCAAGGTAGGGGGAGATATACAACGTGACCAACAGCAGTAATGACATGTGCTGGTGCCGGTGCCGGCTGGTACCTCAGATTGACGTAGATTACAGTGATTGAGACCTTCTGACGGCAGCGTGGAGTATAGGATGGGGAGGGGGAGGGGGAGGGGGGAGACGTAAGCCGGCTACACTATGCACTTCATGAACGTAGTGTCAGGATACAACAATTGAAATGATGCAGAGTGGAATAGAACCTGAGAGGCAAGTGTTGTGGCAAGGTAGGGGGAGATATACAACGTGACCAACAGCAGTAATGACATGTGCTGGTGCCGGTGTCGGCCGGTACCTCAGATTGACGTAGATTACAGTGATTGAGACCTTCTGACGGCAGCGTGGAGTATAGGATGGGGAGGGGGAGGGGGAGGGGGGAGACGTAAGCCGGCTACACTATGCACTTCATGAACGTAGTGTCAGGATACAACAATTGAAATGATGCAGAGTGGAATAGAACCTGAGAGGCAAGTGTTGTGGCAAGGTAGGGGGAGATATACAACGTGACCAACAGCAGTAATGACATGTGCTGGTGCCGGTGCCGGCCGGTACCTCAGATTGACGTAGATTACAGTGATTGACAAAAAAAGCAAAAATAATCGATTCTCCATTTTCAGAATCGTTTGGCATCAGAATTGATTCTTGATCGATACTCGATTGATCTATTTTATCCCGATACAGGATCTAAATTGAGTTGTAATTATATCTGCAGTCGAGTTGCAGTAACTGTTAAACACAAGAAAGTGGAAAAAAACTCTGCAATGCTTTTGCACAGTGAACCGTAATTAAAATCAGATTCTATTATTAGATGAACATTATTATTAACTAGGAAAACGCCATATATGTGTTGTCGACTTTTTTGCCAAATTTTTGCCTACATTCGCCAATTGGGTGACATTCAAGTTAGAAATGGATAAAAACTGCTTCGAGTGGTACCAATTTAGCACATTTTATGTTTTTTCTTCAAAATAGCTCACCCGATCAAGCTGAAAGTTTTCAGAAATGTGTATCAGAATGTAACTCAACTTCACGCAAAATTTCATTTTTTTGAAAATAAATTTTTTTTTTTTTGCGACGTGTTATTCCAATAGGTATTTTTGAAATTTCTAAAATTCATAAAAAAAAGTTATCATCCGATGATGCCACAAAACTATACAGATCTAAGTTAGATGAGGAACCATAACGAAAAAAAGTTTGAGTTGATGGCTGTAGCCGTTTGACCTGTGGAGAACCAACAAAAAAAAAAAAAAAAATTTAAAAAACATAAAAACAAACACCAATTTCTTTCAGTATGTCAAATTGAATCCTCCCTAAAGCTCGTCTGATAAAATCACTGTAGAGAGATTGTGACTTTGTTTCAATTTTGTTGAGCTGGCTAAAATACCTTTACACCTTCTCAAAAAATACTTGAGTGTAGTAAATATACTGAGAACAAATAAGTACAGGAACACTCGATCATACAAGGTGTGCTAGCCCCGGGTTCAGTACATCCATCCTAGAGGCATGGCATTCTAGCATTAGCCATACGTTTTGTATTCATTTCATTTCATATTGAGTTTAACGACGCACTGTACTGATGACCACGATCTATTGGCGTCGGTGAATGATATATATCAGATGATGGGATGGTGAGATGATAGGTTACTTCATCAGGTATTTTTGGATGGTGGGAAGGAGTCGGTCGTGGCCTGTTGTTAAGGAACCATTGCAGTATTGACCTGAATGACAGAGGATAGCCACGGAAAATCCCTGTCAGGATGGTCGACCATGGCGGGAATCGAACCCCGGTCTTCTGAATGATGGTTCAGTGTATCAATCACTTGGCCACACGTCTCACTTTAGCTGTAGGCACTATAGAATTGAGAGTTATTTCATGTTTTGTGATGTTCTAAACATTCAAAGATGAGTTCTTTTTTTTTATTTGAAGCATACCGTATTGTCCTGAATATAAGCCGACCCCCCCAAACTTTTAGGCCAGTAATTGAAAACAGAGTTTCTCTCCTTTTTCACGTGAATCATTGGTCTTCCTGGGTAGAATTTAGTCATGTTCGTAAGAGAAAGCTATGTCACCGGCCGAAACGACTTGTGAGATACCGGTGAGAGGTGCCCACTAGTGATTGTCATACGGCCGGTTTCTATTGGCGCTCAGCCGTCTCGAGTCGTACGAACGAAAGTCTCGTGCTTGTCAAGGTTAGACCACACACGTCACAACTCACGCAGTAGCGCGCCGCGTAGTACACTAGTAGCATGACAGACGCCATGCAGCAAACAGCTCCATGCTTATGCTCATAACTGCACACTGCAGCAAAGGTCTACCCATTACAGAAATTGTTCTTGAGAATGGAGAATGCAATGTTGCCACGTTTTTTGCGCCAAGATTCAAAATGTTTGAATCTTCTTTGGCAGACCGAACCCGAAACTGAAAGTGGATTCAAATTCGACTAGAAAAACATTGATTCACACACCCCCAAGTGCCCTAAAACAAAATAATCAATACTATAATTTCATGCCTCTAATTCATCCTGTTTGTCGTAGGTTATCAGTTGGATCCGTACCGCGCCCCAGCTACGATCGCGCCCCAACACATGTGTCTATCAAGCGGCCTTGACTCTCGTCTCGTCTACCATCCCCCCTCTGTCCTTCAATTACCCGGTAATGCGACATTACCGTCCAACAGTCGACCCGAATCTCCGCATTCGACGTCTTCCAGCCACAGCGATCTGAGCTCTCCAAGCTTCAACCGAGACTCGGAGATGGAGTTTGCTGCACGACTTAGGGAGGAACCGTTACAGTTGAAAATTGACGTGAGAGTGAGTTGAATCAGTATTTGTAAAATAGTAAAAATATGAATACAAATAGGCAAATTGCCATTGTATGAATGCGTTTGAGCACAAAAAATGTATGTGCCTCAATATTGGAAATTGATATGATTGGATGATAGTTTATATTTGGTGTATTTTGCCAATTTAATGCTATGAAATGCTGATTTTTAAATAATGAAGGCTAAAAAGTCCAGAGCGGAATGCTTATTTCAGCTACCGTTAACAGTTGAAAACAGTACTTGAACCAATACTGGTTGTTTGTCAGGATAAAGATGAGGTGTCAAGTCCCGGCGGCGAAACTGACTCCAACTCGACGACCACTACTCCGAAGACTGTGATCAGCAACCAGTCGCTGGCCCACCCGTCACCCACAGCCAGCGTTGGCAGCGATGGTTCATTGTGTGGCTCGGACGGTCGGCCATCTGCCACCAGGCTAGCACGCTCAATCACGCCTGTAAGTACAACTTGTTCAACCTCTGCGCTGCGCTGCGCATCATGTCGTTTTCACGCTTCTATCTACTGTTCAGGAAGTAAAAGTTCAGTTCATATCAAATAAATTGATCTTTTGAAAAGTTCCAAGACCTTGAAAGCTGGATATGTATGTTGTTACTATATCTACGCGCAGTGGTGTATTCGCGCCGGGGCGGCGCCCTGCTACTTTAATTTTGGGGCAGGGCGCGCCCTGGTACCTTTTTTCTTGAACACCATATTTGAAGACATAAAGCTAACTTGAACCAGCTAACTGTAAACACGCAATGTTAAAAGTGATGCATCCTGATAGATGGAATCTGCCAATATTTATTTGCAACGTCAGACTTTACAATAATGACAGCATCTTGTAATGTAGTGTAGAGTCAGTTTGGAACATATTTTGTAGTCCCCTACCTTAGATTTACTGGGATTTAGCGCAATGAACTTGATAGTAACCGATCTTCGTACGAAACTGATCGTTAAGAATATTGCCTCGCTTTTGTTCATCAAACTAAATGGACCACCTCTAGTCAAGTTTGATCCCACACCTTATGTAAAGACTTGGCTGCTTAGTCATCGATCAGCTGGCGACGCACAATCGCAACAAGTAGACCATGATGCACCCGCAGAGGATCAAGCTGCGAGGGATTCTGTGGCGATTATTTTAGATGCAAAGGTAAAAAACCACATCAATTTTGTATTTTATATTTGAATTAGAATCTCCCAAAACCTGTTACGGCTCACAAGTCCCCCCCCCCCCCTCCCCCGCCGAGTTGGGATGAATGGGTATCACCGCCTTGGTACTTTTATTTTCACGAATACACCACTGTCTACTTGATCAGCTGGCGGTGGGATAGACGACGTCTTCCTGCCAATCAAGTTGACAGTTTACTAGTTATTGAGTTGGAGTTGATATTTCCTTCAGCAATTTCAAGTCACGTGATTGGAATCAAATCTTTGGACTTGAGAACTACTATCTCTTCCTCTACTAGTTTGATTTGTTGCTGCATTAGACTTGAAACGTTGGTTTGGTCATCAAGTCCCCCCACTGCGTTTGTTGAGCCCCAAAGAATAGGCTGATGGATGCGACGTTTAGCTGCAGCTAGACATTCGGCACAAGGCTGATGTTTTTCAGTAACATTTCACCCATTTCCTGATACCTGTCTTGAAGTTTTTACACTCATCTTGTTTATTCTCCAATTTATTTGAGGAGACACATAACGAGTTGTCTGTCCCATCTGCCATCTTGGATGATGAAATCCGGAACAGGGAATATTATACATTCGGGATGGACCGTCAAGTAGTCAATCTCATTAGGAATTTGGACGGGGAAGTACGGATAGTGCAATCATGTCGAATGGGATTATGAATGTTCAAATGAACGTTTTATTCCGTTAAAGATGACTGAAAAATCGAACGTGAAGAAAGTTCAAGATCGTCTACTGTAAATGTAACGCGTTCATTGAAAAGTTCAAAAAATACAAACACGAACGCGTTCATTTTAGAAGTTCATTACCCAACACTGCTTCTATCATTCATTGTGTCTCACCCCACTTCCATATGGCCAAAGCTAACTTTTCCTCAGTGGATTGATTTCCTACATGGATGGTTGATATTTTCTGGTTCCTTGAAAAACAATAGATGAAGGTTTCATCATAATATATTCAGAGTGAAACTATGTGTTTATTGCCGATCCATGAATTTATAATAAAGATGAAAACACATTCATTTCTCGATTGAATCAAAAGTGTGACGTCGAATCTCGGGGTGAAATTCATTTAATCTTTTTAATTCAACCAAAAACACAATTCCATGAGAAACAGTCTCAAATAATTAGGACACTTCAGTTACTCTGGTTTCCCATAGTCTGCCACAGATATAAGTTTTAAAAATCGTATTATTATAAATTGATGAAATATATCTACGTGGCCGCCCTCGGTAGCTCAGTCAGCCGAAGCGCCGCTTCAGAAACTGAGGTTGCCGTTGAGCTTGGGTTCGAGACCCGCATAAGGCATGGGATTTTTAAATGTCCTTTCACTCATCACCACCTCATAGTTTCATAATCACCTGCTCATTCGCACCCCCGTATGACCTAGCTGTTGGTGGGGTCGTTGAGCAAACAATAATATATGTACGTGGAACAATGTAGGTATATGGAAGGCTGTATGTTGTTTAGGTACCACCTCCAAGTCCAGGGCCTCAGCGGCAGCCTAGTATAGGTAACGTGTTAGCGCGCACCTCCAGTTTCGGTACCTCCGGTAACGGTAATGTCGGCGTACAGCGGCAAGGCAGTCAAACTTCGTTATTCGAACAGTTCACCTCGTCGGCCAAGGAACTAGTTAGAGAAACGACGAGACAGAGTAGCCAGGACGGATTGCTAGCACATATGGATAAGGTAAGAAATGTTGTGGTTCACTTTCCTCGATTGTTGGTAGTAGCTCTGTCCACGGGGACTATCATACTGATGGGGTTTTTAAACATCAGTCAGCTGTTCAATTGTATTTTCCTGGACCATGTTGATGATTATGTTGAACTACCGGGCGATGGGGCATGTTGCTTTCACAGACTGAACTGCAACCAAGTTATGCATCTCTTCTACGTAGTAGGCCTATGATCAAATTCATGTGATGAAATATTTATTTATTTTTGGTTAGTAGTGGTACCTAGTTGCATGGTGTAGTGTGTTACCAATGTGGTATATAGATTTATTCGATCTGAAGATTTATGTTTGCATGTTCATGATATTAAATACTAATCTACAACGTGGGAAATTTGCTTGGCTTGCCTAACATCTGAAGTCCCCCCCCCCCCCCCTTTCCCCCCATACTGGTTGCGTGCGTAGCTCTGCATTGTGGTGATTTACTTCTTTGATGTCGCTGACCTGTATTGGAAGAGGAACTGGCCGTGTTCAAAGCTACTTGTGTGGCTCAGTCAAACGTGGCTTCGAACCCTCATAAGGGATGTCGGCAGGTCCAATTTCAATTTAACCCGGGTTCAAACAACTACCCGCCGGGTAGTCAATGTTTTTTCTGGTCTTTATTTTTCTGTGAATGTTGTTTTTGGTCCTGTCTGTAAGTGTGAGTGAGCGCGCATGATCCACTATTTATTATGAATAAATTAATTAATGAACATGCATGGATCAATCAGAGAACAAACTAGGTGCGCCCAGTCTGCATTGTGCGCTGTGGCCCTCAATGCAACGGGAAGTTTTGTTCACTTGTCTGAACCGTGGGGCCCAACTTGTCGACTGCTATCCGCTAACCGGTCTGCACCAGATATTATATTCGTTTTTGGCACTGATATGTATGTAATCAATGGTCCAACAATATTAAGAAGCTCGTACAGTCTGGTAGGAGACATTTGGTTGAAGTTTAAAGAGTTTTTTATGTTAACATAACCACAATTTGCCATTGAAGTTTGGTGTGGTGACAGTGCTCAAAAGTGAACGTATTGGTGCGCTGAGTGCATGTGGCATGTTGCACCGAGCACAAAGCAGAAGAGTAAACGAACCTTCAGAATGGCAGTTGCTTCACAAGGACGATCTTACCATCCCAGAGATGATAATTAGTTCAAAATGTGACTTGGTGAAAAACTGTCAATAGTCAAGTCATGAGTTTAGTGATAATAATGAGCAATTCAATCATTCATTCTACTTTATTTATTTCAAGGTTATTGGAGACATTATTCCTCTGTTCATGACTCTTTATTATAGTAATAAATAATGATATATATTTTTTTTTCATTGGTTCATCAAGAAAACAAAAGATACATTTATATTGACAATATCCCACAAATATGCTCTGATGATAATTATAATAATGGTTTATTGTCTTCATTGATTGATCACGTGCATGAAATATGACATTTTTAATAATATAATAAGTAACTACAACAAGAAATAGCAAATAATTTGGCTGTACATCTTGGAAACAAAGATAAGTAGAGTGTTCAACAGAATTCATCAACTCTGTAGTAGCGTTTCTCGGTTAGCTTGTTTGAACATATTTCTCGATGATCATGCACTGGCAACTTTCGGAGTGTGTACTTGTAATATTACTCGGTGTCGTCCGTTGATTACCACTCGAATGTTCCGGCTCCTTCTCCTCGTTTTCTGTTCTCGTTTGATTCTACCTTGATTAATGAGTAATATAAGGCTATAGATATTGCACACCAAGTAATATAAGTGATATAAGGCTATATTGCACACTCAATTTGCTCACTGTGAGTACTTTCATTTTCAATTCTACGTTCGTCTCTTCACTTTGCATGCACAGAAAGTTGCAAATAGTTGGCATGAAATTTTGGTCTGTTTTGACTTTTTTTCAACATCATGTCATTTTGAATTTGAGTATTTCCTTTCTGTATTTTGTTGGCATTAACTAGGGTTGCCATTCGATCAAAAGATTGTGATCAAAATCCAAGTAAGTGTACAATATCAAAAATTGATCGAATCGAATTGAAATTGATTGAATTTTTATCGAAAATTGATCGAATTGACGAATCGAAATCGAAACCGAAAGTAATGTTCAGTAGGTAATACATTGTTTACTAGCTTGTGGTCTATTCCAAGAAAGAATTTTAATGTGATTTCTATTTTCATACCCTTCCAAATTGAATGAAATTCACACTCGCAAAACTTACACAAATCAATTAAATTCAAAATTTAATTTTTTTGACCATGACAATTTGTTTCGTGTACTGCCCAGATCTTTTGCATCTTGAATTTAATTTCTATGGTGAATGCATTTCAAAACTGAAATGTAACCCGGTTACAAAAAGAATTTTGAGTTTTTGTTCATACTTATGATCGGTTGAAAATTTTACAAAAATCCATCACAAATGCTCGAGTTTTTAATGGACTTCCATCATTTTATTATAAGTTCATTGAACGAGAAAACTTGACATCTCTTGACCTTGACGAGCGTTGGTATGCAATTCTTACAGCCGATATTCCCGTACTTCTCTTGTGACAGTCCTTCTTCATGTGTGTCTGTCTGTTCTTATGTGTCAAGTTGAAACTACAAGCCAAGGAGAGAATCACCGAAGCTACGCACGAGGACGGAAACTTGTTCGCACCCCTCGAACAGGTACTTGATTGAATATGGGAGCAAACCAGCAGCTTACCTTCTTTCTTTGCAATTTTCAATTCAGCACTTTTGGCAAATTTATGACATCTTTTCTGCAAACTGCAATTCTGAAATTGTTTGCAATTTGATACCTCCTTCCATGATGGTGTTCGACTATTGAATATAGGAGGAAACCAGCAGCTTACCTTGTTTGTTCACAATTTGCATTTTTTGCAACTTTTCTGCAATGTTCTTGCAATTTTTTTTTTTTTGCAATTTAATACTTCCATGAATGTTGCGTATCAACATTCCTGACCGGGTAGTGCCCAGACGGTCTTGTCAACTCTTATGGGAAGAAGCTAATTCACATATTGAAGGATGAAAATGAATTTCTAAAATGTCTCAAACCCACATGTAATGAATGTAACCTTACATTACATATATCCATCTCAGTCATTTACAGATGTCAATTGAACCAAGTTGAAATTTGTAAGTGTATGCCGCTTGCAGTGGCGGCTCGTCCAGTAAACCAACTGAGGCGACGCTGCACTTGCTCAAATCTAGACTCGAAAAATAAAATGAAAGAATGAAAAGATATTTTCACTCTGAATATTCTGAATGATAATTATTTTAACAAATCCATTAATTGTTTTGTCATTAAATATTAAAATGATGCAAAATCAGAAATCCCACTCCAAAAAAGAATGAGAAAAAAGGCCGCGCCTCACCTACCGTTTTGCACTAGCCGCGACTGAATTCAGGTAGAAATGCGCGCGTTAACGAAAAGAGCATCGGGCGATCGGCAACTAGCATTATGAACCGGCTTGTCACTGACAGCTGTTACGCCGACCAGTCACGCAGTCGAACCATTATCTTTGAAACTCGAATGGGAACACTTCTATTCACCAATATAACACATGAATCTTGAGTAATGGAGTATTATCATAGCTTGTTATAGTAGAGAAAATTCAAACTGTATAGGCCGGTATAGACTATGTGCTGAAAATCCCAAAGTTTGTTGGTCAGTTTTATTTTGCCCACGTCCCAAAGAATTATGTATCAGAAAACCAAAACTGGCACTTCTATCCCATATCACCGTCAACCATTTCCAATGTCCAAAATATCTCGAGCCTACAATATCAAAATCATTGATATATAAGAAATATTAGAGAAATAAGATTTACAAAATAGTTTTGATAACAAAAAAGCACACTTAGAAATGGGAAATATAACACAACCTACTTGCGTGAGTATTATGAACGTGTGTCCTTGTTGGCTGTCCAGCTTACGATCCACGCGAAGAAGGCGGCAGAGGAGGCGTCCAAGTCGATGCATGAAGCGAGCAAGACGGCACTAGAAGCGAGCAAGACGGCAGCTGGGGTCAGCAAGAACACCTTTGAGGATCTCACCTACGTCGGCAAGAGCACTTTCGGTGATCTTACCAAAAGTGCCAAGGAAGCTGCGCATAAAAAAGGATTACTCAAGGTATTATAACGTGTGACATGTCGTATTCTACTTTAGATATATTATCGATTCATTGTAGATCACAGAATCAGCTTCGTTTGGAAGTTGGAGATCAAAAATACTTTTTCTACCTTTTTTCATACTCTACCTGTTTTTTATACTTTTTTCCTACTTTAATGAACTACACCAATTAATCATTTGTTGGCCATGAACGCGTATATGCGAAATCACACTTTCCAATATGTTGCATTTAATATCTCAACAGCATTACCGCCATTCCGTCACGTTCACATGGAACTTGTTCTCACATCTAGAAGACAGATTGAAAAACAATTGCTGTTTTATTACCGATAGAATACGCTAATGTATTGAAAAATGATGTAATACAGTCAGCTGTTATTCTAAAACCTTGTTCTAGACTCTACATGTGTCAAATTATCAAGCCTCTGAATGCTAAATAACAGTGGTATCGGAAAATCTATTGTTTCACATATCAAGTACCGCTACAACAATATATCAATACAATAGAACATTTGTTTCTGATATAAATGTTATAAAAGGCCATCCAAACACAAGTCCGGGAATAACCTGGCTGTCATGTAGTCGAACACACGTGCCGTCAACCTGTATGCCTGTATTGTACGGTTCCAGGGAATGGGTGACTCGCGTGACCGTGACAGCCCCCCGCCCTCGCAGCAGCAGCAACTACAGCAACAAGAATCTTCCCCGCCCCTTGCCCCTCAAACACTCAGCACCTCGCTCGTACAGTCGGACATGAGCCGGCAGGCTGGCAGAGACTTCTTCTCCAACGTCAGCTCGGAGCTGAACGGCATTGCCGCGCAGACGTCGAGCATGTTCAGCGGAATATTCGGTGAGTGGAGAAACGAGCACAGCTAAAATGACAGGATGTGGCAACATCAACATCAGAAACTTGACACAATGCCATTGTTTTCTTATAATGGCAAAGGATGAAAGTTGAACATGGCACCACAAGGGCGAAATGAACAGCTGTTGGGTCCTGCGCACTGCACCAACAGCTTTTCAGACATTTGCAGGTTATGTTTACAAATATTGTAGATGTTCAAAATAAGTTTGTTTTCGAACCTAGCCGGTTTGAAATGCGAACCTCATTTTGGGGTTCAGTTTGAATTCGAACCGGTTCGCCCAACCCTAGTAGGCCCATTTATCAATATTAACTTGAATACAACGTATTTAAATTTTAAACGCACATAAGATGGTTTGTAAATACACCGTACTTACGCACATATAAGATGTGCTTTTTGATGAGCCAAAATTAAAAATGTGCATCCTATATGTATGTAAATGTGATGTACTATTTACATGCATATAAGCAGCACCATCCATAAGACGTGCCCCCACTTTTACGCAGCAGCACTAGCTACAAATATATGCCCAGCAGAAAAATTGATGGCAAAATATAATGTTTTTTCCCACTTGCCTTCACAGGTAACTTTTGGAAGGGTCAAAAATGGAAAAAGTGTGTCTTCCTTGCGTGTAAATACGGTAATTCGGCTGTTGAATTAACTGATTCCAGGCTATTTCCTATGTGCACATATTGGCTAGTTTATTGTGTAAGACAGCTTCCACGTGATTTGTAGAAGGAAATGTTTTGAGCTTAATCGTTTCTATGCCCATGAGCTGATGATGCCCCTAAATTGCGCTATGTAAATAAAGGTTGTACATTATTCAGTATTCAGTTGGCCTAGGCTATAGAAGAAAAATATTAGATTTTTTATAAAGAAACTGATCAGAAACATGTTGGGGTGAGCAGAGGTCCCGGTTTTCACCGGATTGTCCTTATTCTGAACTTTCTGTCCCGGCATCTCAAGATATTCTTTCGGGACCATGGAATGTTCCGGTTTCATAAAATCGGAAGAAATATATATAATTGGGCGTTGAAACTCAACATTCTCCTAATAATGCATTTTATTCTGAAGTTTAAACACTGCTACAGTGAAACCTGTATACATTGTTTCAGGATCTGTCGTTTTCTTGCTGTTATCATTCATATTTTCTCACCCCACGGCCCACTCCCATATATCCAATGTTGAAATTTCCCAGATGGGTCGTTTTCCTGCATGGATGGTTCTATCTTAGTGGTCCCTAGAAAAACGATGGATAGAAGTTTCACTGTACAGTATTTAAATTGAACAAGCCTTTTCATACAATTCATGTACATTGTAAACCTCCACTCCATGATGTTTCTACTTCTATCTCCTCTCAAATACAACCATTGCGCGCCTTTTACACACACTATCTTTTCTACACTCTATTTCTCCGTCTCGGCCCCTCTTGGTTGTGATCATTATCCACCTGGCATTAGCAGTCGGTGCCTTTAGTGTGACCGAGTGTTCAAGTAATACTTGGGGACCGGTACAAAACAAAGATGGTTCATGAAGCTATGATTTACACAAAGAATTGTCATGGTAGGCCCACTTGAAAAGGCTACAATATTTGTTGAACCACTTTTTAAACTTCACTTTAAATAATTTAGACCTACTTCTCATTATTAAATTGTGTGGGATTTATCCGACATGGAATAATCTTGAGTAGTTACAATATTACTATACCATATGGAGAATACCTATTCATGATTTTATAATACTGAAAAAAAACACCCAAAACAAGCATACATTCTAAAAATTTACTTGGATTGATACCTCCCAACTTCCTTCCCCCCCCCCCCCCCCCCCTCACATTAATTGGTGGGGAATGATTTTGACTTCAAGCTTCTTATCATTGTCCCAGAGTTTCCTTTCTTCAAATACGGTCACCCTAAACTCGAAATTTCGAGTCGAGATCGAGCAGAGATTGTGTTCGAACTCGATTCGAGTAGGCTGAGAGATTTGCTCGAAATTTCGGGTCTCGAACGTTTTTCGAGAATAAAATCACTAAACTTCACAAATCGCGATGTTTTAACTTTTTAGGTTAGGTTGCGATGTTGATCCCGCCTAGAGGTATGACGCATTGTGTACTACCAACCTAAAAAAACAAATCCCTTACATTATCTTGCGCTCTGATCGCTCGTGAGCGAGTGCTTCAGCCGTAATAAATGATGAATTTCTGGATCCTACTTCTACTCCGCCAATCGCCAAGAACTTTCGATTTTTCAGGAGTACATCTTTTCTTGTTAAAACACGTATTTTGGCGCAGTTTCGGTTATTTTTCTATTACGCTTTTTGAGATACAATCACAAGTTACGATTTTTGAGTAAGAATGAATAGTGATGAAGAAGGTGACATATTTATGGGAGAGTAGGCCTATGTAAGGCCTTCTGTTTATTATGCCAATGTGGTACTTACCTTACTTTCTCCCTTAACTTATACACATATAGGCCTACATAGCTTGCAAAACTAACTGAAAATTAATCCAGGCCTATTCTTGATGAAAGTTTTGTGAGCTAAAATATTGTATTTTATCGCTTGAACTTTTACTTGAAATTCATGCAAATATACTTGCTCGCTCGCTCAAACACGCTAGAAAAAAACTGCTCGAACATCTATTTTCAAAATGTGTGCTCGCTCGAAATTTGCTCGAAATTCAAGCAAAAACCTCTCTGCTCGCTCGTACTAATATTTATAGGCCTGCTCGCACAGTTCTACTATGTATCCTGGGGTTCCTCACTAGGGCTTGATTGCATTCCTGCTGCCAGCTTGTTCCCCGTACTTGTTCCCCGTACTTGTTTACTCACTGTGACACTGTTTTATCTCCCCGTGCAGGTCATAAGAGCAGTACTACTAGTCCACGTAGTGAAAGTCCCAATGCTGCAACCGCTGCTGCTAAACCAAAAGAGAAAGCTCAACCGTTTGGTCCATTTCCTAAAGGTAGGCTTTCCTGAAAGCTTCAACTAGCAGTACAGTAGTACAATTGGCAAATCAAATGCTTCACATCATCCACAATTATAATACGTATTATTCATAATTGTATTATTAAGGAAGGTTCCATATGATAGAATCTCAATAATGAAATTCATTTTTTTCAAATGTTAGGCTTAGTATTTATAATTTTGTGTTTTTTTCTCTCACCAGTTGCACAGTTATTTTCTGGACAAATTAGTGAGTGAAACTAGCATAGCTGCTGGGTCCGCTTATTTTATAATTGTTTTTCAATCGTTTTGTTTGTTATAATTGTGTTTTTGTCGTGGTTTGTTCTCTCTTGCTCTGAAACTGTGTGAGTCAACCTGGAATACTGACAACGGGTATTTTTGTCTGGTACTGAACTATATTTTTTCCTTAGGTCGTAAAGGTCTCGTCGAAAAGTCTTCTTTAATTCGTCATACTACGAGTAAATCCCGACAGGAAGAGATCCAGCGGATGCAGTCGGCGGAACGATCCACAACGAACTCTGAGAACCAAACCTTCCTCAAAGATGTAGTCAATCAAGTATTAGAGGGTGAAGGTGTCGGTTGGCTGAAACTCAACCGACTGAAGAAGCTGATGGAAGATGAGAGTTACCGGAACTTTGTTGTCAGCAAGCTCAACAAGACGCTGGAGAGGAAAATCAGCCCGGATGATCATATTGATGATGTGGTAAGTTGAACTGCTAACTGCTAACTGCTAACTGCTAACTTTGTCTACTGTAAGTGAAGACCAGTACATCAATTATTACTGGTAGGCCTATACTTCAGAGAACTTGAGAATTTGATCTATCCTTAGATTTATTTCATCTGCCATGTTTTCTTATTCTGTGTCTGATAGCAACCTTTTATTTAAAAGCAGTCTTTTTTTTATCAATAAAGATATATAAAGGTGGGTTGGAAATTTCAAGACAAAATCTCTGAAACTGAAGGAGATATGATTGATTTTGAATTTTTTTTACTATAATATATTATGTAGGCCTATATATGTTTTTATTTAGCTTTTTTTTACCTCTTGTCTGAATTGAGTCTAAACTTGAGGCTTAGTGTATTGTAACCAGGCATATTATAGCCCAAGATTTATCTAGCTTACCTGGTGGTTTCACTCGGCTGTCAATCTTGTTCTATTCCACGAGTACTGTCCTTGAACCTTCCGATCGCTGCTCTACCGATACACTAGGCGATGACTGTTGCTACAGCTGAGCCGACGTAAACGTTATTTTGTAAACAAAGTTAGTTCCTTGTATGACTCACGATCGGTTGGTACATGGATTTGGACGGTAAATTGGTGGGATAGTGAGTCGAGTCGCCACAACATGCCGGCAGACCAATGCAACCCTGCATATGTCTTGGTGTAACCATATGGTGATGAAACTGTTTGTTTTTGTTGACAGTGTGTAAGCCGTAGTGTGTGGAAAGGTATGCTGAAGACTGTGCAAGCTGTCATCTACGGCTTGGAGCAGTCCTATTCGAATCACGGTCTCGGAGGGATGGCTTCCGTCTTCCAAGTGCTTGAAATAGCGCATACTCACTTCTGGACCAAAGATCTGACTGAAGCTCAAGGACTTGATCTGAGTGTACCGGGTACTGCAGCGTTGTCACAGGTAGGCCAAACTAAACGATTGATAAGAATGAGGCATTGATCAATTTCTTTGCTTCAAACGAGTGGTTAAGTGGTCAATACACTGAACCGTCGTTCAGGAGACTGGAGTTCGATTCCCGCCATCGATTCCCGACCATCCTGACTTTTTTGTGGTTTCCCTCTGTTGTTCATGTCAATACTGGGCCACAACCTACTCCTTCTCACTATTCAAAAACACCTTAAAATGACCTTTCATCTCATCATCTCATCATCTCATAGGCCTATATCATTCACCGACGTCATCCCGGTGTATAACTGTGACCACGGTGCCAACTGTGTAGTTGCCTCTTGCTTTCCACACTTGAATCAATCTAATTACCAGGCAAACACAACATATGCGTTTGAAGATGAGCAAGCTATCTATATTCCTGAAGTACGATCAGAAACTCCACACACTTTGAGTCATAGAAAATACACTTCATTCAGTAACTAAACTATCGAATCTAGAGCCGTGAATTTCGCCAACATTCTTCTACTATTATTTCTTTCTATTTGATGAATAAAAAACATTTAGTAAACTATTTTCTTCAAAGTAGCTGGTCCAAATTGCATACAAATTTGTAAAAATGTTCATCATTTATGTGTTTACCTTCAGTGAAAATTTGAATTCCTTAGGAGAGATTTTATTTTTCAAATTTCCCTGCTCGGCTCAATGTTATGGGGTTTTTATGAATGTAGAGGTGGTGTTTTTCAAAAATGGTTCAACCAACTTGACGCAAAAACTATACAGTTCTGAGTTGTAGTTCCAAGTCTGCATGTACAGAGAAAGTTTGAAACCGTGCGACCTGTGCAGTGCTTGCCATGAACAAACTAAACAAAGTTCTATAAGAGTGGAGTGAAAGTCTTTGCTATCGCTCATCCAATGAAGAACTCAATTTGCACCGACCTTGTACTTATCCTTCAATGAATACGATCTTTTGTCCCAGGCTTCCAGTCCGTTTGGCAGCCGGGAGAACTTGAAGTCGCCCATGAGTCCTCACGGTTCTCCTCTTCCTCCTCATGGGGAACTATCTGCAAATAGCTCACGCAAATCATCCCAAGCAGGTGAGTAGGCAGGCGGGTCAAGACAGCCAGTGTTGGGTAATGAACTTTTAAAATGAACGCGTTTGTATTTTCTGAACTTTTCAATGAACGCGTTACATTTACAGTCGACGATCTTGAACTTTCTTCACGTTTGATTTTTCGGTAAACTTTAACGAAATAAAACGTTCATTTGAAAGCTCATAACTTTAGAACACTCATAACCCTATTCGACACGATCGCACTGTCCGTACCTCCCCGTCCAAGTTCCGAGTGAGATGGACTAATTATAATCGACTGATGTATAATATTCCCTGTTTGGGATTTCACCATGTGATCACTTGTCACCAGGCGAGCCGGCAGCCACGTGTGCTCAAGGTCGACGTGTTGTGACTTGTAGTTGTATGTGGGCTGTGCACACTGATTGCACCATGTGATCACTTGTCACGAGGCGAGCTGGCAGCCACGTGTGGTCAAGGTTAACGTGTTGTGACTTGTAGCTGTATGTAGGCTGTGTACACTGATTGCACCATGTGATCACTTGTCACCGGGCGAGCCGGCAGCCACGTGTGGTCCAGGTCGACGTGTTGTGACTTGTAGTTGTATGCAGGCTGTGCACACTGATTGCACCATGTGATCACTTGTCACCAGGCGAGCCGGCAGCCACGTGTGGTCCAGGTTGACGTGTTGTGACTTGTAGTTGTATGTGGGCTGTGTACACTGATTGCACCATGTGATCACTTGTCACCAGGCGAGCCGGCAGCCACGTGTGCTCAAGGTCGACGTGTTGTGACTTGTAGTTGTATGCAGGCTGTGTACACTGATTTCATCATGTGATCACTTGTCACCAGGCGAGCCAGCAGCCACGTGTGCTCAAGGTTGACGTGTTGTGACTTGTAGTTGTATGTAGGCTGTGTACACTGATTGCACCATGTGATCACTTGTCACCAGGCGAGCCGGCAGCCACGTGTGCTCAAGGTCGACGTGTTGTGACTTGTAGCTGTATGCAGGCTGTGTACACTGATTGCACCATGTGATCACTTGTCACCAGGCGAGCCAGCAGCCACGTGTGGTCCAGGTTGACGTGTTGTGACTTGTAGTTGTATGCAGGCTGTGCACACTGATTGCACCATGTGATCACTTGTCACCAGGCGAGCCGGCAGCCACGTGTGCTCAAGGTTGACGTGTTGTGACTTGTAGTTGTATGCAGGCTGTGTACACTGATTGCACCATGTGATCACTTGTCACCAGGCGAGCCGGCAGCCACGTGTGCTCAAGGTTGACGTGTTGTGACTTGTAGTTGTATGCAGGCTGTGCACACTGATTGCACCATGTGATCACTTGTCACCAGGCGAGCCGGCAGCCACGTGTGCTCAAGGTCGACGTGTTGTGACTTGTAGTTGTATGTAGGCTGTGCACACTGATTGCACCATGTGATCACTTGTCACCAGGCGAGCCGGCAGCCACGTGTGGTCCAGGTCGACGTGTTGTGACTTGTAGTTGTATGCAGGCTGTGCACACTGATTGCACCATGTGATCACTTGTCACCAGGCGAGCCGGCAGCCACGTGTGGTCCAGGTCGACGTGTTGTGACTTGTAGTTGTATGTGGGCTGTGCACACTGATTGCACCATGTGATCACTTGTCACCAGGCGAGCCGGCAGCCACGTGTGCTCAAGGTCGACGTGTTGTGACTTGTAGTTGTATGCAGGCTGTGTACACTGATTGCACAATGTGATCACTTGTCACCAGGCGAGCCGGCAGCCACGTGTGCTCAAGGTCGACGTGTTGTGACTTGTAGTTGTATGCAGGCTGTGCACACTGATTGCACCATGTGATCACTTGTCACCAGGCGAGCCGGCAGCCACGTGTGGTCCAGGTCGACGTGTTGTGACTTGTAGTTGTATGCAGGCTGTGTACACTGATTGCACCATGTGATCACTTGTCACCAGGCGAGCCGGCAGCCACGTGTGCTCAAGGTCGACGTGTTGTGACTTGTAGTTGTATGCAGGCTGTGTACACTGATTGCACCATGTGATCACTTGTCACCAGGCGAGCCGGCAGCCACGTGTGCTCAAGGTCGACGTGTTGTGACTTGTAGTTGTATGCAGGCTGTGTACACTGATTGCACCATGTGATCACTTGTCACCAGGCGAGCCGGCAGCCACGTGTGCTCAAGGTCGACGTGTTGTGACTTGTAGCTGTATGTAGGCTGTGTACACTGATTGCACCATGTGATCACTTGTCACCAGGCGAGCCGGCAGCCACGTGTGGTCCAGGTCGACGTGTTGTGACTTGTAGTTGTATGCAGGCTGTGTACACTGATTGCACCATGTGATCACTTGTCACCAGGCGAGCCGGCAGCCACGTGTGGTCCAGGTCGACGTGTTGTGACTTGTAGTTGTATGCAGGCTGTGTACACTGATTGCACCATGTGATCACTTGTCACCAGGCGAGCCGGCAGCCACGTGTGGTCCAGGTCGACGTGTTGTGACTTGTAGTTGTATGCAGGCTGTGTACACTGATTGCACCATGTGATCACTTGTCACCAGGCGAGCCGGCAGCCACGTGTGCTCAAGGTCGACGTGTTGTGACTTGTAGCTGTATGTAGGCTGTGTACACTGATTGCACCATGTGATCACTTGTCACCAGGCGAGCCGGCAGCCACGTGTGGTCCAGGTCGACGTGTTGTGACTTGTAGTTGTATGCAGGCTGTGTACACTGATTGCACCATGTGATCACTTGTCACCAGGCGAGCCGGCAGCCACGTGTGGTCCAGGTCGACGTGTTGTGACTTGTAGTTGTATGCAGGCTGTGTACACTGATTGCACCATGTGATCACTTGTCACCAGGCGAGCCGGCAGCCACGTGTGGTCCAGGTCGACGTGTTGTGACTTGTAGTTGTATGTAGGCTGTGTACACTGATTGCACCATGTGATCACTTGTCACCAGGCGAGCCGGCAGCCACGTGTGGTCCAGGTTGACGTGTTGTGACTTGTAGTTGTATGCAGGCTGTGCACACTGATTGCACCATGTGATCACTTGTCACCAGGCGAGCCGGCAGCCACGTGTGGTCAAGGTCGACGTGTTGTGACTTGTAGTTGTATGTAAGCTGTGTACACTGATTGCACCATGTGATCACTTGTCACCAGGCGAGCCGGCAGCCACGTGTGGTCCAGGTCGACGTGTTGTGACTTGTAGTTGTATGTAGGCTGTGTACACTGATTGCACCATGTGATCACTTGTCACCAGGCGAGCCGGCAGCCACGTGTGGTCAAGGTTGACGTGTTGTGACTTGTAGTTGTATGCAGGCTGTGTACACTGATTGCACCATGTGATCACTTGTCACCAGGCGAGCCCGCAGCCACGTGTGCTCAAGGTTGACGTGTTGTGACTTGTAGCTGTATGCAGGCTGTGTACACTGATTGCACCATGTGATCACTTGTCACCGGGCGAGCCGGCAGCCACGTGTGCTCAAGGTCGACGTGTTGTGACTTGTAGTTGTATGCAGGCTGTGTACACTGATTGCACCATGTGATCACTTGTCACCAGGCGAGCCGGCAGCCACGTGTGGTCAAGGTTGACGTGTTGTGACTTGTAGTTGTATGCAGGCTGTGCACACTGATTGCACCATGTGATCACTTGTCACCAGGCGAGCCGGCAGCCACGTGTGGTCAAGGTCGACGTGTTGTGACTTGTAGTTGTATGTATAGGCTGTGCACACTGATTGCACCATGTGATCACTTGTCACCAGGCGAGCCGGCAGCCACGTGTGGTCAAGGTCGACGTGTTGTGACTTGTAGTTGTATGTATAGGCTGTGCACACTGATTGCACCATGTGATCACTTGTCACCAGGCGAGCCGGCAGCCACGTGTGGTCAAGGTCGACGTGTTGTGACTTGTAGTTGTATGTGGGCTGTGTACACTGATTGCACCATGTGATCACTTGTCACCAGGCGAGCCGGCAGCCACGTGTGGTCAAGGTCGACGTGTTGTGACTTGTAGTTGTATGTATAGGCTGTGCACACTGATTGCACCATGTGATCACTTGTCACCAGGCGAGCCGGCAGCCACGTGTGGTCAAGGTCGACGTGTTGTGACTTGTAGTTGTATGTATAGGCTGTGCACACTGATTGCACCATGTGATCACTTGTCACCAGGCGAGCCGGCAGCCACGTGTGGTCAAGGTTGACGTGTTGTGACTTGTAGTTGTATGTATAGGCTGTGCACACTGATTGCACCATGTGATCACTTGTCACCAGGCGAGCCGGCAGCCACGTGTGGTCCAGGTCGACGTGTTGTGACTTGTAGTTGTATGTAGGCTGTGTACACTGATTGCACCATGTGATCACTTGTCACCAGGCGAGCCGGCAGCCACGTGTGGTCAAGGTCGACGTGTTGTGACTTGTAGCTGTATGCAGGCTGTGTACACTGATTGCACCATGTGATCACTTGTCACCAGGCGAGCCGGCAGCCACGTGTGGTCAAGGTTGACTTGTTGTGACTTGTAGTTGTATGCAGGCTGTGTACACTGATTGCACCATGTGATCACTTGTCACCGGGCGAGCCGGCAGCCACGTGTGGTCAAGGTCGACGTGTTGTGACTTGTAGTTGTATGCAGGCTGTGTACACTGATTGCACCATGTGATCACTTGTCACCGGGCGAGCCGGCAGCCACGTGTGGTCAAGGTCGACGTGTTGTGACTTGTAGCTGTATGCAGGCTGTGTACACTGATTGCACCATGTGATCACTTGTCACCAGGCGAGCCGGCAGCCACGTGTGCTCAAGGTCGACGTGTTGTGACTTGTAGTTGTATGCAGGCTGTGCACACTGATTGCACCATGTGATCACTTGTCACCAGGCGAGCCGGCAGCCACGTGTGCTCAAGGTTGACGTGTTGTGACTTGTAGTTGTATGCAGGCTGTGTACACTGATTGCACCATGTGATCACTTGTCACCAGGCGAGCCGGCAGCCACGTGTGCTCAAGGTCGACGTGTTGTGACTTGTAGTTGTATGCAGGCTGTGCACACTGATTGCACCATGTGATCACTTGTCACCAGGCGAGCCGGCAGCCACGTGTGCTCAAGGTCGACGTGTTGTGACTTGTAGTTGTATGCAGGCTGTGTACACTGATTGCACCATGTGATCACTTGTCACCAGGCGAGCCGGCAGCCACGTGTGGTCCAGGTTGACGTGTTGTGACTTGTAGTTGTATGCAGGCTGTGCACACTGATTGCACCATGTGATCACTTGTCACCAGGCGAGCCGGCAGCCACGTGTGCTCAAGGTTGACGTGTTGTGACTTGTAGCTGTATGCAGGCTGTGTACACTGATTGCACCATGTGATCACTTGTCACCAGGCGAGCCGGCAGCCACGTGTGCTCAAGGTTGACGTGTTGTGACTTGTAGCTGTATGCAGGCTGTGTACACTGATTGCACCATGTGATCACTTGTCACCAGGCGAGCCGGCAGCCACGTGTGCTCAAGGTCGACGTGTTGTGACTTGTAGTTGTATGCAGGCTGTGCACACTGATTGCACCATGTGATCACTTGTCACCAGGCGAGCCGGCAGCCACGTGCGGTCAAGGTTGACGTGTTGTGACTTGTAGTTGTATGCAGGCTGTGCACACTGATTGCACCATGTGATCACTTGTCACCAGGCGAGCCGGCAGCCACGTGTGCTCAAGGTTGACGTGTTGTGACTTGTAGCTGTATGCAGGCTGTGTACACTGATTGCACCATGTGATCACTTGTCACCAGGCGAGCCGGCAGCCACGTGTGCTCAAGGTTGACGTGTTGTGACTTGTAGCTGTATGCAGGCTGTGTACACTGATTGCACCATGTGATCACTTGTCACCAGGCGAGCCGGCAGCCACGTGCGGTCAAGGTTGACGTGTTGTGACTTGTAGTTGTATGCAGGCTGTGCACACTGATTGCACCATGTGATCACTTGTCACCAGGCGAGCCGGCAGCCACGTGTGGTCAAGGTCGACGTGTTGTGACTTGTAGTTGTATGTGGGCTGTGTACACTGATTGCACCATGTGATCACTTGTCACCAGGCGAGCCGGCAGCCACGTGTGGTCCAGGTTGACGTGTTGTGACTTGTAGTTGTATGCAGGCTGTGCACACTGATTGCACCATGTGATCACTTGTCACCAGGCGAGCCGGCAGCCACGTGTGCTCAAGGTCGACGTGTTGTGACTTGTAGTTGTATGCAGGCTGTGTACACTGATTGCACCATGTGATCACTTGTCACCAGGCGAGCCGGCAGCCACGTGTGCTCAAGGTCGACGTGTTGTGACTTGTAGTTGTATGCAGGCTGTGTACACTGATTTCACCATGTGATCACTTGTCACCAGGCGAGCCGGCAGCCACGTGTGCTCAAGGTTGACGTGTTGTGACTTGTAGTTGTATGCAGGCTGTGCACACTGATTGCACCATGTGATCACTTGTCACCGGGCGAGCCGGCAGCCACGTGTGCTCAAGGTCGACGTGTTGTGACTTGTAGTTGTATGCAGGCTGTGTACACTGATTGCACCATGTGATCACTAGTCACCAGGCGAGCCGGCAGCCACGTGTGCTCAAGGTCGACGTGTTGTGACTTGTAGTTGTATGTAGGCTGTGTACACTGATTGCACCATGTGATCACTTGTCACCAGGCGAGCCGGCAGCCACGTGTGCTCAAGGTCGACGTGTTGTGACTTGTAGTTGTATGCAGGCTGTGCACACTGATTGCACCATGTGATCACTTGTCACCGGGCGAGCCGGCAGCCACGTGTGGTCAAGGTCGACGTGTTGTGACTTGTAGTTGTATGCAGGCTGTGCACACTGATTGCACCATGTGATCACTTGTCACCGGGCGAGCCGGCAGCCACGTGTGCTCAAGGTCGACGTGTTGTGACTTGTAGTTGTATGCAGGCTGTGTACACTGATTGCACCATGTGATCTCTTGTCACCAGGCGAGCCGGCAGCCACGTGTGCTCAAGGTCGACGTGTTGTGACTTTTAGTTGTATGCAGGCTGTGTACACTGATTGCACCATGTGATCACTTGTCACCAGGCGAGCCGGCAGCCACGTGTGCTCAAGGTCGACGTGTTGTGACTTGTAGCTGTATGCAGGCTGTGTACACTGATTGCACCATGTGATCACTTGTCACCAGGCGAGCCGGCAGCCACGTGTGGTCCAGGTCGACGTGTTGTGACTTGTAGCTGTATGTGGGCTGTGCACACTGATTGCACCATGTGATCACTTGTCACCAGGCGAGCCGGCAGCCACGTGTGCTCAAGGTCGACGTGTTGTGACTTGTAGCTGTATGCAGGCTGTGTACACTGATTGCACCATGTGATCACTTGTCACCAGGCGAACCGGCAGCCACGTGTGCTCAAGGTCGACGTGTTGTGACTTGTAGTTGTATGTAGGCTGTGTACACTGATTGCACCATGTGATCACTTGTCACCAGGCGAGCCGGCAGCCACGTGTGCTCAAGGTCGACGTGTTGTGACTTGTAGTTGTATGTAGGCTGTGTACACTGATTGCACCATGTGATCACTTGTCACCAGGCGAGCCGGCAGCCACGTGTGCTCAAGGTCGACGTGTTGTGACTTGTAGTTGTATGCAGGCTGTGCACACTGATTGCACCATGTGATCACTTGTCACCAGGCGAGCCGGCAGCCACGTGTGGTCAAGGTCGACGTGTTGTGACTTGTAGTTGTATGCAGGCTGTGTACACTGATTGCACCATGTGATCACTTGTCACCAGGCGAGCCGGCAGCCACGTGCGGTCAAGGTCGACGTGTTGTGACTTGTAGTTGTATGCAGGCTGTGTACACTGATTGCACCATGTGATCACTTGTCACCAGGCGAGCCGGCAGCCACGTGCGGTCAAGGTCGACGTGTTGTGACTTGTAGTTGTATGTAGGCTGTGTACACTGATTGCACCATGTGATCACTTGTCACCAGGCGAGCCGGCAGCCACGTGTGCTCAAGGTCGACGTGTTGTGACTTGTAGTTGTATGCAGGCTGTGCACACTGATTGCACCATGTGATCACTTGTCACCAGGCGAGCCGGCAGCCACGTGTGCTCAAGGTCGACGTGTTGTGACTTGTAGTTGTATGTAGGCTGTGTATACTGATTGCACCATGTGATCACTTGTCACCAGGCGAGCCGGCAGCCACGTGCGGTCAAGGTCGACGTGTTGTGACTTGTAGTTGTATGCAGGCTGTGTACACTGATTGCACCATGTGATCACTTGTCACCAGGCGAGCCGGCAGCCACGTGTGCTCAAGGTCGACGTGTTGTGACTTGTAGTTGTATGCAGGCTGTGTACACTGATTGCACCATGTGATCACTTGTCACCAGGCGAGCCGGCAGCCACGTGTGGTCAAGGTTGACGTGTTGTGACTTGTAGTTGTATGCAGGCTGTGCACACTGATTGCACCATGTGATCACTTGTCACCAGGCGAGCCGGCAGCCACGTGTGGTCAAGGTCGACGTGTTGTGACTTGTAGCTGTATGCAGGCTGTGCACACTGATTGCACCATGTGATCACTTGTCACCAGGCGAGCCGGCAGCCACGTGTGCTCAAGGTCGACGTGTTGTGACTTGTAGCTGTATGCAGGCTGTGTACACTGATTGCACCATGTGATCACTTGTCACCAGGCGAGCCGGCAGCCACGTGTGCTCAAGGTCGACGTGTTGTGACTTGTAGTTGTATGTAGGCTGTGCACACTGATTGCACCATGTGATCACTTGTCACCAGGCGAGCCGGCAGCCACGTGTGCTCAAGGTCGACGTGTTGTGACTTGTAGTTGTATGTAGGCTGTGTACACTGATTGCACCATGTGATCACTTGTCACCAGGCGAGCCGGCAGCCACGTGCGGTCAAGGTCGACGTGTTGTGACTTGTAGTTGTATGCAGGCTGTGTACACTGATTTCACCATGTGATCACTTGTCACCAGGCGAGCCGGCAGCCACGTGTGCTCAAGGTCGACGTGTTGTGACTTGTAGTTGTATGCAGGCTGTGTACACTGATTGCACCATGTGATCTCTTGTCACCGGGCGAGCCGGCAGCCACGTGTGGTCAAGGTCGACGTGTTGTGACTTGTAGTTGTATGCAGGCTGTGTACACTGATTGCACCATGTGATCACTTGTCACCAGGCGAACCGGCAGCCACGTGTGCTCAAGGTCGACGTGTTGTGGCTTGTAGTTGTATGCAGGCTGTGCACACTGATTGCACCATGTGATCACTTGTCACCAGGCGAGCCGGCAGCCACGTGCGGTCAAGGTCGACGTGTTGTGACTTGTAGTTGTATGTGGGCTGTGTACACTGATTGCACCATGTGATCACTTGTCACCAGGCGAGCCGGCAGCCACGTGCGGTCAAGGTTGACGTGTTGTGACTTGTAGTTGTATGTAGGCTGTGTACACTGATTGCACCATGTGATCACTTGTCACCAGGCGAGCCGGCAGCCACGTGTGCTCAAGGTCGACGTGTTGTGACTTGTAGTTGTATGCAGGCTGTGTACACTGATTGCACCATGTGATCACTTGTCACCAGGCGAACCGGCAGCCACGTGTGGTCAAGGTTGACGTGTTGTGACTTGTAGCTGTATGCAGGCTGTGTACACTGATTGCACCATGTGATCACTTGTCACCAGGCGAGCCGGCAGCCACGTGTGCTCAAGGTCTACGTGTTGTGACTTGTAGTTGTATGTAGGCTGTGTACACTGATTGCACCATGTGATCACTTGTCACCAGGCGAACCGGCAGCCACGTGTGGTCAAGGTTGACGTGTTGTGACTTGTAGTTGTATGTAGGCTGTGCACACTGATTGCACCATGTGATCACTTGTCACCAGGCGAGCCGGCAGCCACGTGTGCTCAAGGTCGACGTGTTGTGACTTGTAGTTGTATGCAGGCTGTGCACACTGATTGCACCATGTGATCACTTGTCACCAGGCGAGCCCGCAGCCACGTGTGGTCAAGGTTGACGTGTTGTGACTTGTAGCTGTATGTAGGCTGTGTACACTGATTGCACCATGTGATCACTTGTCACCAGGCGAGCCGGCAGCCACGTGCGGTCAAGGTCGACGTGTTGTGACTTGTAGTTGTATGAAGGCTGTGCACACTGATTGCACCATGTGATCACTTGTCACCATGCGAGCCGGCAGCCACGTGTGCTCAAGGTCGACGTGTTGTGACTTGTAGTTGTATGCAGGCTGTGCACACTGATTGCACCATGTGATCACTTGTCACCAGGCGAGCCGGCAGCCACGTGTGGTCAAGGTTGACGTGTTGTGACTTGTAGTTGTATGTATAGGCTGTGTACACTGATTGCACCATGTGATCACTTGTCACCAGGCGAGCCGGCAGCCACGTGTGCTCAAGGTCGACGTGTTGTGACTTGTAGTTGTATGCAGGCTGTGCACACTGATTGCACCATGTGATCACTTGTCACCAGGCGAGCCGGCAGCCACGTGTGCTCAAGGTCGACGTGTTGTGACTTGTAGTTGTATGCAGGCTGTGCACACTGATTGCACCATGTGATCACTTGTCACCAGGCGAGCCGGCAGCCACGTGTGGTCCAGGTTGACGTGTTGTGACTTGTAGTTGTATGTGGGCTGTGTACACTGATTGCACCATGTGATCACTTGTCACCAGGCGAGCCGGCAGCCACGTGTGCTCAAGGTCGACGTGTTGTGACTTGTAGTTGTATGCAGGCTGTGCACACTGATTGCACCATGTGATCACTTGTCACCAGGCGAGCCGGCAGCCACGTGTGCTCAAGGTCGACGTGTTGTGGCTTGTAGTTGTATGTGGGCTGTGTACACTGATTTCACCATGTGATCACTTGTCACCAGGCGAGCCGGCAGCCACGTGTGCTCAAGGTCGACGTGTTGTGACTTGTAGCTGTATGCAGGCTGTGCACACTGATTGCACCATGTGATCACTTGTCACCAGGCGAGCCGGCAGCCACGTGCGGTCAAGGTTGACGTGTTGTGACTTATAGTTGTATGCAGGCTGTGTACACTGATTGCACCGTGTGATCACTTGTCACCAGGCGAGCCGGCAGCCACGTGCGGTCAAGGTTGACGTGTTGTGACTTGTAGTTGTATGCAGGCTGTGTAAACTGATTGCACCATGTGATCACTTGTCACCAGGCGAGCCGGCAGCCACGTGTGGTCAAGGTCGACGTGTTGTGACTTGTAGTTGTATGTGGGCTGTGCACACTGATTGCACCATGTGATCACTTGTCACCAGGCGAACCGGCAGCCACGTGTGGTCAAGGTCGACGTGTTGTGACTTGTAGTTGTATGCAGGCTGTGCACACTGATTGCACCATGTGATCACTTGTCACCGGGCGAGCCGGCAGCCACGTGTGCTCAAGGTCGACGTGTTGTGACTTGTAGTTGTATGCAGGCTGTGTACACTGATTGCACCATGTGATCTCTTGTCACCAGGCGAGCCGGCAGCCACGTGTGCTCAAGGTTGACGTGTTGTGACTTGTAGCTGTATGCAGGCTGTGTACACTGATTGCACCATGTGATCACTTGTCACCAGGCGAGCCGGCAGCCACGTGTGCTCAAGGTCGACGTGTTGTGACTTGTAGTTGTATGCAGGCTGTGCACACTGATTGCACCATGTGATCACTTGTCACCAGGCGAGCCGGCAGCCACGTGCGGTCAAGGTTGACGTGTTGTGACTTGTAGTTGTATGCAGGCTGTGCACACTGATTGCACCATGTGATCACTTGTCACCAGGCGAGCCGGCAGCCACGTGTGCTCAAGGTTGACGTGTTGTGACTTGTAGCTGTATGCAGGCTGTGTACACTGATTGCACCATGTGATCACTTGTCACCAGGCGAGCCGGCAGCCACGTGTGCTCAAGGTTGACGTGTTGTGACTTGTAGCTGTATGCAGGCTGTGTACACTGATTGCACCATGTGATCACTTGTCACCAGGCGAGCCGGCAGCCACGTGCGGTCAAGGTTGACGTGTTGTGACTTGTAGTTGTATGCAGGCTGTGCACACTGATTGCACCATGTGATCACTTGTCACCAGGCGAGCCGGCAGCCACGTTTGGTCAAGGTCGACGTGTTGTGACTTGTAGTTGTATGTGGGCTGTGTACACTGATTGCACCATGTGATCACTTGTCACCAGGCGAGCCGGCAGCCACGTGTGGTCCAGGTTGACGTGTTGTGACTTGTAGTTGTATGCAGGCTGTGCACACTGATTGCACCATGTGATCACTTGTCACCAGGCGAGCCGGCAGCCACGTGTGCTCAAGGTCGACGTGTTGTGACTTGTAGTTGTATGCAGGCTGTGTACACTGATTGCACCATGTGATCACTTGTCACCAGGCGAGCCGGCAGCCACGTGTGCTCAAGGTCGACGTGTTGTGACTTGTAGTTGTATGCAGGCTGTGTACACTGATTTCACCATGTGATCACTTGTCACCAGGCGAGCCGGCAGCCACGTGTACTCAAGGTTGACGTGTTGTGACTTGTAGTTGTATGCAGGCTGTGCACACTGATTGCACCATGTGATCACTTGTCACCGGGCGAGCCGGCAGCCACGTGTGCTCAAGGTCGACGTGTTGTGACTTGTAGTTGTATGCAGGCTGTGTACACTGATTGCACCATGTGATCACTTGTCACCAGGCGAGCCGGCAGCCACGTGTGCTCAAGGTCGACGTGTTGTGACTTGTAGTTGTATGTAGGCTGTGTACACTGATTGCACCATGTGATCACTTGTCACCAGGCGAGCCGGCAGCCACGTGTGCTCAAGGTCGACGTGTTGTGACTTGTAGTTGTATGCAGGCTGTGCACACTGATTGCACCATGTGATCACTTGTCACCGGGCGAGCCGGCAGCCACGTGTGGTCAAGGTCGACGTGTTGTGACTTGTAGTTGTATGCAGGCTGTGCACACTGATTGCACCATGTGATCACTTGTCACCGGGCGAGCCGGCAGCCACGTGTGCTCAAGGTCGACGTGTTGTGACTTGTAGTTGTATGCAGGCTGTGTACACTGATTGCACCATGTGATCTCTTGTCACCAGGCGAGCCGGCAGCCACGTGTGCTCAAGGTCGACGTGTTGTGACTTTTAGTTGTATGCAGGCTGTGTACACTGATTGCACCATGTGATCACTTGTCACCAGGCGAGCCGGCAGCCACGTGTGCTCAAGGTCGACGTGTTGTGACTTGTAGCTGTATGCAGGCTGTGTACACTGATTGCACCATGTGATCACTTGTCACCAGGCGAGCCGGCAGCCACGTGTGGTCCAGGTCGACGTGTTGTGACTTGTAGCTGTATGTGGGCTGTGCACACTGATTGCACCATGTGATCACTTGTCACCAGGCGAGCCGGCAGCCACGTGTGCTCAAGGTCGACGTGTTGTGACTTGTAGCTGTATGCAGGCTGTGTACACTGATTGCACCATGTGATCACTTGTCACCAGGCGAACCGGCAGCCACGTGTGCTCAAGGTCGACGTGTTGTGACTTGTAGTTGTATGTAGGCTGTGTACACTGATTGCACCATGTGATCACTTGTCACCAGGCGAGCCGGCAGCCACGTGTGCTCAAGGTCGACGTGTTGTGACTTGTAGTTGTATGTAGGCTGTGTACACTGATTGCACCATGTGATCACTTGTCACCAGGCGAGCCGGCAGCCACGTGTGCTCAAGGTCGACGTGTTGTGACTTGTAGTTGTATGCAGGCTGTGCACACTGATTGCACCATGTGATCACTTGTCACCAGGCGAGCCGGCAGCCACGTGTGGTCAAGGTCGACGTGTTGTGACTTGTAGTTGTATGCAGGCTGTGTACACTGATTGCACCATGTGATCACTTGTCACCAGGCGAGCCGGCAGCCACGTGCGGTCAAGGTCGACGTGTTGTGACTTGTAGTTGTATGCAGGCTGTGTACACTGATTGCACCATGTGATCACTTGTCACCAGGCGAGCCGGCAGCCACGTGCGGTCAAGGTCGACGTGTTGTGACTTGTAGTTGTATGTAGGCTGTGTACACTGATTGCACCATGTGATCACTTGTCACCAGGCGAGCCGGCAGCCACGTGTGCTCAAGGTCGACGTGTTGTGACTTGTAGTTGTATGCAGGCTGTGCACACTGATTGCACCATGTGATCACTTGTCACCAGGCGAGCCGGCAGCCACGTGTGCTCAAGGTCGACGTGTTGTGACTTGTAGTTGTATGTAGGCTGTGTATACTGATTGCACCATGTGATCACTTGTCACCAGGCGAGCCGGCAGCCACGTGCGGTCAAGGTCGACGTGTTGTGACTTGTAGTTGTATGCAGGCTGTGTACACTGATTGCACCATGTGATCACTTGTCACCAGGCGAGCCGGCAGCCACGTGTGCTCAAGGTCGACGTGTTGTGACTTGTAGTTGTATGCAGGCTGTGTACACTGATTGCACCATGTGATCACTTGTCACCAGGCGAGCCGGCAGCCACGTGTGGTCAAGGTTGACGTGTTGTGACTTGTAGTTGTATGCAGGCTGTGCACACTGATTGCACCATGTGATCACTTGTCACCAGGCGAGCCGGCAGCCACGTGTGGTCAAGGTCGACGTGTTGTGACTTGTAGCTGTATGCAGGCTGTGCACACTGATTGCACCATGTGATCACTTGTCACCAGGCGAGCCGGCAGCCACGTGTGCTCAAGGTCGACGTGTTGTGACTTGTAGCTGTATGCAGGCTGTGTACACTGATTGCACCATGTGATCACTTGTCACCAGGCGAGCCGGCAGCCACGTGTGCTCAAGGTCGACGTGTTGTGACTTGTAGTTGTATGTAGGCTGTGCACACTGATTGCACCATGTGATCACTTGTCACCAGGCGAGCCGGCAGCCACGTGTGCTCAAGGTCGACGTGTTGTGACTTGTAGTTGTATGTAGGCTGTGTACACTGATTGCACCATGTGATCACTTGTCACCAGGCGAGCCGGCAGCCACGTGCGGTCAAGGTCGACGTGTTGTGACTTGTAGTTGTATGCAGGCTGTGTACACTGATTTCACCATGTGATCACTTGTCACCAGGCGAGCCGGCAGCCACGTGTGCTCAAGGTCGACGTGTTGTGACTTGTAGTTGTATGCAGGCTGTGTACACTGATTGCACCATGTGATCTCTTGTCACCGGGCGAGCCGGCAGCCACGTGTGGTCAAGGTCGACGTGTTGTGACTTGTAGTTGTATGCAGGCTGTGTACACTGATTGCACCATGTGATCACTTGTCACCAGGCGAACCGGCAGCCACGTGTGCTCAAGGTCGACGTGTTGTGGCTTGTAGTTGTATGCAGGCTGTGCACACTGATTGCACCATGTGATCACTTGTCACCAGGCGAGCCGGCAGCCACGTGCGGTCAAGGTCGACGTGTTGTGACTTGTAGTTGTATGTGGGCTGTGTACACTGATTGCACCATGTGATCACTTGTCACCAGGCGAGCCGGCAGCCACGTGCGGTCAAGGTTGACGTGTTGTGACTTGTAGTTGTATGTAGGCTGTGTACACTGATTGCACCATGTGATCACTTGTCACCAGGCGAGCCGGCAGCCACGTGTGCTCAAGGTCGACGTGTTGTGACTTGTAGTTGTATGCAGGCTGTGTACACTGATTGCACCATGTGATCACTTGTCACCAGGCGAACCGGCAGCCACGTGTGGTCAAGGTTGACGTGTTGTGACTTGTAGCTGTATGCAGGCTGTGTACACTGATTGCACCATGTGATCACTTGTCACCAGGCGAGCCGGCAGCCACGTGTGCTCAAGGTCTACGTGTTGTGACTTGTAGTTGTATGTAGGCTGTGTACACTGATTGCACCATGTGATCACTTGTCACCAGGCGAACCGGCAGCCACGTGTGGTCAAGGTTGACGTGTTGTGACTTGTAGTTGTATGCAGGCTGTGCACACTGATTGCACCATGTGATCACTTGTCACCAGGCGAGCCGGCAGCCACGTGTGCTCAAGGTCGACGTGTTGTGACTTGTAGTTGTATGCAGGCTGTGCACACTGATTGCACCATGTGATCACTTGTCACCAGGCGAGCCCGCAGCCACGTGTGGTCAAGGTTGACGTGTTGTGACTTGTAGCTGTATGTAGGCTGTGTACACTGATTGCACCATGTGATCACTTGTCACCAGGCGAGCCGGCAGCCACGTGCGGTCAAGGTCGACGTGTTGTGACTTGTAGTTGTATGAAGGCTGTGCACACTGATTGCACCATGTGATCACTTGTCACCAGGCGAGCCGGCAGCCACGTGTGCTCAAGGTCGACGTGTTGTGACTTGTAGTTGTATGCAGGCTGTGCACACTGATTGCACCATGTGATCACTTGTCACCAGGCGAGCCGGCAGCCACGTGTGGTCAAGGTTGACGTGTTGTGACTTGTAGTTGTATGTATAGGCTGTGTACACTGATTGCACCATGTGATCACTTGTCACCAGGCGAGCCGGCAGCCACGTGTGCTCAAGGTCGACGTGTTGTGACTTGTAGTTGTATGCAGGCTGTGCACACTGATTGCACCATGTGATCACTTGTCACCAGGCGAGCCGGCAGCCACGTGTGCTCAAGGTCGACGTGTTGTGACTTGTAGTTGTATGCAGGCTGTGCACACTGATTGCACCATGTGATCACTTGTCACCAGGCGAGCCGGCAGCCACGTGTGGTCCAGGTTGACGTGTTGTGACTTGTAGTTGTATGTGGGCTGTGTACACTGATTGCACCATGTGATCACTTGTCACCAGGCGAGCCGGCAGCCACGTGTGCTCAAGGTCGACGTGTTGTGACTTGTAGTTGTATGCAGGCTGTGCACACTGATTGCACCATGTGATCACTTGTCACCAGGCGAGCCGGCAGCCACGTGTGCTCAAGGTCGACGTGTTGTGGCTTGTAGTTGTATGTGGGCTGTGTACACTGATTTCACCATGTGATCACTTGTCACCAGGCGAGCCGGCAGCCACGTGTGCTCAAGGTCGACGTGTTGTGACTTGTAGCTGTATGCAGGCTGTGCACACTGATTGCACCATGTGATCACTTGTCACCAGGCGAGCCGGCAGCCACGTGCGGTCAAGGTTGACGTGTTGTGACTTATAGTTGTATGCAGGCTGTGTACACTGATTGCACCGTGTGATCACTTGTCACCAGGCGAGCCGGCAGCCACGTGCGGTCAAGGTTGACGTGTTGTGACTTGTAGTTGTATGCAGGCTGTGTAAACTGATTGCACCATGTGATCACTTGTCACCAGGCGAGCCGGCAGCCACGTGTGGTCAAGGTCGACGTGTTGTGACTTGTAGTTGTATGTGGGCTGTGCACACTGATTGCACCATGTGATCACTTGTCACCAGGCGAACCGGCAGCCACGTGTGCTCAAGGTCGACGTGTTGTGACTTGTAGTTGTATGTAGGCTGTGTACACTGATTGCACCATGTGATCACTTGTCACCAGGCGAGCCGGCAGCCACGTGTGGTCCAGGTTGACGTGTTGTGACTTGTAGTTGTATGTGGGCTGTGTACACTGATTGCACCATGTGATCACTTGTCACCAGGCGAGCCGGCAGCCACGTGTGCTCAAGGTCGACGTGTTGTGACTTGTAGTTGTATGCAGGCTGTGTACACTGATTGCACCATGTGATCACTTGTCACCAGGCGAGCCCGCAGCCACGTGTGGTCAAGGTTGACGTGTTGTGACTTGTAGCTGTATGCAGGCTGTGTACACTGATTGCACCATGTGATCACTTGTCACCAGGCGAGCCGGCAGCCACGTGTGGTCCAGGTCGACGTGTTGTGACTTGTAGTTGTATGCAGGCTGTGTACACTGATTGCACCATGTGATCACTTGTCACCAGGCGAACCGGCAGCCACGTGCGGTCAAGGTTGACGTGTTGTGACTTGTAGTTGTATGCAGGCTGTGTACACTGATTGCACCATGTGATCACTTGTCACCAGGCGAACCGGCAGCCACGTGCGGTCAAGGTTGACGTGTTGTGACTTGTAGCTGTATGTGGGCTGTGTACACTGATTGCACCATGTGATCACTTGTCACCAGGCGAACCGGCAGCCACGTGCGGTCAAGGTTGACGTGTTGTGACTTGTAGTTGTATGCAGGCTGTGTACACTGATTGCACCATGTGATCACTTGTCACCAGGCGAACCGGCAGCCACGTGTGCTCAAGGTCGACGTGTTGTGGCTTGTAGTTGTATGCAGGCTGTGCACACTGATTGCACCATGTGATCACTTGTCACCAGGCGAGCCCGCAGCCACGTGTGCTCAAGGTCGACGTGTTGTGACTTGTAGTTGTATGTGGGCTGTGTACACTGATTGCACCATGTGATCACTTGTCACCGGGCGAGCCGGCAGCCACGTGTGGTCAAGGTCGACGTGTTGTGACTTGTAGTTGTATGTGGGCTGTGTACACTGATTGCACCATGTGATCACTTGTCACCGGGCGAGCCGGCAGCCACGTGTGGTCAAGGTCGACGTGTTGTGACTTGTAGTTGTATGTTGTCTGTGTACACTGATTGCACCATGTGATCACTTGTCACCGGGCGAGCCGGCAGCCACGTGTGGTCAAGGTCGACGTGTTGTGACTTGTAGTTGTATGTGGGCTGTGTACACTGATTGCACCATGTGATCACTTGTCACCAGGCGAACCGGCAGCCACGTGTGGTCCAGGTTGACGTGTTGTGACTTGTAGCTGTATGCAGGCTGTGTACACTGATTGCACCATGTGATCACTTGTCACCGGGCGAGCCGGCAGCCACGTGTGGTCAAGGTTGACGTGTTGTGACTTGTAGCTGTATGTGGGCTGTGTACACTGATTGCACCATGTGATCACTTGTCACCAGGTGAGCCGGCAGCCACGTGTGGTCCAGGTTGACGTGTTGTGACTTGTAGCTGTATGCAGGCTGTGTACACTGATTGCACCATGTGATCACTTGTCACCGGGCGAGCCGGCAGCCACGTGTGCTCAAGGTTGACGTGTTGTGACTTGTAGCTGTATGCAGGCTGTGTACACTGATTGCACCATGTGATCACTTGTCACCAGGCGAGCCGGCAGCCACGTGTGCTCAAGGTCGACGTGTTGTGACTTGTAGTTGTATGCAGGCTGTGCACACTGATTGCACCATGTGATCACTTGTCACCAGGCGAGCCGGCAGCCACGTGTGGTCAAGGTCGACGTGTTGTGACTTGTAGTTGTATGTGGGCTGTGTACACTGATTGCACCATGTGATCACTTGTCACCAGGCGAGCCGGCAGCCACGTGCGGTCAAGGTTGACGTGTTGTGACTTGTAGTTGTATGTAGGCTGTGTACACTGATTGCACCATGTGATCACTTGTCACCAGGCGAGCCGGCAGCCACGTGTGCTCAAGGTCGTCGTGTTGTGACTTGTAGTTGTATGCAGGCTGTGTACACTGATTGCACCATGTGATCACTTGTCACCAGGCGAACCGGCAGCCACGTGTGGTCAAGGTTGACGTGTTGTGACTTGTAGCTGTATGCAGGCTGTGTACACTGATTGCACCATGTGATCACTTGTCACCAGGCGAGCCGGCAGCCACGTGTGCTCAAGGTCTACGTGTTGTGACTTGTAGTTGTATGTAGGCTGTGTACACTGATTGCACCATGTGATCACTTGTCACCAGGCGAACCGGCAGCCACGTGTGGTCAAGGTTGACGTGTTGTGACTTGTAGTTGTATGTAGGCTGTGCACACTGATTGCACCATGTGATCACTTGTCACCAGGCGAGCCGGCAGCCACGTGTGCTCAAGGTCGACGTGTTGTGACTTGTAGTTGTATGCAGGCTGTGCACACTGATTGCACCATGTGATCACTTGTCACCAGGCGAGCCCGCAGCCACGTGTGGTCAAGGTTGACGTGTTGTGACTTGTAGCTGTATGTAGGCTGTGTACACTGATTGCACCATGTGATCACTTGTCACCAGGCGAGCCGGCAGCCACGTGCGGTCAAGGTCGACGTGTTGTGACTTGTAGTTGTATGAAGGCTGTGCACACTGATTGCACCATGTGATCACTTGTCACCAGGCGAGCCGGCAGCCACGTGTGCTCAAGGTCGACGTGTTGTGACTTGTAGTTGTATGCAGGCTGTGCACACTGATTGCACCATGTGATCACTTGTCACCAGGCGAGCCGGCAGCCACGTGTGGTCAAGGTTGACGTGTTGTGACTTGTAGTTGTATGTATAGGCTGTGTACACTGATTGCACCATGTGATCACTTGTCACCAGGCGAGCCGGCAGCCACGTGTGCTCAAGGTCGACGTGTTGTGACTTGTAGTTGTATGCAGGCTGTGCACACTGATTGCACCATGTGATCACTTGTCACCAGGCGAGCCGGCAGCCACGTGTGCTCAAGGTCGACGTGTTGTGACTTGTAGTTGTATGCAGGCTGTGCACACTGATTGCACCATGTGATCACTTGTCACCAGGCGAGCCGGCAGCCACGTGTGGTCCAGGTTGACGTGTTGTGACTTGTAGTTGTATGTGGGCTGTGTACACTGATTGCACCATGTGATCACTTGTCACCAGGCGAGCCGGCAGCCACGTGTGCTCAAGGTCGACGTGTTGTGACTTGTAGTTGTATGCAGGCTGTGCACACTGATTGCACCATGTGATCACTTGTCACCAGGCGAGCCGGCAGCCACGTGTGCTCAAGGTCGACGTGTTGTGGCTTGTAGTTGTATGTGGGCTGTGTACACTGATTTCACCATGTGATCACTTGTCACCAGGCGAGCCGGCAGCCACGTGTGCTCAAGGTCGACGTGTTGTGACTTGTAGCTGTATGCAGGCTGTGCACACTGATTGCACCATGTGATCACTTGTCACCAGGCGAGCCGGCAGCCACGTGCGGTCAAGGTTGACGTGTTGTGACTTATAGTTGTATGCAGGCTGTGTACACTGATTGCACCGTGTGATCACTTGTCACCAGGCGAGCCGGCAGCCACGTGCGGTCAAGGTTGACGTGTTGTGACTTGTAGTTGTATGCAGGCTGTGTAAACTGATTGCACCATGTGATCACTTGTCACCAGGCGAGCCGGCAGCCACGTGTGGTCAAGGTCGACGTGTTGTGACTTGTAGTTGTATGTGGGCTGTGCACACTGATTGCACCATGTGATCACTTGTCACCAGGCGAACCGGCAGCCACGTGTGCTCAAGGTCGACGTGTTGTGACTTGTAGTTGTATGTAGGCTGTGTACACTGATTGCACCATGTGATCACTTGTCACCAGGCGAGCCGGCAGCCACGTGTGGTCCAGGTTGACGTGTTGTGACTTGTAGTTGTATGTGGGCTGTGTACACTGATTGCACCATGTGATCACTTGTCACCAGGCGAGCCGGCAGCCACGTGTGCTCAAGGTCGACGTGTTGTGACTTGTAGTTGTATGCAGGCTGTGTACACTGATTGCACCATGTGATCACTTGTCACCAGGCGAGCCCGCAGCCACGTGTGGTCAAGGTTGACGTGTTGTGACTTGTAGCTGTATGCAGGCTGTGTACACTGATTGCACCATGTGATCACTTGTCACCAGGCGAGCCGGCAGCCACGTGTGGTCCAGGTCGACGTGTTGTGACTTGTAGTTGTATGCAGGCTGTGTACACTGATTGCACCATGTGATCACTTGTCACCAGGCGAACCGGCAGCCACGTGCGGTCAAGGTTGACGTGTTGTGACTTGTAGTTGTATGCAGGCTGTGTACACTGATTGCACCATGTGATCACTTGTCACCAGGCGAACCGGCAGCCACGTGCGGTCAAGGTTGACGTGTTGTGACTTGTAGCTGTATGTGGGCTGTGTACACTGATTGCACCATGTGATCACTTGTCACCAGGCGAACCGGCAGCCACGTGCGGTCAAGGTTGACGTGTTGTGACTTGTAGTTGTATGCAGGCTGTGTACACTGATTGCACCATGTGATCACTTGTCACCAGGCGAACCGGCAGCCACGTGTGCTCAAGGTCGACGTGTTGTGGCTTGTAGTTGTATGCAGGCTGTGCACACTGATTGCACCATGTGATCACTTGTCACCAGGCGAGCCCGCAGCCACGTGTGCTCAAGGTCGACGTGTTGTGACTTGTAGTTGTATGTGGGCTGTGTACACTGATTGCACCATGTGATCACTTGTCACCGGGCGAGCCGGCAGCCACGTGTGGTCAAGGTCGACGTGTTGTGACTTGTAGTTGTATGTGGGCTGTGTACACTGATTGCACCATGTGATCACTTGTCACCGGGCGAGCCGGCAGCCACGTGTGGTCAAGGTCGACGTGTTGTGACTTGTAGTTGTATGTTGTCTGTGTACACTGATTGCACCATGTGATCACTTGTCACCGGGCGAGCCGGCAGCCACGTGTGGTCAAGGTCGACGTGTTGTGACTTGTAGTTGTATGTGGGCTGTGTACACTGATTTCACCATGTGATCACTTGTCACCAGGCGAACCGGCAGCCACGTGTGGTCCAGGTTGACGTGTTGTGACTTGTAGCTGTATGCAGGCTGTGTACACTGATTGCACCATGTGATCACTTGTCACCGGGCGAGCCGGCAGCCACGTGTGGTCAAGGTTGACGTGTTGTGACTTGTAGCTGTATGCAGGCTGTGTACACTGATTGCACCATGTGATCACTTGTCACCAGGTGAGCCGGCAGCCACGTGTGGTCCAGGTTGACGTGTTGTGACTTGTAGCTGTATGCAGGCTGTGTACACTGATTGCACCATGTGATCACTTGTCACCGGGCGAGCCGGCAGCCACGTGTGCTCAAGGTTGACGTGTTGTGACTTGTAGCTGTATGCAGGCTGTGTACACTGATTGCACCATGTGATCACTTGTCACCAGGCGAGCCGGCAGCCACGTGTGCTCAAGGTCGACGTGTTGTGACTTGTAGTTGTATGCAGGCTGTGCACACTGATTGCACCATGTGATCACTTGTCACCAGGCGAGCCGGCAGCCACGTGTGGTCAAGGTCGACGTGTTGTGACTTGTAGTTGTATGTGGGCTGTGTACACTGATTGCACCATGTGATCACTTGTCACCAGGCGAGCCGGCAGCCACGTGTGGTCAAGGTCGACGTGTTGTGACTTGTAGTTGTATGTGGGCTGTGTACACTGATTTCACCATGTGATCACTTGTCACCAGGCGAGCCCGCAGCCACGTGTGGTCAAGGTCGACGTGTTGTGACTTGTAGTTGTATGTGGGCTGTGTACACTGATTGCACCATGTGATCACTTGTCACCAGGCGAACCGGCAGCCACGTGTGCTCAAGGTCGACGTGTTGTGACTTGTAGTTGTATGTGGGCTGTGTACACTGATTGCACCATGTGATCACTTGTCACCAGGCGAACCGGCAGCCACGTGTGCTCAAGGTCGACGTGTTGTGACTTGTAGTTGTATGTGGGCTGTGTACACTGATTGCACCATGTGATCACTTGTCACCAGGCGAACGGGCAGCCACGTGTGCTCAAGGTCGACGTGTTGTGACTTGTAGTTGTATGTGGGCTGTGTACACTGATTGCACCATGTGATCACTTGTCACCAGGCGAGCCGGCAGCCACGTGCGGTCAAGGTTGACGTGTTGTGACTTGTAGTTGTTATCAATCACTATTAAACTTGAGACATTCATTGTAGAAAATGTGTGTGTACCGTACATGTATTATTTTTTTTACTCTTTTCTCCCATATAATTTTCAAGGTGAAGTTTTGAACGAACTTATCTTTTTTTAATTTGAACTCGAACTTCAACAGGAAAGCTACGAAAACGAACTTTGAACTTTTTAAAAGATCAATTTATTTGACGAGAACTGAACTTTTCAAGTCCGTTTTATAAGTGAACTTCCCCAGCACTGAAGACAGCCACACCCCTGAACCAATCACAGACGTGGCAGACGAGCATGAGAGCACGCATTCCAGACGATGCCTTTCAAGCATTCTTATTTTAACCACCACCAAGTTGAGTGTCTGCATAGTTGAACGCTATGGCCATGGAGTTATATCATGTACCAGATCGCTTACGTCCGGTTACTTCCAAACGGTGGCCATGTTCTTGTTTCAAAGCTGCCAGTTGGAGCTACTCCCACGTTGGAAATTCAGCAAGGCCTTCTTTATCATACATGTTATGTAAATGATTAGAGGTAGGGCTACAAACAACATGAGGGTCGATGTGGACGAAGAACTCTCCCGTGTTAATAACTACAACGGTTTCTTATGGGGCGAGCTGAGCTCAAAGCAAAATGAAATAGTAAGCGTCTACTATTTTTTCTAATATTGAAACAGCATTGTGTGCTTCTAACGAAATGACGAAGTAAATGGTTCGCCTTCTCTTCCTCTCCCCCCCCCCCCCTCCCTCCAGCCCCAATTGTGACTGACAGGAGACCAGCCATGGGAAAACCGGTTACCCCCAACTCCCCATCCCACCACCCCTATCCGACACTAACGCCCGTCTCAGCACTCGGAACCCCCATTCTACCATGCTTCATAGAATGGACGGACGCATGGACAGATGGACACACGCACGCTCTCCCTCCCATGATTTTATTAGTTTATATATATTCATTTCAAATTTGCAATACAGTAAACCTCATTAATTCAAAATGCAAGGGAGCCAAAAAAATGATTTTGATTCATAAAAATTTGCATCAACCAAAAAACTCATTTTCTACAAAAACCATCTTACTTCCCAGTTAGAATTGAAGCAATTTTGTATTGCGTACGAGAGAAAGCTGTGCCAGCCTAGCATACTATACTATATATCACATAGCATACTAGTAGCTACACTAGGCTAGCCGACAACGCACAATCGTTACATAGCCCGCTTCTATTGCCGCTCGGCCATCCCGAGTCTGACTGACGAACGAGTGTTCCGAGCTCACCGCTCGTCAAGGACAGAGCAGCGAGCGCACTCGGAGTCGGATGATGCACACAAGGCAGCTGACTTTGGCCTATTGTTACACGTCAAATAAAAAGGATGGAAATTGGGAAAATAATAATCAATCCAAGGAATTCACTCAAACTATTTCGAATTATATCCAATCCAAAAACAATGCTAAAGCAATTGAAGGGGCAAAGTATTAGTTCGAATTACAGTTCAGCTGGAATTCGGATTAACCATATTCCTTAACAAAGAAATGCCGAGATACCTTCAGCCGGGTACCAACTTTAAGTTCGAAATAGATCAAATTTTGGATTAGCCGAGTTTGGATTAACGAGGGTTTACTGTGTGTTACTTGAAAAATATATAACAGAACTAATGTTGTACTTGTCCAGATGTGCCTCCACCATTTGTCCGATTGATTCATGACCCGGTGCCAAGTGCGGATCCCGAAGACAATCCGTCAGCTGGCGACATGTTGCGAGACCTGCTCAACCAGAAGAGGCATCTGCTGCTTTCCAAGCTCACGTCCATCGATTCCGAGGTACAAACGCATTACATTCATTCCTTGGCCTACATATGTGGTGCCATTTGTGAACTAACAACATTTGGTTATGTTGATTGAAATATTTACTATGTAATAACAATACTTCATGTTGTTTGTTTCAATTTTTTTTCATATTATGGTATTATCGAGTAGAGCCAAGTCCTACCCATTTTGAGATGCCACCTGTTGACTGACTAATATTAGTTATGTTGGTTGAAATATTTACTTTTCCAATTTGATAACAAGACTTCCTGTTGTTCATCATAATTCATTCTAATACCGGTATATGAAAATAAACCATGATGAAGAACAGGAAGTCTTGTTATTTTAATGGTAGGGGGGCCTCTTATAAAAATAACACTTTTACTCCAAAACCTTTTATTGCATACCCTGAATAGATAGAGCACTTATACAGCAGAAGAGAGGTTCCAGTTTGAATAATACAAACACCCACACACACACACACACACACACACACACACACACACATACACACCCACACACACACATATATATATATATATATATATATATATATATATATATATATATATATATATATATATATATATATATATATATATATATATATATATATATATATATATATATATATATATATATATATATATATATATATATATATATATATATATATATATATATATATAAATTACAACTATTCAAAGCAAGTAAACTGCTGAGCACGTATTATTTGTTCCGAGTTGGAGGACCGGTACTGTTACATACAGGTTCGATGAGTTGCCTACCTCTCAGGTTCACTTCCCGAGAACCGAGATCGTACAGAGGCCTATATTGAACTATACCACTATTAAGGGGAACCCACCCACAAAAGTGTATCAATTGTTTTTTCATCCATCGATGTATCAATGTTGAAATAGTTTTATTAAGATTTTTAAATGGAAAAAGAAGTTGAAAATTTTGGTAAAACTAGTTGAAAAATATGTTGAACCATTACTTTCAACAAAACCAGTAGATGGTTAGCATGTAAGTGACAATTGTCATGTTGGTTGAGTAAACCTTCCTCTATCTCATCAGCATACCTATAACCGTTTTAATACAAATAAATAGTTTACGTCACCTTGATTTACAATAAAAAAAATGACGTGTCTTTCCCTGGTCTTGTATGCCGAGCGCTTATGGTTGAACTCTCTGTTTTTACTTCAGCACAAAGGCAGTTGTTTTACAAACACACCGATACCAGACACGATAAAATATCTACAGTAGTCTAATCGTGTACGTAACGCGAGATCCATGTTTTGTGACCATTTTCAAATGCAAAGCATAAACTATCGCAGAGCTTCCCAGATGAACGTGTTGTTGTGAAACTGCTTCACACCGTGCAGAGTGGTACCTTCTAAAATATTGCCAATCCATAATAAACATTCACAATATTTTCACAAAAATTCACCCTGGTGGGAACTTTTTGCCCTATGAAGACTGGGTACACTTTAAATTCAATATATTTGTATTCGGTTGGAATTATTTCTTCATTCATGATTAAATCTAAGTACGATCAACTCACCGGTCGTTGTGGTGTTCAGTTTGATTGAAATACCGGCGTCACCAACGCTCGGTCTGTGCCCCCATACAGCTTTGACAGTTCAACAAATATCAGTGATCAGGATCATCAACTCATTGATATTTGGTTCAAGTACAGTTTGTATAGTAGACCTAGACCTACCGTCCTAAGGGGACATTGAAAGCTATTCTCTTTTCCAGATTGATAGTGTTGTGTTTTGTCATTTGGATGCTGCAAAAATCACCATTATTTAGAGTAATTCTAATTAGGCCTATATTATTTTTTGCATTTAGCACTTTTTAATCCCACTGCTCATATTTCAGTGTGATTGAGTTTTGTGCTAATATTTTCCAATGCAGTCATTTCAAACTATCATGTTTTCTCTAACCGGTACCTGAATCTCTAAGATCATCACTCCGAATCTTGTATGCCAGACTTGTGGACAGATTTTTTTTTCTATGTGAATTAACATCGAAAGTGATAATTGTATTATTAAAAATGATGTATTTTTTGGACATTTTTCAAAAGAAATAAAAATGCGAGCAATTTTTCATTTTTTTCTCAATTTTTCAGTGCATGTGTACAAAGATTTTATGTACCCACTGTGAACATCTTGTGCATGTAACTTTCATTGTTGGTGCGGGGCTTTCAATGTCCCCTTGATATACAGTGGAACCTCTATCCATCGTTTCTCAAGGAATGAACATTGGTTACGGTATATGGGAGTGGGGTGATGCACAGAGGTTCCACTGTAACGTGTGCTGGATGATGATCAGGTAGGTAACCTTGTGTCACTGTGTTGGAGTTGATTGCTTGAATCACGATCATTGTGTCGCTGTTCTCTCCCTGTACGGTTTCCACTATTGCATTGCTGTTGTGTGTCATTGTAACTGACTCGAAATGATTACGTCAGCTCTGTGTGTGCTTATTAGTCTCTTCCAGGAAAACCTTTCATGCTACAGTAAACCCTCATTAATCCAAACTCGGGTAATCCAAAATTTGAAATATTTTGAACTTGAAGTCAGTGCCCATCTCAGGGTATAGGCATCACAATGTTAATTAATATGGTTAATCAGAATTCCAGCTAATTCGTAATTCAAACTAATATTTCGACCCTTCAATTGCTTCAGCATTGTTTTCGGATTGGATAATGTTCGAAATAGTTTGAGTGAATTCCTTGAATTGATCATTATTTTCCTAAATTTCCATAGTTTTTATTTGACTTGTAACAATAAGCCAAAGGCAACTCAGCTGTTCGCTGCTTTGCGTGTGTCATTCGAATGCAATCTGACCTTGGCAAAATACGACGAGTACCAGATTTATGGTAAGCTCGGAACACCCGTTTGTCAGTAACACTCGGGACAGCCGAGCGCCGATGGCAGCGGACTGTATAATGATTGCGCGTCGTTGGCTAGCCGAGTAAACGCAATCAGTCTATTACCTTGCTATTACTTTGTCTCGGCCGGTCGCATACCTTTCTCTCGCGCGCAATATGAAATTGCTTCAATCCTAACTGGATAATGTGATCATTTTCGTGTGAAAGGAGTTTTTCTGTTATCCAAATTTGTATAAATGGAATTTTGGGGTCCCTTGCATCTCGGATTAACAAGGGTTTACTGTAGCACAAAGTTTTAGACAAAATGTATCATTTATAGCCAGTATAAATTATCAATAATGTTCAATGACTTGGTGTGGATAGGAAACAGGCCTCATGCTGGATGTATGAAGTGGGTAAAAGAGAAAGAAAGAACAGCAGCTTACCGAGGTTTGTAAATAGGAACACTCGTAGTGATGATGTACACACGAGATTCTGACGTTTCGGCTGTTGCTTTGATCTCTGTAGTGTAGATAGTAATGATCACTGTCTACTCTGATGTGGCCAAGGACGAGTATCTCTACTTTTAAACCTCGGTAAGCTGCCGCTCTTCCTTTGCTTTTTACCCATAGCAATAATGACAATCTATTCAAATGGTATGCAGTGTGATTTTATAGTCAATGTCTAGACTTTATCTAATGCTTGTTTATGTGTACAAATATACTTCCTATTTCACTCGTTTTGTTCAATTTACGACTTTTCATGTTGTGTCTACGTTTTGAAACCAAGTTTTATCGATTAGTTATATCTTTTTTTCAGTTATTCATTATATTCTATACACATACCTATTATGATTTGTTGAATTATGCGATTGTAGCAAATCCACAGCGCATGGACGCACTTGCGTCCATGGCCGCCAAATGGTTAATAGACTTTTGTCATCTTCGGTGTTTCCTCCAAACTTGCCAATCATTCTATTCACACCGAAGTCGACGATCGAAAGTTGTTCAGTAGAAATATACTTCATAAGTTGTTTCAGAGTAATTTTGTACGTAGATCGGTGCTAATAGAATAAGACGACTTGAAAGTAATACACTTTCGAAATTAGAGCTAAAAACATCTTTTTTTATTTAGTTTTCATTTAGTTTTTTTTGTGTTGTGTTCTTATAGGGAGGTAATGTAACTCAAGGTGGTTCGGAGCCCGAAGGGTTTTCGTCTTGCAATGCTTCTGATGCAGGAAGCATCATCACAAATCCAGCGTTTACTTTGCAAAGAGCTGGAAACCAAGCATCTTTTAGGAGCACGGTTTCAGATAGCGAGATCGAACAAGGCAATGTAAGTGACCACCACTCAAAGAACGACAAAATGTTATACTCAGTTGTAAAATATTCTTCATCATCTGCTAAGATGAAGTAAGGTAGTTCAATCAATGAAAGGTGATATTTATCGGGACTCGTGAATGCTAGTTAATTTTCAAAAGTGGTGAGAATACATTTCAAGTGGCAAGTGTTGTCTCTTTTTGTTTGGTAGGCAGGCATGAAATAGATAAAAGGATCTCATTCAAATTTCAAAGCTGGAATCCCTTCTATATATTATTGTGTTTTTAATGATGAGCCTAGTCAAGGCTTTGTTTCACTTACTAAATACTAAACAAATATTTAGCCTTCTTTTTCTACTTGGTCTATGTTCCATGGCTGAAATGCCTGGAGTCACTGACTAACTGAAACTTTCATTCAGTATTTTTTTCCATTTTAGTTTTGTGTATTGTCTAGAATATTATTTTGACCAGCAAATTTGATAGCTAGTTAGTGAGCCATGTATTAGTAAGTAATAAGACATGAGAAGAAAGAGAAAATGTAACACCTTTGAAATTATTACGAGTGTTACTAGCATTGAAATTATTAAAAGAATGTTCCTTCTCAATTCAATTATGTTCAACTCTATACAATTGAGCAGTATCAATAGAATAAAGTTTTTGATAGACCCAAGCCGTGGTTGAATCAATGCAGTCCATTCAATCAGTAAACAAGTTGAACGTACCGGTAACAACGTTTTCTGCACTTTACCAAACAAGTAACCAGCTCGTGGGCCTGCAAGTCAGTCTCTCACTTCTGAGTACGGCTAGCATAGATTGATTTTGAAATGTAGAAAATTGTCAAGTGCACATATAGATTAAAATCTGTTCAAAATTGTTGATTGCCTCAATGCATGATGATAGTTGTTCATTTCTCTATATTGAATCGTATTATTTCAAGAAACTGTATACAATTTTTTGTTTTACCTTGAAAACAAAACTGCAGTTTCAATGCCACAGTCTCCAGAAAACTTGACTGTTGGATCATGGATTAAATGGGTTTTATAACATATTCGTTGAGTGCACTCTACTTGCACAGTGAAACCTCTACGCATCGTTCCCGGAACCGTCGTTGTCCTGCTTTGATCATTCATATTTTCTCAACGCTACTCCGATCTATAACCAATGGGTTATTTTCCTGCATGGATTCACGCATGGGTTCTTTGAGAAACGATATACAGAGATTTCACTGTACTCTCGTCAATGCTATTGGGGGGGGGGGGGGGGGGGGTATTACTTACCATCCAAGTACTATGGGGAAATGTTACGTACTTTCAAATGGCTTGTTGTGACCTCTCGTACAGTCGCCAATGCTAATTGTTTTGTGGTATAGATGTCAACGCCTGAAACCGCACTCCAATAAGTCCAAGGGGTTCATACATTTACTAATAATACATTATTTATTTGAAAGAAATTTGTTAGATAGGGACCTAAACATGACAGAGTCTCTGCCAAATTGTGTATTGACAAATACGTATTAGTAACCTGTGTGTGTTTATTGTTCCACTCTTTACATATTTGTTTAAAACAAGTTTTGACATGTTCACTGTTGCATGTTTGTTCTTGTAGAACTGGAGGAATGTCAGTTGCATGACCTTGTGACCTTGTCTGTGGGCCAGATGAACTAGAGATAATTGTTGTAACAGTGAAAGTGACGAATGGAAGGGCGAGCTTAACTTTCGAGCAGACAGAGTGGATTGTTTTTGTATGCCCAGTCGAATGCAAGTTAGTCACATTCGGTAAGAGAAACATAAGGACAGATGTAGTGTATGAGGTAGGAGGGAAGACGCTGGAGTTGGTGGAAAACTACAAGTACTTGGGGGTGGTATTTGATAGGCGTCTAGGGTGGGGGAGTCAGATTGAGAGAATAGTAAAAAAGAGTATAAATGCACTAAACTTTGTAATGAGGCAACTTAGGGGGGCAGGTATGGAGATTAAGGAAAAAGCATATTTCTCGTTAGTGCGTCCCATGGTAGAATATGCTAGTTCAGTTTGGGATCCTTATAGATTAGGTGAGATAAGGGATGTGGAAAGGGTTCAAAGGATTGCTGTGAGAAGGGTTACAGGTAGGGTTAGGAGGTGGAAATGGGATGAGAATGAAAGGGGGGAGAGGGTAAGAATGTTGGAGAGTCCAACTGAGATGATGAGAGACCTGGGGTGGCAGAAATTGGAAATACGGAGGAAGGAGGATCGTTTATGTAATTTCTTCAGGGTAATGGAGGGAGAGGGGGGGTGGGGGAAGCTGCATGAGTTGATAAAAAGAAATAAGTCAGGGTATGGAGGTAGGCGGGGTCATGATAGAGCGGTAGTCATAAAGGGGGCTACATTAGATGTCGGTAAATTCTCTTTCTTAAATAGGACAGGTAGGGACTGGAATGGGCTTAGTAGAAATGTTTTTGAAGGGGATGAAATCAGGTTAAAGTTATTCCGTCAGAGGGTTAAGGAGATGGTGGGATAGGGGTACTTAGGGAACTTGCCACCGCGCATTTATGTGCATTTGCAAGAGTTAAATAATAATAATAATAATAATAATGAACTGAAACATTTCAAAGCACTTTACTTCCATCCCACCACAAAGAATTATGTATTTTTTGAGTTGTATTTTTTCAATTTTAATAAGTTTTCTGATTGTTGGGAGTGGTTGTTTGAGATTAGATTAGAGCGTTATTGTGTCTGGGTCAGATCCCCTCGAGCGCAAAGGAATGTACTATTGGGCATGAAGCGAGGGGTGGAAGGGGGTGGGGTGGATAACTGTCACACCATATTCAGTGTTCAGTCTCTTACTTGGACTTGTCGAGTAAACATGAAAAAGTGCAATGAAAAACTCTGAACAACGAATCTGCGGAAACTGTTTGACAATGTCAGATGGCGAATGACATGAATGCTGTCAAGAGAATTGTGTGCTCGCAGAATGTTGAACTAAATGGTGTTCTAGATGAGGTTCAGACACCGGGCAAACAATGAAACATCTAGCTGCTCATCTGTCCCCAAAACCATGTTCTCCTTTTATGTAAATTACAAAAACCGGCGTCATTCAACAGTTAATTTAATGATGAATTGGGCTTTAGTCAAGTAGAGTTATTCGTGAGTATTCATCAGGGGCAATGCGCAAACAATGACCAAAATAAAGTCATTTTATGGACAAAAAAAGAGACAATTCAAGGTTAAAACAAGGACAAATTAGAGACAAAAAAGGTTTGTTCTGGTCTGCGATCAACTGTATTTTGCCTGGCCAAAACAGATGGCTTACGAACAAAATGGAGACACTTTATGTATTTAATTTGCCGTCTTATTCAGTATGGTACTACTCAAAGAATGCAATCAAGGGATTTGTGTATGCTTTGCATACCTCCTACGTGACTATGCGTGATAAGTAAACCCTACTAAACTACTACTGCGTATTGGCTTTCTAAAATTTGAATGTGCCAAGTTTTTGAGAATAATTGAAATTAAAATTGTTATCTATATTTGACTTGTCCAAAAATAGTTGAGAAATGTTCTTACTTCGTAGGCCTATAGTGAGATAATGAGCTTGCTGAAGTTTATAGCCAAGCGTAATCCTCCATTATAACACATCTTCTATCAAAATATCTTGGGAATTTTCATTTCAAACTAAATATTAGCTATAAATTGAAACTTTCGTAACCTTCATTTGCGATCATCCTTGTTTCTGTAGTTCTCTAGCTGTATGAAAATCAAAGTTTGTTTTTGTGTATCATAAATAATACAAAATGTAGTGCATGTTTTTTCAACATTGCCTGCTATTTTTGCTAGCTGAATTGATACAATTGTTGATAGTGTGGTATGACGTGGCTGACGTGGCTGATTGTCTGTTGCAGTTCCCCCGGCAACAGAAGCAGCGCACGCAGAGCGTCTGGTCGAGCAAGTCGAGCCTGAGCACAGGTTTCCGCTATCACGGCGGCAGTATGATCAATACAGCCACCACGCCAAGTCCAGACACAGGACGGACTTACTTGTTTGAAGGTAATTCAGCAATCACTTGACAGCCAGCTATCTACTTCTTAAGTACAGTAAACCCTTGTTAATCCAAAATGCAAAGGGCCTCCAAAAAATAATTTCGATTTATAAAATTTCGGATAAACCAAAAAACTCTTTTTCCACGAAAATGATCACATTATCCAGTTAGGATTGAAGCAATTTCATATTGCGCGCGAGAGAAAGGTATGCGACCGGCATGGTAATAGACTGATTGTGTTTACTCGGCTAGCCGACGACGCGCGATCATTATACAGTCCGCTGCCATCGGCGCTCGGCCGTCCCGAGTGTTACTGACAAACGAGTGCTCTGAGCTTACCATAAATCTCGTAGTGATCGTATTTCGTCACGGCCAGAGGCTCAGATCGCATTCGGATGACACACTTGAAGCAGCAAACAGCCGAGCTGCCTTCGGCTTATTGCTACGCGTCAGATAAAAGAATAGAAATTGTGAAAATTCGATCAATTCAAGGAATTCACTCGAACTATTTCGAATTATCCAATCCGAAAACAGTGTTGAAGCAATTGAAGGGTCGGAATATCAGTTCTAAATATGGATTAGCTGGAATTCGGATTAACCATATTAATTAAGATTGAAGTGCCTATACCTTCAGCCGGGAACCGCCCTCAAATTCAAAATATGTCAAATTTTGGATTGATCTAGTTTGGATTAACGAGTAAACCCTCGTAATCAATACTACCGGTAATATTGTATTAATAACACCTCTATGTCTCCAGGTCTAATCAATAAAGAGCGATCTACTGTGTGGGATCAGATGCAGTTCTGGGAGGATGCGTTTCTGGATGCTGTGTCCCAGGAGAGAGATATGGTAGGAATGGACCAAGGCCCTGGGGAGATGATGGAGAGGTATGTTTGAATGGCATGTAGGCCTAATTTGGATATAATACTGAATGATGACAGAAGTGTGGTAAATCTGATTTAAGATTGCTAATTGAATTTAAGAAAAAGTGATGAAAACTTTTATTTTTGTACCAATATTATAAAATCTATTATTACTACTTATTGGCCTATAATCTTTCTTAATAATTATTGTATTAATATTACCAAATGACAGTTGCTAATGTAGGCCTATAGTAAACTCTTGATTATTCAAACTCGGTTAATTCGAATTTCGCTGGTACGTATCGGGGTATAAATGTTGATTCATTTTGATAATTCAAATTTTATTATTTCGAATTTCGAACTGATAATTAGTCCAAACTCTTGTTTTATTATTGTTTCGTGTTTGTTTCATTTGAATTTCAGCAAAAATTACGATCGAAAGTTGTCACAATTGTATATTTTATTATGTGAAATTCTTTGTCGTCCACATTCCTGGTGTCCCGACAAGCTAGAGATATGTCACAGCCACATGTGCAGCGCGTGCTAGCAAGATGAGGGGGGAGGGTCATAGACAGACATCTGGCTGGTCGAGACACCCGAGCGGTAATGTTTAGGATAGGAAATGTGGACGAGAAAGGATTTCACATAATAAAATATTAATTGTGACAACTTTGATTTGTGAGTTTTGTCAAAATTTGAATTGAACAAACACGAAACAATAATAAATAAATCGGCCAGCTAGTGCATGTACAGAGAATAATTCATCCATTTCCTTTTAGGCCCTAATATTCAAATATTTTATTGCCTCCTTTTTTACTTTTTAATCCTAACATTCAGTTTGGTAAACCGGCATAGGGCGTTCAACATGTAATCCAAGGTCCCCCAGCCAAGCAACATCCCCGGGGACTTGGCCTGAATCGCGATTGGTTCTTCGTCGCGATTCAGGCCAAGTGATGGTGCTCGGCTTGGGGACCTTGGATTACACGTTGAACGCCCTATGCCCAAGGTATTGCATTAGTGTGAGCATTAGTGTACACTGTGCTTCATATGCATTGAGTGTGTAATACAAATATTCTACTCTAAGCTTCTGAGCTTTGTAGTAAATATGAATGCAAGAACGTCAAATTCTTTTCTAAAAATGAATATACTGTTTTATATATATATATATATATATATATATATATATATATATATATATATATATATATATATATATATATATATATATATATATATATATATATATATAGGTCTACATAGGTTAATATTTAGGTCTAATCTCAATTATTTTAATTTTTCCATTCCTTTTCATAAGATACGCGTCGCTGAGTGACACTGAACGTAAACGTTTAGAGCACGAAGAAGACCGCCTACTGTCGACACTGCTGTATAACTTGGTCGCAATCATGGTCATGCTCAATATCAATAAGATTGAGGTGAAGAAGAAAGTGAGACGTCTTCTGGGAAAGAGTCACATCGGTCTAGTTTACAGTCAAGAAGTTAATGAACTATTGGACCAAATCAATAACTTGGTGAGTATTGACTAGGTTGATAACCTTGGTATTCAGAACAAGGTGAGAGCACCAGAAGGTGGAATAAGGCACATAGAACAAGAATGGAGAGAGTTCAAAGAAGTAAAGGTACAACAAGTAACAAACAAAGTGTGGACGGTCAAGTGGGAAGAGGAAGGCAAAGGAGACGGCATGGTGGAGCGTGGAGGTGAGGTGTGCAGTTAAACAAAAACAGGAAGCTTGGACTAGGAAGGAGAAAGATAGATCGGCGAGAAATATATTGAAGTACTTGGAGAGGAAAAGAAAGGTTAGGAGCATAATTGAGAAGGAGAAGAAGAGGACAATGGTAGAGCTTGCCAAAAAGCTGAAGAAAGATGGGCAGGGAAATAAGAAAATATTGTATGGGATCATGAAAGAAAAGCGGAGAGACATAGAAGAGCAGATCATGTATGATGAGAATAATAAACTGATTCGAGAACCCAGAGAAATGAAGAGAATGTGGAAAGAACATTTCGAAGAGCTATTGAATGCAAAACATACACGGGTAGAAGAAGTGGAGGAAGCAGAGATGGAAGGAGAGGACTGTGTGGAGATGATGTCAAGAGAGGAGGTAGCACAGGCAATAAGAAGGATGAAGAATGGTAAAGCAGCAGGAGCAGATGAGATCGTGGTAGAGATGATGAAGGCAGCAGGGCAGTGGGGGGCGGAGTGGGTGTATCGTGAGATGGAGGCAGCATGGCGACAGTGAAGAGTGCCGGAAGATTGGGTGAAAGGGGTACTAACGGTAATATTCAAGAAATGAGACAGAAAGACAAGTAAGAATTACAGAGGAGTGACGCTGATGAGCCAGCCAGCCAAGCTGTATGAACGAATCATTGAAAGAAGGATGCGAGTGCTAGTGGAACCCAAGTCAAGGTAAGAGCACTATGGGTTCAGAACAGGCCGATCCTCCCTTAGTCTTGATCTTTGCTGTCAGGCAACTGTTGGAAACAAGGTGGGAGAAGGAAGAAGAGTGGAAAAATCATATGATCATTAGGGCTGTGCGAGACTCGAAATTTTCGAGCAAGTTAGAGTCGAGATTGAGACTCGAACTCGCTCGAAAAGATTTTTTTCCAGATCAAATTTTCGAGTCTCGAAATACTTTCGGGTCTCGAACGTTTTCGAGCGAGCGAGAATAAACTTGTCATCTTTCTATCATTCAACATATTGGTATTAAATAATAAATACATTGTGTCTGAAACTTATGAAAAAGTTTTGTTTCTGCATTTCTCCCTTTGATTTTGCATATAGAACTTGCTGAATGATTACAATGCGTATCATCTCACAATGTCAGTTGCACCGGACTGACCGACTCCGAGTGACTGAGTTCTGTTGATCAGAAAAGAGGAACCAGAGAAGGAAGGCCCAGGGTCAAAGACAATGATATATGCTGATGATATCTTGTTATGGGGAGACAGTAGAGAAGAGGTGCAAGAGAAAGTAGAAAGATGGGAAGAAATGACAAAGGAGTTTGGGATGAAAATTAGCGTGGAAAAGATCAAAACAATGGTGATGAGCAGAGAGAAGAGAAAGATTGAAGAAAAAGTACAGCTGCAAGGTCAAGAACTGGAAGAAGTAGAAGAGTTCTCATACTTGGGAAGTGTTGTCAGTAATATGGCAAACGTAGAGCTAGAAGTGAATAAGAGAACAGCAAAGGCGGACGGACTATTTCAAAAAGTAAGGAAGCTGATTTGGAACCAAGATTTTCTGAGGAGTGGGAAGATACTCATTCACAATGGGTACTACTTGCCTATCTTGACATGTGGAGCAGTTACATGGTTAATCAATTGGAGAGAAGAAAATAAAATGGAGGCAGCAGAAATGAAGTTTGTAAGGAGCGTAGCAGGAGTGTCAAAGTTGGAGAAGAGAAGCAGTAATATAAGGAAGGAAGTGGGAGTGGAAAGGTTATCATTTAAATTGGAAAGGGAGAGACTTAGGTGGTACGGGCATATGCGGAGAATGGAAAAGGAGAGAATACCGAGAGCAATGTTTGAGATAGCAGAAAACAATGGAGCTAAGAGAAGAGTTGGAAGACCAAGAGAAAGGTGGCAGGAGGGAGTCAAGTTTGGGGTAGTCAATCGAGGTGAAAAAAGGGAAGAAGTGGAAGACGAGAGATGGTGGGAGAATAGAGAACGATGGAGGGAACTCGTAGGAAGAGAAGAAGAAATAGAGGATGGGCCTAGCAGTAGTGAAGAAGAGGAGGAAGAAGTCGGAACTGGCAGGAACCGATTGATAGGAGAAGTCTGCCCTGGTAAAAGTGGTGGAAACACCCCCTGGCCCAATTTAATCGGTTATCTGGGTTTGAGAGATATATATTTAGAGGCATGAAATGTTTGCATTGGCTGTTAGTGCAATATAATTGACATTCATCTGAAACAATAATTTGTATTATTTTCATGTTTTGTAATGCTCAAAAACCATTCAAGGCCAACTTGTTTTTTGCTATTCAAAGTGATATAGGCCCTATGCCTTCAACAATGATGAATCAACATTTACCCAATATATCAGAGCTACGGTATTTGTGGGGAAAATGGCAATTCTAAAAACATTGTCAACTTCACATACCCGGTAATCTGATACCAGTACAAGTGCCATGAAAATGAAAAATCTTCCATTCCAATCCGTTTGAGATGTATATTCACCAACATTCGTTGGCCAGTGGCAGTAATTTACGACGCTCTCTTAGTTTGTGCAGATCAAGTAGTGTTTCAACGTGTCCATGTCCCCAGTCTTTCCAGAACTTGCTCACTGCTCAAGCTGAGAATATGTCAAAAACAGCTTTTAATATATGCGTATATCATTTTCATCCCAGAATATTTACGTTTGTACAGAAACTTGTTGATGCTAAATTATTGCTAATTTCAAATTTGACTAATATGGTATAAAATCATAAAATGCCATTTTTTAAATAGCCTTTGCTAAAAAACTGAATAATTATTGCTATAATTTCCCGCTTCAAGTATGACTAGATTTGATGGATGGTATATCTGTGTGCAGTATGGTAACGACATCGACTTGAAACCCCTCGGATCCCGACAAATGCACCGTCAGAGCTTCACCGTGCATGCCGGCATCGATCCTTCAGGCGACCTACTCTTCTTGGAAGTGCGAGAAGACGGCCTCGTGCTGCGTTCCGTCAACGGTACAATCGTCGAGCGTTGGTGGTTTGAACGTTTGGTCAACATGACGTATAGTCCGAAGAATAGGGTGCTGTGTCTATGGAGGCGTAACGGAGGCCAAACACAGCTCCACAAATACTATACTAAGAAGGTAATACAAAAGAGAAATATTCATTGTAGTTGAATCATCAATTCATTAATTTTGTTTGAATAGGTGGAATTAGGAATATTGGCAAGTGCATATCCGATGTATTTATTTTTATTTATTTATTTCTATTGGGTTTAATGGCGCACTGTACCGATGACTACGATCTATTGACGTCTGTGAATGATCTACGAGATGATGGGATGATGAGATGAAAGATTCTTTTATTTTGTGTTTTTGGATAGCGGAAAGGAGTTGGATCATGGCATGTTGTTGAGGAACTAGGGATGTCGGCGGGTAGGATGGGTACCCATCTTCATTACCCGACTCCTACTGCGTTTCCCAATCCAATCATCGCTCTATAAAGCAACAGGACCTCTAACATCAAGGCTTGGAAGCACACTGATAAGAATGTTGCCCTGCCAGTAACAGCTGACAATAGGAGGGAGGGGTGGCTAGCAATACGTGTGCATGAGCGCATTTCTTTTGTGGCAATGAAAGTCATTCCAAATCAAAGTATTTTAAAAAGGCAGTGATGATTGCTTTTCATTGTTAGGCGTCAAATGTCATTTCAATAATATTCCCTTTCTAACAATGACAGGGAAACAAACAAATGTCGAGGGCACATTCAAAGTAATGCTACACTAGCCAGCGTCATTTGGTTGCTATGAGCCAAGATGCATTGAGGGTTACGTTTACCTGTTGGAGATGGTGTCTTCACTTCCTATCCCTCCCATGTTGAAAGTATGTTCCGATTCACGGGCCACGTTTAACTATCAGCCGTTTCTACAAAAACACACCAGATAGAGCAGTGATCCATATTACACAGAAATGTCCTCACGGTATGGTACGTGTTTTCAAGATAAGTGAAGGCACCATCTCCCGGCCGCAAACAAACGCAACCCTCAATGCATCCTGGTATGAGCATTGTGTAAATGTGTGTGTATATCTTACAAAGCACATTTGTCAACTGAGACTGTCGAGGACGCATGCATGCTGTAGAGAGGGGTGGGTGGGTCGGGGTGGGTGGGGGGGGGGAGGAGTGCGCATAAGAGCGTGCGCGCTCGCACTTATACACCGGACCAAAAACATATACAGGAAAATAAAAACCAGAAAAGCTAGGAACTAAGCAGTTACTCATTTATCTATGCCTCCGCCCATTTTGTCACATTTATTTGACAGTCAATGGAAATGAGTTGTTTCCTTTGGTCTGAACAGACGTCTTCTACGCGGCGCATCCTCTCAAGCGGGCTCCAAATTAGTCGGACTTGTAGCATTTCAATAGGACTGGGGCCTGTCACAATGTCGACATGAATAAACTTGCTTCATCAACAATGTCTTGGGAGTTTGGTTGATATTGAATCCAAAATTAGGCTACACTTCAATTTGCAATTTCTGTGGGGATAAATAATGCGCGATGCATTGAAGTATTAAACGAGCACGAAACTTGGTCATTTAATTGATAAACTATGGCCGATGGCACAACAAACAGGGCCCCTGTAAAGATGCCAACACAAAGATTTCAAAGTGTGATTCAATGGGCACACTCCTATTGCTGTGGTTTTTGCTCGCTCCAAACAGAGTAAGCTAGCGATCGCAGTCGAGTAAGTAGGCGAAACAGACCAGTAGTGCCACGCATTTCTGAACTATAAACAGATTTGAAATTACCGGCGTCAAATACAACTTGATCATGTCGCAAAATACTTGAAAACAAAAATTGATATCATCGATAAAAGACAAGTGGTCGAGTGGTAACACACTGAACTGTCATTCAGGAGACCGGGGTTTGATTCCCGCCACGGTCGACCATCCTGACAGGGGTTTTTCGCGGTTTCCCTCTGTCGTTCAGGTCAATACTGGGGCGGTTCCTCAACAACAGGCCATGACCGACTCCTTCCCACCATCCAAAACACCCAATGAAATAACCTCTCATCTCATATATCTTTCACCGACACCAATAGATCTCAGTCATCAGTACAGTGCGTCGTTAAACCCAATATAAATGAAATATAACCAAAATGGGTTATGATTTTCTTGTTGAAAATGGATATGATGAATGATCTGGTTTTCCCCCGTACACATGACTTACTGTGTGGCTCCATGTGTGGTGTGTTTGCTCAGTGCAAGGAACTGTACTACTGCATCAAGGAGTCGATGGAGCGAGCCTCGGCCCGAGGGAACGGCGTGCTGGCGGGCGTGGAGCTCGGAGGGGAGTTCCCAGTGCAAGACATGAAGACAGGTGAAGGAGGGCTTCTGCAAGTCTGTATGGAGGGTGTAGGACTACTGTTTGCCAACAGCAAGGTACTTATACTTCCATACTCTTCTCTACTTGTCGCCCGCTCAATGTGTTGGAGATGTTGAGACGTCTTCATCCCTATGTTACATCAGGTACAGTGAAACCTCTATCCATCGTTTCTCAAGGGACCTCCATCCAGGAAAATGTAATATTGGTTATGGGAGTGGGGTCTGACAAAATGAATGACACAAACAGGAAAACGATGGATCCGGGAACGATGCATAGAGGTTTTACTGTATATTACTTCCGCTACGCCTGCGATGCGATGATCCAGTACTTACCGTACTGCTCTTGCTCGTACCGTCGTTCTTACCGATCTTGTAATTACTGTCAAGCAGATCTACTACGTGTTGACTGAGATGAAGGATATTAGAGAAGTTGACAAAATGTGAAGCCAACTAGAAGTTGAATAAGTTTTGATAGTTTTGAAATAAATTTGGTTTCAGAGAAAAGTGACCTTCTTCCCATTCTACGTGCATGGATAAAAACGATATCTGTGATGTCCTAAATCACGGTAAAATTCATTTGTACGCATCTTTATTTAAAGTGCGTCGAGTCGATTCAGCGGAATAGTAGTTTTTCGGTGAGAACGTTAGAGTAGTACGAGAAATGAAAATGCTGATGCACAGATCTCTTTAATACCTTTCAAATGATGTAGAATAATATTATAAACTGTAGATTCTGATATTTTCAAAGATATAAAGCTGAAACATTGTGTTTTTTTCAGCTGTATACCTATGAACATTGTGCAATATACAGCAATTGAATAGATTTTACTCATACCATCTGAAAGGTATGACAAATATCTGTGTTTCTCTGATATCTCATCCCCTTGAAAGGACTGATGGCGTATTGCGCTAACTGTTGTGAAACCATTGAGCTCATCCTGAGTGATGATTGCCATCAAATTGAACAGTGGTTGAAAGTAAACAGAATGAAACTGAAATGCAAGCGAGACTCGACCAATCATATTGTGTTTTAGAAAGATCTTGTTAGTGAAATAGAGAGTGCTAAGATTATTTTGAAGAATTACTCTATAGAGATTGTAGCAGAAAGCAAATGATGGATACCGAATATGTGCGTATAATTGTGGATAATGAATTAAACCTCAAGAGCCATCGTAGTTATACAGTAGAACCTCGGTTATAAGTTTCTCGTTTATACATTCATTACATTTGTAAGTTTTATTTCTTGATCCAACCCATATGCTCCACATGTTGAATAGTTTCATTAATAAGTTTTTCACGTTGATACATTTTTTTAGTCTGGTCGCCTGGAAAACGTATCAAAGAGGTTCCACTGTGGTAAAAAAAAGATTTCTAGAAGTGTATGTTCATTTCGGAGAACCAATAGGTGTTCACCTACTACAGTGGAACCTCTATCCATTGTTTTTCAAGAGACCAGGATAATTTATGTGGGAGTGGGGTGAGTAGGAATGAATGGTACAAGCAGGAAAACGATAGACCTGGGAATGATGGATAGAGGTTTCACTGTAGTTGTATTCTATTTGTACCACAAGGTGATGGGCATTAGTATTCATGACTCCACCAAGCTATGAGAATCAGGTTATACTGGTTGAAAGAGACGTGTGGTGCGGTGGGTGGGTGGGTTGTTTTAAACAGGGTAGGCTGTAGAGCGTAATGTCACAAGTGTGTGACCTACAAGCAGTATTGTGTACGCCTTACCAATTATCAAATAGGTCTGGGGTTTCAATTATTGCATTATTGCAGTTAAATAAACTGTTCATTTATATCCAACATTGTATGTTCTTCATTTGAAATCACAGACAAGCCTAGCTGTATCAGGCTTTGTCTACTTGTATGTGTTTATATTGAGAATCAATCAGAGAAATTTCAACTTCAAAACAAATATTTAAGGTAGCTGTTATATTCGAGTTGATGGTGAAAAATGGCGAATAAAATTACAGATATAGGTGCGTAGCCTGAAGAAAAGTATAGTCCTACCTAATGAATGATACCGGTAGTTGATGTAATGGTCGAATATTTTTCTCAGATGAATTCCTTCATCATTGTAATACTTGAATTTACAAATGGCCTCATACTCACGTGAAATTATCATTTACAATCTACGATTATTCGTGTTGAATAAAATAAAAGATCAAATAGATTTATACTAGGGATGGGCATCGATTATCGATTTTTTTTTTTTGTATGGTCAAATCGATTAAAACCATCTAGTTTCGACAACGTTGGTTTTTCATATTTCTGTAGTTTGCCGCTTATTTCACGATTTTAAATTTGAATTCTTTCTTCTCATTGGTTGTTGAACGTTCTCACTATGCATCGCGTAGTATGTTGTTTGAGGCTAGATGTATTAGAACAGTATGTTATCTCTCGTTCACAGTGGCGGCAGTACACAAAATCTTCATTCAAGATTTGAGGTGAAGTTGAATCTTGATTCTCAGTAAAAACCACCAAATTTAACCACACATCACTCCTTAAATTCGGAGGCGTAAAAAGCGTTTTCTTTCCACTCCTAGATGTAAACGCCATCTTTAGCAACTAGTTGGATTGCTTTGTCGATGGCCTCAAACTTCCGTTTTTCAGGCTAGTATCAATACCTCGTTAACCAGCAGGCCTACTAACCTGCGCGCGCGCGAGAGGCAATTTGAAAAGTGGCATTTTCAAAATATGGTACAGATCGGAGATATTGATTATTTAATAGCAATATCGATGAATCAAATATTTTGCATAACCGATTGAATCGATTTAGTGCCCACCCCTGATTCATACATTATATTATCCAAGCCAACAGCTTGAACAATATTTCAGGCCATTGTTTTGAATATCTAAGCACCTGTACTGCTGTGATGCCAAAGGCAGGCTCGACTATGAAGCATGACTATCAGCGATCAGCAGGGGGAGAAGATCTAATTAGATAGCTAAACCATAATAGGGAGCAGTAGGCCTACTATTATTATTCTACTTATATAACGAGAGTAAAATATAATATGAGATTTTTTTTAGTATGGTTATGAATTATAATAAAATACATTCTATTGTTTATATATTATTAATATTTTTTGAAGCCTTATATTTCTTGTTCTTATTATGCAGTTTTCTCTGGGTAAGCTCTGGGTAAACCTAGCTAACTCTGGCTTCAGGAGTATGAAAAGTGTAGTTGAAATTACTTGGATCTGTTGATCATGTAATAATTAATATACCTTTAATCCGTTTCTTTTATACCTCGGAAATTTTTCCAAGTTCTGTTATTGTAGTATTATATTCCAGATTATATAATTGTTCTGTTGTTTTGAAGTACGGTACTGTAATAATAGCTCAAACGTGCTAATATCCATTATAAATTGCTTCAGCAATTACTTAATGTTCTAACATTCACACTTAACTAGCTGACAAATGTGATCTTCTGGTCAGCTTAACTAATGATCAAAGTTGTTGGTCATCTTTGATACCAGTGTCATTTTAATTCACTGATAATAGCGTTGATCTTCTTATGAGCACTTTTGTTATTAAATATAATTATATAAGCTTCTAATGGTATGAAGCAATGTACACTCATCAGTTACCAAATCAACTATTTATCAATATCATTTATGTGAATGCACCACTTTGAAAGTAACTGGCAGGTAATTCTCCTCTTGTTTGAGAGACAAAGGTCAACTTATTCGAGTGGTGCTCATTATCTCACCATTTCGCACATCTTTCTTGAAACAATGTAACACCATTAGTTACATGTTTACAGTATCAACGAATTGATTATTTTGAATGTAACTAAAACTGGTTTGTAATCGACTAACAGTAAACAAGCAAACAATCATTTTGAGTAAGTTATGGTTGATCAACAGAGACTTTGAGTGCAATTGGTCATGAACACACTACAGTACCTAGATCTCATAGTCATTCCCTTTTTAATAATACTCACGTTTTTGGGGGAAATCTTTTTAATCAACTTTTGGAATAGGTGTATTAGACTGTTTTGACAATTCAAGTTTTCGACGCTTTTCTCTTGTCTTTCTCGTTCGATGTTTTCATTAGATGTTTCGTAATTTGCAAGGACCTCTCAAAATATTCCTGCTACTTATTGCTACTTAACATTGATAACTACAATTTTTATCCTTTTAAGTTTATTGTCAAACATTTTTTAAACCATCTTGACATTTCAATTCAGACCTTTTTTTCATATATGTATTATAACATTTTACCATTTGCATATTATGAAAAATAATTAGCAGTGATGGTTCAATTTTGGAACAGAATTTCATCAGCCCTTCTTCTCAAGGGAAGGCAGTAGTTTGGATTTTTTTACAATATTATTCGGGTCATTAATATTCAACATATTTTGTTTCAAACTGCCTCTTTTGATGTTTTTAGTTCAATATTTTGCATGTGAATTTCTTGCCCAATTTTAGGCTCCATGTTTTTTCTCAATAATCTGGAAATGATGCTCACTCTACTTCATTTTTTATCTTCATCAAAAAACTATTTTTTCAAATTTATCCATCTCTCCCAACCCTAATTTTTATCCCTTTTGACTCATTTATTTCATTTCTTTGAATGTCGTATGCCCTTTTTACTTTCTCTATCTTGTGAGTGGGAAAACATACTATTTCAACTCTCAATAAAGCCTAAAACATAAAGCTTAGGAACTTTTGAGATGGTCCTTGAATGCAAAAAAAAACATTTTTTTCCTCAGAAGAAACCAAACAAATGGAATTTATGTTGATTCTTGGTGGGTAGAAACGATTATATTATTCTGTAACATGTCTTCTCGTTTTTTGAATAACCAATAATTTTTTGATCTACCATCTTTCCATGCATCCGTTGGCGATGTCAGGACTTTGAGGTATATTAAAACTCATCCATCACCCTGTGTTGGTACACATTTGCCTCTAGTTGCTATCAGTAGACATATCCAGTCTTTTGTTTATGTAGTAATTGATGTTTATTTATCATTTATTATTTCACTAGTAAAACAGATAGAGTTTTACTCTGTTTTCACCCTGCCAACAAATATTATTATCAACCATTTTTTAAATAATTTAAAATTAGCATGGCACTAACCCATTATAAACTGCACCAACAAACAGTCAAACAACCCAGTACCAATATGTAGTAGATAATACTTCATTATGTAACGATATATTGTCAGACCATCTCTTAAGTTACCTATGCAGTTTCATCTGATCTAGAGTTATTATTTAGTAACTAATGACTAGTTAATTGGAAGATGTTGGTTAACATAGCCGATTGTACCGGCACTTGGCTAAAACTTGTTTTCATTTGTATTTCTTATTTTTGATGAATGTGGCTGCCGTGCTAGACCTCACTCTCGAGGTCTAGCTTTGCTTGCTGAACGTTTGTGGCATGGACAGTGTGATATAAGTGTTTTGCTTACATTTTTAGCTGTAGACTAAAGTGCTGATGTACCGGTGTATTGTATTGTTATGTTATGGCCAAATGACTAGAAGCGTTCTTGACGTGAGAGTGGTGTTCCGGTATTCAGTGAGAAAAGCTCCTAGATCGCACTTAGCTAGCAACGCAGAAGCAGTCAGCAGCAATTGACTGTCAAATCTACAACAGAAAATCAAATTATATGAGAAGTTTGCAACTTTCACCTGGTCCTGTAACCGCAGATTGTACACGTCACTGCAAATATCTAATCTTCATTTAAATGTCGAAGATTACCATTTTTTATTAGGTTTGCCGTGTTTTTCTCCAGCACCTTCGACTCAAACTGCGCTTCACCATTCTATTTGAATGCTTGCGATAAAAATTCTCGTTGCATTAGCACGTTAGCTAACTTATCTCGTTGCATTAGCACGTTAGCTAACTTATCTCGTTGCATTAGCACGTTAGCTAATATTTCTCGTTGCATTAGCACGTTAGCTAACTTATCTCGTTGCATTAGCACGTTAGCTAACTTTTCTCGCTGAATACGCTCAGGCAACAGACTTGGCAAGCTTGATTCTGGAAGAACTTGCTGTAGCGACTGAGTCCTGGAACATTCACTATCTGCTCTACACTTATGTCCAGCTTGAGGCAGAAGTAAAAGTCTCTTTGCCACCTGGTCAAACCAGTCGACCATGTTATATTGCATAGGATTCAACAGCCTGTATCAAAAGACAGAAACAGACTCTTAACTTATGTTTCAAGCTGTACATAATCATGCAGAGTAGAGTGTTCACTTTGAGATGAAAATAACTGAATAATACAATATTTCGTACCGTAGCGTAGCGTATTCATAGACAAGCTTTCTGACTTTATAGTGGTTATGGTAGTTGTTATGTTTGCACCAAGCTAAAACATTTGAATAGATAGTAAAATACACTCACATATTGAGAACTAATATACAATATCTTCTTCATAT